>CM046330.1:6836999-8077740 GCA_025403435.1 Artocarpus heterophyllus | reverse complement strand
GCAGTGTGATGGCGCCCAAGGAGGGTCCCAATCTGGGCCCCTATAGGAGTGCACTCGCCTTTGCTAAAACGAAATTCAGAAATTAAAAAAAAAAAAAAAAGAGAGTGAGAATTAAAAAATGTTATTCAGCAAACTCACGGGATTCACTGGCAGAGGGAGGTAATGTTGAGTGGGGTCATGTATTTTTGGAATTTAAATTTTTACTCTAATATTTTAAAAAATTTTAAAATACACCAAACTTATTTTGTAAAAAAAATTATAACTATGCTCCTATTGAATAATTAAAAATCCAATTGTGTCATTATTTTATAAAAAAATAACAATATCCTAAATAATAAAAATATATACAACATGTATTTATTTAATAAAATACTATCTCTATCTTTTTTTAGTGCTCTTATTGAACAAAAATTTTGGCTACGCCACTAAGTGAAATTTTGTAATGACACAAGAAACGTCATCAATAAAATATAATATTTAATTAAGTTTAATTAATAAATTTATTCTTAAAAATATGAAATTTTGTAAAAATTGTAATTTCAGAAATTACAATAAAATATGAATAAGCGGCATTGATTGTAAATTTTATGGCATATGTAATGCAATGGTAGATATTGTAAAATACAAATTTTATGAGTTTGATGACTCAGAGATTTATGCATAATATCTATAAAATGAATTTCATGTCACAATTAATTGTGAAATTGTGATATAAACGAATGAATGATTAAAATGTAAATAGGACATAGAGGTTGTCCTAACCCTAACCGGGGGTAGAAAGGAGGCCAGAGCAGTATAAGAATACTGCTAAATAAAAACACAGATACAAAAATGTTATGATTGGCCTCCAAAAGTAAACAAAAAATAAGTTAAATATTTTTATACAATCTAAGGATAGAAGGTACACTGATTTGACCACGACAATATAGAAAAAATACTGTGTGATGAAAAATTACACAGTATAAATTTTTAACTCCACAAAGTGGACATTTGCTTGAATTCTATTGGGCCAACAAGCCATGCAATGTGGCCCAATAAGATGAGGACACCTAGTGGTATACTCATGGGTTACCATGAGTCACCAAATGTGATAAGGATGCATTTAAGGCAAAGTTATCACAAAAATTCACTTCCTTTCTTTCCTTCCAAGATCCGGCAGCCATGTCCAGGTCTCTAAAAAAATTTCTCAGCCCCCAAACTTTGCAAAAATAACCCCAAACAAGTTTTACAAGCAAGTACAAGGATTTCCCATAAGTTTTAAGGTAAAATCCTAAACTTTTTCATGAGTTTTCAAGGGATTTTTCATGGGTAAAGGGCAAAGATTAATCCATGCTATTTTTGCATGAAAAGGAAGTCCAAGAAGAAGTTCAAGAAGCCTTTGAAGGCTAGAAATCCAAAAAGTGTTATTTGGGTAAGTTTTAAAGTTTAAAGTTTTGAATTTTGTTTTGATTTTATTCTTTCAAACCCATGAGGGGTTTTGAGCATGTATTTGCTGGAATTTTATGTATATGTGATGATTGGCAAGTTTGAGTTGTGAAACTTTGGTTTATAGTGCAAAATGCTAATTTTTGCAAAAAGTGTTATTTTTGTAATTTTGATGTTAGACTTTGCAAAAGTGATGTTTGAGTATGAGAATCTTTTGATTAAGGCATGGAATGGTTTCTTCAGGGGTAGAATTACAATTTGTAAACGGATTTTTGTAAAAATGCCATAGGGACTAAATTGAAAGAAAAAGCTCCTTCTCGGCAGATTTAAAAAATAGTCAAAAAGGCCCCTGTACAGTGAGATTTTGGGAAAAGTTAAGACACGAAAGTTTTAGATCTCGATGAAACTGTTAGGCATCACGGGCGGTTTGCCTAAAAACTCAATCGTTTGTGAGTTTTTGATTTTTCAAGAATATATTAAAAGTGAAAAAAGTGTTAAATGGCAAAAAATGTTATTTTTGCAAATGAATTAAGGTATGGTACCTTAAGTAAAAATGATCCTTGAGAAAAATAGGAAATTTTCATGCAAAGAAGTAAATTTTAGTCCCGGGGGTAAAATCGTCAAAATTTTCAGTTCAGGGACTAAACCGTAAAGTTTTATGAAAATGGGGCATAATTGAGAAATAAAGGGATTTGACCCACTAGGGTGTTATTTTAAAATTAGTATGTGGTTATTTTCTTAAGAATAACGAAATCGAGCTCGGGTAGGTTAGTAAACCCACGAAGGGCAAAATCGTCATTTTTGTCCAAATAACCCGAACCGTTTTGAAATGTTTCCAATGGAATAAGAAAACGACTAAAAAGGTTCCCGCCCTTCGTTACAAACGATAGGGTAAAGTTAGATAGAAATAAGAAAAAACCAGTGGTTTTTAGAGTTGTACATAGTAATACAACTCAATTTATTAACTAACGGATGTTTCGTATCGAAACATAGTGAAATTTGGCTAATGGCTTTGTAATTGGCCAACAGGATCCTAGGAGTCTAGGAGAAGAGATATCGAGGTTAAGTTGCCCGACATTTGCATCAAGTAAGTACCCTTCCCACCTACAGTATGAAATGTAGGTTTAGAAAGAAATGTATGTATATGTATACCTGTGCGTATAATTAAGTGTAAACTTGTATGTTTGCCATGATATGAATACCTAGGGGTATAGTTATGTATGAATAATTGTGAGCATATTAATGTGTACCAGTGTGTACAAGATGTTATGTACTTGTGTGTACAATAATGAAAATGAGCATGTGTACCATGATTTTGTACCTGTGTGTATAATATGTTATGTACTTGTGTGTACAATAATGAAAATGAGCATGTGTATCATGATTTCGTACCTGTGTGTACAATGATAAATACTTGAGTATGTATAAAGTAGGTATCTGTGTATACATTTGATGTTAAGTACCTATGAGTACATTATGCTATATACCTGTGTGTATAAAAAGTAAGTACATGTGTATACTATGCTATGCAAGAGAATTTATGTTTCATGGATAATATGTGATTATCACTTCATGCATGGTATGTCAACCATAATAAAGGGATTGGTAAATGTATCACCAGAAATTAAGAAAAGTACCGTACCGACTCCTGACTCTAGGGGAGTTTAAAGGATATGTTACGGTCACGGTGTTACGTAGACCTAAATGAAATTGCGCAATGGTACGAACACTTGGGCCCTAGTAAAGATAAGAAATGATGAGAATAAAGAAAGTTTATAAGAAAGCATAATTGATTCATGCATTCATGTGAATATCCATGTGGGATTTATGGGACTTATTGGGCGTTAGCTCATTAAGTATTTCATGCTATAGGTATTCCGACGAGAATGTCAGAATAAGTTCAAATTGTGAGCTGACAGAGGGGTGGATGGTGTGCAGATTGGATATGAAGTCCGCTGCTGTAATGTTTCCGCTACGTATGTTTAAAGTTATTTTGATATGAAATGTTTAAAAGAAAGATGTTATAAATGTAAAAGTATTAATTATGTAAATAAAAGTATGTGAAAGTATTTTGGGAGTTACAAAAGTTAATGTAAGCAAATTATTTATTCCCATTTAAAAAAAAATTTCTTAAATTTTTGCCCTAAAGTAAGTAATAAAGAGTTTTATCACAACCCGAAAAGGCGGGTTGTGACAAATTTCACCAAAAAGGCTATTCAACTTATAATTAATTAGTTTAAGATGTGTAATAATTATAATAAATCCACAATAATACATGTAAAATTTATCTACTTAGCCTCTCAATTTTAAAATATGATATTTACTCCTTTTATGTATAATTGTACAAGTACATCGAGTTGTAATTGTAGTTTTTTGTAATATACTATGAATAAAAGAATGAAATATTATTTAAAGATTCAAAAGAAAAAAGTTGTACAAATAACTGTTATTTATAGAATATACAATTTTTTGGATCTAACTATGAATATACAATTTTGATCCTTGGTTAATTGTTGTTCATTTTTAATTAAATAAAATATATCACGAGTATAATGGATAGAATTTTACGAGGAGTAAATAGATTCATTTTTTTCAAAAGTAATAAAAAATGGACTCCTGACACAATTTGATTTTTATTTCAAATATGTTATTTTTTTAGATTTTTTGTTTGAAACTATTTTTTTTTTTTTGTTATTCTATCTTTTTTAAAACCCCCATATCAGAATATAAGCAAAAGTTAATCACAATCAAAGAGATTATTAGGGTAAAAAGTTGATATAGAAGAATTAGAGAGATTGAGAGAGTTGCAATGTAAAAAAAAAAAAAATGTAACATGAACTAAAAGAAAAAAGGTAGTAGAACATTTAGGGTAAGACTTCAGTACACAATAAAATGGAGCCAAAAAGAAAGAAAGAAAGAAAAAGAAGTAAAAAATACTCAAAAAGAAAATGAGAAAAAAAGAGAGTAAAGTATCTAAAAAGTAAAAAGGACGAAAAAAAAAACACCAAATGTAAGAAACAATAGCAAAATAATAGAGCCTAAAGAAAAGATTGTAAATGACAACTATGGTAAAACATTGAAAAAGTGAAAAATAAACAAAAATAATGCCCCAAAAAAGAATGAAAAAGAAAAAAGGATAATATACAAAAAAGTAAGAAAGGAACAAAATAAAACGGGGCTTGTAATAGACAACAATATGCAAATATTTGTTTGTAAAAAAATAAAATTATAAAGACTTGAATGACTAAGTTAAAAAGAAAGAAAGATTTAAACAAAAGACTACGATAAACAAATAGAGTCCAAAAAGGAAAAAAAAAGGTAAAAAAAATATTACTTAAAAAATGAGGAAAAAACAAAAAGGTTAAGAAGGAACACCAAAATGCTCATTTTGATATCAGACAAACGCATAGTTTGGAAGCGCACTCTTTCAGTATTTGTTAAGGATTTGATATTAGATTTCGTCCATCAATTTTAACGACATGACATGTGTGGAGTACTCAACTAGTTCTAATAAATTCGTAACCTATTTACCAAAAAAAAAAAAATGGCAACCTAACGTACCTCCCGGAAGTTCAAGAGAGCTCATAAATGGGATAAATGTCATTTAGAAAAAGACACGATAAACAGAGGATTTCTCTCCCTCACAAAAATGAAAATTGAATGTAACTCTTGGAATTTATTAAATGAAATTGGTATGTAATTAGTGGGTTAGTGTGCTTAATTGCAATTTAAAGATTTATCTAATCATTTTGGAACTTTTTTCAAATTCATTTCATTTTTACTCTTCTGTTAGTTTTCTCAAATTTTAAAGTTTGTCAAAAAAAAAAAAACTACCATTAGTAAATATTAACATTTTGTTAAATCTTAGGAATAATTTTGATGATTTTTATTTAACTGGTACTGTCTAAATTTTCTACCTTGAAACCTTACTCTCCCTCTATTTATTTTCCTCACTCTTTCTTTCCTCCTATTCTCTCATTGCCTTTATCTCTTGCTCTTTCTTCCCCTCTCTTTTTCCAGGCCACTCTCTCTCTCTCTCTCCTTCTTTGAATTTCATTGACTTGGGGCAAGGAATCGAAGCTCAAGCCTCTAAGAATCCTTGCAAAACATCCATTGAGGTTTGCTTACTCTCCCTCTCTTTTGAAATTTAAAAAAAAATTCAAAGTTTAGATTCAAATTTTCAATCTTTCTTGAATAATGTAATATGGGCACCCTTTACTTAGATGATGCTTAATCTAAGGTGGTAGAATGTGTTTCATCATGAAATTAAACTTTATTTGAACAAAAATTGGATTACCCAAGTTTTTACATTTTCTTTGAATTTCAAATAAACTATGAAAATTTTGTTTAAATTTAGGGATTTTGTTCCAAACAAGTTTAGGATTGTTTTCCTATGTTTTCTGCATGATTTTTGCGTTGAAATTGGCAAAAAATAAGTTGAATCGAGCTTAGAAAGCTCGATGAAGCCAAGACTTGAAATCTGGAATTTTCCAGATTTCAACAGATCGGCAGGCCGAACTTGAGTTTAGCAGGTGAATTCAAGAGTTCTACAGACTGAATTCATATCTTCAGCAAGCTAGACTCAAGCAAGTTCGACAGGCCGAACCTAGATGGTTGGTAGATCGAACTAAGCAATTCAACAGGCAGGACCAAGGAAAACTGCAGGCTGACCAGGCCATGTGAAAATGGTTGTTCACCACCAGTTTTTCACTGTTTATGGCATAGAAAGAGATTTTGACCTTATGGCATGAATGACTGGACTTTAAAGGCACACTCAGACACCATAAGACTGTTGCAATATGGAGCCAAATCAACCTAGCAAAGGAGAAAAAAAAAAAACGTGCTGCCCTGGGGGGGCAGAGACACAGCGCCGCGGCGCCCTGAGTCTGGTTTGTTGTGAAACTTTGAGTTAGAGTTGAACTCAAATGCCCCAAAAAGGGAAAACCACTAGGGTTTCCCATTAGTTTCTATTTTTCTCCTCCTTTGGTTATAAATAGACATAAGGTGGCTAGGGTTGTGTGTGTGAAAATTGTGAGCGGCATAATTTTGTGAGAGGCAAAATTCTTGAGAGCTCCATTCTTGAGAGAGAGAAAAATTCCCATTGGGTGTTAGATAGAAGAAAAATTCTTGAGAGCTCCATTCTTGAGAGAGAGAAAAATTCCCATTGGGTGTTAAATAGAAGAGAGTTTTGGTAAGCACAGTTTGTGAGTGTGTGAGAAACTGCTCTTGTAATCTGTAATCTCCTTCATCATAGTGGAATCTGCAAGCGGCAGAAACAGGACGTAGTCTCAATTTTGGACGAACCTGTATAAAAATTTGGTGTCTCTTTTTCTTCTTTTCTCCTATTTATTTTCTGCAATTGTTCGTTCTTGCGATCCTTGGAATTAGGAGTCGCCTAATTCCCCAACAACTGGTATCAGAGCGGAGATTTTGATCAAGAACGATGACTGGAGAAGAAGGTATGGCAGCCGGCATCACCAAATTTGATGGTTCAGATTTTTCCTATTGGAGGATGCAAGTTGAAGACTATCTTTATAGCAGGAAACTGTACTTACCCTTGGGTAATAAGCCCGAAGGCATGAAGGATGAGGAGTGGAATCTCCTTGATAGACAGGTGCTCGGTGTGATCCGTTTGACCTTGTCAAAGAATGTTGCCCACAACGTTGCGAAGGAGACTACTACAGCAGGGATGATGAAGGCTCTGTCAGAGATGTATGAGAAGCCCTCAGCCAATAACAAGGTACATCTCATGAAGAAGCTTTTTAATTTAAAGATGTCTGAAGGTGCCTCAGTGGTAGAGCACCTGAACAGTTTCAACACCGTCCTGAACCAATTGGTCTCGGTAGAGATTAAATTCGATGATGAGATCAATGCCCTAATCCTCTTGGCCTCGTTACCGAATAGCTGGGAACCCATGAGGGTGGCCATTACAAATTCGCTTGGGAATGCCAAACTAAAGTTTGTTGATGTCAGAAACTCTATTCTGGCGGAAGAAGTTCGCAGGAAGGACTTAGGTGAAGCCTCTTCGTCGAACTCGACCCTTAATGTTGATAATAGGGGCAGGAAACTTGATAGGCAGTCCAACAAGGATAATGGTAGGAGAGGCAAGTCGAGGAATGGGAGAAGCAAGTCAAGGAATGGTAGGACCATGGAGTGTTGGAATTGTGGGAAGACTGGCCACTTGAAAAAGAACTGCAAGGCTCCAAGAAGAACGAAGACAAGACTAATGACGCAGCCAACGCCGTCACTAAAGAGCAACAGGATGCCTTAATCTTGTCTGTCAACAGTTCTTTTGATTCGTGGGTGATAGATTCAGGAGCAACATTCCAAACCACTGCACACCGTCATGTCCTTGAGAATTATGTTGCCAAAAATCATGGTAAGGTTTATCTCGCTGATGGAGAACCTTTGGATATAGTTGGCATTGGAGATGTCAGTTTAAAAATGCCTAATGGGTCTGTGTGAAAGATTCATAAGGTGAGACATGTTCCTAAACTAATGCGCAACTTGATTTCAGTGGGGCAACTGGATGATGAAGGACATAAAGTGACCTTCAATTGTGGAGGTTAGAAAGTCACTAAAGGAGCGATGGTAGTTGCTCGGGGATGCAAGGCTGGAACTCTCTACATGAACTCAAGATGCAAAGATACCCTAGTAGTTGCTAATTCTGCTGCCAATACCGAGCTATGGCATTATAGGCTTGGTCACATGAGTGAAAAGGGTATGAAGGTGCTTCGCTGCAAAGGAAAACTACCGGGTTTGAAAACTGTTAATCACAGTTTGTGTGAAGCCTGCATCTTTGGTAAATAACAGAGAGTGAGTTTCTCAAAGATGGGTAGAGAGCCTAAGTCCAGGAAATTGGAGCTTGTTCACACTGATGTGTGGGGGCCTGTGCCGGTGACTTCCCTCGGTGGCGCTAACTATTATGTGAAGTTCATAGATGACTCAAGCAGGAAGGTATAGGTTTACTTTCTGAAAAACAAATCTGATGTCTATGATGCTTTCAAGAGATGGAAAGCCATGGTGGAGAACGAGACAGATTTGAAGGTAAAGTGCTTGCAGTCTGACAATGGGGGAGAGTACCTAAGTGAAGATTTCAGGCGGTACTGTGCTGAGAATGGGATAAAGATGAGGAAGACCATTCCAGGGAAACCACAACAGAATGGGGTAGCTGAAAGGATGAACAAGACTTTAAACGAGCGTGCTAGGAGCATGAGGTTGCATGCGGGGCTGCCAAAGATGTTTTGGGCTGAGGCAATTAACACAGCCGCTCATCTGATTAACAAAAGTCCATCCACACCGCTGAAGTTCAAGCTACTAGAAGAAGCCTGGAGCCACAAAAAAGTTGATCTCTCTTACTTGAGAGTGTTTGGTTGTGTTTCCTATGCACACATTGATTCTGCTGCTAGAAGTAAACTGGATGCCAAGTCAAAGAAGTTTTTTTTGATTGGCTATGGCGGACTTGAGTTTGGTTATCGTCTTTGGGATGACCAAAGTTGGAAGATTATTAGGAGCAAGGATGTGATCTTCAACGAAGGTGTTCTGTACAAGGACAGAGACAGCACGGACTCCAGGGGTTCAGGTTTTGAAGACAAGAAGCCTGAGGTGATTCCATTGAAGGATCTTCCTGAAGTGGAGGTGCAAAATTCAGAGGTTGAAGACCATGAAGACACAGCTCTAAAGGAAATCAGAGGACTCCTGCCACACCAGTCAGGAGGTCTAGCAGGACAATTAGACTGCCACAGAGATACTTCCTATCTCTGCATTACATCTTGTTGACCGACAGAGGTGAGCCAGAGAGCTATGATGAAGTCGTGGAGGCTGGAGATTCGGTCAAGTGGGAGTTAGCCATGAGGGATGAGATGGATTCCTTAATGTCCAATCAGACATAGCAACTGGTAAAGTTACCACAGGGTAAAAAGTCCTTGCACAATAAGTGGGTATACCGGATTAAAGATGAATCTGATGGCAGCAAACGGTATAAGGCAAGGTTGGTGGTAAAAGGCTTTCAGCAGAAAGAAGGCATCGACTTCAATGAGATTTTTTCTCCGGTGGTGAAGCTAACCACGATCAGGACGGTACTTGCGCTAGTGGCTAATGAGGACTTGTTCTTGGAACAGTTGGATGTGAAGACAGCTTTTCTCCATGGTGATTTGGAGGAGGAGATCTACATGAAGCAGCCACAAGGATTCGAAGTACCGGGTAAGGAGAACTTAGTATGCAAACTTCAGAAGAGCTTGTATGGCCTCAAACAAGCTCCCAGGCAGTGGTACAAGAAGTTTGACGGGTTCATGTGCAGCAACGGTTTCCTGAGGTGTCAGGAAGATCACTGTTGTTATGTGAAGAATTTTGGTGACTCTTACATCATATTGTTGCTATATGTCGATGATATGCTGATAGTAGGAGGTTGCAAACAGGAGATTGACAAGCTGAAGAAGGAGCTGTCTAAGGAGTTTGCAATGAAGGATTTGGGTGTTGCAAAACAAATCCTTGGGATGAGAATAACGAGGAACCGTAACAGTCTGAAACTATCACAGGAAGAATATGTTGAAAAGGTGCTGAGCAGATTCAACATGGGTAATGCGAAGCCTGTGAATACTCCTTTGGCCAGTCACTTCAAGTTATCAAAGGAGCAATCACTGACCACGGAGCAGGAACGAGACCACATGGCCAAGGTGCCTTATGCTTCCGCTATAGGCAGTCTCATGTATGCCATGGTTTGTACCAGACCGGACATTGCACATGCAATGGGAGTTGTGAGTAGGTACATGAGTAATCCAGGAAAGCAGCATTGGGAGGCAGTGAAGTGGATTCTCAGATATCTGAGAGGTACTGCGGGTTTAGCATTGTGTTTCAAGAAGTCAGACTTGGGACTACAGGGCTATGTTGATGCTGATATGGCAGGAGACATTGATGGCAGGAAAAGTACCACCGGTTATGTCTACACTTTGGGTGGCACTGCAATTAGTTGGGTCTCGAAGCTGCAGAAGATAGTTGCACTCTCTACTACAGAAGCAGAGTATGTGGCAATGACAGAAGCAAGCAAGGAAATGATTTGGTTGCGGTCGTTTCTGGAAGAACTAGGTCACAAGCAGGAAAGGAGTGCATTACATAGTGACAGTCAGAGTGCCATTCATTCGGCAAAAAATCCTGCATTTCATGCTAGGACGAAGCATATACAATTGCGGTATCACTTCATCAGGTCGGCTTTAGAAGATGGAGTGTTGAAGCTTGAGAAGATTCTTGGGAGTCAGAATCCGGCAGATATGCTCACCAAGACGGTTCCGATTGAGAAACTGAAGTTGTGCGCAACTTCAGTTGGACTTCTCCATGAGGCGTGAGAAGTTGTTGCCGCTGCAGTTGGAGACATGGTGATTGATTAGTCTCCAAGTGGGAGATTGTTGCAATATGGAGCCAAATCAACCTAGCAAAGGAGAAAAAAAAAAAAAAAAAACGTGCTGCGCTGGGGGGGCAGAGACACAGCGCCGCGGCGCCCAAAACAAGGGCCGCGGCTCTTGTCCGAGAACAAACCAGCGCCGTGGCGCCCAAAATGAGGGCCGCGGCACCCGGAGTCTGGTTTGTTGCGAAACTTTAAGTTAGAGTCGAACTCAAATGCCCCAAAAAGGGGAAACCACTAGGGTTTCCCATTAGTTGCTTTTTTCTCCTCCTTTGGTTATAAATAGACATAAGGTGGCTAGAGTTGTGTGTGTGAAAATTGTGAGCGGCATAATTTTATGAGAGGCAAAATTCTTGAGAGCTCCATCCTTGAGAGAGAGAAAAATTCCCATTGGGTGTTAGATAGAAGAGAGTTTTGGTAAGCACAGTTTGTAAGTGTGTGAGAAACTGCTCTTGTAATCTGTAATCTCCTTCATCATAGTGGAATCTGCAAGCGGCAGAAACAGGACGTAGTCTCAATTTTGGACGAACCTGTATAAAAATTGGATGTCTCTTTTTCTTCTTTTCTCCTATTTATTTTCTGCAAGTATTCATTCTTGCGATCCTTGGAATTAGGAGTCGCCTAATTCCCCAACAAAGACAACATAGTACTGTGGAATATTCTAAGCTAGATGTTGACACATTTAATTCACATCTAAGGTTGTTTGCAGTTCTAAAGAGCTGACATGCAGTGGACCGAGACTAACGTGTTTATGCTATCATGCTAGACAATGAGATAGGACCCTAAACCTTTTTTCCTTGGTTGCCATGTTTTAAAAGAGCGTTGGTTAAGACGTATTTTCTGAGAAATGTTTTCCAGGAATGAATATGATACATTTATTCAATTATTTTCTATAACTGTGGAATGATGAAATGATTATAATAAACAATGAATGGAACAATACATGTAAATAAGGAAGTTGGTAATCTAAAACTTGAGTAATGATATATTAGCGAACAAGTGAGAAACACCGTTCAGAATGGTACACTAGGGCATGATGCCATAATTCAGAGATCGGATCATGTAAAGTGCGACCTTGGGGCAGATCCTGAAACCCAGCTGGGCCACTTGGGTGGAATGACATTGGCTTTGCCTAGTAATTAAAAATAAACATAATAACAAATGATTGTTAGACCGAAATGGTAACTGGAATGTTGTGACACTCATTATTTTTAACGGGTATAACTGTAAATAAATTAATTATTAGTGTGCCAATATCAACTTTGTAAACTTTTGTTGTATCTAAAATTTATTCCATATTATTTATTCTATTTTTTATATAATTTTTCTAAACCTATTTAGCAAATACCCTTGGAACTTTTATTTAATTACGAAAATTTCATTTGGCATTTTGTGCAACAAAGTCTCCAATGGATACTAATTCACACCTCCCTTCTTGTTTTCTTCTCAAACAAAGATCAGACAACATCCGTTGAATCAAGGGACGTGATGACTTATCACTTCTTTTAAACTCCTTTGCTTCCTCTCTTCTTTTTCACTTCCTTTCTTCTTCCTTCTTTTCTTTCTTCCTTTGTTGCTTCTTTATACCTACGATAGCTTAATAATAGAGAAACCTCAAAGAACCATCAAGCTAAATTCAAGCAAATTTTTCATCCAAAAACCATAAAAACAACCTTCTTACAACTCATAGAGCTTGGAAACTAGATAATTTTGGTAATTAAAACAACATATTGGGTTAAATTTGAGGTAAACTTTTCAAACTTAAAACTTAGATTTTAATTATGTTTTGAGTATGAAAATCTATGAAATGAGTTTATATTATATAGAGATGGTTATATATCATTTATACATTGTTTTTATGCTTAGAAAGCTATTAGAAAACCAAGATTTGAAGAAAAACTTAAAAACTCGAATTCCAGGTCTTTGTATGAGTTTTTCCAGGTAAAAAATGACGTGTCGTTTTTTAGAAACTATATATCATTTTTCTCAAAAACGACATGTCATTTTTCCAAATAGATATTTTATAAAAACAAGCTTTAGATAGGATTTGAACCCCCAACCTTAGGAACAAGTAAAAGGGGGCTAGACCACTAGGACAAGGATAATTATTTGATAGTTTATGGTTCGGAAATAATAATAGTTTTCTATGTTGGTTGTAATTTCAAATAATTTTATGAATATCAAACTTTTTAATTGTTTTAAATATAAAATATTTTAAAATATTATTATTTATTTAAAAATTGATATTCACAATTTTAGTACATTAATAATTAGGCACACTAATAAAAATAAATGATAAATTGACACAATTAAAAGTTAAGATTTAAGTTAAAGTATGGTTATTTTATACGTCTTAGGATAACGGCGTACTTGGAGCTTACGTGGTGAATTGGGTAAGCTGAAAATTATCAGTGGATATTTGTAGAGAGGTAGGGATTCTATTACTTATCTTTTGTGAGATTTTGGTAAATTGAAATTTGGTTGTTTTATGTTTTAAGATATGTATATGGTATTTTAAATGTATATGATTATATCTATAACATGATGGTGTGGAACTCGTCCTGTAATGTATAGCGAAAAACATATTAATTTGACACACGTTGTTGTAAATTTAGAAGCATGGTTAGGAAAACTGACTCTATAAATAACGATTGAATATAGAAGAATGGTGAGACGTGAAGAAGGCGGCAATTACATCCTTAAGCACGAATACCCTAAAAGGAGAAACAGAGGGAGGCAACGACGCTCCCTTAGGTCGAAAGTTCCAGAATGTATTGTACAGGAATTGACTTGGTGAGGACTCAAAGCTTGATGTCCCCTCATCGGAACACCCTTGGAATGTTGGAGGGTGGCCAAGCACGCCCATTTGGGTTTCGGTGAGTTGAGTGATACTCTATTTAACGTGGATACCTAGGAATAAGGATGAATTATAATATTTGTATATATATAAAAGTATGAAACTCAATAATAATTAACTATGTTATCCATGGAATGTGATCATAATAAACCTCATAATTTGGAATATGATGGAAACTAAATAACCATGCAGTTTTAATGTGGTAGTGAATAAAACTTTAAGGTGAGTAACAGTTTTCCCTTTTGGGCATGTTGATGCTCATCCCTATCCTATTTACATCTCTCAGGTAGAATTCAGTATAACCTGTCTGATGAGAAATAAGCAACAACACTGTTGGTTTCGTGTTGGAAGATCCTTGTTTAATTGTAACTCATCTAAATCATGTAAGGTTTGTACTATTTTTGTGATGGTTGTGTTAAGTTATTTGGGAATTGTACTATGGTGATGATGACTGTATTCTAAATATTTAGTGCTACACTAAAACTGTGGTTTGTATCTAAATGTTTATTTTTCTTTTCTGTTTATTTTTAAAGACCCATGGGCACTATTTTATTGTTTTGAATTATATTAAATTTAGGTTTATTTTTATTTATCTAATACTGCTAACCCCCATATAGAGGCTTTTCAAATATTAAGTACATTGATAATTGGCCTTATTTACTATTCTTTTATGGTTTACTATTAGTGCTATCTTATTTATTTAAATTAAAGTTTTCAAAGACTAAGTCCTACTGAGCTTTTTGCTCACGATTTTATTGTTTTGAAAATTTCCCCCCTTCTAGGTGGTTCATAGGACACCACCGATTAGGATGCAGTTGATTGTGGGAATAGACCATAGAAGCTTAATTTAGCTATTTCTTCACTCGATTAAGACATGTGGTATGTAAATATCGTTTACCCTTGATTGGACTGTGGTTTGTATTGTAATTTATATCGATATTATGTGTGTGCACAAGGGTGGGTCTGGCATGGCCTATCTTGTTTTATCAATTTTTACCCCTCCTTATTTTAAACTATTTTTGGCTTAAGGGTATTTATTTAAAAATTTTAAACTTAGCACGTTTTCATAAATCACTCAATTAAGTAATTGGTAAGTTTAATTAAACATTTAGTTTATTTAATTTAATTAATCCACCACGTCAGACCCGGATTTGGGTTCATGACATAGAAGTTAGAAGCAGAAGTAGTTGTACAATAAAATCAATGCTAAGTCGTGTCGAAAGAAAGAGAGACTTTTTTTTTTATCCCAAACCCCCACCCCCCCCCCCCCCCCAAAACAAAACAAAAAAAGGAAAAAAGAAAAAGAAAAATCATGAACTAAAGATAAAGTTAATTTTATCTTAAAAATGTTAATTTTTTTATAAAAAAAACTCGTTTAACTTTATCATATCTTATTGCTCATCATGTTAAAACCTTATTGTCGATGATGAATTGTGATTATTGCTGCTAAATAACTAATTAGAGATGACATAAAAAATTCAGTTTGACCTTCTGTTATAATTAGTAAGTCTAGAAAGTGGCATGAATATTTTTTTTCATAAAATTTGGGGTCTTATGTATTGATATATTCATATTAATGAAATATTTTTCAGTTTCAAAAAAAAAAAAAAAGAAAGTGGCGTGAATTTATAATTGAAAGAAAATATCATTTGAAAAACTATGTGTGTGCTATTGATCACAATAAAAAATGTAGCATTGCTTTATCTCACATTCTTACCATGTCACTGAATTTTGAAATGTGACATTCACAAATTTTTATCCATTGAACAGAAAAATCTTTTTTTTTTTTTAAATTATGTTCAAAATTTGACATGTATGATTATTTATTTAATCTGGGTATGAACCGTTACAGATTTTGGTATGCTTTTTTATTTATTTCTTATGTTTTATTTCCTTGTCAATGCACTCAATTATGTTCAAAATTTTCATTATCATTTCATTATTCTAGTTAGTTTGTTTTAATTAACCGTAGTCTACGTTTACAGTGACCAAGGAACTAGGAGAAATTGTGTTGCGTGACGAATTGCAACCTAAGAGCCTCCAATCCCTCTTCCGCTTCAAGAAAATTAGGGTCTACCCCCACATTTTTGTGTAGGGAAAACTTAAAAAATGTATAAGGAAACCCTTTACCTGCACATTATAAAGCGCCCAGATGTATAGGTAAAGTTGTGTAAAAAGAGTTGTTTACCTGCACTTTTTTTTTTTTCTTTTTATATGTGCATAGGTGGAAAACACCCTTTACCCACATTAAATAATGTGTAAGTACTAATCGTAAAAATGTATGAGAAATTAGGTACAGAAGATGACATGGCTAATAACATGGCTGATGACATGCCCAAATGTTTAGGTAAAGTTGTTCATTACCTGCACTTTTTTTTTCTATTTATATGTGCGTAGGTGGAAAACACCCTTTACCCACATTAAATAATGTGTAAGTACTAATCGTAAAAATATATGAAAAATTAAGTACAGAAGATGACATGGCTGATGATGTGTCCATTGGATGTTGACAAATCAATATTAAACTGCTTAGTGGCAAACTAGGATTGTTACGTGTTGATCCATGTGGCTGTTGTTGATTAGTGGTATGTGAATGTAGACGATTACGTGGATGAGCATGTGGCAATGAGATGTTATCTAATGTGTGACACAATCATATAATATAATCCTATTTTGCTGAAAATGGCGATTATGTGTTAATGATTTGTCGGCTTGGAAAATATGTAGCTAGAAGATTTGTCTTTTTTAAGCATTCTAATTATATATGTGTAGGTAGTCATCAAATCTATAAGTAAAGCCTTTAAATGAATGAGTAAAGGTTTAAATTATGTAGATAAAGAATTCATTTGCATAGGTACAAATGAAATAAATGTACCTGTAATTAGGATAAATGTGTAGAAACTAGAATTATATTATAAAGCATAGAAACTAAGAATTAACAACACAAATTACGATATTTATAAATTCAACTTAGTGTGCATTATACATAATGTATGATCTTGTTTGCAGGAATATAATAAATTAAACTATCTTGGTTCCCTCCTATGAGTTTATCTGGAAGTAGATTGATTATAGAAATGTTAGTAAATCTAAAACATTGGTTCATTTGGTATCTAAAAATATTAGGAAAATAAAAATTTAAACAAAGCAAAAAAGAAAAGAAAGGAAAAAGCGGAAGAGATGATAAGACAGTGACAAGAGGCCATATATGAAGTGAGAAAGGAAATAAAGTTGCTCCTTTTATATATGTATAGATCATTGGTTCAATTAGTAATCTATTTTAATTTTGAGTTTGCAAGTTAGTCTTTAGAACTTCATCTTGTTTTTTAATTGGAATCTAGAACTGTAATGGTGTTTTTTCTCAATGGGATGATCTATGATAAAGTACCTTTTTTTTTTTTTCCTCTATCGATGTAGTATGATCTGACAGTTAATATTAAATCTTAGTGAAGTTTTACATAGTCTTTCCTACACCAAATTGTAGCTAAAATTTAACCAAAATATTTTAAAGACATTTAAAGTAATTTTGTTGATGCTCATTTTTTACGAGAGTCAAACCTAGCCTATATCTCATAATATGACCCAAGGTACGATGCATAGACCCAAGCCATATTCTGACGATCTCTAAGTAGGTCATGGTTTAGAAAGCTAAAGGACATGAATGAGCCTATTTTAACCGGTTCAATTAGATATTTGACTTATTTGAAAGGTTTTAAATTTGATTTGAATTAAGATAAGATAGGTGTGGAGGAAATTAAAATAAAATCTCACCTATAGCCTTAGCCTAATCATCGACGAAGGCCTAATTAAAATTGCTATTTTAAAGGTTTGGGTCGTGGTTTAGAAAGCAAAAGGACATGAATGAGCCTATTTTAATTGGTTCAATTAGATATTTGACTTATTTGAAAGGTTTTAAATTTGATTTGAATTAAGATAAGATAAGTGTGGAGGAAATTAAAATAAAATCTCACCTATAAGTCTTAGCCCAATCATCCATGAAAGCCTAATTAAAATTCCCTAGCCAAATTCATAAGGAAGGCCCACCAAAACCAAACAACACATTCAACACAATTGGTCCACCTGGACTAGGTAGTCCACGTGGAATAATCAGTCCATTTAGGCCATCCAACGCACCATGCCTTCACCACAAAAGCAGAAATCTCTCTTTCCCTCTCAGCTAGGTCAAATCCAAAGCATTCTCCTAAAATCTGAACCTTGTATAAAAAAGGCAACACATTGGTTGGAGCCTTGGGTATCCTCTTTGTAGGCCTCTTGAAACGGAATGATAAGGGTCGAAATGGTAGCGCGGCTCGAGGTCAGAAAAAGCTGTCAGCTTAGCTCATGCTGTTTGACCTGACTTTTTTGAACTTTTGAGGGGGAATTTTCCTCCTTTGGGATTTGCCATTTCAGGCTTTCATTGCGAAGGCCGACCTGACGCGCCTTTCAACTAGAAGCCTCAAATAGAAAGATTCTCAACCAAACTTAAAAAACTATAAGACAATTGGGGGCTCCTCTCTTGCCTATAAATATCCATCCTTTTAGCCACAAAAACACAACATTCATCAAGCCACCAACTTTCCTCTATCATTTCTCTCATAACCTCCAAGAAGTCCCAAAGACACCATTGGCTCAAGAAGAGATCCTCTCTCGGTCAACCTCTTCAATTGCATGGGCCGAAATAACAACGACTCTCACCCTCAAACGTTGCCCTTCCCCTGGGGCTATTGGGGTCTAGCACTACCCAACCGGGGCCACCATTATCACTTGCCCAGATATTCATTTCGGCCATTCACAATGAAAGAACCGTTTATTGCAGACTCGGTGGTCCTTGACACAAAGTACTGTACCCAAAACTTAACAGAAAGCCAACTTGGCCCTATCAAAAGAGCCCATGAACCCTGGACCGTGCATATCCAAAAGCCCTCAGTAGAACAGCCCCAGCAAAAATCAGCATGTGCCTTTAAAAATAAATAAATAAATATCCATAAATGAGAATGTTTGATGATTTGAATTCAGTTTGGTCTCACTCAAAAATTTCATAGTTCGACAATTATGGTAAAAATAAATATAAAATTTTTCATAAAATTTGTAATGATAACGAAGAGATCATATTTTGTTATATTAATATATATCATGTATTACGTTAATGCTTTATTATTAACAAATTTTAACCTTTTTAATCATTTTTATTTTATAACTTTTACAAATTTAATGATTTTTTTATCTTTATTTGTAGTTTTTTCTTATTGTGTTTTTGTTTTTTTTTTTTTGTTTCTATCTCGTTATTTTGGTAACAAGAACTCTCCAGAACTCTTTTTGGAACTAATCTTATTGTACAGTTCAACCAAATGACAAAAATATAAACAATCGAGACCAACCAAATAAATAAATAAATAAATAAAGGGACTAATTAGTGAGAGTTGTTCTTTAAGAAAAAAGAGATCGAACGGCAGGGCCTTTAGAGAGGACAGCGAGGAAAGGGACGAACTTCTCGTCTCTACACAAAAAGTTGCTTGGGAAGGGGATGCCCACATCGGAGAAGGAGAATAAGGAGGTGAAGGCTATGACAAAGGAGGACGGTCAACTCACTGGTGGTAATGAAGGCTTTGACGGCGGCTATAAGAAGATCCTTTTTTTTGTCAGTTTTTTTTTTAATAGAAATTGTAATTAACATGGAATCATATTTGAGATGTCTTATTTTGTTTGGTGCTCCTTTATTTCTTTTTACCGTCTGATTAAAACGAATGGCCCATAATTTTTACTCCACTGGTAGAGAATAGAACCGCTCCCACCACAACCTTTTCGTTTTTCTATTAATTCCACAAATTTATTTAGTAAATCATGGTTATACTAGATTAGTACACTATTCATGGTTAATATGCAATGATTTTGAGAATGATTCCGGCGCACCACTATCAAAAATCTACCATATTATAACATCGAACGATGCAGAGATGATTGGCGATTTGTATAAAAAAAAAAAAAGAGATATAATCTAGTAGATTATCAGAGGTGATCTAGTATATCACTTTGGAAATCAGTCACGGGTTAGAACGATTCCGGTTAATATCATTATTAATGGTTAATATGCAATGATTTTGAGAATGATTCCGGCACATCACTATCAAAAATCTACCATATTATAACATCGAACGATGCAGAGATGATTGGCGATTTGTATAAAATAAAAAAAAGAGATATAATCTAGTAGATTATCAGAGGTGATCTAGTACATCACTTTGGAAATCAGTCACGGGTGAGAACGAGCGGTTGTCGCGGGGGATTGTATAGACCATAATACTTAAAAATAGCTAAGAGTTCTTAATTCCTTTTTTTTTTTTAATTTTCTTTCCCTCTTTTCTTCTCGTCGCTGCCGCCGCCACATCTTTTACTGCTAGCTCTTCCCATGTTATTGTCTCTGCCCTTTGCCATTGCATGGGACTATAGCAACATCCTTGCTTGCGTGTGCGCACATCGGGCTCGAGGTCTAATGAATAAGATGGTGGTAGGGAGAATGTTGAGTGTAAGTGGATGCAGGCATTTGCCCTGACCATTAGGCATCGGCACTTCTACCTCCAGCATTAGGTGAGACCACGCTGCACGTAGATGGGAATGCATTTGCCTCCAGTGTATGCAGGCGTCGACTCGAGCACGAGATTGTGGTGTGTCCTCGATCATATGTAAAACAATGTCACCTAGAGGGAAGGCTGTGCCACCGCAATGTCCGATGTCACCTAAGTTAGACTTGAGTCGGAGGCGACACATAATATGTCAACATTAATTTAAGGGAGTTCAAATTGTTCTATTTGTTCAAATTTTTACGTCATTAATAGTTGCATTGCACTGTACATATTGCTAAATGTTAAAGCACCTAATACAGATTAATTATTTTAGTTACTTTTTCTGGTTGTTTTATCATGTGTGGTTGAGTCGCCAAACCTTTGAGCGATTCTTCTTTCCTTTCTGCCATTTTCTTTTTCTTGTTAATACTCTTGATACTTAATTTGGTATCAGAGCCTCTCCCCGAATATCCAAATGGACTCTTCATCGCGTTCACCTTTTACTCCAGTCAATGCTTAATCCTCTGCTCTTCCCAGCTCTGTAAATCAAAATTCACTTTATCAGGCTCAACAAACCAACCCCTTTATTCAGTGTAAAAATCAACCAAACAACCTCCAGATTCAAAATTTGCTCCTTAGCCAACCGCGTCAACATCAATCTCTTGCTGCCTTGCACCAATCACTATCTATCAAATTGGATCGTGATAATTATTTGCTTTGGAAAAATCAATTGCTGAATATGATTATAGCAAATGGTCTTGAAGACTTCATAGATGGAACTCGTCCACAACCTCCAAGATGCTTAGATCTTCAACAGCAAGTTCAAAATCCTCAGTTCATCACGTGGCAAAGACTGAATCGCTTTCTCATGAGCTGGTTTTACTATTCTCTTACAGAAAGTATGATCAATCAGATTATTGGCCACCAAACAGCAAATGAGATTTGGGTTGCCCTTGAACGAAGTTATGCTTCAACATCAAGATCGAGGTTGCTTGAGCTTCGAACAGAAATTTAAACTTTGAAGAAGGGGTCTCTTATTGTAGACGAGTATGTGTTCAAGAAGAAATGGATAGTTGATAAGCTGGCAGCAATTGGTGAAACCAGTACCAGTGGCAGATCAACTCATCTACCTCTTCCAAGGGTTGGGACCTGAATATAATTCCTTCGTTTCCCTGATGGATGCTAGACCAGAGCCACCAACAATTGAAGAAGTACACATAGTCTCCTTTTTGACTATGATGCCAGGCTACAATACCAAAATTCTACTGATCAATTGAATATTATGCAAGCCAATCTTGTTGCTCTTGCAAGCAACAAAAAACCCAATAGCTTTAACCAATCTAATTTCAAGAACCAATCTCACAAACCTAACTCTCAACAGAACCAATTCTGTTACAATCCCTCCTCTTCACATAAACACTTCAACTCAAGTCCAAGCCCACAACCTAGTCTCCTTCGAAAACCACCTAATCAGCAAGCTTAGAGAAAATGGCAAACCAAGTCTAATTTTCAAAACCCGACACTCAAGTCACAATGCTAAATTTGCAGAAAACTTGAACATACAGCCATCAAGTGCAATCATAGAATAAATCTGAACTACGAGCCTCAATCGCAAAGCCAACGTACTGCAAACTTTGCACAAGCATTTCAAGAAATACCTATGTCAGCAGTGATGGCAACCTCTCTAAGGGCAACACCTAGTTCAATTCAGGATAGCACTTGGTTCATGGACTCTGGAGCCTCACACCATTTGACCTCTGACTTCAACAACTTGAGTAAAAACTCTCTCTACCAAGGCAATGAACAGGTTATGATGGGCACCGGTAAGACTATAAACATTTCTAGTATCTGCAATGTGTCTCTTTCTGCTAATTCCATGCCTGTCACTCTAAAAAATGTTCTGCACACATCTGAAATTTCAAAGAATCTAATCAGTTTCAATAAGTTGTGTCTAGATAATAATGTTATTATGGAATTTCACTCAAATTATTTTGTTGTGAAGGATAAATGTTTGAAGAAAATTTTACTCCAAGGTCAGCTTGATCATGGTCTATACAAGCTTGTCAGCCAACCTCCCACTCTTCTTCAAATATCAAAGCTACTCAATCCTCATCTGCCTTCGTTTCTCAACTGTCCAATAAAGATCTAAACCACTGGCACAATAGACTAGGACATTTAGCTCATAGAGTTATTCTCAAGTTTTTGGACAGTGTAATCTGCAATTTTCCAATATGATAGGTCATGAGTTTTGTAATTCCTGCCAATTTGCCAAAAGTCTTAGGAAACCCTTTGTAAATTTAGATTCTAAAGCATTGGAAAGTTTTGATTTTGTACATTTTGATTTAGGGGGTGCTTCTTCTGTCGATTCTGTTTCTGGTGTTTTCTTGTTTTTTATTGATGACTTCTCTTGTTTCTTACGGATTTACCATGAAACCTATCCAACTTTTCTCAAATTCAAAAAAATGGTTGAAATTCAATTTGGAAAGAAAATTAAAACTTTGCAAAGTGATTGGGGTGGGAAATACCGAACAGTATCCAAATTTCTCAACTACCTCGGGGTTAGACACAAACTTGCAGTCTTTACACTCCACAAGACAATGGTATTTTTGAAAATAAAAATAGACATGTGGTTGAGATGGCTTTAACACTTCTTGCTCATTATCTCTGCGGCCATTTGCTTTTCAAACTAATGTCTTCCTAATAAACCATCAACCAACCCCTGTTTTGTCTAATAAAACTCCCTACTCAATTCTCCACAACAAACCACCAAAGTATGACTTTCTTAGAGTTTTTGGATGCTCCTGTTTCCTTTTTCTCCATCCGTTTAACTATCATAAGCTTCACTACAGATTAGCAGAATGTGTTTTTTTGGGATATTATGCTCAACATAAAGAATATGTTTTCCTTAGCAAGGAAACTAGCAGGATCTAAATATCTAGGCAAGTGGCAAAAATCTTTCCTATATGCTACGAAGTCAGATACTTCCATTTCAGAACCTAAAGATTCTCAAAATACAAAAAATTTCTTTTGGAACCACTTGCCACCACAACCCAAGGTCAAAGTTCCAATTCTAGTAACTCCCTTTGTTCCTTTGCCTCAAGACCAGTTTCACCACTGTCACCTAAATCTAGTCCTTGTACAGGTTCTTCCCTTTCAATCCCTTGCACACCCCAACTCCAAAAATCTGTCTCCTCTCAGTCCACCATCTTACACTCACCTTTTCTTCTTCTTTACAGCTGAGAGACATGTTTTTAATGCTTATGATAATATTAATAGTCCTATCAGTGTTTTTTTTTTTAATGCCTAATGTCCACAGGCCTTAGGATGGGGACTAATGTTCATGCAATGGAGACACGATCCAAGCATGGTGTGTTCAAACCAAAGGTGTACCTTAGGTCTAAAACTGATCCGCCTTCAGCCCTAACAGAACCACATTAAGTTCAAGATGCTTTTAAGGTCCCCGAGTGGTCAAAGGCTATGGAAGTTGAGCTAGAGGCCCTCCATTAAAACAGAACATGGTGCTTAGTTGAACCACTACCTCATACCAAAATAATTGGCTGTAAATGGGTATACAAATTGAAGCTCAAACTTGATGGCTACATCGAAAGACATAAAGCGAGGCTTGTAGCGAAAGGTTTCCACCAGACACAAGGGCTTGATTACTTTGAAACCTTTAAACCCCTTGTAAAGCCCACAACAATCCGAATTGTTCTTACTTTCACTCTCTTAAGGGGTTGGCTTTAAGACAGTTAGACGTTCATAATGCTTTTCTTAATGGGGACTCGAAGAAAACGTCTATATGGAGCAGCCACCTAAGTTCTTAGTGAATCACACCCACAATTGGTTTGCAAACTCCACAAAAGCCCTATACGGCCTCAAACAATCCCCTCGAGCCTAGTTTACCAAACTTGGTACTAGCTTACACCATTGGGGATTTTAAGGTTCTAAAGTAGATTCTTCTATGTTTTTCCTGCACACTTCCACAGATCTTACCATAATTTTTGTTTGTGTTGATGACATTATCGTCATTGGCAGTAACTCTAGCTTTATCCAACTACTCAATCTCTAGCTGGCTCGTAGTTTTTCTCTTAAGGATTTGGGACCTATAACGTACGTCTTAGGCAACCTCCGCTTCTGATTCCCTCCACCTATGCCGGAAGAAGTGCATTACAAACTGAGGAGACTGTGAAAATATACATTTCTTAAGGCCAAATATCATCATTTTGCGTTAACATTTCTCATTAAATCCCTTAATTATAGCGTTTATGTGTTAATTAGACTTTAGTGTGCTTGTGTGAAAATATATTTAAAAATATGTTTTTAGTGTGTTTTTATGTTTAATAATATTTTAAGTAATTTTTAGAATCATCTATATGTGTTTTATAATTAATTATTTTGTAAATAATCAAAACCATAAAAATAACATAGTGTTATTTTATTTTGAGTCTTAAAGTATTTGTAAATAAATTTTTAATTTGTATATATTTTATTATATTTTTGGTAATTTCTAAAAATATTCTCGAGTCCTAAATAATATATTTGTTAATGTTTGTTAATTTTAAAAGTTTTTATTTATTTTTAGTACTTTTTTGTGTTTTATTGTAAAATAAATATTTTTAAATTATTGTAAAAATTATGTTTGTAAAATAATTAATTTTAATTTGTTTATTTTATTTTAGATTTGAAATTTGTTAGAAAAACGAAGAAAAATGCTCGAAAAAGAGCAAAAATAGACCTTAAATGCACAAAAATAAAAAAAAAATAAAAATAAGAACTGCCACATAGCGTTTTGTCAGCCGTCGGACTGAAACCGCCCCGTCCATGCATCCCCTCTCCTCATGGAATCCTGTGCAACACATTCCATGTGCGCCTACCTTTGGAGCCGTTGGATCAGCATATGCAAGACCAATTCAACGATCCTGGCTTCTCAGCGCCAGCGCTTCAATCCGAGCCGTTCTTCTAGTCAAAGTCTGTGCATCTGATGATCTTGGACTGCATTCCTTGCCAATTTCGTGTGCTGCGCTCCACTAGATCTCACAGTAAAATTAGCACAATCTAAAGCAGTTTCACGTGTGAAGAATAAGGAAAAAAATTAGAAAGTAAAAAATTAGATTTAATCTGATTCTAAAAATTGTGGGGTGGCAAAATTTGTTCAAAAAATCCCAAAATGTCCTAAATTGCCATCCTACTCATTTTCAACATAAAAATATCTAAATAAAATAATAAAAAATAAATAAAAATGTAAAAAAAATCTTGTAAATAGTAACTCGTCTTCACCTATAAATACTTTCCTCCATGGCTTGTATTCTTCACTCCCTCTCCTTGTGAGAAATTTCTTTCCTCTTATAAAAATGTAGTTCGAAATTTAATTTTAGTTTTCTTAGTTTATAGTTTTATGTTTTTGTAAAATATTTCTAGTTTATGTTACAAGATAGTTCTGCCTAGTAAAATTATGTATATTTCTACCTTTAATATGTCTTCTAAATTTTATTTTTGCTGAGGAAAAGGGGGAATTTTGTCAAAATTAAGGTAAATATTTTTAGTTTTACAATATTTTCTAATTGTTATAATGTCAAAATTATTTTTAGAAAATTTATGAATTTCATATTAACTTAGCTAAAACTCTAACAAAATTAAGTTTTAATTTATCGTAGACATAGGCTAACACAAATAGTGCTTAAAAGCACTTTGATAATTCATAAATAGGGAACGATACAATAAATGCTTCACTGTAAATTTTGTTGGTAATTTTAGTTAGTTAATTTTGAAATCTTACATGTTTATTAAAAATGAGTCTTTGATGCATTATAGACATGAATTGGCACCTTTAATCTTTAGCGTTGTTAAAATTTTTATTTTTTTAAATTAAATTTCACTTATTATTAAAGTTTCATTTATGATTCAAATTTAAGTCATATTTCTTGTTGTTGAAGTTTAAAAAATCACAAAAAATCTAAAAATGAAAAAAGTAAAAAATGTGTAAATATTTGTAAATAAATTGTAAATAATTAACTTTAATCCTTAAATGTTTTAGCCAAAATTAATATAACTGATATATTGAATCTTTGTAATAATTTTTCCTATGAAATCGACTTTGGATTGATCAAGTTTTATAAGTTAGACAACCTTATACGTCAGATTATATTAAACGTACACTTGTAGGCCCGAATACAAACCTCCTTGCTCGTACTGATATGTTGTCTTGCAAGCCATACCCTACTCCGATATGCTCTAGTCCAACACTCTTCCTTTATGATGGTAATCCTTTTGCTAATCCCTCTAAGCAGGGAAATAGCGCCAAAGAAATCAAGAATCAATGTCGAAACACCCAACAACAAGAACAATCGGGTAGAAAAATAATCTGAGACAAGGAAGCAAAAGAAAAATTACAGAGCAAGCAATGATTAGTCTATAAAAGTCGTCAAGGGAAGAAGACACATTGCAATGAAAAAGAAAAGAAAGAACCAAAAAAAAAAAGAAAAAGAAAAGAACAGGCATACTCAACTTTCAAATCTCACCCCAACCACACCAATGGTCCCCACTTCTTGTCATAAATTGTTCAACTTTCAAACAATGCCCAAAACTTTTTCACCTCATTTTTGACATGCACAATACATTCCTACCCAAATTCCCACAAATATGCCCAGTTCAATTGAACATGGTCTTATCGTACAACTATAGAAATACCTTACCTCAATTGATTTAACGGAGAGACGAGGAAAGAAGAAAGCTCAAACTTTGCATCACCGTCGAACCAATTTGATGATGCAGATCTTCCACGATGAAGCGTAATAACGAAGAGATGAAATAAATAAGGTACCAAATTGAAGATGAAATTAGAAAAACAAATTGGGAAAAAAATGTCCTCTTCAAAATAATGCGTTCAAATTTTGAAACTAAAAATATATAAAACTGTAATAACCGAAAAAATCCAGAAATTAATAAGTATGATTAATTGAGAATTTTTCCATCATTACTAAGCTAAGTACTTGAGAAGGTACAAGTTGAGCATTTATTAACACGCAAATTTAAAGGTTTTACTAGCCATAAGACCTTAGAAATAAATAATGTTGTGAATGCGTAAATTTATATGCTTTATTTATGAAACATGTAACAATGTAATGTTATGATGGTACATTAAAATAATTAAAAATAATTATTTAATGTGCTAAACTAAAAGTTTATAATTTATTAATTTTATGCATGAGCCAAAAAGATGATGTTATTTGGCAAAAGTGGAATTTTTAACTTACTATGATGATGTAAAAAATTCCTATATGATGTCAGTTCAGTAAAAGAAACCCAGATCAAAAGTGATCATGAGCTCCATACCATAAATTGAAAATGGTGATTACTAAGTTCAAGTATGCAAGACTTATGACATGTTTTACTACAGTTGATCTCGAAATTTATAGAGATCATAAAGTAAGATAAGAATTTTAAGAAAGTTATAAAGATCATTGGAAGTTCGAGAATTTTAATATTTTAAATGTGTATAGTTAATTATTATGCACATTAATAATTACATAAAGTTTATAATTATTGTTGTAATGACAACAATAATAATAGCAGTTGTCATAGTAATAGTGAAGAAGAAGAAGAAGGGTATTGATGGGTCCACAAATGTTGATTTATTGCTAAGATGTAGACCCATAAATAGCTTTTTACGAGAAATAGTTTGGGTTATATCCGTAAAGCACAAGATTGTGCAACCCGTAAAGCACAAAATTGTCCTAAGTTTGGAATTTTAAATTAAATTGACTTTTAGATAGTCAATTTAATTTACAAAATGTTTATAAAATGACAACTATTGTTTTTATAATGAAATTTGAAGTTTACAATATGAAAATTTTTAACAAGAAGTATATGTTATAAATTTTAAAGTTTTAAAAGTAAAATAATAATAATAATAATAATAATAATAATAATAATAATTATTATTATTATTATTATTATTATATTCAGCAAAGTTTTAAATACATAATATCTTTCTTAAAATTGATATACATATATACATATATATGTATATAGTTGTGAAAAAGGTTAACCATCGGTTTTGAAGATAAATGTATCAAAGTTTATTGTACCAAAATTAAATCACAAAATCCATATAGTATGGATAACTTTTATGAAAATAATTTTATGATAGTATGAAGATATTTATACGGCAATGATACAACAAGAAAATTAGAATTTATGTAATATTTTAAAGAATAAGAATATTATAAGTTTAAAAAGTACAGTTATGTCTATAAAAATTTTAAGTTTACGGATCAAATTTGATCAACCCGACACAACATGTATTTAACTGTGTGGACCACAAGAGGGCCTATAAATACTTGACACAAAAAAAAAATAAGACCAATCAAACTAGCTCCCTTCTCTCTCTACTCTCTCTCTCCTCAAACTCAGTCCAAGAATCCGGCCTCCATTTGTGACACCTCCCATACCATTGGAAAGCTCTCCTCGAGCTGGTTCCAACGACATGCTGAGCCGACCACAACTCTGCCGGAGCAGCCCGTACGCGCCGGTTGAAGCCGCGAAAACACGTCACCTTTCCAACGTGATTTCTCCGTCATCCGACCTCCGATTGACACGATCTTGGTGTCCACAGACTCAGATTGATGAGAGGAACAAGAAGGCACCGATCACCCAGCTCGATTTCAGCTGTAGCAAAACGGCGGAGCTGCCCCATTCCCACCATCGTGCCACACCGTGATCTTGCCGTCACCGACGTCGTTGATCAACACCGCCCAGACCAAAAGAATCAAAGGGTGTCGGTGAGCAAAATGCCTGAATCAATTGGTTGAAATCATCATCGGTGGCCGGAGATCAAAGACCACCGTTTAGCACCGCCGTGGAAGCCACCGTCGCCGCCGTTCCTGACCACTAAGCCTCGAATTGGTTGGGGGAAAATGCTCAGAGGGCAACGGGGAGTAAAACCCCTCTCTCAATTTCTCCTTAGCCCAGCCGCCTTCCAGAGATCCTCACCATCGCTACCATGGGTGAGATCAGATTGGTTGTTTCAGGGCATTTCGTGCCAAATTGAAGGCACAAATACCTTCAAAGACTCGAGAAGAGCGAGAAGCAACCCTCAATTGCTCCAAACGACGGTCGAAAGAGCACGAATAGCCCCCACCGTCGTGCGTCACTGTGGTGGATTCGAAGCCACCATTCCACGACATGTTGAGCCATGCCACTAAGGGGTAAACACTTAGAGGATGTGGGGGAAGGAAATGCCTAACTCAATTTCACGGTAGCACCGCCGGAGTTTGGAGATCGGAGCCATCGGTTTTGGCCAAGAAACCCGTCTTTGATTAGAATAGTTTAAGGCCAAATTGGGTGAAATTGACACCACCATTGGACTCAAAAGGGTCGACTTAGGGGGGGTAGGCTCTAGCCCAGCCACCAACGGAGCCCAACGGCGCCGATCAACGGCGGTCAACGGCCACTTTGGGTTTTTGTGATCCGGACCTCCGATCGATGATCCGAGACAGCCTCTCGACTCGTTTCGACTCTCTAAACATGATGGTGCCCTCCGTTTGAGCTAATTCCACTCTGATAAAAATTTTCTGGTATTGACTACACGTGGAGCGAGGCGACTCAAACTGCAGTAATGGAGTCCAGAATGATATTTTCAACAATAATAAATCTCAATGGATCATTCCTAGCCATCCATAGTGGTCTGAGGAGCACTGCTGAGGATGCAGCATAGACTGTGGATACAGCGAGATGCAACTAGACCCGCATAACTTGGAGTCCAAGTAAGTAGGAATCTCGCCTACAGTATGAATAGTCTTAAAAATAAATTAATTTTAAATATTTTCATAAAATTTATGAAAATGCATGATCAGTGATTTATTACACTGTTATATGTTATGATGTGATATGTTATGTTATGACATGATGTGAAATGATGATATGATTAATGTGTGATGTATGCAATATATAAATTATATTGTTTAATCACCTTCAAGTCAAGTATGATTATGATTTATGATTCATGTATGATTATGATTTATGATTCATGAGTTACGAAATTGTGATGCCATGTAGTATTAAGTCATGCTGCATACACACAATAAGACAAGTGAAACTTATGAGACAAGTTAAGGGTGTCATAGCAACCTCCCAACCCACAGGGAGGCTCCATGTTAAAGAAATGAATGATCTTGGTGTCATTGGGACCTCGCGAACCCTAGCTTCCCAAGACTCGTGCGCAACCGGTACAATCACTCTGGCCCAAAGTAAGAAGATAAGTTACAACTTAAATAATTAAGCATAAATCAAGTTGATAAGCAAGCATAAAATACTCATGCATATTTTTATTAAAATGATTTTTTAATTATGTTTTGCAAGGCTAATTTCCTACTTGATGAACGAAAGCTCATTTAAGTATGATCATGCTGTAGGTCAGAAAAACCTGTCAGCGACACTTAATGGGCAGTGGTGAGCGGCGGACGAATGGTGAAGATGGGAATGAATACCACTCATGCAATGTAATATTTCCACATTATTATTTTACGAATTTATGCATGTTTTATTTTACAAAATTTCGTATGTTTACACTTTAAAAAAATTATGTGCATATGAATAAGTAAATAATTTACGTAATTATGTTTTAAAAACCGAGCTTGCGATTACGCAACCTTGGTCCAGAGGATTTTGAAGTTTAAAAATGTTACAATAGATAATGCAACAAATGCACGAAATTTGTAAGAAAGAAAATTATAAGTTTATTTGGAATTACAAAGGATTATGAGAGATTTTCGTTATGTTAAGAAATGAATTTTACGGATATGTTTTTATGAAGTTATTATGAAAGTCTAAAAGAAAAGCTTTAAGAAATTGGTATCTTAAACTTAAAAAGCTTAAGATATAAGAAATCATATTTTGTTTGGTTTAAGAAGGTTTACTTTTAAGAAAATAATATGATATTTCTAAGATGTTAAAATTATAAGTAAAATATATAAATAATTGCTAAGAAAGTTTTAGAGAGCATTTTAATGGGATTTTATTTTAATATTTAATTTAAAATTTTCTTGAAAATAGTTTTATCTAAATTGAGAAATGTCTTTAAAGTAATAGTTGCTAAATTATTACTCTTATTTTTAAAAAGGAAAAGTTCAAGAAAATTACTATGTTTAAGTTTTAAGAAATTAATGTTATAAGTTATGTAAAGGATCTGATTTGGAAATTATGATTATGTTAAAAAGTAATGATTATTATTAAGTTATTATCACATTTGAGAAATTTATGTTATTATGTTAGGTTTACGAAATAAAGTTTTGAGAAATGATTATTATGTTTTTTAAGGTTATATGTTAAGAATTCTTTATCAATAAGAATTCGTTTGTTATTAAGATTTGACAAACAGTTATTACTTCCTCTAAGGTTTTATGTTAAGGATTCCTCAGTAAGAATCCATTGGAAAAAAAATTATCCTGAATTTCTCTACCTTAATTGTAAGTAAGTTTAAGTTTATGATGATATTTAAGTTAAGTGACGGTCACGTAAGGGCGGGTCGTTACAAAAACAAACAAAGAAAATACTACAAAAACGACGTTATGTTTGATGGTTTACATTTTTAATATAAAAGTTATATTTTTGGGGATTGTTTTTGTAACACCCGCCTATTTTTATGTAATGAATTACGTTAAGTTAGTAACGACATTAATGATATTTTATTAATAACTTATGATATACGTAATGATATATGATGTTAATGTTACTAACTTTTATGTCAAGTTTTATGACAGGTGACGACCGCATGGAATCGTTGTGCTCAAGTGTTCATGATTATTTTAATGTATGTTTAATTATGATGCAATGATGTATGAATGTTTTAATGTATGGCATTTATGGACAGTTCGGCAGGCCAAACTTTTAAGATCGACAGGCCGAAATGTCTGCCCGAGATCGGCAGGCCGAAGGGGAAAAATCGACAGGCCGAACACGGCTGACGAGCAGTCAGCAGAAATCTCTCCAAAATTATGGCTGAGTTAATTACGTTAATTGGATGATTTAATGTGATTAATTGGCATAATAATGGAATGATTTTATCAGTTAAGGAAATAAGGGGTTTGACTTTGCATTGATTTGTGTTAATTTAAATGGTTTCTCATTTAAATAGGGCAAAACATGGTAAGTGATGAGTGAGAGTTTTGACTTTCCTTTTTCTTCTTTCTCTCCTTCACGCCAATTGCCACCTAACAGTTAGAAATTCTGACTTAATAGAGGGACTTAATGAAGGGCAATGAATTTCATTATGATTGTTACGTTAAAATTTTTTTTTAACGTTTTCTTTCCTCAGATTTTTCTCTCAACTTCTCACTCTTCTCTCCTTCATTTCTGAGACGTTTCTCATTCATTTCTCATTTCCTCTCTTCCTCTTCTCTTCCCCATGCATTTCACTTCCTTCTCTTTCAAAAATTTTATGCAAGAAAATTTAAAGAAAAGTCATATATCGTTGGTTAAAATTCAAGGGTTTTGAGAAGAAAATTTTCAAGGTAAGGACTCGTTTCTTATGTTTTTGAAAAGAATTCTCCTTCTCAATCCGTCTACAATATCTTTCTTTAGGTATTGTATTTGTTTCAAATTTTTAATATGTTATGCATGTATGTGTTATGAGATGATTTTTTTAAGTTTTATGTCTTCTCAGTTTTTATGATAAAATAAGAATTTTCTATCTTCTACCCCTCACAGTAAATATTACTGTTTATGAAACGCCCCTTAATTCGGACGTCACAGATGTCGTTACATACATACATTTGTACTTGCTTAAACTTTAATCATAAAAATAATATCAAACTTAAACGATACAATTGATTTTAAAAGTACATAAACATACATAACCAGGATCCATTCATACCTCAAAAATTTATTTTTAAAAAAACTTAACATTGTTTAACTTATTTCATATCATAATTTATTCAATTATACTTAAATTAATCATGAACTTATTTAATAATATAGGTTTATCAAGTTGTAAAAAAATCAGGACTTAACAAACATCAAATTAAATCTCCTTAATCATCTGATTATTTAAAACTCATTTACTCCGACAGTTCGGCAGGCCGAACTTGGGACTTCGACAGGCCGAACATGATCGGCAGGCCGAAGTTTCCTCAACCGGTAGGCCGACAGAGGCTTTGCAATTAGGACCAAAAACTCATCCATGTTCGGCAGGCCAAAAATGTGATCGGCAGGCCGAACTTCTGGACGTCGGCAGGCTGTCTGAGACCAATCTCCTTGGAAAACTTAAATTTAAAACACACCATCTTTTCGTAAAATATAGCGGAAGTTCATAATTCATTAAAAAAATGATAAAATAACTTATAAAACCATAATATAAGTATTCTTAAAACTTAACATAAAAATATATGTTCAAAATATATAACTTAATTTAAAACATAAGAGCGTTCTTCTTAGCGTGCTTCCGGTTACAATTCATCGTGCATAATGCTCACACGCCTTCTCATGTCCTCCGCCTAGTCCATGATTTTCTTACCCTTATCTGCAAAATGACATAAAACATGATTAAGCTAATGCTTAGTAAGTATATGTAATTCTCACAATTTAAAACATTTCATAAACATCATCATTGTCATCGTATCATAAAAGTGCCTCAAGCACAATTTCATAGAAACATATCTTTTTTTTACGTTGACCATTTTAAAACTTATTTCATTTTTATCTTAAGGGCCCAAGTGTTGGACCATAAACATCATCATAGGCGCGCCGTCATGAGAGGAGAAGGGTAGCTAATCCCAAACCAAACATGACATCTTAACATATCATTTCATAACATTGGGTGTGCAACACTTATTAAGTGATACATATATACATAATTTTCATACTTTAAAATATACCATAAACATCATGCATAACTTAAAATCATGAAAGTCTTTCATAGAATTTCTTAAGGAAAATATTCATAAAACCATCATGAATATCATTATGAACATAACATCAAATCTTGTAAAAACGTGTCATGTTACAGGTGAAAATGTACTTACCTAAAAGCTAGCTTACTTAACCTTAACGTGATTTGGTGACGACGTCGCGGTCTCGTAGTGCTCGTTCCTTGAGTGTTCATGCCATTATCTATTTAAAGATGCAATACATTAATACATATCATGAAATACTATTCTCATAACATTCATTCATATAGTACTCATGTATACATAACCCATAATCATCATCATAAAATTATCATCAAAACATATAAACACTATTCATAACATGCTTCCTTAAATATTATTATCAAAACATTTCATACATTATAAACATGAAAATCTTTTTGAAAAATGTATTCTGATAATTTAAAATACATATATTTTAAAATTCATACAAACATCTTATTATCTTGCATAAAATTATTTCATTATCATAAAATCATTTTAATATATATATATATATATATAACATTTCATAAACAAAAATAAAAAAATAGCATTATTAAAACAGTTTTCTCATTGTAATCTCATAAAAATTTCATAACATAAAATACATTAATCATTCATACATATGCATATTCTTAACAATTTTTCATGAAAACATCATTCTTTTACCTCTTGAATAATCATTACAGTTTTCATGTATTAAGGTTAAACAGTAATATTACTGTGAAGAGTAGAAGATAGAAATATTATATTTTTCATAGAACACTCAAAACACATGAAATTAGAAAAACACCATATAATATATGCATAATATCACATTTAAAAATTCGAGACAAAACACAATACCTACAGAAAGATATTGTAGACGAAACGAGGAGAAGAATTTCTTTTCAAAAATATCAGAAAAACCGAATTCATACCTTGAAGTTTCTTCTCAAAATCCTTAAATTTTAACCAACGAAATAAGACTTTTCTTACAATTTTCTTGCAGAAAATTTTGAGAGAGAGAAGGAAGTGAAATGCATGGAGAAGAGAAGAGGAAGAGAGAAACAAATGTCTCAGAAATTTGAGAGAGAGAAAACGTGAGAATGAGAGAAAATAACAAAAAAAAAAGAACGTTAAAAATTTTTAACATAATGAGCATAATTGATGGGAATTCAATTCCCTTCATTAAGTCAGAATTTTCTGACTGTTGAGTGGCTATTGGCGTGAGAAAAAGAAGAGAAAGAAAAGGAAGGTCAAACAAATCATTAATCTTACCATAATTTACCCTCTAAAAATAGGAAGCCACTTAAAATAATACAAATCAATGCAAAGTCAAACCCCTTATTTCCTTAACTGACAAAATCAATCCTTTATTATGCCAATTAATCACAATTAAATCACCCAATTAACATAATTATCTCAGCCATAAATTTGGAGAGATTTTAGCTGACTACTCGTCAGTCGTGTTCGGCCTGCTGATTTTCCCCTTCGGGTTGCCGGTTCCACAAGTTCGGCCTACCGATCTCGGGCAGAATGTTTGGCCTGCCGATCTTGAAAGTTTGGCCTGCCGAACTGTCCTTAAATGCCATACAATAAAACATTCATACATTATTGCATCATAAATAAACATACATACAAAATTTCACATGAACACTAGAGCATAATGATCCCATGCGGTCGTCACCTGTCACAAAACTTTACATAAAAAGTTAGTAACATGCACATCATATATCATATCATATAATCGTAATTTATTAATAAATTCCTTAACAACGTTACTAACTTAACGTGGTCAGTTTCATAAAATAGGCGGGTGTTACAGTTTAATCTTGATGTATGAAAAATGTATTGATATTTAAGGGATAAATATGATGTTTATCATGAAAGTTGTCAAGAATGTGCATGTATGATATATGATGAAGGTATTTTATGTAATTTTTAAGAAAACTATTTTAACAATGTTATTTCTGGATTTTGTTTATGAATTGTTATTTATGTTTAAATGATTTTATGATAATAAAATAATTTTATGCATGATAATATGATGATTGTATGGAGTTTTAAATTAAAATATATGTATTTGTTCGAAAACGTTTTATTTAAAAGATAAATATGTTTAAAATGTATGGTTTATTTTTATATGCTTAAGGTAATTTTTATAATTTAAGAAAAATCATAATAACATGTTTATGTGATGACAATGTTTATGGTTATGAATTATGTTTGTAATATGAGATGAATGTATGTATATGTGAATGTTATATGAATGGATGATTTACGCTATGATGTTAAGTATTGATTTTATTGTGTTTTAAATGGAAAAATAGCATGAACACACATAGGAACGAGCACTTCGAGACCGCGACGTCGTCACCAAATCATTTAAGGTTAAGTAAGCTAGCTGTTAAGTAAGTACATTCTCACTGCAACATGACACGTTTTTACAAGATTTGATGTTATGTTCATAATGATATTCATGATGATTTTATGGGTATTTTCCTTAAGAATTTCTATGAAAGATTTTCATGATTTTAAGTTGTGCATGATGATTTTGGCATGTTTCAAAGTATAAAAATTATGTATAAATGTATCACTTAATAAGTGTTGCACACCAATGTTATGAAATGAAATGTTATGATGTTATGTTTGGTTTTGGATTAGCTACCCTTCTCCTCTCATGACGGCGCGCCTATGATGATGTTTATGGTGCAACACTTGGGCCCTTAAGATAAAATGGAATAAGTTTTTAAATGATGAACGCAATGAAAGATATGTTCTATGAAATTGTGCTTAAGGCACTTTTATGATATGATGACAATGATGATGATGATGTTTATGAAATGTTTTAATTTGTGAGAATTATATGTACTTACTAAGCATTAGCTTAATCATGTTTTATGTCATGTTGTAGATAAGGGTAAGAAAGTCATAGAATAGGTAGAGGACATGGGAAGGCGTGTGAGCACTAAGCACGATGAATTGTAACCGGAAGCACGTCAAGAAGAACGTTCTTATGTTTTAATTAAGTTATATATTTTGGAACTTATTTTTATGTTAAGTTTTAAGAATACTTATACTATGGTTTTATAAGTTATTTTATCATTTTCTAATGAATTATGAACTTCCGCAATATTTTATGAAAAGTTGGTTTGTTTTAAAAATTAAGTTTTTCTCAAAGATTTTGGCTCGGTCGGCCTACCGAACATCCTTGGTCGGCCTGCCGAAGTCTGAAGGTTCGGCCTGCCGATCATGTTTTTGGCCTGCCTAACGTTTATAAGTTTTTAGGTCTGAATTGCAAAGCCTTTGTCGGCCTACCAGTTGAGGGAACTCCGGCCTATCGAAGTCCCAAGTTCGGCCTGCCGAACTATGGGAGTAAATGACTTTCATATGATGTGTTGATTAAGGAGATTGGATGTGATGTTTTTTATAAGTCCTGATTTAACAACTTGATATACCTATATTATTAAATAAGTTCATGATTAATTTAAAGTATAATTGAATAAATTATGATATGAAATAAGTTAAACAATGTTATTTTAAACAATGATAAGTTATATAAAAAAAAATGTAGATGTATGATTGGATCCTGGTTATGTATGTTTAACTACGTTTATATTTGAAAACATCGTATAAGCTATGTAATTACGTTTATGTTTAAGGTTTAATAAGTATAAACGTATGAATATAACGATATCTGTGACGTCCGAACTAAGGGGCGTTGCAGTTTAAACCCCTTCATGTGAGCCTAGGTACGCTATTTTATCTTTAGATTACCCTTTTTTATATTACAATGGTCCAATCTTCATGAAAATATACATTTCTTAAGGCTAAATATCATTATTTTGCATTAACATTTCTCATTAAATTCCTTAATTATAGCGTTTATGTGTTAATTAGACTTTAGTGTGCTTGTGTGAAAATATATTTAAAAATATGTTTTTGGTGTGTTTTTATGTTTAATAATATTTTAAGTAATTTTTAGAATCATCTATATGTGTTTTATAATTAATTATTTTGTAAATAATCAAAACCATAAAAATAACATAGTGTTATTTTATTTTGAGTCTTAAAGTATTTGTAAATAAATTTTTAATTTGTATATATTTTATTATATTTTTGGTAATTTCTAAAAATATTCTCGAGTCCTAAATAATATATTTGTTAATGTTTGTTAATTTTAAAAGTTTTTATTTATTTTTAGTACTTTTTTGTGTTTTATTGTAAAATAAATATTTTTAAATTATTGTAAAAATTATGTTTGTAAAATAATTAATTTTAATTTGTTTATTTTATTTTAGATTTGAAATTTGTTAGAAAAACGAAGAAAAATGCTCGAAAAAGAGCAAAAATAGACCTTAAATGCATCAAAAATAAAAAAAATAAAAATAAAGAACTGCCACATAGCGTTTTGTCAGCCGTCGGACTGAAACCGTCCCAACGCATCCAAATCGTCCATGCATCGCCTCTCCCTCATGGAATCCTGTGCAACACATTCCACGTGCACCTACCTTTGGAGCTGTTGGATCAGCATACGCAAGACCAATCCAAAGATCCTCGCTTCTCAGCTCCAACGCTTCAATCCGAGCCGTTCTTCTAGTCAAAGTCTGTGCATCTGATGATCTTGGACTGCATTCCTTGCCAATTTCGTGTGCTGCGCTCCACTAGATCTCACAGTAAAATTAGCACAATCTAAAGCAGTTTCACGTGTGAAGAATAAGGAAAAAAATTAGAAAGTAAAAAATTAGATTTAATCTGATTCTAAAAATTGTGGGGTGGCAAAATTTGTTCAAAAAATCCCAAAATGTCCTAAATTGCCATCCTACTCATTTTCAACATAAAAATATCTAAATAAAATAATAAAAAATAAATAAAAATGTAAAAAAAATCTTGTAAATAGTAACTCGTCTTCACCTATAAATACTTTCCTCCATGGCTTGTATTCTTCACTCCCTCTCCTTGTGAGAAATTTCTTTCCTCTTATAAAAATGTAGTTCGAAATTTAATTTTAGTTTTCTTAGTTTATAGTTTTATGTTTTTGTAAAATATTTCTAGTTTATATTAAAAAATAGTTGTGCCTAGTAATTTATGTATATTTCTACCTTCAATATGTCTTCCAAATTTTATTTTTGTTGAGGAAAAATGAGGGAATTTTGTCAAAATTAAGGTAAATATTTTTAGTTTTTCAATATTTTCTAATTGTTATAATGTCAAAATCATTTTTAGAAAACTTATGAATTTCATATTAACTTAGCTAAACTCTACCAAAATTAAGTTTTAATTTATCGCAGACATAGGCCAACACAGATAGTGCTTAAAAGCGCTTTGATTATTCGTATATAGGAAACGAAACAATAAATGCTTAACTGTAAATTTTGTTGGTAATTTTAGTTAGTTAATTTTGAAATCTTACATATTTATTAAAAATGAGTCCTTGATGCATTATAGACATGAATTGACACCTTTAATCTTCAGCGTTGTTAAAATTTTTATTTTTTTAAATTAAATTTCACTTATTATTAAAGTTTCATTTATGATTCAAATTTAGGTCATATTTCTTGTTGTTGAAGTTTAAAAAATCACAAAAAATCTAAAAATGAAAAAAGTAAAAAATGTGTAAATATTTGTAAATAAATTGTAAATAATTAACTTTAATCCTTAAATGTTTTAGCCAAAATTAATATAACTGATATATTGAATCTTTGTAATAATTTTTCCTATGAAATCGACTTTGGATTGATCAAGTTTTATAAGTTAGACAACCTTATACGTCAGATTATATTAAACGTACACTTGTAGGCCCGAATACAAACCTCCTTGCTCGTACTGATATGTTGTCTTGCAAGCCATACCCTACTCCGATATGCTCTAGTCCAACACTCTTCCTTTATGATGGTAATCCTTTTGCTAATCCCTCTAAGCAGGGAAATAGCGCCAAAGAAATCAAGAATCAATGTCGAAACACCCAACAACAAGAACAATCGGGTAGAAAAATAATCTGAGACAATGAAGCAAAAGAAAAATTACAGAGCAAGAAATGATTAGTCTATAAAAGTCGTCAAGGGAAGAAGACACATTGCAATGAAAAAGAAAAGAAAGAACCACAAAAAAAAAAAGAAAAAGAAAAGAACAGGCATACTCAACTTTCAAATCTCACCCCAACCACACCAATGGTCCCCACTTCTTGTCATAAATTGTTCAACTTTCAAACAATGCCCAAAACTTTTTCACCTCATTTTTGACATGCACAATACATTCCTACCCAAATTCCCACAAATATGCCCAGTTCAATTGAACATGGTCTTATCGTACAACTATAGAAATACCTTACCTCAATTGATTTAACGGAGAGACGAGGAAAGAAGAAAGCTCAAACTTTGCATCACCGTCGAACCAATTTGATGATGCAGATCTTCCACGATGAAGCGTAATAACGAAGAGATGAAATAAATAAGGTACCAAATTGAAGATGAAATTAGAAAAACAAATTGGGAAAAAAATGTCCTCTTCAAAATAATGCGTTCAAATTTTGAAACTAAAAATATATAAAACGAACAAAGAAAATACTACAAAAACGACGTTATGTTTAATGGTTTACATTTTTAATATAAAAGTTATATTTTTGGGGATTGTTTTAACCCCTCCACATGGGCCTAGGTACGCTATTTTATCTTTAGATTACCCTTTTTTATATTATAATGGTCTAATCTTCGTCTAATAGTTGAATTATGCATTTGAATGAAAAACGATACCAGAAGACTCACCCTAACCCTATAAATATAAAGGACTAATGCCTTTTAGTAATGCATTATTTCAACCTCTACAATAGAAAATTCCTATTTTTGGTCCTTTACCTTGGCCACACAAGATAAACTACTTGTCTCCTCACCTAGACAAATTGCATAGTCAAAAAACCAGTGGTTCAAGCATAACACTTTTAGACCTTTTTTTTTCACCTTTTTTTTTCTCCTCTTTCTTTTAATCTTCCACGCTCTAATTCCCTCAAATTGGCTCATGCACACTTGTTCTGTGCATCTATTCCATTTTTCCCTCAATCTTTTTCTCTTCACTTCGGCGAGTTTGACACGTTTGGCTAAAAATTCCATTCTGCTCCTATAAATTATAAAAATTATACTAATAGCCATACTAATTATTTCGTTAACTTTTTAATAGCAAACAATTCACCTACTGTAATTGATAGAAGTAGCATTATTTTAATAAAGAAGTATTGTAACAAGATTAAAAAAAAATACTATATGCACATATCAGATGTTATATTCACACAATATGATTAACTTAATGAAAGAAAAAAAAAGGGTGAAGGTAAAAAAAAAAAAAAAAAAAGTTCAATGCTCTCTTATTTTAACATTTTCCAATATTCTTCAGGGATTTTTTTTTTAATTGTCTATCTTGCATCTAAGGCTTTCATGTTGTAGAGTGTAAGATTTTTCAAAATAGGCTTAGAGAGAGGAAGATCAGAGAGGGAGAGCGAGAGAGCGAGAGAGAGAGAGAGAGGGAGGGAGGAAAGTAGGGAGAGAAAGAGAGAGAGAAAGAGAAAGAGAGAGAGAGAGAGAGTCGCTAGTGTGCTCTGAATCAAAATTCTGGTCCGCAGCTACTGCAGCAGTAGCAGATTAAAATATAAGACCAAGTCATATGTTTTTAGAGATCTATATAAATTGTACCTAAATAGTCCAGATGGACCAGATCTATAAGCTAGCAAATCAATATATGCAAGAAACTAAAAGAACAAGTTCAACTTAAAATGATACTTGTCCTCTTTCCCATATAGATCAGCCAGATAATTTAGATTGCATAGATCAAATTGAGATTGCATAGATCAAACTCATGACATTTTCACTAATATATATATATATAATAAAAAGTTGGACAAAGATGTTACATTACATTTTTCATGCCCCCATAAAGGGTTGTGCATAATATCAAGAGCAAGAAGAAAAAAAAAGTGAAAAATATAGTAAATCTTATATGCATTTGTTTTACGCTTCCTTTTTCTCTTCCTTCTTGGCTTCCTTCTTCTCTTCCTTTGCCTTTGGCTTCTTTTGCTTAGGCTTCATGAAGCAGAAACATGAGCAACATGGGCACTGAAATAAGAACTTCATCTCTTTCTTTTGCCTTTCAAAAATGTGAACTTTCAGTCATGTATTCGATGAGATTTGGCTCCGCATACCCATTTTATCCAATAATGTCACCATGCTTTTTCCAAATAAATAAATAAAATATGAAATATGCATATATATTAAATGTACATATCCCATTGGATGCCTTTTCAATCACTTTCAAAGCCTAATCATGCCAGCTTTTGGTGGGGCTGCTTGCAATCAACCATGAAGAAAATGCACTTTGTTTAGCCATGTTACAATGGAAAAGACAGGCTCCTTTTGAAATTCTTGTCTCACACAAAAAAGATTCCCAAGCTGGCAAGCAATAATGGAGTCACCTCCAATTTGGATTTACATTTACAGTATATTGACGTCATGTTGAAATTACAATATATTGATATTGATTTGTTTGATTCAAGTATTTAAATAAAATATTTAAATAAAAATTTAAATTTTTATAAAAAAAAATACTATAATAAAATAATTTAAATAATAATTTAAGTATCGAAATAAACGGACCTATTATGTCTATAAAATTTAAATATAATGTTTTTTTAAAAAGAATTATTTGTCTATTGATCAAGCCTAAAACAAAAAAGATGGGAAAATCATTAATGCATTTTCATCAAGATCTCAAGAATTACAAGAAGTTAACCATGAGATGTGGATGGGGGACTTTATTTGTATGGGCTTAACTATGGTAGTTTTTTTCTTTTTATTTTTTTAAAAAATAAAATTAAAAAAAGATTTAAAGGAGGTTAAAAAATCAAGAACCATATTTTACACTTTTTACTAGCAAGTTTTCTTCAGCTTTTTCTCTATAATCTTTTTTCCTTTTTTTTTTTGTTTATTCCAAATTCTCCATTGATATCTCGGACAAGCTGGATTTCGTCAGCGTAGTTGGCTCAAACTTTTTAACAAATTACACGAAAGTAGAAAAAGATTATCTGACTTTTGGAAACAATGTTATTAAAAAAAACCATGACACACATATATTATATCTCAAATTGTCAGACACATTATACAAGAACAAGACTGCGGGAAGATAATATTTTTCTAATTTACGTTTTCCGTCGAAACAATTACAACACTATACGTGTCATCCTCATCCGATCAGAGAACCAAGCCCGATTAGTATTTCCCGTTTAGTTCAAATATTTAAATAAAATATTTAAATAAAAATTTAAATTTTTATGAGATAAAATATTATAACAAAATAATTCAAACCGTGATTTGAACCACTAAACAAACGCACCCTGAATCAAGAGATTATAGACAAAAGCCTGAGAACTTCGAACGTTCGAGAAGCCAACTCTAAGGAAGTCGAACTAATCACACGAAGCTGAGGTTAATAATATAAACATATGGAGGCGAACACACATCTACATTAGGACAACCACTTCTGACACGATACGTGTCTCATTTTATATTTAAAGACGCATGGATCCCAAAAGAAAGGGACAAAAAAGAAGAATGATGAAGGTTTTTTGGGGGCTTTTCTAGCAGGAATTTTAAAACAGGGTCAAAAGAAAAATTGAATTCAGAAAATAGACTCTCTTTTTTTTATCTAAAAACTAACCTTTTAAACACGAAAATTGTTTCAATTTTTTTCAAAAGGATAAGGAAAAAAACTGTAGCAAGAAAATTGACCTCAATAGGATGAAAAAAAAAAACTAGAGCATGTTTCTTGCCTAAAAGGCCTCTTTTTTTTACCAAAAAATAAGCTTTTTAGACACGAAAATTACTCCAGCTTTTTTTTCAGAAAGATAAGAAAAAAACTATAGCAAGGAAATAAACCCCAATAGGATAAAAAAAAATTGAACAATTTTCTTGCCTAAAAAACTTTTTTTTTGCTAAAACAAAAAAAAACTATTTACCTAAAAAAGTTTTTTTTTAAAGTCATTTATCAAAATCCCTCCCCTTCTAGAGGAGGAAACAATGGAAGGCCCAAAATCCTAAAAAAAAATATGACATGTCAAAAATTCAATGGGATAAATTTTCAGGGCTTTGATATCCTTACCATAGATAGACCGATTGCCAATGAATAAAAAGACCTTCTAGCCCATTCTAAATGCACTCTTATAGTCTCTTCTTCTCTACTATACTTTTATGTACTTTCATTACTATTTAGTTAAGTTTCAAAGTGTCATGACCCATCAGCGATGAATCAAGGGCAATAGAGCACAGGCCATTTCACCGGAGGTCATTGGATTATATACGAGGGGATTAATGTTTAGAAATTTGCACAAACATAGAGCTAATTAAGAAATTAAATCGAGTTACTCGCCTTTTTCTTTTCCTTTTTTTTATCGAGTAAAATCACATTACTCCGTTACTGCAATACTGTCATCCTTTTGTACCATGACCTATAGGCTTACCCTACCCTAAGGAATTAATTAATAGGGCATTTTAAAAAATAACTTTAAAAAAAAATCATTTTGAGCAAATAGTTTTTTTTTGGGTAGTTTTTTGATTAAAAAAAACATGTTTTTTAGGCATAAAAACTACTTCAGTTTTTTTTTTCTTTTCACTTTGTTGAGGTTTTTCTCATCGTGACAGTTATTTTCGCCCTTTTTTTGAAAAAAACTGAGACAGTTTACTTGCCTAAAAAAACGTGTTTTTTTGTAAAAAAAAAAAAATCATTTTCTCAATTAGGAATTTTTTTTGCCTTTTTTTTTTTTTAAATTATCCCTTAATTAAGTCTTGCAATCGAATTGAGATTTTTTTTTCTTTTTAATTGTGCTTAATTTGATTACATGGAATCCCATTGTAGATTGATCTACCACTTTCGAGTTAAAGCGACGCGAAGCCATGTGATTTGTCAATACACAAAGGTCACTTCATTGGGTTGCATTTGAAACCAACCAGGGGTATAAGTGTCATTATGTTCAAAGTCAATCAATTCTGCATTTACCTCGAATAAAATATTATTTCTATTATAAATGAAAAGAAAAAGAAAAAAAGTTGCTTTTAACGCATCTGATTGTTTCACTCTTAATAAACACTTGATCCCTTGTTAGAGAGGAATGAAAAATGAGGAACGGGGATTGAAGTGGAGAAGAACGTAGATGTTCTGCGCAAAATTCAAGTGGAGCAAATCCCTGGAGTCCATAAACGTTCTCTTCCAAATTAAAGTGCCTGAAGTCTTCATTATTATATAAATTTCAGGTATGTTTGTTTCATGGTTTGAATCACAGTTTGAATCATTTTGTTATAATATTTTCTCTCATAAAAATTTAAATCTTCATTCAAATACTTTATTTAAATACTCGAACCAAACGAGCTTTTCATCGAAGTTATGTCCGAAACTACAAAACAAAAAACTGAGTACTAAAGGAAAGCTAAGGGTCTATTTACTCTGTTTGGTAAATAGATTTTAATTGTGTTGATTTGGATTATTTTAATTTGAATTATATAATTTAAATTGATGATTTAAATTGCTATTCAAATTAATATTTGGATGCGGATTTAAAGTGTTAGTATGAGTAAGAAATAAAATTAAAATTTGTATTTAGATAGACAATGAAAAAAGTTTTTGATTTATTAACAAATCTAGTAAAATCTTATATTCATGATCATAAAAAATACAATATAGATCTTAATTTATTCCTCCTTTTATAAGAAACGGGATGAAAGAAGAATCGTCTCCATCAGATAGCAAATGAAAAAGTTACGACTTTTCTGTCCTTTAAATATAAAAGACAAAATTTTAATTTTTATTGTAACAAACATTTTTAAGTTTTAAAAGTTAAAAAAAAAATTAAAACTCTAAAACTATAATTTAAAGGATTTATTTGATTTTAAATTTAAAATGACATGTATGTATTTAAAAGATTTTAAAAATTTAAATTCAAAGGCCGGCTGAACTGAACATATTGACCACGTTCTGGCTGTACGTAGAAGGATGGACGTCTGCAGACAGCCCCACTTTTGATAAAGGCGCTGCCCGTAATTGTGGCGGAAGTCTCAGTGGGAGGAACCTAATGGGCACTCTACGCTGGCGTCCATTTTCGCCACAACAATCTTATCAGCCTCCTCTCCAAGAGATCTCTTTAGACCCCTAGAAGGATGTTTCGTACGTGGCTTTCTAATCATCATTGCTCTAAGCCCCCGGCCGAGGGCCACCGACTCCAAGTTCTGATGCTTCTCCACCCGATTAATTTTCTCTGAGGTAAGGAGCTCCTCACTTTCCTTCGATTTTAGAGTGATAACTGTTTGGTTTTTTGTTGGCATAATTAGCATATAATTATCAAGACAAAGCAAAGTTAAAATGTTAAAAAGTAGAAGACTTTAAAAGTTTAAGGAAGGTCTTTGATGTAGGAGAATTCAGCTATGTTAGTTCCTTTTATATTTTCTTTATTTTGATATTAGTTTATCATTATTTGTTTAATTAGTCTCTTATTATAGTAAGTACTTGCTATTGCTTTGTTAAAGGGTTGTAAATGCCCCATAAGCCAATTGTTATAGAAGACGAAAATATTGATATTGAATATAAAACTTTGAGTGTTTTTTTTCTAGTCGAAGGTTTTCTCTTTGAAGGGCTTTCTTTAGATAAGTCTTTAGATCTTTCGCATGGATTACGCGAGTAAAACCTTTTTTTTCTTAATTTTGCTGCCTTATTTGACATCAGAGCCCTTCGTTTTTCTTGGGAAGGTATAATAGCCATGATTGACAATTGTAGTTCTTTCGATGTTGTTGAGTGTGAAGATTAAGAGAAAGATAGAGATTAAAATATTTAAAACTTGAAGACAAATAAGGATTTTTCTCATTTCTAAAAATATGATTTTTAATTTTTTTTTTTTAAATTTCCACTCAAAAAAAGTTGATTAAGATTTGAATTGCAAATGGTTTTTAAGGCGTTTTTATCTCTTGATTTGAATTTGACTTTGATTATAGCCCACGACTACTTCCTAGACATATTATATATATATATAGAGAGAGAGAGAGAGAGAGACGCGCACACGCGCGCACACACACACAAAGCCAAAAATTTTATTCAAGGAGGCTCGGGTTAAATAAAAATTTTAAGGAGAATTAATAGTGTAATCAATGCTTAAAATCCTATTACATTTTTTCTTAGTATTTGTTTTTTTTAGTCAATAGAAATTATTTTTTTTCTTTTTAAATATATAAACTTAAGAAGTATTGCACGATAACTTTTTATTTAGATTTTTTTGTTAAAATGTATACAAGAAAAAAATGAAATAATAAGGTATAATAAAAAATAAAAACTAATAGGGTAAATGAAATTCTTGAAATTATTTGCTTAAAATTAAAGGTGTAAATGAAATTTTTAAAATTATTTACTTAAAATTTAGAGTAATGAAAAATTAGGTGGATGAAATTATATAAAATGAGAAGATAATTATATATTTTAAAGTTAAAAATAAGATCATTATTTACAACCAAAACAATTTGAGATACTTATGGTCCATGCCACTAATTTTCTCTTTGGATTGAAATCTACCACATCTTCTAAAACTATAGCAAAATAAGCGAAGTTGACATCAGCTAACTCTTTTATACTAACCAAAATACCTATAGGCCTTGTTTGTTACCTAGGATTAAGATTGGGACTAGAATTATTTATCCTAGTCTCACGTTTGTTGTTTACTTTGGATTGAATATGGTTGGGATAACTTATCCCAATAGTGCAAAATAATCCCACAAACGTAGGATTAATAATCCCTAACAAAACATGGGATTAGTCAGGATTACAATTTTTTTTTCATTTGAAAATAAATTGTACTATTTCTATCAGCTAACCATTCAACCATATACCCCTACCAGCCACCAATCCTCAAGCAACTAGCACGACCCATCATTGCCACCACCTTCTTCTTCTTCCCAACACTTGAACTGCCACTACTGCTATTGTCGCCTGGCCTAGACAGCCAAGAGCACCACAATGCAAGCCAAAGAAACTCTCCTACAGTAATGGCCCCAATCTCATCTTCATCCGGTTCAACCCCAACAACGACGTCAAAATCAACAAGACCTAGGACGGAGGTTGCGGCGGTGGGTCTTTCGCATTAGCCGTTGCTGCCAAAGACTACTTGGAACTCGAGCTTCCTGAGGTGGACTTCAATGGCATGGAAGGGTGGTACTGAGAAGAGTCTTTCCCCTTGGATTCCTTCTTCTTGGTGCTGCATCCTTGACTTGAGTCGACGACAGGCGACAGCGACGAAACCCTCTCCGCTACTAGCGACGTAGCTCACCCTCATGCCCAACCATCTTTGCTTTGACTACTTTCTTTGTTTATTGCTTTGTTATTCAATTAATGTTTTGAGCAGCAAAAAAAATAATAAAAAAATATGGGTGACAGTGAGAGATTTCAGCTAAGGATGAAGAAGAAGGGAAAAAAAAGGTAAGAAACTAAAATGAGCAGCATTTGATCAGCTCATTGGGATTCAATTTTGGAGAGTTTCCAACAAGAGCTTTGTGTCAAGCAGGCATCCACTGAGATTTGATTGATGAAGAAGAAAGTGGAGGAAAAAAAAAGAGTGAAGTGAGATCCGAGCAAGATTAATAAAAAAGTATTTGTTTATCAATAAATATTTTTTTTAAAATCATGATATTTAATTTAGTCCAATTCGGTGTCCACCAAACACATGATAGGATTCAATATAATCCAATCCAATCCAACGTACCAAACGAACTGATCTCACATCTATTTACGCATTCTAAACTAACCTCAAGTATAAGGTTGTCTCAAGTAATATTTACTCAATGAATCCGAGGTCGAACCCACAGGGAAGGATCTATTCAGTTTCAATATGTATGTTATATTAACTTTTTCTTTTTATTTAAGTTGAAAAATTTGAGGATTAATATTTATTATTCACATAATGTATTTACAATATTTACACATTTTTACAACACTTTTCATCTTTAAATTTTGATAATTTGAAATTTTAATAACAAGAAATATAAATAGTAACTTAAGCAGAGTAACAACAATAATAACGACAATTTAAAGAAGTAAAACAACAATAATAACAGGACTAAGGTTCAAAGGTTCTGTTCTGACAATTATCTTCAATATATTTTAGTTTCTCTTTTTATTTATTAGTTGGTTTAAGTGTACACTATGCCATCCTATGTCGACAATAAATCAAGATTTACCAAGCATTTACTGTGCCATTCCATGTCTATAATGTAGCAAAAACACAACTTAATAAATAAGCAGCATTTCAACATAACTTAACTAAAATAACAACCAAGATAGTAAGTTAAGCATTTACCGAGTCATTCTCTATCTACGAGTAATCAAAGTCCTCTCAAGCATTATCCGTGCCAGTCTATGTCTTAGATAAATCAGAATCGTAATTTTGGCAGAGTTCTAGCTAAGAAAATATTGAAATTCTAAGTTTTCTAAGAAAATATTTTGGCATTACAACAGCTTAGAAAACTAAGAAAAACAAAAAATATTTAAGATAATTTTGCCAGAATTTTCCCCTCTCCCCTCAGCTAAAAAGAAATTTAAAAAGACATAATTAATAAAGTACTACTAATATTATTGAGCATAATTTTTACAACATAAACTAGAAAATATTTTACAAGAAACTAGACTGAAAACTGAAATAAAAACTAAACTATAACTAATACAACAGTATTTCTATACTATGAGAGGGGTCTTTCAACTGAGGCAAATGCCTCAGTATTTATAGGGGCTTAGGATTCACTAATGGCCATTTGTAATTATTATTTTTTTCTGTTGAAAGTTGACCAATTCGGATCATTGATCCTTTTCCTCTTCCACGCTTATCCGCGTTCCTGAGTGTGCAGATTTTCCTTTATAATCCCGTGTGACGCGACATCTAGCAGTACTAAAACAGACTGATCGTGACCGTTGATCACCAGATCCAACGGCTCCAAATGCGCTCGAGAATGGGCCCAGGTGGGACCGAGATTCGAGGCCGTCAGATTGGTCTTTGTCAGCTGATCGAACAACTAGGAAGATGGATGCACGTGGAGTCTACCGCACGAGATCCAACGTGGCCTGAGATGCTCCTCTGACGCGTCTGCAGTTTGTCGGCGTGTGTGATGCACGCGCCAATCAGAAAATGACATGTGGATAGAACTGTGAGATTCCACTGACGCGCGTGAGACTTGTCGGCGCGTGTTATGCACGCTCCAATTACAGTTAGCCACGTGGACCGCACTGATGACGCAACGGATGACGCATTTACACGCGTCTCTTCCTCGGACGGTCACAATTAATTTGGCAGTGAATCCAACAGTCAGAAAATTGCCACGTGTCCCATTTAATTTAAATTCAAATTTTATTTATCTTTTTTATGCATTTGATGTCTGATTTTATTCGTTAATGGTGTCGTTTTGCTCCGTTTTTCCTCCAGATTTCAAATCTAAAAATCACAAACACACTAATATTAATTATTTTACAAACATAATATTTATAAAAATATTAAAAATATTTATTTTACATTAAAACACATAAAAACTCCTAAAATTTCTAGTCTCTTATGGTTTGACACAAATATAATTTTTATGACTTGAAAATATTTTTAGAAATTACTAAAAATATAATAAGACATATTTACAAACTTAAACACACTATCAACACACTAAAACTCAAAATAAAATAACCGCATTACTTTTAAGGTTTTAACTATTTACAAACTAAACACATATTTAACACACCGAAACGACTCTAAAAATTACTAAAAATATTATTAAATATAAAAACACACTAAAAATGCATTTTTAAACACATTTTCACACTAAGACACAAAAATACTTATTAACACAAAATGCTATTAATTAGAGGATTTAATGAGAAATAAAAGCATAAGTAAATGATTTAAGCCCTGTAAAATATACACTTTTTTAGTCTCATCACACCCCCCAACTAGCTTATTGCTAGTCTCTAGCAACTAAAGCGACAAAACTTAAAACATAATTTTTTTTTTTTAAACTTGCGATTCCTCACTGATTTTCCTCAGGGTTTATCTCATATTCATGCCTCAAAGTAAAGATGTAAACACTAATTAAGTTATGATTCATTTCTAGAGTTCGTCAATTATTTAAGATGAATTTTCCTCTCTCTGTGTGTGAATTTCTATTACTAATCAATGCATATTAACCAGATAAATTTATATTAATATATCTTAATTTATTTAAATAAATTCTTATAAATTTGTTTTTCATCATTCTCTCCACTAATATAGAATAACACCCGGTTAAAGACCTTTAGGACTTTATTCGGCTTGTAATGTAAGGCTTGGGTTAAAGGTATGATGGAAGATATATTTGAGACTTAGTTCACCCATAAGACACTTACAAAAATCCCGAACCTTTAAAATGTACAATCCAATTCCCAAAGTTTACAATCCCGAGCTCGAAATGAAATTTCCTTTGTCAACCACTTTTTATTTAACTTTCTTCTTCTTCTTCTTCTTTTTGAAATACAAAATAATTGAAGAGTTACAATAAACGTACATATTTTACAGAGGTAGCAGATATTCCTAACTCATCCTAACCTCATAAATCCGTTTTCACTTGAAAGAACAAATGCCTTATAAGTGAAAGGTATAAGAAAAGGATTATGAATTTATTAAAAAGGCTAGGCTAAATATATGGGTAACAAAGAAAATAGAACATTAAGCACAACGAGGTAACTAGGGATATAAAGTGTAAACAGGTCAGCTGTAAAGGCTCAAACGATCCAAAGATGGCCTAAATTATATCTATAACTTAGTGTTATCTAGGATTTCGCCTCAAGAGGGATTTAAACAAGTTTTAAGATTTTATAAAAATAAACCAAATTATACTAATATAAATAGTCTCTAAATTAATATAACAAATCATAGTGCAAGATTAAGTGTCCAAACTTTGGGAAAATTTCATCCTAAACATATGGCAAACTAAAGAAACTAACATAAACTTAAATAATATTTAAAATTTACCTTAAGTCATGGAAATGCTATAATCTTGATATCGTCATTGGACAGGAGGCAAATCACTAAAATATTTTTAGATTTTTAATTTTTTTTTGAGTTGTTTTCTTAATTAATAAATGCAATGCAAACACAGTTTTTACAATCATGTAGAAACATGTTTCAAGAATGCTAGTCACTCTATTACTCACCTATTTCTACCAAGGTGAAGATGCGTTTCAAGAATATTAAATACTCCTTACATCAGCCATCTTCAAACTTGCATGCTACAAAACAAAGATGCAGAGATGAGAATTTACAAACACAAAGGACTTCATTTTCAGACCATTATCGAGACACATTTCAGGACAAAACCTTCACTCAGCCATCTCGACCTATGAACACATAAATCTTAAAGTCTTACAAACAACACACTTTTTTTTTTCGCTTGGTTTTTAAAACTAGTCCTAAATTCAATCACAAAAGAAAAAAAATTGACACAACCTTCTCCCCCAACCTAAATTGAACGCTGTTCCCAATGTTTAACAAGATTAAGTAAGAAGACTAACAACATATACTTACAAGGGTGGTTATTCAAAGACAAACGCATAAACAAAGACAAAAATAATAATGCTGTAAGTAAAACTAAAAGAGGTAGAGTTTAGAGAGAAAGATCCCAATCTCATTTGCGTTTTTCGCAGAACTTTGATGTTGCAGTGTCCGTTTCAGGATCAATGACGTGCATTTTTTCAAGCAATTCCTCTACAGTAGTGGCAGAGATAAAAATCTTTCTTCCTGACTCCTCAAGAAACTTTTCTTTCATAACATGATCTAAAAAACTAAGCAAACTGTCAAAGCAACCATTTATATTTAACAAACCAATAGGTTTAGAGTGTAGTCCTAACAATTTCCAACTAACAATGGCAAAAAGTTCTTCTAGAGATCCTAAACCTCCAGGTAAAGCAATGAAAGCATCAGAAGCAAACTCCATGTCTCTTATTCGCTCAGGCATACCTGCAACTATTTTTTCAACACCAATGGTAGGACCATATAAACGACTTTGAGCGAGGACACCTGGAATAATACCTAAAGCTCCAGTACCTCCAGAACGTCTTCCAGCAGAGACAGTACCTATTAAACCTAGACTACCTCCTCCATAGACAAGTTTTATCTTTTTCTTAGCCAAGACATAGCCTAAATGAAATGCAGTTTCTATGTAATCAATGCCTTTTCCTGATTTAGAACCACAAAACATACAGATATTGTTAAACTTTAAATATGACTGGGACGAGAAATCCATGATAATTATTAAGACTAAGACTCTTTTTTTTTTCTTTTTTTTCTTTTTTCTTTGTTTTTTGACTGACTCTATCTTACAAATTCGCTCTGAGAAAAACTTAAGAACTAAAAGGATTTTATAGACTCCTAAAGAGAACGTTGGGTAAAATTAAATAAAGACAGTTGTGATGACAGACAAGGACAGATAAATGTGAAACACTTGCAGAATTTTTTTGACAACTTTTACCTGACAACACTATTAACTTTTTGACAAACTAGACTTTACTGTACAACTTTTGATAAATCAGACTAAATTTTAAAATTTGAAGCAAAGCTTATCTTACACAACACACATGATACCTACCGAAGAAAATTATGCATCTGACAAAAGAAGAAAAGTCAAGATATTTTTATTATAAGATAAACGGTACGATCACAATTATTAAACAACAACTGTATAAATCACAAAAATAAAAATCTTTTTGTTGATGAAATTTTATTTGAGAATGAGTTGAAGAAAACTTTTGTTCATCAAAACAGCATTTCCAGAAATTCCGTTACTCAGCCGTTTTAATGATTTTTTATTAAAACCATGATCATACCTTGAATAAATTTTCAAATTTTTTTTTTGAAGACAAACATACAAAGAAACAAAGAAAAATACTTTATAGACCTTGTTTTGAAATAGAAGGATCTTGAGTCTATTTTCCATCTAACATTCTCGCAAACTGAACAGTTGGGTCTTTTAGCGTCAGATTCCCAAGACATTCTTTTTCTAAATGAAATTGAGGCCAAAGTTGTTTCATAGCTCCCCAAACGTATCCACTTGGATGGGACTCAAGAGAAACTCAGAGATCTTTTAAGTTTTATTCCTTAGACCATTTTTACAGAACTGAATTTTATCTTACCTATTTCTAGATACGAAACCAGGTGAGGGACATTTTCCAGAACAAGTTTGACGAGAACATTTATGACATTTTAACTCCATACGACGAGCTCTTCTTTTTCTAGCACACAAACTTATACCCATACCAGTCAAACCTACATTATTTACATCACTTGAACGAACAACACCTTCTATGTACATCTTAATATCAGTAGGAAGCTTAAAACGTGAAAGTACCCAAAGACGAGTGACTCTAGTTTTGTACTTCTTTCTGATTTCTCTTTGAGAAAGTGAAGGGAAATATTTCTTTAAGTGCTCATATTTCGGATCCATGATTGAAAAGTTGAGATTCTTGAGAGTGAATTGAAAGCCTTACGAGAGAGTTTGAGAGAGAATTGTGAAGATTTTTGTGGAAGCAGAAGAAAAGGAGATTAAAAATTTTCTGGAAAAAGTGTTTGAAAGATTGAAGAACTTTAAAAGAGTTTTGAAGAATTTCTTGGAATTTTAGTGAGAAGGCAGAGAGAATTCGAGAGAGAGAACAAGAAATTTAGAAAGAGAAAGAACAAAGATTTTTAAGCTTAGATGCATAGTAACAGATTTTATAAACAATGGGTAGATTTCTGTTCAGACATAGGGAAGACTATACAGACGCATGCGGGAATAATGGACTGAACTAAAATGGGCTAAAGAAAAGTAACCTAACAGATTACTCAGAAATGAAAATATTTTTGTGCTTTTGAGTTTTTTCATTTTTTTTTTACCAAGATCTAAAATTTAGAAAAAACTCATTGAAAATTATTTCATTAAAATGTGTTTCTAGAGGCCGTTGATACAAAAATACCAACTAATCGTGTTGATTATAACCTCTATAATTTCTGCCATTTTAATGAATTTTTGAAATTATTTTTCTGATTTTTAGGAAAAACAAAGAAAATAAAGATACAACAAACAAATACAAAAACATAAACACAATACAAACATTAATCTTTAACTATGATCTCAGTTTTTGGTTCAGAGTCAGAATTGTCAATGTTGATGACTGTTGGAAGAGTTGCTCTAAACCTTCCCAAAAGATAGCACTCCCAAAAAGTTAAGTTGCCAACAGCTGCAAAGGATCTTTTCTGAAATTCTTCTTCATCCATGAGATCATACATGAGGTCATCCATAGTGTCACCCATCACCTCATCCTCAGGTTCTTCTTCAAAAACTTCATTTTCACCTTCCGCTTCAAAATTTGAATTTTTAGCTTCAGGAGATTAGTCAAAAACATTCACAGGATGCTTATCAACTTTGGGTGGAATATTCAAATCAAAAGAATTAGCCAAATCAGCCAAAGGATCAACAAACATTTCAGAAGTACTGCTCTCAACAAAATTCACTTCATATTTTCCAGAGGGTGATTGTGCTATGTTAAAAACGTTGAATTTTGAAGTCATATTTCCAAAAGACAATTTTAGTATTCCATTTCTACAATTAATCAAAGCATTAGAAGTTACAAGAAATGGACAACCTAAAATAACAGGAATTTGAATATTTGAATTTACGACAGGTTGTGTATCCAAAACAATGAAATCTACTGGGTAGTAAAATTTATCAATTTGGACTAACACATCCTCGACAACACCTCTTGAAATTTTTACAGATCGATCAGCTAGTTGAATGTGACAGAAGTTGGCTTTAGTTTACCTAGACCTAATTGCTGATAAACAGAATAAGGTAAGAGGTTGACACTAGCACCAAGGTCTAACAAAGCATGTTCAATTTGAGTATCTCCGATGATGCAAGAAATTGTGGGACAACCAGGATCTTTGTATTTCAATGATGAATCATGTTGAATGATGGAACTAACATTCTCAGATAAAAATGCAGTTTTAGTCACATTATGCTTTCTTTTAATTGTACAACAATCTTTCAAAAATTTAGCATAAGATGAGGACTTGTTTGATTGCATCTAAAAGTGGAATGTTAATTTTAACTTGTTTGAACAGTTCAAAAATTTCAGCGTTTTGTCAAACTTCTCTTTTGAAAGCAAAGCTTGAGGAAATGGAATCTTTGGAACAAATTTCTCTCTTGAAACACTCTTTTCTTTTTTAGAATTTTCCTTATCATTATTAATTTGATAACCACTTTTCAAAGTCGAATTAACTTTCTAATCTTTTAAAAGATTAGTTTTATCAATAGCTTTTCTACTTTGAAGAGTTGTCACAAAATTAACATATTTTTGTTTTGATGGTGAACTAGAAGAGGCAAGTTCATTAATAGATGGATAATGTATAGGTTGAGTAGGAAATTTACCTTTTTCTTGAATGCAAAATGAAGAAGTGAGCTTAGAAATGGACTCTTTAATTCCATGAATGTCTTGACAAGTACGAGCGTTGTGAACTTCGTATTTTTGAATGAATGATTTTTGAGCTTGAATGAAAGTTTGCAAAGTGTCTTCAAGAGTTTTGACTCGAGATTGGAGATTTTCAGAAAAATTTTGTAGAGGCCTTTGAAAATTTTGAGAATTTGATGGAAATGATGGATGACCTTGAGAGTTTTGTGGTGGAAGTGGTGGTGGCGGTTGATATTAATGTTGTGGTTGATCATTTCTCCAATTGAAATTGGGATGGTTTTTCCAATATGAATTGTATGTGTCAGAATGTGAGGATGAAAATGGCTTTCTAGGTGGGTCCAATTGATTTGTGTAATTCACCTATTCATGGGACTCTTCCTTAAAAATTGGGCATTCATAACTTGAGTGTCCTAGAGTTTGGCAAACACTTCACAAAATTTCAATTTTGGGTTCTTGGACATTCCTTCGTTCCATAGCTTCAATCTTTTTAGTCAAACATGCAATTCTAACACTTAGATCATTTTCTTGACTAAGTTGATGGACACCTCTTTGAGCATTAGCAAGATTAGATCTGATTGAGGCTTTAGAATTACTATGTTGCCAGTATTGAGAGTTATCAGCCAAATTATCAAGGAAATCTAACGCTTCATCAGGTTCTTTATCAAGGAATTCTCCATTACACATTGTTTCAACAAATTGACGGGTTTCAAGGGTTAAGCCTTTATAAAAAAAACTAATGTAATGCCATTTTTCAAAACCATGATGTGGGCAAGAATTCAACAAATCTTTAAATCGTTCCCAGCATTGGAAATAAACTTCTTTTGCTTTTTGGGAAAAATTTTGAATTTGTTTTTTCAAAGCATTAGTCTTATGTGTTGGAAAGAATTTTTTCAGAAACTCAGTTTGCATTTCTTGCCATGTACCTATTGACCTAGGTTTTAAAGAAGTAAGCCAAGTTTTAGCTTTGTCTTTTAAAGAAAAAGAAAAAAGCTTAAGCTTAACAATTTCATTTGAAACTTCTTGGTCAGTGAAGGTAGCACAAACATCTTCAAACTCTCTAAGGTGCAGATATGGATTTTCAGATTCTAAGCCATGAAAATTGGGAAGCAAGTTGATCATTCCAAGTTTAAACCTAAAGTGATGAGCATTGAGAGGAAAAACCAAACATGATGGAGTGGATTCACGGGGTGGTTGCAAATAATCTCTCATTGAGCGAACAATAGGATTGATGATTTGTTGATTAACAATATTTTCATTATGAACACTTTCAACAGCAGTCATTTTTTGTGAATTTGAAGACACAACAGAGACGAAATGTGATTCTAAACTTTTTCTAACTAACCTACGACTATTAGACTCGCAAAACCAAACTAGCATACAAATTATTTAAATATTTACAAAATTTTATAGACAAATACTAAGCTTTTCTCCACTCAAGGAGAGTAGAGTAGTGAATGAAAAGTATCTGCCTTATTGATTTTGTGAAGTTTGCGAATTATATTTTTCAAGAATGTCCCCAGAAAAGATTGGTGGTGCTAAGGCTCCTTAAGAACCAATATGCTTGACAGAACAACGTTCCAGGAATGACTGGTATTAGGAGAATCTCCAAAAGTGAACCGGTTATGGGAAAGAATTTCGAACCAGTACCAGTCTCCAAACAAAACTTTCTTAAAAAATACTTCTCACAAAAACACAATTTATTTATTAAGTATTATGGAAAAACTAATATAAAATTTTATGAAGTTTTATTTCTAAGGCAAAAACCTAAAACTAGCAAAATAAATATTTTACAGAAAAAATGAGAAAATTTTATTATTATTATTATTATTTTTGATTTTTTTTATTTATATATATATATTTAAATTTTTTTAATATTAAAATAGTGATATGAATAGTAACTACTACAAATAGTAACTTACAGAAAATGCATGCAGATTCCTACGTGAACAGTACTTAATACCTGCAAAACAGAAGATATTAACAAAAGAAAAGAAATAAAACAAAAGAAAAGAAGAGTTAGTAATATATAAAAGAAAAATAAAAAGAAAAAGAAAATATATTACACAATATTATACTGCACTGAAAACAATACGGTCCCCGGCAACGGCGCCAAAAACTTGATCTCACGTCTATTTACGCATTCTAAACTAACCTCAAGTATAAGGTTGTCTCAAGTAATATTTACTCAGTGAATCCGAGGTCGAACCCACAGGGAAGGATTTATTCAGTTCCAGTACGTATATTATATTAACTTTTCCTTTTTATTTAAGCTGAAAAATTTGAGGATTAATATTTATTATTCATAGAATGTATTTACAATATTTACACATTTTTACAACATTTTTCATCTTTAAATTTTGATAATTTGAAATTTTAATAACAAGAAATGCAAATAGTAACTTAAGCAGAGTAACAACAATAATAACGACAATTTAAAGAAGTAAAACAACAATAATAACAGGACTGAGGTTCAAAGGTTATGTTCTGACAATTATCTTCAATATATTTTAGTTTCTCTTTTTATTTATTAGTTGGTTTAAGTATACACTATGCCATCCTATGTCGACAATAAATCAAGATTTACCAAGCATTTACTATGCCATTCCATGTCTATAATGTAGCAAAAACACAACTTAATAAATAAGCAGCATTTCAACATAACTTAACTAAAATAACAACCAAGATAGTAAGTTAAGCATTTACCGAGCCATTCTCTGTCTACGAGTAATCAAGGTCCTCCCAAGCATTATCCGTGCCAGTCTATGTCGTAGATAAATCAGAACCGTAATTTTGGCATAGTTTTAGCTAATAAAATATTGAAATTCTAAGTTTTCTAAGAAAATATTTATGGCATTACAACAACTTAGAAAACTAAGAAAAACCAAAAATATTTAAGATAATTTTGCCAGAATTTTCCCCTCTCCCCTCAGCTAAAAAGAAATTTAAAAAGACATAATTAATAAAGTACTACTAATATTATTGAGCATAATTTTTACAACATAAACTAGAAAATATTTTACAAGAAACTAGACTGAAAACTGAAATAAAAACTGAACTATAACTAATACAACAGTATTTCTATACTATGAGAGGGGTCTTTCAATTGAGGTAAATGCCTCAGTATTTATAGGGGCTTAGGATTCACTAATAGCCATTTGTAATTATTATTTTTTTCTGTTGAAAGTTGACCAATTCGGATCATCGATCCTTTTCCTCTTCCACGCTTATCCGCGTTCCTGAGTGTGCATATTTTTCTTTATAATCCCGTGTGACGCGACATCTAGCAGTACTAAAACGGACTGATCGTGATCGTTGATCACCAAAATCCAACGGCTCCAAATGTGCTCGAGAATGGGCCCGGGTGGGACCAAGATTCGAGGCCGTCAGATTGGTCTTTGTCAGCTGATCGAATGGCTAGGAAGACGGATGCACGTGAAGTCTACCGCACGAGATCCAACGCGGCTTGAGATGCTCCTCTGACACGTCTACAGTTTGTCAGCACGTGTGATGCACGCGCCAATCAGAAAATGACACATGTATAGCACTGTGAGATTCCGCTAACACGCGTGAGACTTGTCGGCGCGTGTTATGCACGCTCCATTGCAGTTAGCCACGTGGACTGCACTGATGACGCAACGGATGACGCATTTACATGCGTCTCTTCCTCAGACAGTTATGATTAATTTGGCAGTGAATCCAACGGTCAGGAAATTGCCACGTGTCCCATTTAATTTAAATTTGAATTTTCTTTATCTTTTTGATGCATTTGATGTCCGATTTTATCTGTTTTGGTATGATTTTGCTCCGTTTTTCCTCCAGATTTCAAATCTAAAAATCACAAACACACTAATATTAATTATTTTACAAACATAATATTTATAAAAATATTAAAAATATTTATTTTACATTAAAACACATAAAACTCCTAAAATTTTCAGTCTCTTGCGGTTTAACACAGATATAATTTTTATGACTTGAAAATTTTTTTAGAAATTACTAAAAATATAATAATACATATTTACAAACTTAAAACACACTATTAAATGCACTAAAACTCAAAATAAAATAACCGTATTACTTTTACGGTTTTAACTATTTACAAACTAAACACATATTTAATACATCGAAACGACTCTAAAAATTACTAAAAATATTATTAAATATAAAAACACACTAAAAACGCATTTTTAAACACATTTTCACACTAAGACACAAATTCTTATTAACACAAAATGTTATTAATTAGAGGATTTAATGAGAAATAAAAGCATAAGTAAATGATTTAAGCCCTGTAAAATATACACTTTTACAGTCTTATCACGAACCTATAGGGTTTTTTCTCTCTCTCTTCTTCTTTTTCTTTCTTCCCCAGCCACCTTCCCTCTTCTTCTCTCTTCCTCTCTCTCTGCTCCCTCCACCCGGCTTCCCCTATGTCAACAAGCGAAGAAGCTTGTTGCCCAGTGCCTCCATCGGAAAGGCTCGTCGTCGAATTTGTTGCATGAGAACAGAGCACATCCACCAAAGAAGCTCGTCGACGAATCCATTGCAAAAGCTTATCGTCAGATCTGTAGTAGAAGAATGAAGTGCCTCCATCGGAGAAGCTCCTCGCTGGATCTGTTGTAGGAGAATGGAGACAAGTGCTCGTCGACACTCGCACCACCCCTGATGTCAACTGTCCTCATCGCGTGGGCTCCCGATGTTGGTCGTCCTCGTTGTGCGGGCTCCCAAAGTTGGTCGTCCTTGTCACGCAGTTTCCTAACGTTGGCTATCCTTGTCGCGCTAGCTCCCGAAGTCAAACGTCCTCGTCACGCGGGCTCCCAATGTTGGCTATTCTTGCGCGCAGCTTCTGATGTTGGCCCATGCTCGTTGCGCGGCTCCTAGTGGACTAGCCGACATAGTTTCCCATTGGATTTTCTTTTTTTTTTAACTTGTTTTTATTTTTTTGTTGGAAGATAGTTGAGGGTATATTTTGCGTTTTAATAATAATATGATGACTTGACTGTAGCATTTTTACAAAATTTTTTTTCTTGTGGCATAAATCAATTCAGAGATTAAGTTTGTGGCATTCCTATATAGAACCCAAACTTTTTTTTTTTTTTTGGGTTGGGGGGGGTGTGGGGGTGGGGGGTGTGGGGGTGCAAATGAGACAAAATAGAAGGGGGCTTGGGCAGGGGGCAAATGAGAAAAAATTAGAAGAAATAGCACGAATTTTAAAAAATTAAAAAGTGTGTATAATTGGGGACTTGGGCACTCGTTGGGTTCACTGAATGGGGTTTGGGCCCTCGTTGTGTATACGAAGGACTCGTCGCTGCTCTCTCCAAGGGTTTGGGCAAGTCGAGATAACTGTAGAACACAGACGAAATAGGACTTGTAGCTTAGAGAGGAAAGGGGAAAGATGCAAAATACAACAACACACCCGCATTCTTAAAAATCACGTTAACTCAGTAATCCTTAACAACTAAATACTAGTCTTTACAACTCCCGACATTAGACGCCGTAATCTGTTTAGGCTCGAGATCAAAACCTTTCCAATGACTAAAGTAATAAAAACAATCCTTTCTAGGCCTAGGCTTAAGAATATATATGTAAAGGAACTTGTTCATAGAAAAAGAATCCATCCCTTTTTCTGAATTCAAAAGGACCACCCCACCCAGGAGCCTTCACCCATAAGGAGAAAGTTAAAGAGGAAGCGATGCCAAATTCGTCTAAAATGTCAACGTAAAACTATTGCAAAAGGAAGCTCACCTCACACTGCATGATGATTGCACTCATGGCATACATCCCATCAGGGGCGAAGGCGCCTTCTTCTCTTCGGCACCAGACTTTGTAGGGTTGAGAGGCTCATGGAAGTTGAGCTCCTCCTGAAGGGGTTTCAACTCTTTCTCTATTAGCCAAATTGACTGGCTTCCACACGCGGACCCTTTGCCCGCCTCATCATTAGATCACTTCTCGTCATCGAGAACAATGGAATCCTCAAGGGACATGTCCTCACACGACAAAACATGACTTGTGGAGGATACCCTTGCCTTAAAACCATGTGGTTTGCAGCCCCCCTTTTCTCCCACACTGTCATTTTCAAAAGATACAAGTCGCCTCCCTCTTATTTTTTTCCTCTCAATATTGAAGGGTCATCTCTTCAATGTAATATTTCATTTCCACAATCTCAATAGTTCTTTCCAGCACTCAATTGGCCAAATCTTTTTTCTTTTTTTTTTTCCTTTAAAAAGGAAGCAAAAATGCCTATTTCAAAAGGTTCTTGGAAAAAATAAATAAAAAATAAAAAAATACAAATAAAAATAAAAATCCGTGACTAGAGTCATCCCTATCTATGGCAATGGAAGCAAGCAAGTTGCACAAGTTAAAAAGTTTCTATCATAGAGGGGGCGATGATCCATTACAAACCATGGATCTGGGCGGCAATTATTATATCTTGTTACTTGATGGTCAGAAGTCAAACATCGACGTAACATAAGTGCTTAGTGCCCAATTCTTTTCCCAACATCCGGGACTTCTACCAAACTAAAGATGAATGATGTGGAAAATCTGTACTATTAATCCGACGAAGGTATACAAGCAACTGGAAAGTCCCTCGCCTCACGATGAAATAGCCCGTCATTGACGAGCAATCTCTGGGCCTTGGATGGCTTGCCTTTGCTCCCCCTCGGGAGAAATAGCTAACAAATAGTGGGGGCAATAGCTTGCCAATTGCGAGCTATTCCTGAGCCACGGATGGCATGCAAGCAAGCCAAGCCAGATAGCTAGTCCTGGGCCATGTGGCTTTCCCTCAGGGGAAAAAGGCTTGCAATGGCTAGCTATTCCCCTCTATGCAACGGCATTCAACATGCAATCCCTTGTCTCCAAAACTCCCAACCTTGACTGGCCTGCAGGTGATGCAAACAAACACATAGCGAGATACCTTATTAAGCATGTGATGAGACTGTAAAAGTGTATATTTTATAGGGCTTAAATCATTTACTTATGCTTTTATTTCTCATTAAATCCTCTAATTAATAGCATTTTGTGTTAATAAGTATTTTTGTGTCTTAGTGTGAAAATGTGTTTAAAAATATGTTTTTAGTGTGTTTTTATGTTTAATAATATTTTTAGTAATTTTTAGAGTCATTTCGGTGTGTTAAATGTGTGTTTAATTTATAAATAGTTAAAACCGTAAAAGTAATGCGGTTATTTTATTTTGAGTTTTAGTGTGTTTGATAGTGTATTTTAAGTTTGTAAATATGTCTTATTATATTTTTAGTAATTTCTAAAAATATTTTCAAGTCATAAAAATTATATTTTTGTGTGTTTTAATGTAAAATAAATATTTTTGTAAATATTATGTTTGTAAAATAATTATATTAGTGTGTTTGTGATTTTTAGATTTAAAATCTAGAAGAAAAACATAGCAAAACGACACCAAAATGGATAAAATCGGACATCAAATGCATCAAAAAGATAAAGAAAATTTGAATTTAAATTAAATGGGACACGTGGCATGTTTTTGACCGTCGAATCAACTGACAGAACGATCTCAGCCGTTGAACAGAGGGACGTGTGTTATCGCGTCATCCGGTGCGTCAACAGAATCTTCCAGTGCTACCCACGTGTCATTTTCTGATTGGCGCATGCATAACACGCGCCGACAAAGTCCACGCGCGTCAGAGGGAATCTCAGACCGCGTTGAATTCTGTGCGGTCATTCACACTGAAGCCGTCTTTGCAGCAGTTGGATTTGCTGATTTTGACCGATCTAATGGTCATATTTTGTGGGTCACGTGGCCCCATTGGGCCCATTTTATTCAACGAATTTTGGCCTTTGGATCACAAAATGAACGGACTAGATTGAACTGTTTCAGTGCTGCCATGTACCGTGAAGCAGAGAATCACAAACGAATTCTTGCATTCTCACGATAGGCCCAACGCAAAGAAAAGGAGGAGAAATGATCCGAATTGGTCAACTTTCAATAGGAAAAAAACATAATTACAAATGGCCATTAGTGAATCCTAAGCCCCTATAAATACTGAGGCATTTGCCTCAGTTGAGACACCTCTCACACAGTATAGAAATACTGTTGTATCGGTTATAGTTCAGTTTTTATTTCAGTTTTCAGTCTAGTTTATGTTGTAAAAATTATGCTCAATAATATTAGTAGTATTTTATTAATTATGTCTTTTTAAATTTCTTTTTAGCTGAGGGGAGAGGGGGAAATTTTGACAAAATTATCTTAAATATTTTTTGTTTTTCTTAGTTTTCTAAGCTGTTATAATGCCAAAATATTTTCTTAGAAAACTTAGAATTTTAATATTTTCTTAGCTAGAACTCTGCCAAAATTACGGTTCTGATTTATCGACGACATAGACTGACACAGATAATGCTTGGGAGGACCTTGATTACTCGTAGACAGAGAATGGCTCAGTAAATGCTTAACTTACTATCTTGGTTGTTATTTTAGTTAAGTTATGTTGAAATGCTGCTTATTTATTAAGTTGTGTTTTTGCTACATTATAGACATAGAATGACACAGTAAATGCTTGGTAAATCTTGATTTATTGTCGACATAGGATGGCGTAGTGTACACTTAAACCAACTAATAAATAAAAGGAGAAACTAAAATATATTGAAGATAATTGTCAGAATAGAACCTTTGAACCTCAGTCCTGTTATTATTGTTGTTTTACTTCTTTAAAATTGTGGTTATTATTGTTGTTACTCTGCTTAAGTTATTATTTGCATTTCTTGTTATTAAAATTCTAAATTATCAAAATTTAAAAATGAAAAAATGTTGTAAAAATGTGTAAATATTGTAAATACATTCTGTGAATAATAAATATTAATCCTCAAATTTTTTAACTTAAATAAAAAGGAAAAGTTAATATAATATATGTACTGGAACTGAATAAATCCTTCCCTGTGGGTTCAACCTTAGATTCACCGAGTACATATTACTTGAGACAACCTTATACTTGGGGTTAGTTTAGAATGCGTAAATAGACGTGAGATCAAGTTTTTGGCGCTGTTGCCAGGGACGGTATTGTTTTCAGTACAGTATAATATTATGTAATATATTTTCTTTATCTTTTTATTTTTCTTTTATATATTACTAACTCTTCTTTTCTTTTGTTTTATTTCTTTTCTTTTGTTAATATCTTCTGTTTTGCAGGTATTAAGTACTGTTCACGTAGGAATCTACATGCATTTTCTAAAAGTTGCTATTTGTAGTAGTTACTATTCACATCACTATTTTAATATTAAAAAAATTAATTAAAAATATATATAAAAAAATCAAAAATAAAAATAAAAAAATTATTTTCTCTCATTTCTTTTGTAAAATATTTATTTTGCTAGTTTTAGGTTTTTGCCTTAGAAATAAAACTTCATAAAATTTTAGATTAGGTTTTCCATAATACTTAATAAATAAATTGTGTTTTTGTGAAAAGTATTTTTTGAGAAAGTTTTGTTTAGGGACTGGTACTGGTTTGAAATTCTTTCCCATAACCGGTTTACTTTTGGAGATTCTTCCAACACCAGTCATTCCTGGAACGTTGTTCTGTCAAGGATACTGGTTCTTAAGGAGCCTTAGCACCACCAATCTTTCCTTGGGACATTCTTGAAAAATATAATTCGTAAACTTCACAAAATCAATAAGACAGATACTTTTCATTCACTACTCTACTCTCCCTGAGTGGAGAAAAGCTTAGTATTTGTCTATAAAATTTTGTAAATATTTAAATAATTTGCATACCAGTTTGGTTTCGTGAGTCTAATAGTCGTAGGTTAGTTAGGAAAAGTTTAGAATCACATTTCGTCTCTGTTGTGTCTTCAAATTCATCAAAAATGGCTGATGATGAAAGTGTTCATAATGAAAATATTGTTAATCAACAAATCATCAATCCTGTTGTTCGCTCAATGAGAGATTATTTGCAACCACCCCGTGAATCCACTCCATCATGTTTGGTTTTTCCTCTCAATGCTCATCACTTTAGGTTTAAACCTGGGATGATCAACTTGCTTCCCAATTTCCATGGCTTAGAATTTGAAAATTCATATCTGCACCTTAGAGAGTTTGAAGATTTTTGTGCTACCTTCACTGACCAGGAAGTTTCAAATGAAATTGTTAAGCTTAAGCGTTTTCCTTTTTCTTTAAAAGACAAAGCTAAAACTTGGTTTACTTCTTTAAAACCTAGGTCAATAGGTACATGGCAAGAAATGCAAACTGAGTTTCTGAAAAAATTCTTTCCAACACATAAGACTAATGCTTTAAAAAAATAAATTCAAAATTTTTCCCAAAATGCAAAAGAAGTTTATTTCCAATGTTGGGAACGATTTAAAGATTTGTTGAATTCTTGCCCACATCATGTTTTTGAAAAATGGCGTTACATTAGTTTTTTTTATGAAGGCTTAACTCTTGAAACCCGTCAATTTGTTGAAACAATATGTAATGGAGAATTCCTTGATAAAGAACCTGATAAAGTGTTAGATTTCCTTGATAATTTGGCTGATAACTCTCAATACTGGCAACATAGTAATTATGAAGGCTCAATTAGATCTAATCTTGCTAATGCTCAAAGAGGTGTCCATCAACTTAGTCAAGAAAATGATTTAAGTGTTAGAATTGCATGTTTGACTAAAAAGATTGAAGCCATGGAACAAAGGAATGTCCAAGAACCCAAAATTGAAATTTTGTGTAGTGTTTGCCAAACTCTAGGACACTTAACTTATGAATGCCCAATTTTTAAGGAAGAGTCCCATGAACAGGTGAATTACACAAATGAATTGGACCCACCTAGGAAGCCATTTCCATCCCCACATTCTGACACATACAATTCACAATGGAAAAACCATTCCAATTTTAGTTGGAGAAATGATCAACCACAACAGCAATATCAACCACCACCACCACCACTTCCACCATAAAACTCTCAAGGCCGTCCACCATTTTCATCAAATTCTCAAAATTTTCAAAGGCCTCCACAAAATTTTTTTGAAAATCTTCAATCTCGAGTCAAAACTCTTGAAGATACTTTGCAAACTTTCATTCAAGCTCAAAAATCATTCATTCAAAAACAGGAAGTTCATAACACTCGCACTTCTCAAGACATTCATGAAATTAAAGAATCCATTTCTAAACTTACTTCTTCCATTCGCATTCAAGAAAAAGGCAAATTTCTTGCTCAACATGTACATTATCCATCTGCGAATGAAATTGCCTCTTCTAGTTCACAGTCACAGCAAGAAACTGTTAATTTTGTTACAACTCTTCGAAGTGGAAAAACTGTTGATAAAACTAATCTTTTAAAAGATCAGAAAGTTAATTCAACTTTGAAAAGTGGTGATCAAATTAATAGTGATAAGGAAAATTTTGAAAAAGAAAAGATTGTTTTAAGAGAGAAATTTGTTTCAAAGATTCTATTTCCTCAAGCTTTGCTTTCAAAAGAGAAGTTTGACAAAAACGCTGAAATTTTTGAACTATTCAAACAAGTCAAAATTAACATTCCACTTTTAGATGCAATCAAACAAGTCCCATCTTATGCTAAATTTTTGAAAGATTGTTGTACAATTAAAAGAAAGCATAATGTGACTAAAACTGCATTTTTAGCTGAGAATGTTAGTTCCATCATTCAACATGATTCATCATTGAAATACAAAGATCCTGGTTGTCCCACAATTTCTTGCATCATCGAAAATACTCAAATTGAACATGCTTTGTTAGACCTTGGTGCTAGTGTCAACCTCTTACCTTATTCTGTTTATCAGCAATTAGGTCTAGGTGAACTAAAGCCAACTTCTGTCACACTTCAACTAGCTGATCGATCTGTAAAAATTTCAAGAGGTGTTGTCGAGGACGTGTTAGTCCAAATTGATAAATTTTACTACCCAGTAGATTTCATTGTTTTTGATACACAACCTGTCACAAATTCTAATGTTTAAATTCCTGTCATTTTAGGTCATCCATTTCTTGCAACTTCTAATGCTTTGATTAATTGTAGAAATGGAATACTAAAATTGTCTTTTGGAAATATGACCTCAGAATTCATCGTTTTTAACATGGCACAATCACCCTCTGAAAAATGTAAAGTGAACTTTGTTGAGAGCAGTACTTCTGGAACGTTTGTTGATCCTTTGGCTGATTTGGCTAATTCTTTTGATTCGAATGTTCCACCCAAAATTGATAACCATCATGTGAATGTTTTTGACCAATCTCCTGAAGCTAAAAATTCAAATTTTAAAGCTGAATGTGAAAATGAAGTTTTTGAAGAAGAACCTGCGGATGAGGTGATGGGTGACACTATGGATGACCTCATGTATGATCTCATGGATGAAGAAGAATTTCAGCAAAGATTCTTTGCAGCTGCTGGCAACTTAACTTTTTGGGAAGGTTTAGAGCAACTCTTCCAACAGTCATCAACATTGATGATTCTGACTCCGAACCAGAAACTGAAATCATAGTTATAGATTAATGTTTGTATTGTATTTATGTTTTTGTATTTGTTTGTTGTATCTTTATATTCTTTTTTTTCCTAAAAATCAAAAAAATAATTTCAAAAATTCATTAAAATGGCAGAAATTATGGAGGTTATAATCAGCACGATTAGTTGGTATTTTTGTATCAACGGCCTCTAGAAACGCATTTTAATGAAATAATTTTCAATGAATTTTTCTGAATTTTAGATTTTTGTAAAAAAAAAATTGAAAAACTCAAAAACACAAAAATATTTTCATTCTGAGTAATTTGTTAGGTTACTTTTCTTTAGCCCATTTCAGTTCAGCCCATTATTCCTGCACGCGTCTATATAGTCTTCCCCGTGTCATAACAGAAATCTACCCCTTGTCTATAAAATCTGTTACTATGCATCTAAGCTCAAAAATCTTTGTTATTTCTCTTTCTAAATTTCTTGTTCTCTCTCTCGAATTCTCTCTGTCTTCTCGCTAAAATTCCAAGAAATTCTTCAAAACTCTTTCAAAGTTCTTCAATCTTTCAAACACTTTTTCTAGAAAATCTTCAATCTCCTTTTCTTCTGCTTCCACAAAAATCTTCACAATTCTCTCTCAAACTCTCTCTTAAAGCTTTCAATTCACTCTCAAGAATCTCAATTCCTCAATCATGGATCTGAAATATGAGTACTTAAAGAAATATTTCCCTTCACTTTCTCAAAGAGAAATCAGAATGAAATACAAAACTAGAGTCACTCGTCTTTGGGTACTTTCATGTTTTAAGCTTCCTACTGATATTAAGATGTACATAGAAGGTCTTGTTCGTTCAAATGATGTAAATAATATAGGTTTGCCTGGTATGGGTACAAGTCTGTGTGCTAAAAAAAAAAGAGCTCTTCGTATGGAGTCAAAATGTCATAAATGTTCTCGTCAAACTTGTTCTGGAAAATGTCCCTAACCTGGTTTCGTATCTAGAAATAGGGAAGATAAAATTTAGTTCTGTAAAAATGGTCTTAGGAATGAAAACTTAAAAGATCTCCGAGTTTCTCTTGAGTCTCATCCAAGTGGATACGTTTGGGGGGCTATGAAACAACTCTGGCCTCAATTTCATGAAGAAAAAGAACGTCTTGGGAATCTGACACTAAAAGACCCAACTGTTCAGTTTGCGAGAATGTTAGATGGAAAACAGACTCAAGATCTTTCTACTTCAGAACAAGGTCTGTAAAGTATTTTTCTTTGTTTCTTTGTGTGTTTGTCTTAAAAAAAAATTAAAAATTTATTCGAGGTATGATCATGGTTTTAATGAAAAATCATCAAAATGGCTGAGTAACGGAATTTCTGGAAACGCGTTTTGATGAACAAAAGTTTTCTTCAACTCATTCTCGAATAAAATTTCATCAACAAAAAGATTTTTATTTTTGTGATTTATGCAGTTGTTGTTTAATAATTGTGATCGTACCGTTTATCTTATAATAATAATATCTTGACTTTTCTTCTTTTGTCAGATGTATAATTTTCTTCCGTAGGTATCTTGTGTGTCGTGTAAGATAAGCTTTGCTTCGAATTTTAAAATTTAGTCCCATTTGTCAAAAGTTGTACAGTAAAGTCTAGTTTGTCAAAAGGTTAATAGTGTTGTCAGGTACAAGTTGTCAAAAAATTTTTTGCAGGTGTGTCACATTTATCTATCCTTATCTATCATCACAACTGTCTTTATTCAATTTTACCCAACGTTCTCTTTAGGTGTCTATAAAATCCTTTTAGTTCTTAAGTTTTTCTCAGAGCGAATTTGTAAGATAGAGTCAGTAAAAAAAAAAGAGAAAAAAAAAGTCTTAGTCTTAGTAATTATCATGGATTCCTCGTCCCAGTCATCTTTAAAGTTCAACAATATCTGTGTATTTTGTGGTTCTAAATCAGGAAAAGGCATTGATTACATAGAAATTGTATTTCATTTAGGCTATGTCTTGGCTAAGAAAAAGATAAACCTTGTCTATGGAGGAGGTAGTCTAGGTTTAATGGGTACTGTATCTGCTGGAAGACGTTTTGGAGGTACTAGAGCTTTAGGTATTATTCTAGGTGAACTCGCTCAAAGTCGTTTATGTGGTCCTACCATTGGTGTTGAAAAAATAATTGCAGGTATGCCTGAGCGAATAAGAGATATGGAGTTTGCTTCTAATGCTTTCATTGCTTTACCTGGAGGTTTAGAAACTCTAGAAGAACTTATTGCCATTGCTAGTTAGAAATTGTTAGGACTACACTCTAAACCTGTTGGTTTGTTAAATATAAATGGTTACTTTGACAGTTTGCTTAGTTTTTTAGATCATGCTGTGGAACAAAAGTTTCTTGAGAAGTCAAGAAGAAAGATTTTTATCTCTGCCACTACTGTAGAGGAATTACTCAAAAAAATGCACGTCATTGATCCTGAAACAGACACTGCAACATCAAAGTTCTGCGGAAAACGCAAACGAGATTGGGATCTTTCTCTCTAAACTCTACCTCTTTTAGTTTTTCTTACAGCATTATTGTTTTTGTCTTTGTTTATGCGTTTGTCTTTGAATAACCGTCCTTGTAAGTATATGTTGTTAGTCTTCTTACTTAATCTTGTTAAACATTGGGAACAGTGTTCAATTTAGGTTGGGGGGAGAAGGTTGTGTCAATTTTTTTTTTGTTTTGTAATTGAATCTGGGACCAGTTTTAAAAACCAAGCGAAAAAAAAGTGTGCTGTTTGTAAAACTTTAAAATTCATGTGTTCATTGGTCTAGATGGCTGAGTGAAGGTTTTATCCTGAAACGCGTCTCGATAATGGTCCGAAAATGAAGTCCTTTGTGTTTGTAAAATTCTCATCTCTGTATCTTTCTTTTGTAGCATGGAAGTTTGAAGATGGCTGAGGTAAGGAGTATTTATTATTCTTGAAACGCATCTTCACCTTGGTAGAAATAGCTGAGTAATAGAGTGACTAGCATTCTTGAAACGTGTTTCTACATGATTGTAAAAACTGTGTGTTTGCATTGCATTTACTAATTAAAAAAAATTAAAATTTAAAAATATTTTGGTGATTTGCCTCCTGTCCAATGATGATATCAAGATTATAGCATTTCCATGACTTAAGGTAAATTTTAAATATTATATAAGTTTATGTTAGTTTCTTTAGTTTGCCATATGTTTAGGATGAAATTTTCTCAAAGTTTGGACACTTAATCTTGCACTATGATTCGTTATATTAGTATAATTTGGTTTATTTTTATAAAATCTTATAACTTGTTTAAATCCCTCTTGAGGCAAAATACTAGATAACACTAAGTTATAGATATAATTTAGGCCATCTTTGGATCGTTTGAGCCTTTGAAACTAACATGTTTACATTTTATATCCCTAGTTACCTCGTTGTACTTAATGTTCTATTTTCTTTGTTACCCATATATTTAGCCTAGCCTTTTTAATAAATTCATAATCTTTTTCTTGTACCTTTCACTCATAAGGCATTTGTTCTTTCAAGTGAAATCGGATTTATGAGGTTAGGATGAGTTAGGAATATCGGCTACCTCTGTAAAATATTTACGTTTATTGTAACTCTTCAGTTATTTTGTATTTAAAAAAAATAATAAAAAAAAGAAGAAGAAGAAGAGGAAAGTTAAATAAAAAGTGGTTCACAAAGGAAATTTCATTTCGAGTTCGGAATTGTAAACTTTGGGAATTGGATTGTATATTTTAAAGGTTTGGGATTTTTGTAAGTATCTTATAGGTGAACTAAGCCTTAAATATATCTTCCATCATACCTTTAACCCAAGCCTTACATTACAAGCCAAATAAAGTCCTAAAAGGTCTTTAACAAGGTGTTGTTCTACATTAGTGGAGAGAGAGATGAAAAACAAATTTATAAGAATTTATTTAAATAAATTAAGATATATTAATATAAATTTTTCTGGTTAATATACATTAATTAGTAATAGAAATTCACACACACAGAGAGGAAAATTCATTTTAAATAATTGACGAACTCTAGAAATGAATCATAACTTAATTAGTGTTTACATCTTTACTTTGAGACATGAATATGAGATAAACCCTGAGGAAAATCAGTGAGGAATTGCAAGTTAAAAAAAAAAAAAAAAGCTTTTGTCTGTTTTAAGTTTTATCGCTTTAGTTGCTAAAGACTAGTAATAAGCTGGTTAGGGGGTGTGATGAGACTGTAAAAGTGTATATTTTACAAGGCTTAAATCATTTACTTATGCTTTTATTTCTCATTAAATCCTTTAATTAATTGCATTTTGTGTCTTAGTGTGAAAATGTGTTTAAAAATGTGTTTTTAGCGTGTTTTTATGTTTAATAATATTTTTAGTAATTTTTAGAGTCATTTCGGTGTGTTAAATATGTGTTTAGTTTATAAATAGTTAAAACCGTAAAAGTAATGCGGTTATTTTATTTTGAGTTTTAGTGTGTTTGATAGTGTGTTTTAAGTTTGTAAATATGTCTTATTATATTTTTAATAATTTCTAAAAATATTTTCAAGTCATAAAAATTATATCTGTGTCAAACCGTAAGAGACTGAAAATTTTAGGAGTTTTTATTTATTTTTGTGTGTTTTAATGTAAAATAAATATTTTTAATATTTTTGTAAATATTATGTTTGTAAAATAATTATTATTAGTGTGTTTGTGATTTTTAGATTTGAAATCTGGAGAAAAAACGGAGCAAAACGACACCAAAACGGATAAAATCGGACATCAAATGCATCAAAAAGATAAAAAAATTCAAATTTAAATTAAATGGGACACGTGGCACGTTTCTGACCGTCGGATCAACTGACAGAACGATCTTAGCTGTCGAACAGAGGGACGCGTGTTATCGCGTCATCCGGTGCGTCAGCAAAATCTCGCAGTGTTGGCCACGTGTCATTTTCTGATTGGCGCGTGCATAACACGCGCTGACAAAGTCCACGCGCATCAAAGGAAATCTCAGACCGCGTTGAATTCTGTGCGGTCATTCACACTAAAGTCGTCTTTGCAGCAGTTGGATTTGCTGATTTTGACCGATCTAACGGTCATATTTTGTGGGTCACGTGGCCCCATTTGGCCCATTTTATTTAGCGAATTTTGGCCTTTGGATCACAAAATGAACAGACTAGATTGAACTGTTTTAGTGCTGCCATGTACCGCGAAGCAGAGAATCACAAACGAATTCTTGCATTCTCACAACAGGCCCAACGCAAAGAAAAGGAGGAGAAATGATCCAAATTGGTCAACTTTCAACAGGAAAAAAACATTAATTACAAATGGCCATTAGTGAATCTTAAGCCCCTATAAATACTGAGGCATTTGCCTCAGTTGAGACAGCCCTCACACAGTATAGAAATACTGTTGTATCAATTATAGTTCAGTTTTTATTTCAGTTTTCAGTCTAGTTTCTTGTAAAATATTTTCTAGTTTATATTGTAAAAATTATGCTCAATAATATTAGTAGTGTTTTATTAATTATGTCTTTTTAAATTTTTTTTTAGCTGAGAGGAGAGGGGAAAATTCTGGCAAAATTATCTTAAATATTTTTTGTTTTTCTTAGTTTTTTAAGCTGTTGTAATGCAAAAATATTTTCTTAAAAAACTTAGAATTTCAATATTTTCTTAGCTAGAACTCTGCCAAAATTAAGGTTCTGATTTATCGACGATATAGACTGGCACGGATAATGCTTGAGAGGACCTTGATTACTCGTAGACAAAGAATGGCTCGGTAAATGCTTAACTTACTATCTTGGTTGTTATTTTAGTTAAGTTATGTTGAAATGCTGCTTATTTATTAAGTTGTGTTTTTGCTACATTATAGACATGGAATGACACAGTAAATGCTTGGTAAATCTTGATTTATTGTCGACATAAGATGACATAGGGTACATTTAAACCAACTAATAAATAAAAAGAGAAACTAAAATATATTGAAGATAATTGTCAGAATAGAACCTTTGAACCTCAGTCCTGTTATTATTGTTGTTTTACTTCTTTAAAATTGTGGTTATTATTGTTGTTATTCTGCTTAAGTTATTATTTGCATTTCTTGTTATTAAAATTCCAAATTATCAAAATTTAAAAATGAAAAAATGTTGTAAAAATGTGTAAATATTGTAAATACATTTTGTGAATAATAAATATTAATCCTCAAATTTTTCAACTTAAATAAAAAGGAAAAGTTAATATAATATATGTACTGAAACTGAATAAATCCTTCCCTGTGGGTTCGACCTTGGATTCACCGAGTAAATATTACTTAAGACAACCTTATACTTGGGGTTAGTTTAGAATGCGTAAATAGACGTGAGATCAACATGCCACAACTTCCAATAATTCATTTGATAAAGCTTCTTTTGAGAGAGAAACCAGCTAGGCCACAACCCCCACAACATCCGAGTAATCCAGGATAACCATCCGCATAATAGCCATCATACAGGCCTCTTGATAGGCATGATAGAGACAATCCAAACATGAGGAAGGGACGGGGAGCAAGGTGATGGAAGACGTGGTTCCAACCACCTCGAGCAGTTACTCCACCAAAAACTCTACAAATAGAATAGGAGGAGGCTGAAGAAAGGATCTGAATTTTAGATGTAAGGTACTACTCTGCTAAATTGTTTTCTGAGAGATTTGGTAGGATTTGAGTGAGGTACTTAAACTTACATCAATAATATTGCATGAAATCAATGGACCTAGGCTACTTTGAGATGAACCGCTATGAATCTCGTGTCCATAATTTTTCACTTCAGTTTGCATTTTGAGTTTTTTGTTGTTAGCATCCATTGCAATCATGTTTCAATCTCAAAACTCGGCTGCTTAGAGGTTGGCAGAATTTTACTGTCACCATGTAGGGACAAAGAGAAAATCAAAAATCTAGGACGAAGCAATGTTGGATTTGTGATATACATTGAACTTAAACTAAGAAGCATCAGTTTGTTAAATTCCACTCCGAGACAGATTAAAGTGAATAGTGATTAGGCGACTTTCTCAAATTTCTTCTTGAAGATACAATTCCAATATCCATTACTGTTGTCATCTAATTCATCTCCTATGGCTCCTCCATGCGCATATTGACAATCTAAAAAGCACAAGTAACAATAATACTTGTACAACTAAGCATTTTTGCATAGCATTTGCAGTAGCAAACAATAAAATCATATAACTCACAATCTTCAGTAGTACTAAATTCAATTGTAATCCTAAAAGGGCTACAGTAACTAAAGGCAAACTAAAACAGGAGTCGTATCTTCTTACATGTTAATAACATAAATTGCTATCAATAACTCTAGATCAGTCACAGAATGACAGAAATGCTCTTATCCATGTCAAAAATTATCAAAATATAGCGTAATCTTAAATAAAACGTAAACCGTCAAATCAAAATACCACAACAAACTGAATCCAGATAATGAATATAGTGCAATGGTATGAAAATTATGTGGCGTTCAACTACAGTACACCTGTAGTGTTATGTACAAAGCCCAAGAAAACACACTTAAACCGGAATTTAAACACTAAATAACATACAACTCTGATGGGAAATTGTCTTAAGAATCATAATGATTCTTGATTGATAGATCGATTGTCGATCTGATTTAGAGGCACTAGATTGATAATGCGACATTCTCAATATGTAATGCACCTAATTCAAGTAACTAACCGCATGTTCCTCAACAGGCTAGTGCTTTGAGGTGCAATTGTCCAAGTATTTAAAACAGTAGAAGGTGAGAAAATTAAAGCCTAGATGATTTTTTCACTGGTTCAGTAGCTTTACCTTTCCTATAGTCATACACACCAATACCTCGCTTTCTTCCGAGGCGACCTGCATCAACATACTGGACAAGAAGAGGACAAGGAGCGTATTTACTGTCTCCCAAACCGGCGTGAAGAACTCTCATTATTGACAAGCAAACATCCAATCCGATGAAATCCACAAGCTCCAATGGACCCATTGGATGATTTGTTCCCAGCTTCATGCCTGTATCGATGTCCTCCTTTGTTGCCACACCTGTATACAGTGTGAAAAACGCTTCATTTATCATTGGCATCAAAATCCTGTTCACGACGAAGCCCGAGTAGTCCTGAGAGCATATCACTATCTTGCCAAACCTACAATTTCAACAGTGGCAAGTCAAACAATAATAGATGAGGATTACAATATTGTGTTAGCGTGTCTTAATTGCGAGCAAGCCATTGCACCAATAAGAAACACGGACTCCAATGGTAAAGATCTTAAGCTCTCTCTGTTCTCTCATAGAAGTGCACATAGAAAACACACTCCATGGTAAAGATGGTGACTTTTGGACCACAAAAGTCCATCAAAGAAGTTTGTTTGTACGTGAACACACTTTATTTGCACGGAGAAAGTCTCTCCATCTCTCTCTCTATCTCTAATAGGAAACATAGATGAAAAAAAATGTATAACAATGTAAGTCTGAAAATTTGTGCTCCAGAAATGCAAAAACACACCCCTCACTCTCTCGGATGCAAACTTTCTACATCTTCTGTTTGTCTCAAATGTAAATTTAACATCTGCACATTAGTGCACCAAAAAGAACCTAAACCATATGCGCAAAAAAAGAAACATTTTAACTATGCCCAATAAGGCTGAAGAATGAAATCGTAGCAGAAATATGAGGCTTGCTTCTTTCTTTATAGAGGTATACTGGTATGGGATTTTGAGTAAAATTTAAAGTCTATTTGGTTCGAGTATTTGAATAGAATATTTGAATAAAAATTTAAATTTTTGTGAGAGAAAATACTGTAGCAAAATGATTCAAACCGTGATTCGAGTATCGAAACAAACGGGCCCTTAATCACCTCTTTGCCAAGGCTTTTGTTATGTTAAACGTCTCATCTGATGTATCGGCACCTCGTATGATCTCAACTAACTTCATGATAGGAGGAGGATTCATAAAATGCATGCCAATCACCTGCAAAAAAAAAAAAAAAAAAGAAACCAAAATGAAAAAAAGAAAAGAAAAAAGATACAGATTAATTTATAATGAAAATATAACATGGCATCTAAAATGTAAAGAATGAAACTCTGAGCATGACCTGGCTTGGCCTGGTAGTTGCTGATGCTAGACGAGTAATGGATATGGAACTTGTATTAGAAGCAAAAATTGCAGAATGCTTAGTTATCTTATCAAGTTCGTTAAATAACTTCTTCTTCGCTTCTTCAGATTCCACAATAGCTTCAATAACAACATCTGCTGAACGAAGGTCATCCAAATGTGAGGTACACTGCAGAAGGCTCAAAGCTTTTGTGGCTACAGCCTGTTGAGTGGAACCAATTAAGCAATAAAAATTTTCAAGGGGAGAGAAAAAGTCTAAAAACTAAGAACCACCTGTTGAGTGGAACCAGCAAGCAATAAAAATTAATGGGAGAGAAAATGTCTAAAAACTAAGAACCAAGGTTGTTCTTTCTATTCGTTTCTTTTAAAACAACAATGATGTTGCCGTGGGCTTTTAAATTACCCACGAGTGATGTGATTAAGTTCGAACTTGGTCAATTGGTCGAAAAAAAAGTAAAAAGAAGGTGAGATAATTGGTAAATCCCTTAAACGAGCTTGAATATAATATGAAGTTGACCTATGTTGCTTCCAAAAAAACAATGAAAACAAAAACCTCTTTTGTTCCTCTATAACAGCAAAGACGTCCCATGCTCTGTATGTATAGGCGAGTATGCGTGTTATAATATGCCATTTATTGGAATATAAAACTAATGTTCTCCTAAAAGCTTGAGCTTTTGCAAGAACTGATAATCTAACATGGTCTTAGGGCAAAGGGTCCCGAGTTCAAAGCCCCTATGACTTCACTCTTCATCATGTGTCAGATCTTTTATATGTTTCAGGCCTATAGTTAAATATTCACCTGTTGAACCAGTGAATTAACATTAGTCCGCACGATTGACCATCGTCCAACCCGCATATGACGTCTGACGGGGGAGCATTAGAGCATAAAAACTAATTGTTATCCAACCTCAAGCTATTTGTAGAATTGATAAACTAGCCTTTCTTCCTTTCTTCTTTCTTTCAGTTTGTTTTCCTTTCTTTTCTTTCTTGTTACAGGAAACAAACTTTATCAATGTACAATAAATACTAAAACAAACAGAGGATGATACCCTGTATTGATAGAGTACGTAACAAAACAGAAAACAAAACTAAAAAAGTAAACTTCTATTTAAACTACTTTTAATACAAGTCCATAAATGAGAAGAATAATAAATTTGTTCTATTAGCATCTCAACACTCTTCTTATTTCCTTCAAAAAAATAAATAATTAATTAAATAAAACCCTCCCACAACAACGCTAAGTAGAAATAATTCCTGCAAAGTCTTAGAAGCACTTATACTTACAAGACTATACAAAAATGAAGATTTTATTTTTCCTTCTCTAATTCTAACCGAAAGAGAGAGAACATATTTGGTCTTACTTCTCCAGCTTATCAACTATCAAACAACTCATCAAACACAAAAGTCATGATTTTTACACATGCCCAATTAGAAATTTTCGTATCTTAGTTTTTTTGTCTAACCATCATATTCTAAAAAAAAAAGAGTAGAAACTAGAGAGAGAGTTGCCTGAGTGAGGTGGCCTCGGGAAACGAGACGGTCGATAGAGTTGGAGATGGAGGAGGTAGCTGTGGAGAGAGCAGTTGTGTTGGTGTCAAGGAGCCAAACATGGAAGCCGTGTACAGCGGCGAGTTGGGCAATTCCGGAGCCCATTTGGCCGCTGCCCACCACTCCGATTGTCTCGATCTCTCCCATTTTACTCTTTCGAAGGCTCAGAGGGTCGAGCCTAGACTTGCTATGATTTTGAAAGGAAGAAAAGCCATATAAGTTATGCGGGTTAATGCCCTAATTTTTATTATTTTTAAATTTATCTATTTATTTTTAAAAATTATAAAAAAAATATGTTTTTTAATTTAAAAAACTTGTATTAATTTTATTCTCCCTAGAAGTTTTCAATGGAAAAAACATGAAAATAATATAAAAACATTAAACGTAATTCATTTATAATATATATATTTCCTATTGAGAAAAATTCTTAAAAAATTAAAATTTAAAAGTCATAAAATTTAATATATATATTTTTAAATTTGACGTTTTGTTTTAAGATTTTTTTATGTTTTTAATATCTAAAATATTTTCCATAACTATTTAAGGGTAATTTTGTTGTTTTACCTAATTTTTCTACTTATAGGAATAAAATTGAGATAAATTTTTAAAATTTAAAGGGTACCTTTGTAGTTCGTAAGAACAAAAAGATAAATTGACTGTACTAAGTATGAAGAACACCTAAATCATTATTGTATGAATCTCTAAGTATTCTATAATCGTTTTTTGATCAATATTTGAGCCAAACTTGTTAAATATGCTTCATGTGTACTAGATCATCTCCTAGTTTGTTCCAAATTGTATTCTATCCAATTCTTGGAGTTAAAAAATGAGTGCTTAAAAGTTTCCAATCCTTGTAAATCGAGTGAAATAGGTTTCCAAAGCCTTAACAAGTTCGGGGTTGTTTTTGGTTAGCCAATCTCCGTATAAACTTGGTGAATTGTTTTGGTTTGTCAATCTCTATAGAAAATTGACGGTGGTAAGAGGTTGTGGTGAGCCTCGAGTAAAGAAAGTCACCTGATTTTATAAGGGGTGATCGAACCAAAAAGACGATAGTGATAGTGGAAGAGATCGAGCCGAAGCTTTGCTCGGTAATAGTGGATGTAGACATATTGTCGAACCACTATAAATAGTGTCTGCATTTCTCTATCCTTAATTCTTTACTTTAACGCATTTATATTTTGTTAAAGTTTATCACAACTACTATTTGTGTGTTTTACTTATTTGTGCGATTAATCTGAAAAATTTTAATAATTGTGAAAAAAGTTCTTAAAGCCCAATTAACCCTTCTTGGGCAGCTATTCATAGGCTAACACGACATCCCAAATGCGTATATGTCGCAAACTAGGTTTCCAACCTTTCTATAATATAAGTGGCATCTTTGGGACAGCTTTAGTTGGAACTCGATTAATATGTGCATAGCCGTTTTAAGAGCCTCAGTCCACAAGGGTTTAGGAAGTTTGGAGTGACTACGTATACTCTTCATCATGTCCATTAAAGTTTGGTTTCTTCTTTCTACCATACCATTCTGGTCTGGAGAGCCAAGCATGGTATATTGGACAACTATCCCATGTTCCCGAAGAAACTTCACAATTGGACCAGATGCTTGTCCATTCTCAATGTATCGACAATAATATTCTCCATCTTTGTTCGTTCTCACAATCTTAATTTGCTTTATACATTGTTTCTCTACTTCAGCTTTAAAATTCTTAAAAGTATCTAATGCTACGTTCTTGTCATGGAGCAAGTAGAGATATGTGTATCGTGAATAATCATCCACGAAAAACATGCGAGTCAATATTTGGACAACAAATATCTGAATATATGATCTCTAATATATATGTGCTCCTCTTTGTACCTTTCTTAGACTTATTCATCTGCTTTCCCTTAATGCAATCTATATAAATATTAAAATTAGTAAAATTTAAAGTACTAAGTACTCCATCATTTACTAAACTCTTAATTCTTCTATGGAGATATGTCCTAATCTCCGATGTCACGATATAAAAGAATCTTCATTCATAATATAACGTTTTATACTAGTATGAACACGCATAGCATTATAAGTAGTATCATTTTGCAAATTAATAAAGAAAAAACCATCAAACAATATACTATTCCCAGCAAGATTAGATTTATAACACAAACTGAAAGATGTCTTTGAAAAACTAAAGGAATATCCCAAAGATACAAGCATTAAAATTGAAATTAAATTCCTAGAGAAACTAGGAATATAAAAAAGTCTTTTCCAAATTCAAAATAAAACCACTACTTAAAATTGAAGTGCATGTTCCAACTACCTCCACATGTGAACATATCTTGTTTCTTAAATAGATGCCTTGTTCACTTTCCACTAGCATCCTTAGGTTTCGTATACCCTGCAAGGTATTCAAAATATGGATTCTAGAATCAAAATCAATCGACTATGTATTATGATTAACATCAACTATATTAGATTCATAACAAATGAATGAAAATGGATTACCATTCTTTACAAGCCAATTCTGGAATTTAGTGCAATCCTTCTTTATGTGTCCCTTCTTTTATAGAAAAAGCACTTGGATACCTTTTTGATTCCATCTTGGATATGTATTTTACCTTTCTTCTTTTGTTTCGCTTGTTTTTCATTCTTTTCTTATGTTGCCATTAACACACTTTCACCCATTTCCATTGTCAGCCTCTTTTCTTCCTGAGCACACACATGGTCATATGTTCATTAATTGACATTTATCCTTATGTGTGTTGTAAGATATTTTGAAGGGGTCCATATTGTTGTGGAAGAGTGTTTAATACATAGTGCACAAGGAAAGATTCAGACATATTAACTTCAAGTGTCTTTAATTGAGCTACAATGTCTCTCATCTCTATGATGTGTTCATGCACACCTTTGACACTAGTGAGCCTTAAAGATGAAAAATTCATTATAAGGGTGCTGGCAAGTGCTTTATCTGATATTATAAACTGATCATCAATGGCTTTCAGTAATGCATTGACATTCTTATGCTAATCGACGGAACCTCTGATACCAGCAGAAATATTGGCATTTATAAACATCATATTAAGGCGATTAGATTGCTCCAATCATTCATATAGAGCCTTTTCATCTATAGTGCTAGAACTAGTAATAATAGGTTCATCTTTCGTTATAGCATAGTCTATGTCCATCCACCCAAGATGAAGAAGAATTCTCTTCTTCTATATTTTATAACTGTCATCTTTAAGTTTAAGAATTTCACATCTAATGTTAGAGTAATTTGTAGGTTGCAAGGTTGTATAAAAATTACATGCTTACATTACATAATTTTTGAGACTATTAAACATATATCATATTTTACCAATGTATTCTAAAATTATTAATCTAGTGACATAAAACTTGCATGTGGGCTAAAGTTCTTATTTAATTAGATTCACCTAACTTTATAATAAAATTATCAAATTATGTTTTTTTTCTTAATTCTTGTAGGTAAATTAAGAAATATAGTTTGATATTCTATCCTAATTAACCATAAAATATAATAAAAATTCCTATGGAATAAAACTTATTATATCAATTATGATTAATTGCAATAAATATTATTTTCTATATGTGATCGTAAATCACTTAATATAATTTTGTATAATTTGTTGTGGGTACACTCTAATTAACTAAAATTATGTGGATCGTTAGACATTTAATTTTATTCTAAAATTTTGTTTGCATTTAACATAAAACAATATAAATAAATATGAACAAAAATAACTAATTTATGTACTAATATTCTTTAAACATAAATTAAAATTATAAATACAAATAGCATAATGTAGCACATAATTATAATTAAATTATTCAACTTAATATTGCATACATAATTAAAATCACAAATTATACATAATGAATAATATATGCACATAAAGATATAAAATTATATCCTCACAAAAATATATAATATTCATAATAAATCCCAAAAAAATTACAAATATTTAAAATTATGAATCTTTTCATAAATTATACCAAAATATGAAAATTTATAAAAATATCAAAATTGTGAATTTTATGATTAAAATCTGGAAATTTTATGAAAATTTCTCAAAATATTCAAATTAAAATATGTAAAATATACCCATAATAAATTTTTTTATTCTCAGGGTTTGTTTATTTTCTACTTCCCCAAAACGACATGTCGTTTTTTATGCTAGAATTGCACCCCTAGAGCCAAAAAAAGGTGTCATTTCGCACATTAGGGGTCTTCTTTAACCTCTAGACGAGTCAAAGCGACCAGGTTTTGACCCAGTATAAAACTCGGTCTGTTCTTAATGTTTTGGACACCGTTTTTAATGTTTCAAATCTTAGAAATATTAGAAATCCAATCTCCTAATGATTTCTTAGCTTAGTTTCCATTAAAAAAAGCCTCCAAAACCAATATCCCAAAATCACAAAAATTATTCTACAGTTATGTTGTAGTCCAATTCACAGATTGCATAAAACACAGTAGAGGCAATATTTACAGCTTTGATGCCAATTGTTAGAGTAAATATAATCTAGATAGGCATAAATTACAAGCACATAAGATTATAATAATAGAAGCATGATTGTTGACATACCTCCGGCCATTGTTGTTGGTGTGCAATTCGAACGATTGCTTGCTGTGTTCCTCCAAATTTGAAAGCTTCTAAGCTTTCTTTGAACTCAACATGTTTATCTTGAATTAATTTACAAAATTAATTCAAATTGATAAACTAACATGAATTATTAAATCCACTCTTATCAAATTTTAGCCAATCTAATAATTTAACATAAGTTACTAATATGTAGGAAAAACATGCCGTATCGTTACATGATTATTATGAGCTAGCAAAGGGGACCCGATGGACATATATAGATTAAGCTCTTATAATTATAAGATAATATATCCCAGATATATAATTTTTAATTATCAACTTTAACGCTATTCCACTAAAAGCTTAGAGCTGCACTATTGAATTATATAAAATTACAAAGCTCCAATAAGCTAACCATCAATGACATATCATAATGTGTCATATCCTCATAGGATATTCATAATCGATTTAAGGATAAATTCTATTTTACTTTCCCGATTATTTTTATTTTACCTTCCATGATCACACCATTAGAATATTTACTATTGATAAATAATGTACTATTTGTTTACACCTATGTATCTAATAGTTGAGCACTTCAGTCTTCCAATTATAGGCTAATGCATATAAAAGAATATCATTAACTCTACAAAGAGCTATAAATTTCATTTTTATGAATAATAAGTCTACGTCAATCAAGAGTTATGTTTCTAACGTACCGATATGCATACCAACATTAAATCAATATGTCACCCTTTGGTACATCAAAAGACAGAATCAAGAATATGAGTTTATTACTCATTTTAGGATTAAGACACAAATACATGATTGTCTAAAGTGAATTGATTTAAACAAACAGAATTATTAACCAAATTAATTTAAATTTTTGTCTCTATCTAATATATCGTCACCTATGATAATATACTAATGTTTCTACTCGTAGAGTCCTACTCTAATAGCCAAGACAAATCATCTCCTGTTAGCAATGTAGATAACATAACAATCTTGGCATGTATAAAACACCCAATTTTATTCCCTCGATTGTAGATCTTATGATTTAGACCATCATCTTTAAGATTCATGTATTCTGCATAATCTGTCCATCATATGTATGATTTTTAAAGGTTTAGACTGATAGTCTTAGACAGTAGCATATAACCTCTAGTCCTTCTTAGATACTTGAAAATATGCTTGACCATAACCCAATGGTTTGGTCTTAGATCCGACTGAAATCGACTTGCTATCCTAACCGCATAACAAAAGTCTGGTCGTGTGCAAAGTATCACATACATGAGACTACCTATTACCAAAGCATAAGACATATTCTTCATGTATTCTCTTTCTTTATCAGACTTTGGAGAGTCTTTCCTTGAAAGAATAATTTCAAACCTAGATGGTTGTCCATCTTTCTTGGAATTCTATATTGCATACTTCTTTAGAAATTTATCTATGTATGTAGCTTAGAATAAAGCTATCATTTTGTTCTTCCTATCCCAAAAGATTTGAATACTCAAAACATAATTTGCTTTGCAAGTCCTTAATATGAAATTGCTTGGTCAACCATAATTTGACCGATGACAAGCCCCAATGTCATTGCCAATGAGTAGAATGTCATCTACATAGAGCAATAGAAAAACCATCTTACCATCCTTAATGTCCTTGTTAACAATTAATTTGTCCACGTTTTATTTGAACCTATTGGTCTTGATCACTTGATCAAATCTTATGTTCCAAGAACAGGAAGCTTGCTTAAGTCCATAAATTGCCTTTAGCAGCTTACAGACCTTGTTCTCTTGACCCTTAGCCTGGAACCCGTATGGTTGTACCATATATATGGACCCATTAAGATAACCATTTAAAAAGACCATCTTGACATCAATTTGCCAAATCTTATAGTCGAGAGTGGCAGTTCTAGACAAGAGAATACGAATGGACTTAAGCATGGCTAAAAACGAAAAGATTTTCTCGTAATCGATTCTTTCTTTTTACGTATATCCCTTAGCTACCAATCTGCCCTTATAGGTTTCGACTTTCCCATATGGTCCTTTCTTTCTCATGTAGATCCATTTACACCTTATGTGTTTTACCAATTCGGGAATATCCACAAGTTCTCAGGCTTGATTAGTCTACATAGACTTTATCTCAGTATTCATAGCTTCTATCTAGAGCTTTAAATTAACATCCTCTATAGCCTCTATGTAAGTGTAAGGATTCTTGTCATGTTCAACCAGTTCAGCCAAGTAAGCTTCACCATTGAACATATAACTCTCGAGTTGATGCCCGATCCTCCCACTACGTCGAAGCTCCCTAGGTTGTTGTTTGGTTGGTTTTTTTATATTGATTGGATTGGTTTCAACTTGAACCCTAGAGTGATCGAATCACTTACTAACTCCTTGAGTACCACTTTACTACGATGCTTAAAGTTGTTCATGTAACTTTCCTTAAAGAAAGTTGCATTCATTGAAACTACAACTTTATTTTCTTTTGGGTTATAGAAATAACCTCTTTTTGTCTGTAACACCAGCCTATTTTATGTAACGGACCACGTTAAGTTAGTAAAGTTGATAAGGAATTTTATTAATAATTTTCGTTATATGATATGATATGTGATGTGCATGTTACTAACTTTTTATGTCAAGTTTTGTGACAGGTGACGACCGCGTGGGATCGTTGTGCTCTAGTGTTCATGTGAAATTTTAAGCATATGTTTATTTATGATGCAATAATGTATGAATGTTGTGTTGTATGGCATTTAAGGACAGTTCGGCAGGCCAAACTTTTAAGATTGACAGGCCGAACATCTTACCCGAGATCGGCAGGCCGAAGAAACCCATCGGTAGGCCGAACTTGCTGGAACCAGCAGGCCGAAGGGGAAAATTGGCAGGCCGAACACAGCTGACAAGCAGTCAGCTGAAATCTCTCCAAAATTATGGCTGGGTTAATTACGTTAATTGGGTGATTTAATGTGATTAATTGGCATAATAATGGAATGTTTTATCAGTTAAGGAAATTAAAGGGGTTTGACTTGCATTGATTTGTGTCAATTTAAATGGTTTCCAATTTTAAATGGGCAAAACATGGTAAGTAATGAGTGGGAGATTTGACTTTCCTTCTTTCTCTCCTTTTCTCCACGCCATTCAGCCCTTCAACAGTTAGAAAATTCTGACTTAATGATGGGAATTGAATTCCCATCAATTATGTTTATTACGTTAAAAAAATTTTAACATTTCCTTTTTCATTATTTTCTCTCCTTCTCACGTTTTTCTCTCTCAAAAAAAATTCTGAGACGTTCTCACATTTGTTTCTCTCATCCTCTTCTCTTCTCCACGAGTTCTCTCTCTCTCTCATGAAAATTCTTTGCAAATATTGAAAGAAAAAGTCTTATTTTGTTGGTTAAAATTCAAGGATTTTGAGAAGAAACTTCAAGGTATGAATTCGGTTTCTCTAGTATTTTTGAAAAGAAATTCTTCTCCTCGTTTCGTCTACAATATCTTTCTATAGGTATTGTGTTTTGTCTCAAATTTTTAAATGTGATGTTATGCATATATGTTATATGGTGTTTTCTAATTTCATGTCATATGAATGTTTTATGAAAAATGAATATTTCTGTCTTTTACTCTTCACAGTAATGTTACTGTTTAATTTTGAAGTATGAAAAATTTAATGATTATTCAAGAGGCAAATGAATGATGTTTTCATGAAAAGTTGTTAAGAATATGCAAGTATAATGTAAGATAAATGTATTTTATGATTATGAAATTTTTATGAGATTATAATAAGAAAACTGTTTTGATAATGTTGTTTTTGGGATTTTTGTTTTATTAAACGTTTTATGTATTTTATGATAATAAAATGATTTTATGCATGATAATAGGATGATTGTACGGAGTTTTAAATTAAAATATATGTATTTGTTCGAAAACGTTTTATTTAAAAGATAAATATGTTTAATGTATGGTTTGTTTTTATATGCTTAAGGTAATTTTTATAATTAAAGAAAAATCATAATAACATGTTTATGTGATGACAATGTTTATGGTTATGAATTATTGATTGTAATGGATGAGATGAAAATATATATGTGATGATAATTTCATGTTTTACGATGATGGTATGGGATACGTTTGAAAATGTGATGAATTTATACATGAGTATATTATGAATGAAGGTTATGTGAATGGATATTTCATGATATGTATTAATGTTATTACATCTTAAAATGGGTAATGGCATGAACACTCAAGGAACGAGCACTACGAGACCGCGGCGCCGTCACCAAATCATGATAAGGTTAAGTAAGCTAACGATAAGGTAAGTACATTATCACCTGCAACATGACACTTTTTTTTTCAAGGTTTGATGATATGTTTACAAGGATATTCATGATGATTTTCCTTAAAAGATTTCTTATGAAAGATTTTCATAATTTTAATTATGCATGATGTTTATGGCATGCTTTAAAATATGAAAAGTATGTATATATGTATCACCTAATAAGTGTTGCACACCCAATGTTATAAAATGTTATGTTATGATGTCATGTTTAGTTTGGGATTAGCTACCCTTCTCCTCTCATGACGGCGTGCCTATGATGATGTTTATGGTGCAACACTTGGGCCCTTAAGATAAAATGGAATAAGTTTTAAATGGTCAACGCAATGAAAGATATGTTTCTATGAAATTGTGCTTAAGGCACTTTCATGATATGATGATGATCATGATGATGATGATGATGTTTATGAAATGTTTTAAATTGTGAGAAATATATGTACTTACTAAGCATTAGCTTAATCATGTTTTATGTCATGTTGCAGATAAGGGTAAGAAAATTATGGACTAGGCGGAGGACATGGGAAGGCGTGTGAGCAATGTGCATGATGAATTGTAACTGGAAGCACGCCAAGAAGAACGATTTTATGATTTAATTAAGTTATATATTTTAAACATATATTTTATGTTAAGTTTTAAGAATACTTATACTATGGTTTTATAAGTTATTTTATCATTTTTTTATGAATTATGAACTTCCGCTATGTTTTACGAAAATATGGTTGGTTTTAAAATTTTGGATTTCTCAAGGATTGGTCTCGGACGGCCTGCCGAACTTTTTGGCCGGCCTGCCGAAGTGCAAAAGTTCGGCCTGCCGAACATGGATGAATTTTTGGTTGAATTGCAAAGCCTCTGCCGGTCTGTCGAAGTCCCAAGTTCGGCCTGCCGAACTGTGGGAGCAAGTAAGTTTTAAACGATTTGACGTTTAATGAGATATGTTGTGATGTTTTGTTAAGTTCTGATTTTTTACAACTTGATAAACTTATATTATTAAATAAGTTCATGATTAATTTAAGTATAATTGAATAAATTATGATATGGAATAAAATAAACAATGTTAAGTTTTTTTTAAAAAAATAAAATAAAATCTGAAGGTATGAATGGATCCTGGTTATGTAAGTTTAAGTACTTTTAAAATCAATAGTACTATTTAAGTTTGATGTTATTATATGTTTAAAGTTTAAGCAAGTACAAATGTATGTATATAACGACATCTGTGACGTCCGAATTAAGGGGCATTTCATTGTCTATTTTGGATATCCTATAAAAACGCAAACTTCCAAATATGCTTCTAACTTGTTCGCTTCCTTATACAGGACATGAGTAGGACATCCCCATATGTGAATATGATTTAAGAATGTCTCCCTAATTATCCATCACTCGTGAGGAGTTTTAAGAACCGATTTTGAAGACACATTATTCAAAAGATAACATGCGATTTGTAATGCATATCTTGAAAAGTATAAAGGGAAGGTAGAGTAACTCATCATGGATCTAACCATGTCCAACGAAGTCCTATTTCTTCTTTTAGCTAAGCCATTCTGCTATGGAGTGCTTGACACAGTCAAACAGGATAAAATCCTATTCTCTAATAAGTGTCCCAAGAACTCATCGGAGAGATATTCTCTACCTCAATCGGATCGAAGTACCTTTATGGGTTTACCTAATTGCTTCTTTGCTTCAGCCCGAAACTCATTGAACTTGTCAAAAGTTTCGCTTTGATGATGCATTCGGCAGACATACCATATCTTGAGTAATTGTCAATGAAAGTGACGAAGTACTCATACCTTCCACATGCCTTGATGTTTATAGGACTATAAACATAACTATACACAAGTTCTAGAACCCCTTCGGCCCTATTACCCTTAGACCCGAATGGTCTTTTGGTCATTTTGCTCTCTAAACAAGATTCATATTGTGATATCGATTCCACCTCTAAGTGACTTAAAGGTCCATCCCTTACCAACCTTTGAATCCTATTCAGGCTAATATGACCTAATCGCAAATGCCAAAGATAAGTCTTATTGGAGTGAGAAATTTTAAGTCTTTTAGAGTTATTATTAACCTCAGTGTTCAATAGTGAGTCAATTTTAGGTTTGATAAAATATAGATTGTTTTGCATCCATCCATCACATATAAAAGATTTGTTTTTACAAATCACAACTTTATTATTAAAAGAAATTGAATAAGAGTCTTTAAATAAACAGGTGATAGCAATTAAATTTCTTTTGAGTTTAAGAACATAAAAAAAAATATTTCAAAACTAAAATCCTATAATTATCAAAGTAAAGATGGACGTTTCCCATTGCTTCAGCTAACACCAGGGATCCATCGCCTATCCGTAATATGAAGTCCTCATGCAACAGACTTCTTGTTTACTTGAATCCCTACACAGAAACACAAACATGATTAGTCGTTTTAGAATCTATGACCCAAGTGTCACTTGATTCCCCAACTAAACAAGTTTCAATAACCAGAAGTTTGCACTTACCTCCTCGAGAAAGGAAGTCTTTACAATTCTTCTTGATGTGCCTAACCCTCCTGCAGAAAAAGCACTTTGGCTTCTTTGGGTTTTTCTTTTTCTTCTTCTTGTCTTTGCCTTTCGTTGGGGCAGAAGACTTCCCATTCTTAGCTCTCTACTTTTTTCCATTCCCTAGGTTAGGATTGGAACCAGATGTAGCCGCCAAGTTAGTCTTACCAACAGCAGGAGTTTTCCTAATTAGATTTTCAAACTCCTGTAATTGTTTCATCACCTTAGTCAAGGTCACATCCTATCAATTGCTCCAATTATATTGTAAAAACTGCTATTTTGTTTAACTGATGATATGTAACGTTTAACGATTTTATGCGTCAACATGAATAAAATTATGATTTAGAAGCACACTTGTATGATAATGCTAGTATGATATTTATGATGGTGAAATTTATTATGAACTAATGATTTATTTTGTAGTGGATGGACTAGAGAAATTCTAACGACATAAAGTGCCTAATGTATGAGTATTATGTTTTGTTTGTAAAATTGTTTGTTTTGATGATCTATGTGGATTTTATTATTTGGATATGATTCTTGATTCTTAAATATTATAGAATTTGATTTAGGAAGGTTTTTGAAAAAAAACAAAAACCATTTCATTGTAGTTGTGAATAATGCAAAAACGACATCACTGTAGTTGTGAATAGTAAAATGACATATGATGCTAAAAACGATGTCATTGTAGCATCATCTCCTTCGTGCATATTACTGTAGCACCCAAGTTTTTGAAAAAGTTTTCACCATTTCTCTCACTTTTCCAATCTTTAAATCACTCCAAAACTTTCCTAACTCCTCTCAATCACTTTTAAACTATCTAGAGCATTTTTTATAATATTGAAGAATGCCATTTCTCTCGCTTTTCCATGCTTCAAATCACTCCAAAACTTATCTAAACTCCTCTCAATCACTTTTAAACACACCATAAATATACTCTTTTCCCTGACAATGCCACACATGTATATGCTTCCCTCCATCATCTCCACTTTGTCTTCACTTCCTTTTCCAGCTAAGAGTAATACAAGACCACAACTTATAGTCCACAAATGCATGTGACCATTTTTTTTCTCTCGATTCCCACATGCTTCTCTCGATAACACACTTCATTTTCACATGACCACTGCCACACTTGCTCTCCTTTCTTTTGGCTGCTCTACTTTGCTAGCCTTACCACATGCTAGCCCTTAATCGAATGTCTAGAGCACATGAACACTTCCACTTCCACTCCCACATTCTTATCCAACAAGATTCATTGGAATGCCATTCACCCATGTTCAAACACCATGCCTCCCACATGCCCATGAGTTGGCAACTTCAACACGTTCTTTGCACCTTACTTTAAGATTTGGAATGTCCATTCATTTGCTCTCATTTCCTCTCTTTCTCATGTTCTCCCTCTCAAACACTCATGGCCAAGACAACTCAAGAGCACACGATCACTCCTTCGGCCACCTTATGCCACCCATCACACGTCTCTACACTCTACCCTCAATACTCTCAAAAACTTTCCAAACAAAGAACAAAGCATTCCTTTAAAACTGGAAGCTAAACAGACAAATTACGGTGTGTTTTGCCAAAACCATCGTCGGGCCAAAGCGGAGTTTTTGACCACATTTTGAGGTCGATTTTTGATCTGTTTTTATGCTAAATTTTTAATATGATATTATAATGTTTGTGGAAGTAAGTTTACGTGATTTAATGTTTGATTTTTTTTAAGAAACACAATTTTTATGAATATAATTTTTAATCCCGTTTTTAGGTGAAAACCTATATTTTGGGATTTTTCTAGGAAGAATAAACATGAGATTTTAAGAAAATTCCTTTTGGGCATTATATATATATATGTTAGGCATCTCCCCTAAAATTTTTGAATTTATATACGCTATTTTGGATTTATTTGAGGATTTATACTAAATGTTGTTCTTATGGTTCTTAAATTGCCTTTAAATATGATGATTTGTTTAATGATCTTATGGGATTTTTTTAATGCTAGAAAAATTTGTGAATGCTCATTTATGTGTTTAGTTTATGCCTACAAATTTTTAGCTTCATGTATATGTTAAAAATAGAGAAATAAATTATAGAATAAATACTACTCACTGTTTCGGTAATTTTACTTCAACGTTTTTATAAAAGTTGGCATGGATATAAAATACTTAGAATGATCCAAACATCATGAAAATGAATATGATATAGATATAGATGTTAGAAATGTTATACTAAAATTTCAAATCACTTGGCATTTGGTGTGATTTTATAAAAATTGTTGATTAGTAACTACCCGTTTATAGTTTACTGTGGCAGATTGCTTTAACGATTTCTAAAATATAAAAAAGACTGTTATACTAGCTTAAACTTAATGAAATTAATTATAGTACTAGATTTAGATGTCTAGTATGCCCTGTAAAAATGTCAAAGCCATAGAATTTTGGTAATTTTTCTAAAATTCATTTATTGTCAAAGCTTAAACCAAAATTCCAACAACAGAGTCATGACTTGTAGCACATAAAATAAGGGCTTAAATTGATCTGGTTGTAATAAAATTAAATCTGGTAATCCTTATAGATGTTTATAATATATGGTAAAAATTTCAAGTCATTTCAAATTCTGTATGATTTTTTTAAAAATTCAAGGAATGTTGGCTGTTCATGTTATTCATCTAAAAATCGAGTTGTGTATTGAAAAATACAAAAATGGTACTTAGATTAATCCAAATGTCATGAAATTTATTTTGGTAATATATATACATGCTAGGAAAGTTGTACTAAAATTTAAAAGCTATTAGAATTTTGTATGAATTTATAAAAATTGTGGAGTGTTGGCTGTCAGGTTGAGATATTAAATCTGTCTAAAATGTGATAATAGTGTAAGTTAGTTTAATTGGCCAAGTATGAAATTGCTTGTTGTAAGGATATTGAATGTGATGTTTTGAGTATGTTCTTATACCAAGAATGTTTCTTTTATCACTATGTTATAATATTGAAGACGTTTAAGGCACTTGAGTTGTTGGAAGTAGGAAGGAAACCATCCACTTGCAAGAGGTTAAGTAAGATTTTTACAAGTCATGTAAGTACATTCTCACTTGCAATATGATTAAGAATTATGAAAAGTTTTGAGAAATGTTATGTTTTATTATGTTATTAATGTTTATGCATTTCTAATTCAAAAGACTCATTTTACCATGGTTTTGAAGAATATCTTTTTACAGATGTTTTCAACAGTATTTCATGATGCATATGACGTTTTCATAAAAATATATGTATATATATGTGTCACATAATTAAGGCTTTGCACACCTAATGATGATGTTTGTCTCACAAGGTGGACTATCCCGCAAGATAGACTTGTTACTTTTGGTTTGGGATTATCTACCCCTCTCCTCTCATGACAGTGCGCCATAATGATGTTAACGTGCAACACCAGGGCCCTAAAAGATTAAATGAATGTTTTAATATGGAAAAGGAAAGGAAAAGATACGTTCTTACAAAGTGTACTTTATGCAAAGATATGTTCTTACAAAGTGTACTTTATGCACTATTATGACTATGTCAAAAATGAAATAATTCATATTATGGTTGAAGTTTTTATAATATTTTGTGAGATTAATGTACTTACTAAGCTTAATGCTTACATAAGTTAATCATGTTGCAAATAAGGGTAAGGCTATAACTATAGATGGAGGATGGATAGACAGATGTGTGTGCAAGGATGGTAGTGTTGGATCATAGAGTTACGACATGAAATAAAACATGAATAATGCTATTTTTAAATTTAATTTCGCACATTAATTATGAGATATTTTTATGGACTTTGGTTTGTAATAACTTATGGGCTGTAATTTGCTTTTATATATCATATTTATTATGTTAAACTAACTACTTCTGCAAATAGTCAGTTAGGCAAATACCTTAGGTATTTCGTCAAGCTAACCGAGGAGAAAAACCAGTTAAGGTAAGTTAGTATTGACTTTTACTTGACAATGAGATCCTCTCAAATACTAATAAAATTTATTTCAAAATAATCCAATTATTTAAAGGTAAATTAAAATTTTAATTCACATGTTCACATGGTAAAATTAAATTAAAAAAATTTACACTGAAAATCTTGAGTTAATAATTAGATAATACTTAAGAAGTTTAAGTTTTTCACATGTTCACATGGTAAAATTAAATTAAAAAAATTTACACTAAAAATCTTAGGTTAATAATTAGATAAAACTTAAGAAGTTTAAGTTTTTCCTCTCGATAATAAAAAGATAACGATGAAAGTTAATGGTTCTTGTAATGTCCATAAGGGGGCGTTACATATATGAAATTCTAAAGGGGATAAATTCCTTAGATAGAGTCTCAAAGATCATAGTCATCTGTGACTCAACATCATGTTAGCTCCATGGGTTTAAACCTTAGCGAGGTAACCCATGACCAACATCATATGCTCCTTCACAGGAGTCCCCGGTCTTTGTTTACAGTTTAAGAGTTTCTGAAGAGCCCCTTGCCATTTTATTACGGCTTGGCCTCCAAACATGTTTTTAACCTTATCCAAGATCTGTCGAGCAGTCTCATAATCTTCATGTTGAGCCTACAGCACACTATGCATACATGCCATAATATAAGAGCGGACCTAATCGTTAGCACCCTTCCCATAATCATACGCCTAGATTTGCTCATTTGTGGAATCCATGATAGGTTCAGGAGGACATGGTATTGTTAGCACAAATTTTAGTTTCTCAAAAGAAAAGATGATATTTAGGTTCCTTTTCCAACCACTGTAATTCTTGCTAGTTAACATGTTTTATCAAGTATCGACTATAAAGCATTTTTAGACATATCAATCAACAATAAAGATTCATATACCAAATATAAGCAAACATTCCACAACAGTTTAGTAAGATAACACAAACAAGTAGATATATGATTGTGTTTATGTGTCAAAACCTTAAAAATATTACAACCTTGTAACGATAATTCCCAACTCAAAATCCAACAAGCCACCCAGGAGTAACTTGTCAAATTCAATTTAGGAACACAGATCCCCTCTGATTAATATATGCCATCCAAGACCCGTCTGATCTAGCATACACTAATAATTGTTTTCTTTGAATATTAATGTTAATAACAAAGCTCCTAGAGGAGGTTAATAACAAAATTAATCTTGAGTGTACAACAGTCATTTCAACTATTTTATCCATGATATATAATCATCACCTAGGGGTGTACAACAATAAATCATGCTAAAAAAATTATCCCTTGGAGATCCAACTTGTACATGATGAAATCCATTCTTAGGGTTCAGAACCACCATGTCCTACCTATAGACCAACGATGGAGGCCTTAGGTCCTCTCTTTGAAAATCTTCTCCCACTCAATATTTAAAAGTCAAGGTTTTATGTTAACATACATGAACAATTTTTAATGAGCGGCACTCTTTATTCTACAATCACGTAACCAACATACATGGTAAATCATATTATAATGCAGACAAGCAAAACAAAATGCAAAGCCACAAGCAAAATACTAAATAGCAGTAACATCATGTTTCCATCCTAGAGAAAAGAAAACAAAGATTACAAAAGATCAATCGAAATATATTATCCATTCTTCATCTTGTATCTTCTTGTTGTATCATTCTTAATGTGGCATTCGTCTTCTATTCTTTAGTCTTTTATGAATCAAAAAGGTTTATTTTTTGATCATTATAAATTTTTATGTTTCTCAGAATTGTTTCAAAAACAAAATCAAAAGTTGCATAAAAAAGCTCACCTTTTTTGAAAACTGTTCTACCCTGTCGTTAGCTTGTTGATCTTTTAGATTGGCCTATCGGTCTGTGATTATCGGCCTATTGACCTAAAAAGTTTGGCTTGCCAACTGGTGCTAAACTAGCATTTTTTCAAAATTTTTCAAAATTTTTTTTAGCAGTTTTTAATTTTATTTTCAACAATTCAAAAACATAAAAATTTATGAATACAAAAAGAATAGAATTCCAATCATCTTTATCTTCTTGATCCGTCTTCACTTCGAATCATTATTTTAATACAAATTTTACAAATTAAAATAATAAATCCTAAATAGTGATGATAGACTGCTATTTAATTACATGACAAACCTATATACACATTCTAACATCTAAAGAACCACAACCGACAAAAATTAATTAATTAAAATAATAAATAAAAATTTAATTAACCATAATTAATTAATAAACATTCACCATATAATCTCACGACAACATTTAATTATATAGAAGCCCTAGAGTGCCAACTCTCTAAAAAATCAAATTCAAGCATAGGAGATAATAAGATCACATAATTCATGTATATAGCATGATCACAAACTCGTAAAATCAACATAAAACTTGGATCAAATGCCAATTGTTGGAAAATAGTATGCAACAAAATTTTAAAAATTTTAAATTTAGAGTATTTTTTAAAACACAAATTTGACATGCTAAATACATAAATTAATGACAAGTCTTACATACCTCTTTTATATACCAAAAGCAGCAGGAATCCATGAAGAGAAGAATGTTCCAGAAGAGCTTCAACCAACCGATCTTCTTTACTATTCTCTATCTATGATCGGAGTGAGGGTGGTCACACGTCGTACAACTTTTTCTTCAGTGACTTTCCTTTCAACCACTTGAGAAAACCTAGAGCTAAGGTTCTTGATATTGAACAATAGCTCATAAGAAGTCTTAGAGTTTCTCTCACTATAGTACTTACTCTATGCTTCTCAAATGATTTAAATAATAAAGAAAACTTACTATCTTTTTATAATAGTCGAATCTGGGGTTAAATCTTATCATATTAGGTTTTAAAATTCGAGTTTGGGTCAACTTCTAATGAAAAACGCATCAAAAATACGTATACTAATTATAGCATGTTCAGCATATCGATTTAGGAGATCAACCTGCCGAACTTACTCCATCAACCTACCAAACTTTCTCATCAACCTACCGACTGTGTGATAAATAGGAATCCTCAAAATATCTTATTTTCACTCGAGAATCTTAGATAGAGCCTTAGTTTTAATTCAAATAAACCAATAGAGAAGTTATCTTATTAAAGCAGTCATGTACAGATAATCCCATAATAAATAAAATATTATCCAAATAATTCAACATGTTTATTTTGAATTAATTTATAAAATTAATTCAACCGATAAACTAATAGGAGTTATTAAATCCACTCTTATCGAATTTCAGCTAATCTAATAATTTAACATAAGTCACAAATATGTAGGAAAAAAACAGCCATATCATTACAAGATTATTATGAGCTAGTAAAGAGGACTTGATAAACGTTTTAGATCAAGCTCCTATAAATACAAAATAACATATCCCAGATACATATTTTATACTTATCAACTCTAAAGCTACTTCACTAAAAGCTTAGAGTTGTATTCTTGAACTATATAAAATTACAAAGCTCCAATAAGCGAACCGTCCATAACATATCATAATGTGTCACATCCTTATAGAATATTCATAAGCGACTTAAAGATAAATTCTACTTTACCTTCCTAATTATTTTTATCTCATGTTCTATTATCACACCATTGGAATACTTACTATTTATAAATAGTATATTATTTGGTTACATCTATGTATCCAAATGGTTAAGGCTCTAGTCTTCCAATTACAAGATAATACATATAAGAGAATATCATTAATTCTACAAAAGAGCTATGGATTTCATATCTATGAATAGTAAGTCTACGTCAATCAAAAGTTATGTCTACAACGTACCAATATACGTACCATCATTTAATTAGGATGTCACTTTTTGGTACATCGAAAGACATAAGTCAAGAATACTAGCGCATTAATCACTTCAAAATTAAGACACAACATGTATGATTGTCTAAAGTAAATTGATTTAAACAAATGGAATTATTAACCAAATCAATTCAATTTTTGTCCCGATCCATTATATTGTCAGCTATGATAATATTCCTAATGTTTCTACTCGTAGAGTCTCACTCTAATGACTAAGACAAGCCATCTTCCATTAGGGATGTAGACAACATAATAATCTTAGCATGAATAAAGTGCTCAACTTTATTCCCTTGATTACGGATCTTATGATTTAGGCCATCACCTTTAAGATTTATGTCTTTTGCACGATCTATCCATCATATGCATGATTCTTAAAGGTATAGGCTAACAGTCTCAGACTTTTATTTGCTTATCATACATTCAACAATAATAAACATAATAAAGACAACATTTGTTATATGAATAATAAATAAACTCTTTATTGATAAAATGTCTCCAAAAACTTATTACAATATTTACTCCTTAGGTCACTATGTCTAACAAATGGACTTAGCATATAGGCAACTTAGCATATAGGCAATTCAATGTAACTAAAATGATTAAAAGTGTTGGAGTGCTATAAGCACTTCTATATACTGCAAAATGTAATCAATATATATATATATAGTGCATACAGTACTTGTCTTATTTTAATTACAACATCTTTGTTTATTCAACTAATTAATGCTTATTGATATGTGGGTTTCATTAGAGCAGGTTCAAGTATAAAATATATCATTTCATTTTATTCTAAAAAGGTTAAATGTGTAAATTCACTTTAGTCTTAAATTTTCTAACCATAAAGGATTTTTTTGACATGATTTTTAAAATAAAAAAGTTTTTTTGGTCTTTTCTAGAAAGTAGGGCCTAAACTAGTATTTCATTACAACACGATTTTTCCTAATAATAATATATGATAATACCAATTAACAATAAGCCAAACCTCATAATCATTCTTAAATGTTTATTACTACTAAGCATATGAAGAAACCACCTAAATAACTTTTTTTTTTAGTTTTTATCATTATTTTTGTTTTGATTTAAGCGCACATCAATCTAATGCATGTATTTCACTAATGTACTTTTGTCTTAAAACAACACTTTCTAATAGAAATAGACTTTGGTCGACTTTCTATTAACATAGGAGAAGTTACTAGGACTTCCACCCCCTAAAATCACTTCACAGTATGTCTTATTGAAGCGGAGATGAAGACTTTGACTTCCATTTTAGGGCGATGAGATAAGTTTTCTTTTTCTTCCTTTATTCTTGAACATTCCTCTATTTTTAATTTTAATTTGATTTCTATTTTTTATTTTTTGGCTGTGGAAAAAGACTTTTATTCAAACAACTAACATGATCTTGTTGGATCATGGTTACCACATGGGACCTTCCCAACATCAAAATCACTAGACGTATTATAACTCATTTAGCAACATAATATTAAGGAAGGTACTTATATTAGTAGTTTTGATTTATATTAGGAAATGTCTTGATATTAGTTTTGGGTAAATTACTCGTTTATGTGTTTTGTAATGTGTATTTATAAGAAGCCTTATTCATAGTACTCCTAATATATTACTAGTGAATCTTCTCCTTCTCGTAATCTGTAGATGTAGGCATATTATCAAACCACATTAAATCTTTTTTTAATCATAGACTATGTACCTATCCTTAGACTGTGTGACTCCAAACTTCAAGGCCGTGCACCACTAATTCACATTATATTTTCTTATTTTATTTTCTTATTTAATTCTCAAGATGATACCAAAACTTTACGCTCAAAAGAGTCCCTATTTCTCCATAATTAAAGTCACTTTTTTCTCTCCATACATCCACGCGGAATACACCTCTTACCCTTTATTTTCTTCAATATTCTTAATATGATACCTCTGTTGGTTTTTGAAAATGATTTTAACAAAAATAGCATTAATGTGAATATGATGCAGAAAGTATATAACACAAATTTTCACAAAAAAGTTTTTAAAACATATTATACATTATATTAATTTAACACTATATATATATATATATATTTAATTTTGTTTACTAGGATGAAGAGACAAAATCAGAATTTTTCTAACGTGAAGGACACTTTCAAAGCAAAACCACCATCATTCTCGCCTAGTCCTCGGCATCAGATGGACGAACGGGTGGGCATAGAAGGAATTACGGTTTCTAAAAGATCACTTGCTAACTTTAGTTATCTATTAATCTCAATGCATGAGCAAGACATGTCTTGGGATGAAGAACACTTCTTCTTCTTCTTCTTCTTCTTCTTCTTCACGCTTAAAGAAGGTTTTTGGTAGAGTTTTCTTAGTCTCTCTAAGACTCACAATTGCATGTAAAATTAATAAAGGAGGCCTCTATTTTTGAAGAATGAAAGACCCAATTAATTCTAGAAGCATCCTTTGTAATTTAAATATCAAATATTTAATTAAAATAAAAGATACAAGTTTCCCCTTCCATATATTACATGTGGTGCCACACAGAAAGATTCTTTGTGTATGTGATGTTAATCACTATACTATGAAGGAAGGAATACTGCTTGTTACCCAATTTCATTTGTTTCTAAATTTAACTTTGCAATTTTGAATTTAATCATATTTATTCAAAAATAGAAATTCTAAACATGAAAACTTGGTGAACAAGCTTTGGAGTGCATAAGGGAACACTTCCTTCTACTACATATGCTACATATATTGGGACCTATCCAATGAGTGTTTTCCAAAATTATTTATTATTTATCACTAAATAATCTTAGTACTTAATAATATAAATTAATTTATTTTGAGTAATATTTAATTTAGAATTCCATCATTCTAAATTAATTAATTAAATTAATAATTTTACTTGTCCAAACAGTGTACAAGGATGACGAGGGGCCTAATGGACTTAAAATTTTAAGCTCCAATAAAAATAATATATTAATTAAACTTTTTAATTGATATATTACTCTTCTGTTAATTTCAATGTTATCATACTTAAAAGTTGAAATTGCACTCTTGAAATTATAAATATAATTAATTACTTCTTACAGTAGCCCATTTGATATAGTCATTACATATAAATTCATCGTCCATAAATAATTCATAATTGGAATTTGATATAGTCATTACATATAAATTAATCATCTATAAATAACTCATAATTAGCGTTAGGTAAAATCCGTTAATCTCTCTAATTATATTTACTTTTTTTATCCTTAAGTGCCATTGATTTTCTAAAGGATAATAAATTGATAAACTTAATTACGAATTGAGCGCTCATATTATTCAAGACTCGGATCAATATTCAAAAGAACTATTTATCTCCATCTTGTTAGTGAAGGAAAGGATTCCATCATGTAATATGAACATTCCCGGCTACTTACTTCATTATGTATCCAAAAGACAAGAGATAAAATTAGATTCTCGAACCAATACCGAGTAAGTCAAAAGAAATAATTCCATAAATAGAAGTTTGTTAATTACTCAAGATTAAGACCAACTTATTTATGATCATCGGTCGATGTGATTAGAACTTGCCATCTTTAATGGAAATTATTAAGTGTTCATTTCACTTCATGTCCTAGTCCTACATAATCACATTATGTACATTACACTCATTTAATGACTCACTACATTAACGGTTCGAATAAAACCGTTCCATTTTTAATAAAAATGACCTGCACTAGTAACACTCAATTAAAGATTCTATACTTTAATTAAATAATTAATTATATATTGCTAAACATTTTAATTATCATATTTAAATATTATCCTCTTGTATATTTGATGAGACTTAGAAAATGCACTTTTCTTAACGATAAAATAAAGCATTTTGCATTAATATTTCTCATAAAACTCCTCAATTATAGCAATTCAATGATAAACAGTGTTTTAATGTCTTAGTATGCAAATGTGTTTAAAAATGTGTTTTTAGTATGTTTTTATGTTCAATAATATTTTTAGTAATTTTTGAAGTCGTTTCGGTGTGTTAAATAAGTGTTTAAATAGTTAAAACCGTAAAAATAATGTTGTGTGATTTTATTTTAAGTCTTAATGTGTTTGATAGTGTGTTTTAAGTTTGTAAATATATCCTATTATCTTTTTAGTGATTTCTAAAAATATCTCCAAGTCATAAAAATCATATATGTGCTAAACCAAAAAAGACTGAAAATTTTAGAAGTTTTTGATTAATTTTGTGTGTTTTAATGTAAAATAAATATTTTTAATATTTATGTAAATATTATGTTTGTAAAATAATTAATTTTAGTATGTCTGTGAATTTTAGATTTAAAATCTGGAGGAAAAACGGTGAAAAAAGGGACAAAATCAAACATCAAATGCATCAAAAATAATTAAAAATTCAAATTTGAATTTAATGGGACACGTGGCAAGTTTTTGACTATCTGATTATCTGCCCAAACGATCTCAACCGTCCAGAGTAGCGACGCATGTCAATACGTCAGCCGAGTCTCAACAGTGGAATCCACGTGGTGAGATATGATTGGCGCGTGCTTCACACACGCAGACAAAGCTGGAAGCGAGTCAGAGAGCATCTCAGGCTGTGTTAGCTTGCGTGCGGTCGTCTCCACTGTAGCCGTTATTCTATCTGTTCGATGCAATTACCAAGACCGATCTGACGATCTCTGTTTGTGGGCCATTGGCCCCACCTGGGCCCAATTTTGCACGCGTCTGGGAGCCCTTGGATTGCATCTTCAACGGCCCAGATTGCGCTTGTTTCCATGTTGTCAACCGTCGAGAAGCTGGGGATTTCAAACAGATTCTCAGATTCTGATGACAGACTCAACGCGAAGAAAGAGAAGGAAATTGGATTTTCGAGTTTTTCAACGCTTGAATAGTAAAATTAATTGAAAGAATAGTAACTCTTTCATGCCTATAAATATCGAGGTATCTTTCGGGTCTCAGCATCCCCTCTCGTAGTATAAGAATGCTGCTGTAATAGTTTTTAAATAGTTTAGTTTTTATTTCAGTTTTCAGTCTAGTTCCTTGTAAAATATTTTCTAGTTTATGTTGTAAAAATTATGCTCAATAATATCAGTAGTACTTTATTAATTATGTCTTTCAAAATTTCTTTTTAGCTGAGGGAAGAGGGAGAAATTCTAGCAAAATTACTTTAAATATTTTTAGTTTTCTTAGTTTTTTAAGCAGTTGTAATGCTAAAATATTTTCTTAGAAAACTTAGAATTTCAATATTTTCTTAGCTAGAACTCTGCCAAAATTATGGTTTTGATTTATCGACGACATAGACTGGCACGGATAATACTTGTGAGGACCTTGATTACTCGTAGACAGAGAATGACTCGGTAAATGCTTAACTTACTATCTTGGTTGTTATTTTAGTTAAGTTATGTTGAAATGCTGCTTATTTATTAAGTTGTGTTTTTACTACATTATTGACATAGAATGGCACAGTAAATACTTGGTAACTCTTGATTTATTGTTGACATATGATGGCATAGTGTATACTTAAACTAACTAATAAATAAAAAGAGAAACTAAAATATATTTAAGATAATTGCCAGAACAGAACCTTTAAACCTCAGTCCTGTTATTATTGTTATTTTACCTCTTTAAATTGTAGTTATTATTGTTGTTACTCTGCATAAGTTATTATTTGCATTTCTTATTATTAAAGTTCCAAATTATCAAAATTTAAAGATGAAAAATATTGTAAAAATGTATAAATATTGTAAATATATTATGTGAATAATAAATATTAATCCTTAAATTTTTTTAGCTTAAATAAAAAGAAAAAGTTAATATAATATATGTATTGAAACTGAATAAATCCTTCCCTGCAGGTTCGACCTTAGATTCACGAAGTAAATATTACTTGAGACAACCTTATACTTAGGGTTATTTTAGAATGCGTAAATAGACGTGAGATCAAGTTTTTGGCGCCGTTGTCGGGGATTGGTATTGTTTTCAGTGCAGTATAATATTGTATAATATATTTTCTTTTTCTTGTTTTTTTCTTCTTTTATATATTACTAACTTTTCTTTTCTTTTGTTTTATTTCTTTTCTTTTGTCAATATCTTCTATTTTGCAGGTATTAAGTACTGTTCATGTAGAAATCTGCATGCATTTTCTATAAGTTACTATTTGTAGTAGTTACTATTCACGTCACTATTTTACTATTCCAAAAAAAATAAAAAAATATATAAAAAAATAAAAAAATCATAAATCATAAAAAAAATTATTTTCTCTCATTTCTTCTATAAAAATATTTATTTTGCTAGTTTTAGGTTTTTACCTTAGAAATAAAACTTCATAAAATTTTAGATTAGGTTTTCCATAATACTTAATAAATAAATTGTGTTTTTGTGAAAAGTATTTTTTTGAGAAAGTTTTGTTTGGAGATTGGTACTGGTTCGGAATTCTTTCCCATAACCAGTTCACTTTTGGAGATTTTTCCAACACCAGTCATTCCTAGAACGTTGTCCTGTCAAGGAGATTGGTTCTTAAGGAGCCTTAGCACCACCAATCTTTCCTGGGGACATTCTTGAAAAATATAATTTGCAAAATTCACAAAATTAATAAGGCAGATACTTTTCATTCACTACTTTACTCTCCCTGAGTAAAGAAAAGCTTAGTTTTTGTCTATAAAATTTTGTAAATATTTAAATAATTTGTATGCCAGTTTGGTTTCATGAGTCCAATAGTTGAAGGTTAGTTAGGAAAAGTTTAGAGCCACCTTTCGTCTCTGTTGTGTTTTCAAATTCACCAAAAATGGTTGATGATGAAAGTGTTCATAATGAAAATATTATTAATCAACAAATCATCAATCCTATTGTTCGTTCAATGAGAGATTATTTACAACCACCTCGTGAATCCACTCCATCATATTTGGTTCTTCCTCTCAATGCTCGTCACTTTAGGTTTAAACTTGGGATAATCAATTTGCTTCCTAATTTTCATGGCTTAGAATCTGAAAACCCATATTTGCACTGTAGAGAGTTTGAAGATGTTTGTGCTACCTTCACTGACCAAGAAGTTTCAAATGAAATTGTTAAACTTAAGTTTTTTCCTTGTTCTTTAAAAGAAAAAGCTAAAACTTGGCTTACTTCTTTAAAACCTAGGTCAATAGGTACATGGCAAGAAATGCAAATTGAGTTTCTGAAAAAATTCTTTCCAACACATAAGACTGATGCTTTGAAAAAACAAATGCAAAATTTTTCCCAAAATGCAAAAGAAGTTTATTTCCAATGCTGGAAACGATTTAAAGATTTGTTGAATTCTTGCCCACATCATGGTTTTGAAAAATGGCGTTACATTAGTTTTTTCTATGAAGGCTTAACTCCTGAAACCCATCAATTTGTTGAAACAATGTGTAATGGAGAATTCCTTGACAAAGAACCTGATGAAGCGTTAGATTTTCTTGATAATTTGGCTGATAACTCTCAATACTGGCAACAGAGTAATTCTAAAGGCTCAATTAGATCTAATCTTGCTAATTCTCAAAGAGGTGTCCATCAACTTAGTCAAGAAAATGATCTAAGTGTTAGAATTGCATGTTTGGCTAAAAAGATTAAAGCCATGGAACGAAGGAATGTCCAAGAACCCAAAATTGAAATTTTGTGTAGTGTTTGCCAAACTCTAGGACACTCAACTTATGAATGCCCAATTTTTAAGGAAGAGTCCCATGAACAGGTGAATTACACAAATCAATTGGACCCATCTAGAAAGCCATTTCCATCCCCACATTCTGACACATACAATTCGCAATGGAAAAACCATCCTAATTTCAGTTGGAGAAATGATCAACCACAACAGCAATATCAACCACCACCACCACTTCCACCACAAAATTCTCAAGGCCGTCCACTATTTCCATCAAATTCTCAAAATTTTCAAAGGCCTCCACAAAATTTTTCTAAAAGTCTCCAATCTTGAGTCAAAACTCTTGAAGACACTTTGCAAATTTTCATTCAAGCTCAAAAATCATTCATTCAAAAACAGGAAGTTCATAACATTCACACTTCTCAAGACATTCATGAAATTAAAGAATCCATTTCTAAACTCACTTCTTCCCTTCACATTCAAGAAAAAAGGCAAATTTTCTGCTCAACCTGTACATTATCCATCTGCAAATAAAATTGCCTCTTCTAGTTCACAGTCACAACAAGAAACTGTTAATTTTGTTACAACTCTTCGAAGTTGAAAAACTGTTGATAAGACTAATCTTTTAAAAGATCAGAAGGTTAATTCAACTTTGAAAAGTGGTGATAAAATTAATAGTGAGAAGGAAAATTCTGAAAAAGAAAAGAGTGTTTCAAGAGAGAAATTTATTCCAAAGATTCCATTTCCGCAAGCTTTGCTTTCAAAAGAGAAGTTTGACAAAAATGTTAAAATTTTTGAACTGTTCAAACAAGTCAAAATTAACATTATACTTTTAGATGCAATCAAACAAGTCCAATCTTATGCTAAATTTTTGAATGATTGTTGTACAATTAAAAGAAAGCATAATGTGACTAAAACTGTATTTTTAGCTGAGAATGTTAGTTCCATCATTCAACATGATTCATCATTAAAATACAAAGATCCTGGTCGTCCCACAATTTCTTGTATCATCGGAAATATTCAAATTGAACATTCTTTGTTAGACCTTGGGGCTAGTGTCAACCTCTTACCTTATTCTGTTACCAGCAATTAGGTTTAGGTGAACTAAAGCCAACTTCCGTCACACTTCAACTAGCTGATCGATTTGTAAAAATTCCAAGAGGTGTTGTTGAGGATGTGTTAGTCCAAATTGATAAATTTTACTACCCAATAAATTTCATTGTTTTGGATACACAACCTGTCACAAATTCAAATGTTCAAATTTCTGTCATTTTCGGTCGTCCATTTCTTGCAACTTCTAATGCTTTGATTAATTGTAGAAATGGAATACTAAAATTGTCTTTTGGGAATATGACTTCAGAATTTAACATTTTTAACATGGCACAATCACCCTTTGGAAAATGTGAAGTGAACTTTGTTGAGAGCAGTACTTCTGGAACGTTTGTTGATCCTTTAGTTGATTTGGCTGATTCTTTTGATTCGACTATTCCACCCAAAGTTGATAACCATCCTGTGAATGTTTTTGACCAATCTCTTGATGCTAAAAATTCAAGTTTTGAAGCTGAATGTGAAAATGAAGTTTTTGAAGAAGAACTTGAGGATGAGGTGATGGGTAACACTATGAATGACCTCATGTATGATCTCATGGATGAAGAAGAATTTCAGCAAAGATTCTTTACAGCTACTGGCAACTTAACTTTTTGGGAGTGCTATCTTTTGGAAAGGTTTAGAGCAACTCTTCCAACAGTCATCAAAATTGACGATTCTGACTCCGATCCTGAAACTGAAATCATAGTTATAGATTAATGTTTGTATTGTATTTATGTTTTTGTATTTATTTGTTGTATCTTTATTTTCTTTGTTTTTCCTAAAAATTAGAAAAATAATTTCAAAAATTCATTAAAATGGCAGAAATTATGGAGGTTATAATCAACAAGATTAGTTGATATTTTTGTATCAATGACCTCTAGAAACGCATTTTAATGAAATGATTTTCAATGAATTTTTTTGAATTTTAGATCTTTGTAAAAAAAAAATTGAAAAACTCAAAAACACAAATATATTTTCATTTTTGAGTAATCTGCTAGGTTACTTTTCTTTAGCCTATTATTCTCGCATGCGTTTATATAGTTTTTCCCGTGTCTAAACAGAAATCCACCCCTTGTCTATAAAATTTGTTACTGTGCATTTAAGCTCAAAAATATTTGTTCTCTCTTTCTAAATTTCTTGTTCTCTCTCTCTCGAATTCTCTCTGTCTTCTCGCTAAAATTCCAAGAAATTCTTCAAAACTCTTTCAAAGTTCTTCGATCTTTCAAACACTTTTTCCAGAAAATCTTCAATCTCCTTTTCTTCTACTTCCACAAAAATCTTCACAATTCTCTCTCAAACTCTCTCTTAAAGCTTTCAATTCACTCTCAAGAATATCTCTATTTTCTTTCAAGTCATGGATCTGAAATACGAACATTTGAAGAAATATTTTCTTCACTTTCTCAAAGAGAAATCAGAAAGAAGTATAAAACTTGAATCACTCGTCTTTGGGTCCTTTCTCTTTTTAAACTTCCAACCGATGTAAAATGGTACATAGAAGGTCTTATTCGTCCAAATGATGTAAATAATGTAGGTTTGCCTAGTATGGGTACAAGTCTGTGTGCTAGAAAAAGAAGAGCTCGTCGTATGGAGTCAAAATGTCATAAATGTTATCGTCAAACTTGTTCTGAAAAATGTCCCTCACCTGGTTTCGTATCTAGAAATAGGGAAGATAAAATTCAGTTTTGTAAAAATGGTCTTAGGAATGAAAACTTAGAAGATCTCCGAGTTTCTCTTGAGTCCCATCCAAGTGGATACGTTTGGGGGACTATGAAACAACTCTGGCCTCAATTTCATGTAGAAAAAGAATGTCTTGGGAATCTGACGCTAAAAGACCCAACTGTTCAGTTTGCGAGAATGTTAGATGGAAAACAAACTCAAAATTCTTCTACTTCAGAACAAGGTCCGTAAATTATTTTTCTTTGTTTCTTTGTGTGTTTGTCTTAAAAAAAATCATCATAAATAAAAAAAATTTGTTGAAAATTTATTCAAGATATTTATTCAAGATTCTTCTATCATGGTTTTAATGAAAAATCATCAAAACTGCTGAGTAACAAAATTTCTAGAAACACGTTTTGATGAACAAAAGTTTTCTTTAACTCATTCTCGAATAAAATTTCATCAACAAAAAGATTTTTATTTTTGTGTGATTTATACAGTAGTTGTTTAATAATTACGATTGTACTGTTTATCTTATCATAATAATATCTCGACTTTTCTTCTTTTGTCAGATGCATAATTTTCTTCGATAGGTATCTTGTGTGTCGTGTAAGATAATCTTTGCTTCAAATTTTAAAATTTAGTCCCATTTGTCAAAAGTTGTACAGTAAAGTCTAATTTGTCAAAAGGTAAATAGTTTTGTTGGGTATAAATTGTCAAAAAGTTTTACAGGTGTGTCACATTTATCTGTCCTTATTTGTCATCACAACTGTCTTTACTTAATTTTACCCAACGTTCTCTTTAGGTGTGTATCAAATCCTTTTAGTTCTTAAGTTTTTCTCAGAGCAGATTTGTAAGATAGAGTCAGTCAAAAAAAAAAAAAGAGTCTTAGTCTTAGTAATTATCATAGATTTCTCGTCCCAGTCATCTTTAAAGTTCAACAATATCTGTGTGTTTTGCGGTTCTAAATCAAGAAAAGGTATTGATTACATAGAAGCTGCATTTCATTTAGGTTATGTCTTGGCTAAGAAAAAGATAAATCTTGTCTATGGAGGAGGTAGTCTAGGTTTAATGGGTATTGTCGCAGCTGGAAGATGTTCTGGAGGTACTAGAGCTTTAGGTATTATTCCAGGTGTCCTCGCTCAAAGTTGTTTATGTAGTCCTACCATTGGTGTTGAAAAAATAGCCACAGGTATGCCTAACCGAATAAGAGACATGGAGTTTGCTTCTGATGCTTTCATTGCTTTACCTGGAGGTTTAGGAACTCTAGAAGAACTTTTTGCCATTGCTAGTTGGAAATTGTTAGGACTACACTATAAACCTGTTGGTTTGTTAAATATAAATGGTTACTTTGACAGTTTGCTTAGTTTTTTAGATCCTGCTGTGGAACAAAGGTTTCTTGAGGAGCCAGGAAGAAAGATTTTTATCTCTGCCCCTATTGTAGAGGAATTGCTCGAAAAAATGCACATCATTGATCCTGAAATGGACACTGCAACATCAAAGTTCTGCAAAAAACGCAAATGAGATTGGGATCTTTCTCTCTAAACTCTATCTCTTTTAAGTTTTACTTACATCATTATTGTTTTTGTCTTTGTTTATGCGTTTATCTTTGAATAACCGCTCTTGTAAGTATATGTTGTTACTCTTCTTACTTAATCTTGTTAAACATTGGGAACAATGTTCAATTTAGGTTGGGGGGAGAAGGTTGTGTCAATCTTTTTCTTTTGTGATTGAACCTGAGACTAGTTTTAAAAACCAAGGGAAAAAAAAAACTATGAAAATAAAAAAGTGTGCTGTTTGTAAGACTTTAAGATTCATGTGTTCATAGGTCGAGATGACTGGGTGAAGGTTTTGTCTTGAAACGCGTCTCGATAGTGGTGCGAAAATGAAGTCCTTTGTGTTTGTAAATTCTTATCTCTGCATCTTTCTTTTGTAGCATGCAAGTTTGAAGATGGCTGAGATAAGGAGTATTTAATATTCTTGAAACGTATCTTCACCTTGGTAGAAATAGCTAAGTAATAGAGTGACTAGCATTCTTGAAACGTATTTCTACATGATTGTAAAAACTTTGTGTTTGCATTGCATTTATTAATTTAAAAAAACTCAAAAAAAAATTAAAAATCTAAAAATATCTTCGGTGATTTGCCTTATGTCCAATGACAACATCAAGATTATAGCATTTTCATGACTTAAGGTAAATTTTAAATATTATTTAAGTTTATGTTAGTTTCTTTAGTTTGCCATATGTTTAGGATGAAATTTTCTCAAAATTTGAACACTTAATCTTGCACTATGATTTGTTATATTAATTTAGAGACTGTTTATGTTAGTATAATTTGGTTTATTTTTATAAAATCTTATAACTTGTTTAAATCCCTCTTGAGGCGAAATCCTAGATAACACTAAGTTATAGATATAATTTAGGCCATCTTTGGATCGTTTGAGCCTTTGAAGCTAACCTGTTTACATTTTATATCCCTAGTTACCTCGTTGTGCTTAATGTTCTATTTTCTTTGTTACCCATATATTTAGCCTAGCCTTTTTAATAAATTCATAATCCTTTTCTTGTACCTTTCACTCATAAGGCATTTTTTCTTTCAAGTGTAATCGGATTTATGCCAATATTATGGGAGGTTAGGATGAGTTAGGAATATCTGTTACCTCTGTAAAATATGTACGTTTATTGTAACTCTTTAGTTATTTTGTATTTCAGTACAAAAAATATTAAAAAAAAAGAAAAGAAAAAAAAAGTTATATAAAAAGTGGTTGACAAATGAAATTTCATTTCGAGTTCGAGATTGTAAACTTTAGGAATTGGATTGTACATTTTAAAGGTTCGGGATTTTTGTAAGTGTCTTATGGGTGAACTAAGCCTCAAATATATCTTCCATCCTACCTTTAATCCAAGCCTTACATTACAAGCCGAATAAAGTCCTAAAGGTCTTTAACAAGGTGTTATTCTACATTAGTGGAGAGGGGGATGAAAACAAATTTATAAGAATTTATTTAAATAAATTAAGATATATTAATGTAAATTTATTTGGTGAATATGCATTGATTAGTAATAGAAATTCACACACACATAGAGGAAAATTCATCTTAAATATTTGACGAACTCTAGAAATGAATCATAACTTAATTAATATTTACATCTTTACTTTGAGGCATGAATATGAAATAAACCCTGAGGAAAATTAGTGAGGAATCACAAGTTTTTCAAAAAAAAAAAAACCTTTTGTCTGTTTTAAGTTTTATCGCTTTAATTGCTCGAGACTAGCAATAAGCTGGTTGGGGGGTGTGATGAGACTTAGAAAATGCACTTTTCTTAACGATAAAATCAAGCATTTTGCATTAATATTTCTCATAAAACTCCTCAATTATAGCAATTCAGTGATAAACAGTGTTTAAATGTCTTAGTATGCAAATATGTTTAAAAATGTGTTTTTAGTATGTTTTTATGTTCAATAACATTTTTAGTAATTTTTGGAGTCGTTTCAGTGTGTTAAATAAGTGTTTAAATAGTTAAAACCATAAAAATAATGTTGTATGATTTTATTTTAAGTCTTAATGTGTTTGATAGTGTGTTTTAAGTTTGTAAATATGTCCTATTATCTTTTTAGTGATTTCTAAAAATATCTCCAAGTCATAAAAATCATATCTGCGCTAAACCAAAAAAGACTAAAAATTTTAGAAGTTTTTGATTAATTTTGTGTGTTTTAATGTAAAATAAATATTTTTAATGTTAATGTAATTATTATGTTTATAAAATAATTAATTTTAGTATGTCTGTGAATTTTAGATTTGAAATCTGGAGGAAAAACAGAGCAAAACGGTGAAAAAAGGAACAAAATTAAACATCAAATGCATAAAAAATAATTAAAAATTTGAATTTGAATTTAATGGGAGACGTGGCAAGTTTTTGACTGTCCAATTATCTGCCCAAACAATCTCAGCCGTCCAGAGTAACGATGCGTGTCAATGCATCATCCATTGCGTCAGCCGAGTCTCAGCAGTGGAATCCACATGGCGAGATATGATTGACGAGTGCTTTACACGAGCAGACAAAGCTGCAGGCGAGTCAGAGAGCATCTCGGGTTGTGTCTACTCACGTGCGATCGTCTCTACTGTACCCGTTATTCCATCAGTTTGATGCGATTACCAAGACCGATCTGACGGTCTCTGTTTGTGGGCCATTGGCCCCACTTGGGCCCATTTTTACACGTGTCTGGGAGCCCTTGGATTGTGCCTTCAATGGCCCAGATCGTGCCTGTTTTCGTGCTATCAACTGATGAGAAGTAAGGGATTTCAAACGAATTCTCAGATTCTGATGACAGACTCAGCGCGAAGAAAGAGAAGGAAATTGGATATATGAGTTTTTCAACACTTGAATAGTAAAAATAATTGAAAGAATAGTAATTCTTTCATGCCTATAAATACCGAGGTATCTTTCGGGTCTCAGCATCCCTTCGCGTAGTATGAGAATGCTACTGTAATTGTTTTTAAATAGTTTAGTTTTTATTTCAGTTTTCAGTCTAGTTCCTTGTAAAATATTTTCTAGTTTATGTTGTAAAAATTATGCTCAATAATATCAGTAGTACTTTATTAATTATGTCTTTCTAAATTTCTTTTAGCTGAGGGAAGAGGGAAAAATTCTGACAAAATTACTTTAAATATTTTTTGTTTTTCTTAGTTTTTTAAGCAGTTGTCATGCCAAAAAATTTTCTTAGAAAACTTAGAATTTCAATATTTTCTTAGCTAGAACTCTGCCAAAATTACGGTTTTTATTTATCGACGACATAGATTGACACGGATAATGCTTGGGAGGACCTTGATTACTCGTAGACAGAGAATGATTTGGTAAATGCTTAACTTACTATCTTGGTTGTTATTTTAGTTAAGTTATGTTGAAATGCTGCTTATTTATTAAGTTGTGTTTTTGCTACATTATAGACATGGAATGGCACAATAAATATTTGGTAACTCTTGATTTATTATCGACATAGGATGACATAGTGTATACTTAAACCAACTAATAAATAAAAGAGAAACTAAAATATATTTATGATAATTGCCAGAACAGAACCTTTAAACCTCAGTCCTGTTATTATTGTTGTTTTACCTCTTTAAATTGTTGTTATTATTGTTGTTACCCTACATAAGTTATTATTTGCATTTCTTGTTATTAAAGTTTCAAATTATCACAATTTAAAGATGAAAAATGTTGTAAAAATGTGTAAATATTGTAAATACATTCTGTGAATAATAAATATTAATCCTCAAATTTTTCAGCTTAAATAAAAAGAAAAAGTTAATATAATATATGTACTAGAGCTAAATAAATCCTTCCCTGTAGGTTCGACATCGGATTCACCGAGTAAATATTACTTGAGACAACCTTATACTTGGGGTTATTTTAGAATGCGTAAATAGACATGAGATCAATATTACACTTATATACAATACTTTAGGTCACATAGATAATTATGAAATTTTAATAATATTCATAAAGCATTCAAAATACATAGACATAAATAAAATGAAGAACTCCCTTTATTTATTTATAGATATACCTTTACAAAACAACATATGCTTTAAGGGCATCCTTAATAACCTCTACTTTCTCCTCCTTTCTTTATCCTAAGCTAAGGCCTATAATCCAGAAGACATGTTCCTCCCTCTCCAAGGCTGTGACCCTCCATATCTTAGAGCATTTGCCACCCTCTTCCAATAGGCCATGTGCTTCCAAAACTCTAGGCCCTAGGTCTCCAATTCTCAAGACATGCATCTTCAACAATTTCACTTCAACCTTTTTCTGTGCCAATGTGCCTTTGACGATTGTTGCCCTATACAGTTATTTTCCTTTGTCTTTATTTTCTTAAAAAACAAAAAGAAAAAAGAGAATAAAATAACATAAAAGAAGAAAAAATAATTAAAAAAAATATATTCTAATAAGATTAATATCCTATAGGAGCTACATCTTACAAGGATATATTAGGGAAAGTACCTAGTTTTGATTTTATTTATAGTTATTTTTATATTATAAAGTGTCTTGATTTTAGTTTTTAGGTAACTTACCCATATATAAGTTTTGTAATGTGTTTTTATATAGATTCTTATTCATAGAACTCCTTACGAGTGAATCTTCTCCTTTTTATAGTCCGTCGATATAGATACACTGTTGAACTACTTTAAATCTCTTTGTTCCCTTCTTCTATCTTTTATTTTTTATTCAATTTTAAATACATAATTTAAACTAACAGTTCGAATACTTAAAACATGATAGCAATTTAAATTTTATAAGAGAAAATAATGTAACACAAAACTAGTCTAAAGTAGCTTTTTACAATTTAAACTATATTCTGGCACAACTTTTTAGAAAATTCTAGCTTATTTACAAAAGAAAAACGCTTAGAGGCACTATCAGTGCTAAGCGCCATTACTAATAAATAGTAGGCCCTACCTATGGGTTCCACATTGAAGAACCCATCTTCTATTAGTAGATAATGCTTAGAACCACTGGTGCTTTATAGCAATGCTCTTTATAGAAACAATCACTGGCCCACATTCCTCCAATTTGTCCTAGAATTATGATGTTGGATTCGTAGCTGTGAGGGTTAACAATATCAAGATAAACGACATGTTGTTTCAATCTCAATCAAACGACATAACCTTTGTAGTTTGCAAATACGATAGTTCGGCACATATCATAATAACTTAATCTCAACCTTTTGCTAGATAAACGATATGGCCGACAGATAAAATGTTTGCTTGTTGATTTTAAAAGGACACTTAAATAAAATGTACGAGTTACTTTTTAGAATCGCTAAAACACTGAAGCATTAATACTACACCAAAAGAGATTTTTCCCTAATTGTTAAAACATTTACTATAATTAAGCTTGCAATGAAGTATACCAACCAGCGAAAGGAAGCATGCATGTATAATGTAGATGTTTTTGTGATGTTTGCACCCGTTCCCAAAACATCAAAAATAAAAATGTCTATGGAACAATGTTTGGTTAAACAATTGCGAGAATAAACACTGGTGGCCACCCTCCTCCCGTCGCCAGATCTTGATGCCACCAAGCTGCAGCGTCCGCGACCCCTTTCCCGTTGCCAGAGTTCGTCCCATCTTCGTCAATTGCTGTCCCAGCGACCCTGCCCCCTAGCCCCCACCCTGTCCTAGCTACCCAGTGCCCAGCGACCCACCCCGTCACCACGCCTTCTGGCCTCATAATGGATCGCAGTGCCTAGCCCCACCACAAAGAACCCAATCTCACGCTCCCCTATTGAGTTCCTCAGGCGTCTCAGAACCTAACATTGTTATTGCAGCCATCTGGCCATGCCGAGTTTCTCCGGTGTTGCAACTGCTCCTAGCTTACCCTGGTGTTGCAACCAAGGAGGAAAAGGAAGACATCTTTAATTTTTTTTTAATTAAAAATGTTTAATTTTTAGTTCTAATTAGCATTGTTAATTAGTGTACCATTAACAATTAATCAATGTTTTAAAATTAAATTTGGTTTTGTTTACATTAATAATTTGTATTCAAAATGTTTGTTTGCGAAAACCCACCAGCATATACAACCAAACATGATTTCAAAAACAGTCTCAACACATTTTTTAAAATATTATCATTTTTTGATTTTTACAGAAAACATATTTGGCTGATTATAGAGAATAGTGAAATTGAATGCCATTTTATAGAATTAATTTCAATATTAACCAAACCTATATAATTTATTAACCTATGAATACAATACTAACCCTCTTTTCACTCCAAAGATCTTTCATCATGATTACTATTGCGAATGACTCTATATATTGTATCGGTAATATATTGTTTCTAATTAAAGAATCATCGTCTAATGACCTGAATTTCTATGATTAATTATAATATCCTCTTTCATTTGAATGTCATATTCAAAACAGACAAGCCACGTTTTTTTTTTCCCCCTTTACACTGCTATAGTGTTGTGATGCATCTCATATATAGCGACAAAAGAAATTGAAGCCATTGTGTTGATTTAACCGATTTTAATATAAACTTAATATCATTAGGATAAGTACATATACTCAATACCTATTTTATAAAAGAAAAAGTCTGAGAACATTAAACTACAAGATGAGGAATGTAATATTATCCAAATTATAGGCAAATTCTTTAATAATCATTTTTTTCATATTTTTTTAGCTATAAATAATTACTTCAAATGAGGACTAATGACCAAAAACTTAAAATGACCAGATTTTGTTAATAAATAAAATAATAAGTTTTGATTATATATAAGCAAGATACGTTTTAATGACAAAGATATCGATTTTTTTAATGACTGAGATACTGCCTTTTTTTATAATGACCATTTTTAAGGAATAACCGCTTTTTAATGACTAGGTTGTTGCTTTTCTCTTTTTTTTTTTCCCCGAAAAAAGGATATTTCATTTTTTAATGACTACTTGGTGGCTATAAGTAATTATTCTTTACAATGATTTTGACCGGATCCTCATAAAAATTGATAACTACATCGAAAATTATGTGTGTATTAATTAATCTATGAATATATAAGTAGGACACATAATGACTAAAAAATTTAATTACTTATTAGTGACCAGGTTATGAGATTATCATATTTTGATGTAGAATTTAACTACTTAAATATGGATTGGGATTATCATGCTATAGTGTACACTAAGGGGAAAAGAATGGTACTTATTTAAGTCAAAGTAAACATAAGGGACAACTTTTGATATGGGAATTACTATAAGCACAATAATCAAAGAATTAATTATATATTGGTTGTTATTAGAGAATTAAATTGAAAAAAAAAATGACATGCCTGAATCTTTTTATAGCAGCTAAAGTTGGGTTCTTGTATGATAAATAGGTATAAATATTACATGATGAGATATATTTAAGGAAGGATTTGGCCACTATTAAATTTCTTATGGGTTTAGACCATTTAAAACATGATATTAAAATTGGTCAAAATCCGTTTGGTATTATTTTTAAAATAGGTGAAAATATTTTTATTTTAAAAAATAAAAATTTTTAAAAGAATTGTTCTGAGAGTGTTTTAAATATTTTTGTCTTAAAAAACGTGCGAAAATGTTTCCAAAAATTTTAAGAACAAAAACAAAAGGTGCCTAATTTTTTTCTAAAAAAAGAAAACACTTCCAAACTGACCCGAAATACCTCTTTTTTTGGCCCCAAAAAAAAAAAAACATATGCGTTTGTTGCTGAATTAATTTTCATTTTGGTTGTACCAAAATGTGGCATTTCTTCGCCATCCAAACATGGCCCAAAACCCCATCAACATAATGTGGACTCGAATTAGCACATATTTAATAAGGAGAACACCAAATTTATATTCATCGCAAAAAAAGAAAAAAAGAAACAAAAAGAAACCCGCTATGGGACTTAGAGCTATAAACATGTGGATCAAAGGAAGCTATAACTTTTAGTAATCATGGCTGCAATATCCAACATTTCAAGTAGATCCATAAAGAAACTCTTTCCTCAACTCTATGCCTCCACATCACTTTCCAGTGCTCGCTTCTCCACTGCCTATGAACGCGCCGAGATACTTTGTTAGTATATTATACGGTCTTATATCAACTTCCTTTTTTCTTTTTCTATGAGTCTTATTTAATAATTTATAAGCAACTATTATTCCGTGATCAAGTTTCAAAATTGTTAAACTGATGGCCATATAAAGAGTGCCAATGCAAATAAGTTGTCAATGAGATGCCTGGATCATTAACATTAATCTTAATGTTCTGCTCATGATTATTATTTATTGCTATCTCAAAAATGGGTGCTGATTTTTTTTTTTTTTTTAATGTTCATTTAGAGAATCTCTCTCATTTTCATATATAATTATATCTCTTTGAGTAAATTAGTTTTGTAAAATCAGAAAAATGATAATATATCTTCTTTTTTTTTTCTTTTTTTTGGTTTCTAAAAGGGTAAAATCTGGTTAATGACGGCAAACTTGAGTGGCGAGTTGGATTCTGTCAGGTATGATTTTGACAAGCCTAAATCAAAGTACAAGGCCCAGCAAGAGTGGCCCAATGTCTATATCGAACCGAGCGAGCCCATCAGTTGTGCTTGTCACGTGGGGTGTTTTGAAGTGGATTTGTGTTTGATGTGCTAGCTATCAGCAAATTGAGACGACTCAACTTGGCCTCTGTTTTGTGTTCGATATGTTCAATTTGAATGGTTTGAATTAGATAAGTATTATATGGAAAACTCTGTCTCGATGTGGGTGATTTGGAGTTATGAGTAACTAAATTACAGACATGGGGATCAAGGGAAAGTGGTGCAAAACTTGCCGCTAATGGGTATATGACACGTGTCACACTTAACCAGGCATTACTTAGACCCATTTCCTACTAACGAAAGCCCGCTATTTGCAAAGAGGCTTCTATAAATAGAGGCAGGAGGCATCATTTGGGGACATTCCACTTCAGATTCAACTCCAAATTCTGACCAAAAAAGCTCTTGCTAATTCATTTCTGATTTTTTATTACTGAAAGTCTCCATTTCTTTTTTATTCACATTTTGGCGTATAATGAAGCATGTCTCAATAATGGACGTAGCTCAATTCTGAATGAACTACTATAAATATTCGATGTGGTCTTTTTTATTTTGTTTTGATATTATTATTTCATTGTTCACTAATTCCACTTATAATGGTGATCAAACCTTGTTTATGAGCTTGTTAGAACCTTATAATGGTGATCAAAGGGCCCAAACAACTTGGATAAATTACAGATTTTTCACTAACTTAATTAGATTTAATTGTAAATTCAACTGCTATAGATTCAAGCTCACTGATTTCTCAGCAGTTGGGTTTGCCACTTTGTGATAGAGGGGCGACATTGTTAGCCATTGAGGTTCCCGAGGTTCACCACAGAGACTAGGGATTGAGAAGCGAGTGGTAAATCATGAGGTTCGTGACTGACATTGGGATTCGCGAGTCTAGCAATGATATCGTTCATGAGTTGAGCAATGGAATGTTAAGTAGTGATAATGTGATAAAACTCTATTGGTGATGGGTTTGTCCTAATTAAAGTGAAAACTCAAAAATAAAATGTGTTTATAGAAGTGAAAACTCAAATATAAAATGTGTTTGAGAACCAACTTTCAACTACTACAGTGTAAAGTTGTACATGTTATAGTATAAAATAAAAGTTGCAGAACTCATACATGTTACAATATTTAGGTGGAGGACGCCGGGCGGGTGTGAAATTCAAAACCTACTTTTATAATCCAAGTTTGCTATGTCCGTACAATGAAAACACTACTTTTAAAACGCAATCTAAACGGGCCATAGCTTCCTAGTTCAACACCCTCTCAACGTTGTTTTGGAGTTTTTAAGTTTAAAATTATGTTTCCCCACACATAAAAGGTTTCTGAGTTTTGTCGCGTAGCAAAAAAAAAAAAAAAAAAGTTACAAGAAAAGTCTATGTAAAAAAAATATGTAAGAAAAATTAACAAAATAAAAAGAACGTCCCATGTAAAGGTAAACAAAAACTCATAATCTCGTTTCAAAGGTTAACATTGCAACTTAAAGGAGGCACTATTTACAAAATAAAAACGTATCCCAACAGGTTATTTCAAAAAGATATATTATATACAAATTAGGCTTCAAACAACTAGTATATCTGCTTTTCTGTCATAAATCAATGAATTATTTCTTTTTTTTTCTACAATCAAATAATGTTTTCGGATATTCCAAGTTAATTTGCCAATGCAAATCTTTTTTCTTATTTGGAAAAAAAAAAAAAAAGAACCGGCAAATTAACAGAGTCGAAGGCCATGTGAACAAGTGTTGAGCAGTGAAACGACCAAACCGAGCAGTCATTCGGACACTGCTCGTGAACTTCAAGACGTGTCCATGTCTTTCATCACGTGTCAGCTTAACAGTTTACGTGTTTAACTTCCTTTCTTTGACACATAACAGTAATGGATATGACATGATAAGACGACTTTTTTTGGCAATACATATACGATAAGTGTGCTTTGATCGCAAAGAGATTGGGTGTTGGGTGTTGATCACGTTCACACACACACACACACACACACACACACACACACACACACACACACATATATATAAGCTATAATTTTTTTTTAAAAAAGGACAAAAGAAAAGAGAGAGCTTTGAGTAACAAAGTAAACGTTGTTGATAATTCTTTTGATCACCAACGATATGGAATTTGTAACAAAGAGAGTTGCATTCATGAGCGCTAATTCCAAATCTCTGTTTAAAGGCCATTTAGGCTAGATTCAATCCAGAACTAGTGCTGTTAACATATCCAGAACTTGCTTTTCGTCCGCTGCTTATGAACGAGTAGAGGTGTATATATATATATATTCACTATCTTTCTTTTTTTTTTTAATCGTTTTTTTAATATATTTTGAATCTTGGATTTTTGCAGTCTGTAATCTATATTCTTCTTTCTTTTTCTTTTTTTTTTTCCAAGGGATAAAAGAATTTGTTTCTGTTTATTTTCAGTATTTGTAACTTTTTTTTTTAATTTCTGTAGGGATTAAGAAGCTATGAAGGAAACGTAAGTGGACAAGACCAAGATTATGGCTATAACCTCGGAGACATGGCAAAGGAGACCATGGACAAAGCGTGGGACTCCACTAAGAACACCACCCGGAATGTCAAGACACGGTTGTCGCCGCCGCCGACGAGAATGTCGTCGACACAACCGAGTATATAACCATTGAGGATCACCTTAAGAACTCCAAAGAAGCCAATGGCCATGATAATGTTGGGGTTGATACTAATCATATATTTTGATGTTAGTTTTAATTGGTTCGTTCCGGCTTGGTAGAGCTCTCTGTTAAATTATAATTGATCATGCTATGATGATCACAATGGAGGAACGTGGTTGGTAATTTTCCCCTAGAGAGAAGCTAAGAGGAATCATGGGATAATTAATAGTAGTAGTTTTGGTTTTGAGCTGTTTTTCTTACTTTTAACCCAAAAAAAAAAAAAAAGTAAACAGAGAGCTGTTTTAAATTTATTTCATTCGCGAATAACTGATTTCTTTTGAATTTTTATGATTTGTTGAGGTTGTAGAGCTAGAAATTTTTTCTTTAAAAGAATTAAAAAAATATTTTATTGCATATAAAAATAGTGATATATGTATAATTATTCAGTGGGGTATAATTATTTTTTTTGCAATGGGACACGACAATTTATTTATGTAGGTAGATGTAATTATAATTTTTTTTTTATTTAAGGGCCTAACAAAAAAATTTAAAAAGCTTTACAAGGTAAAAATCAAATTTTTAAAAATTGAGTGGGACGTGTGGCTTTGTTGAACAAATCGGTTGAAATATTAAGAACAACAGATCTCTGTTTACATACTAATTAATTCATTCAGCCATGATCTAATTCCTAAGATACGATGAATTCGTCGATGTGTCGATTTTCGTATTGTACTTAATTGTTTGATGTTTTTATTGTACTTGTAGTCAACGAAAGATGACCAAAATGAGAGGCAATTCTTTATAGTTCTTCCTTTCAAAATGATAAACTTGAGTGTCACATGTCTCCATCAACACCCAATATAATTGCCTAAGGAGTTTGAAGATTACTACTTTGTGTGACAATTTATTATCCACATAGTGGATTAAGGAATAAATCTTTCTAGTAGAGAATTACAGGATTAATCTTTTTGGTAAAGTCGCCGTGAGAAACTTTTCTGATCTTTCCAGCAAAGTCGCCATGAGAAACCAACACCGCGGCATTGAAGAAGTGTGTTGCAAGCCTTTTTGGCCGAGAGCTCGCCCTCTAGTACCATCATATATGGTGGCGTTGTAGCACGCGTAAGAGGAATTATGAGGCAAATGAGAATTCACGGCGTTAGCGTTAGCAAATGGGTGCCGCGACACGGTGCAGCGGCATGGAGGAATTTTTGGGGGTTTTTTTTTTTTTTTTTTTCTCTTTCTTGCAAACCTATAAGTAAGACATGTTAGGGATTGTTTGTGTGACTCAAAAAAATAAAGAGAGAATCTAAAGATTGTGTGTAATTTTTCTCTTATAAATCGACATCATTATAATGAATTTCTTGCTGGCTGAAAATAGACGTAGCTTTTAAGGGTGAATCATTATAAATTTATTTGTGTTTTGGTTTATTTTTTTGTTTTACCTGTTTTTGTTGTTGGTAGAATTAATATATCTCATTCGCAACAATAATAAGCGTGTGCACAGCGTTTTTATTTTTTTCGTCACATTTTCCACTCATTTACAAAACGAGTGTGTCATTAGGCTCGCCTGACAAGCAGTTTTATTAAGAAAAATGCACAAAAAAAAAAACCAATTTTGATCCCAATTTATATACCAACTTATAAATTGTTGTGTTTTTAATATCAGATCAATAGACTATATCTAGGAATGGGTAAATGACAAACTAGTTTATTTGTTTGTAAGGATGAAATTTTTATCACGTAAAATGTAAATACCCACCTCTAATAGAACAAGCATCGGGTTACTAAATAGGAGGAGAGGTGTATATGGGTACTCGTGTTATCCGAGGTGGAGGCAAGGGTAGTTTATCTCTTTCTGCCCCATCCCGGTATATATGTACCTTTGTTTTAAAATATATACATATATAGTATTTTAAAAACATGAGATCAATAAAATTTTAAAAATATTTCACCATCTTACAAACCCTTATAGGTTACAAATATAGAATTGTTTCATATGATTTTCAGATTTGGTTAGCTATCTCAAGAATTTGATTGGTTTTTTGTTGAGATTTTGGTTTGTTTTTATGAATAATATTATGTTATGGAATTTTATATTTAATTTGTTAGAATTTACTTTGAGTGTAGATTTTTTTTTTTAATTTTATAGATAGGGTATAAGAAAAGTTCCCCATATAAGGATTTTTTGAGCTCTGTAACACCCCTATGTGGGGGTTAACAGTTTTAAATAAATAAAAATAATTTTAAATTTTATATTATTTAAATCAATTAAACAATGCCCATGGGTCTTTAAACAACAAGAAAAATAAAAATAAACGTTTTAAATACAAACCACAGTTTTTAGTGTAGCACCAAATATATATAATTACAGTCATCATCACCATAGTACAATTTCCAAATAACTTAACACAGCCATAAACAAAAATAATACAACTCTTACATGTTGTAGATAAGTTGTAATTAAACAGGGTCTTCTAACACGAAAACAGCAGGATTGTTTTCGCTTATTCCTCTTCAAATATGTTGCACTGAGTTCCACCTGAGATATGAAGATATGATAGGGATGAGCATCGACATGCCCAGTAGGGAAATCATGACTCACCTTATGGTTTATCCATTACCACATTAAAAACTGCATGGTTAGTAGGTTACATCATATTCCAGATTATGAGGTTTATTATGATCACATCTTATGGATACCGTAGTTAATCATTACCAAGTGTCATAATTACACATTTATACAAATATTACCAATCATCATTGTTCCTAGGTATCCATGTTAAATTGAGTATCACTCAACTCATCGAAACCCAAATGGGCGCACTTGATCACCCTATAAACATTCCAAGGGTGTTCCGGTGAGGGGACATCAAGCCCCGAGTCCTCACCAAATCAATTCCTGTACAGTGTGTTCTGGGACTTTCAACCCAAGGAAGCGTCATCACCTTCCCCCTATTTTACCTTTTTGGGTATTCATGCCCAAAGACGTAACCGCCGCCCTCTTCATGTCTCACCATTTCTCTATATTAAATCATTATTAATAGAGTCAGTTTTCCTAACCATGCTTCTCAATTTATAACATGTGTCAATTCATTATGTTCCTCGCCGTACAATACAAGACGAGTCCATGTCATAGTTTCATATGTGATACTCATATAATATCAGTTCAACATAGATATATATATATTGCGGCAAAACAATCAATTTTAATTCTATAAAAACCTCACAAAAATGAGTAATAGAATCCCTACCTTTCAAGCTTATCAACAATCTTTTAATCTTGGAATCAATTAACGTTAGCTCCACACATCCTTGACCCTAAGGCATGCATAAGGACAATTAAAACTAAAGCACAACGTATAATCACATTCATAAGTGAGTTATGTGTAAACCCGTCTACTAGTGCCATTAAAGTATTTTTATGCATTAAACATGGAGAAAATGCATACTAAAAACTAAGTTTAGATTAAAGAAAACCTACCTCAAAACTTCTTTGAAAAGCACCAAAGTTTGGGTTATCAATCAAGCTTGAATTAACTTTAAAACCGCCTCGATCATGGTTGGGAATTATAATTGTCTTGGCCACAAAGAGAGCTTTGTGCTCTATGTCTTTAGTTAGAAATTTGAAGTGAGAAGGGAGAGAATGAGAACTAGAGAAGAAGGTGGTGATAGTTAAATAAAAAGATATCAAAATGCTTAAGAGGAATGGGATGTTTACGGGGAAAAGTTGTAAGAAGAAACAAAAGAGTCTTAAAGGAAAATATCATCTTGTCTCCCATGAAGACTTTTAGCAAATAATGCCAACATAATTGAGGGGATAATTGGAGTGAATTATAGAAGAAGATAAGGAAATAATTAATTAGGTGGTTGAGAAAATATCTCCATGTCTTCTATGAATTGACGGAAAATAATTCAATGTCCCCTTCGGATACCTTTAGCAAAATGAGAAGAAGTCTATATAATTGAGCAATAATTTAGGGAGACAAGATTGGTAGAAGTAAGTGTTGGTAAGTTTTGAATGTTTCTTAGGAAGACTTGGTAAGAAAATACTGAAATGGTATTTTTTTTAAATGATCATAAACAACTTAGCAATTTTAAATAGTCACATTTTATTCATTAAATTTTACAAAATTATGCCCGTTAAAAATACGGGTGTTACAGCTCTCCCCTCCTATAAAAATTTCGTCCTCGAAATTTCGTACACTGATTACAATGTTAAAACAAATGTGGGTACTTTTCTCTCATTTCAGATTCAAGTTCCCATGTGGCTTCCTCCACATCATGGTGTTGCCACATCACTTTCACCAGAGGAATTCCACGACGACGTAATAATTTTATTTCATGATCCAGTATTTGAACTGGAATTTCTTCATAATTCGTATCTCCTTGAATTGGCACATCTGTCCACATGATCACATGTGAAGGGTCGGGTTCATACTTTCTCAACATCGATACATGAAACACATTATGTACATGAGACAATTGTGGTGGTAGGTCTAAACGGTATGCCAACGTTCCAATGCGTTCCACAATCTCAAACGATCTTGTATACCTTGGTGCTAACTTTCCTTTAACACCAAATCGAGATACACCACGTTTTGGTTTCACTTTTAAGAACACAAAGTCTCCGATCATGAACTCTAAAGGTCGCCTCCTCTTATCTGCATAACTCTTTTGTCGACTTTGAGCTGTCTGAAGACGTTCACGAATAATCTGGATCTTGTCCGTTGTTTCTCTGATAAACTAAGGCCCAATTACAAGATGCTCTTCCTTTTCAGCCCAACACAATGGAGATCTACAAGGTCTACCATATAAAGCCTCATATGGAGCCATTCTAATACTTGCTTGGTAACTATTGTTATATGCGAATTCAACATATGGCAGCTGTGCAGCCCAATTTGTTCCAAAGTCCAGCACACAAGCCCGAAGCACATCCTCGAGAATCTGAATGACACGTTCAGATTGTCCATCTGTTTGAGGATGAAAAGTTGTACTGAAATTCAATTGAGTTCCTAAGGCCCTCTGCAATCCTCTCCAAAATTTCGACGTGAAACGTGTATCTCTATCGGAAACTATTGACATTGGCACTCCATGCAATGTCACTACCTTTTCCACGTACAATTGACATAATTTTGAGACACTATAATTAGTTCTGATTGGGATGAAGTGGGCTGTCTTAGTTAAACGATCTACAATTACCCAAACGGCGTCATGCCCTATTTGAGTCTTAGGAAATCCAGTAACAAAGTCCATTGTCACATGATCCCACTTCCATTCTGGAATAGGTAAGCTCCTCAACTCGCCTCCAGGCTTTTGATGTTCCGCTTTAACCTGTTGGCACGTCATGCACTTAGAGACAAAGGTTGCTACATCTCGTTTCATTCCTCGCCACCAGTATTGTCGTTTTAGATCCATATACATTTTTGTGCTTCCAGGATGAATAGCAAACTTTGAACGGTGAGCCTCATCTAGCACCGCATGCCTGAGATATGGATCCTCTGGAACAACTAATCTTCCTTTGTAAAGTAAAAATCCTTCTGGCTCAATCTGCCATCCATCCAGTTGTTCTCCATTTTGTATTTGTTTCCAAACCCTACGTAATCCTTCATCGTGCCATTGTCCTTGTTTTACTTTCTGAATTAACGTAGGAGTTGCTATCACATTGAATAAGAAAGCTCTCTCGTTATCTTCATAATATTGCAAGTTGAAGTCGGCGATGGTGACTCGTCTCCAATCTTCCAATGCTAAACTGGCTATACGTCCGTTGTTCTTACGACTTAGAGCATCTGCCACGGCATTTGCTTTTCCAGGATGATATTGGATACTAAAGTCATAGTCCACCATGTACTCAGTCCATCTTCGTTGCCTTAGATTGAGATCCTTTTGAGTAAACAAATATTTCAGACTTTGATGATCTGAATATAGCTCGAACTTTGCGCCATATAGATAACATCTCCAAATTTTGAGTGCGAAAACCACAGCAGCTAACTCAAGATCATGTGTGGGGTAGTTCCTCTCATGGGGTTTCAACTGGCGAGAGGCGTAGGCAACTACTCGTCCATGCTGCATTAACACACAACCCAAACCGTTTCCTGAGGCATCAGTGTATACTGTGTAAGGCTCCTCGTTGTTAGGTATGATCAGCACAGGTGCACTAGTGAGTCTTCGTTTCAGTTCCTCAAATGCTTCTTCACATTTATCATCCCACACGAACTTGACATTCTTCCTTGTGAGTTTTGTTAATGGAGAAGCAATCTTTGAAAAATTCTCTGCGAAGCGTCGATAGTATCCAGCTAGTCCGAGGAAACTTCGAATCTCTGACACGTTCTTTGGTCGTTCCCAATTTAGCACTGCTTCAATTTTGGAGGGGTCCACTGAGATGCCTTCTTCAGAGACAACGTGTCCAAGGAACTTGACCTTCGTCATCCAGAAATCACATTTTTCTCTTTTTGCATAAAGACCATGTTCTCTCAACGTTTGTAGAGCGATCCTCAAATGCTCAGCATGTTCTTCTTAGTTTTTAGAATAGATCAAGATATCATCTATGAAAACAATGATAAATTGATCTAAGTACGGTCGAAAGACACGGTTCATCAAGTCCATGAAAGCCGCTGGTGCATTAGTCAACCCGAAAGGCATGACAAGAAACTCAAAATGACCGTAGCGAGTCCGAAAAGCTGTCTTTGGAATGTCCTCTTCTCTTATCTTCAGTTGGTGATATCCGGATCGTAAGTCAATCTTTGAGAAATAGCAAGATCCTCCTAACTGATCGAACAACTCATCAATTCGGGGTAGAGGGTACTTGTTCTTGATAGTCAATCGATTAAGCTGGCGATAATCGACACAGAGCCTCAACGATCCGTCATGTTTCTTCACAAAAAGTACTGGAGCTCCCCAAGGTGATGTACTTGGTCGAATAAATCCTTTTTCTAGTAATTAGTCCAACTGCTTCCTCAATTCCACTTTCTCAGCAGGTGCCATTCGATACGGGGCAATAGAAACAGGCGCTGCTCCTTGAGTTAAGTCGATGACAAACTCAATTTCTCTATCAGGCGGAAGTCCGGGCAATTCATCTGGAAAAACATCTGAAAATTCATCCACCACAGGAGTGTGAGAGGATAGGTCACTCTTCTTTAGTTCTCCATCTGAAGCAAAGATCGTCCCAAGATTGGTGAAATTCCTTCATCCTCCAATACAAGCCTTTAGCACCGGGGCTGGCGTCACTGTTCCTGTTTTTGCCTGAAATTCGATGACTTGTCCATTCTTGGTGAATAAAGAGACACGTTTCCTATGACAATCTACTATTGCCTGGTATTTAGTTAGCCAATCCATTCCTAAGATTACATCAAACTCTGTCATAGTTATTACATATAGGTCAGCCGATAGTTTATGTTCTCCTATAACAATACACACTGATTTACAAATTATGGATACTTCAGCTATCCCGCCCATTGGTGTACTAAGGGTTAATGATGAACTACATGTCTCAGTTTCTAATTGTAGTACGGAAGCAAATAACATAGATATAAATGAATGAGTGGCACCAGTGTCAAATAATACATGAGCCCAAGAATGAGACACGTGAATCATACCGTCTACAACTGAGTGATCAGCCTGTTTTCCTTGTCCAGTTGTAGCCGTAATTGCATAAGCTTGTGCTGGTGCTTTTCCTTTATCACTTTTTCCTCGGTTTCCTTGGCTACTACTAGCCTTATTATTATTTCTCCCAGAAAAATATGGCCTTTGATTCACTGAGCCTTGTGGAGTCGGTTGGAAGTTCTGATTAGCATAAAAATTGGAACCCTGTGGCCGCTGTTGATAGTTGTACTGAGGCTGGATCCCTCGAGGTTGAGTTACTGAGACTTGGGAAGCTGGAGTGTTTTGCTGAGGCGCTCCACGATTTTGACTCCCTCCCCAAACAGTGGAGCCAAAATGACTTCCTTGTGGCCTTGGTGCAAAGGATGATTGTGTAGGGCGGTTAGGGCAATTTCTCCTCAGATGTCCCACTTGTCCACAGTTATGACAAGCATACGGTTGGAAACGACCACTGCCAGAAGATCCATCACCAATAGTCACTCCACTATGCTGAATGACTTGCCCTTGTGACTTCTCTTTCTTACTTATTTTCCTTTGACGCCCACCAGAACCCTTATACTCTCCATAGGAGTTATTTAGTTCTGTCTCTGCCCGCTGTGCCGCAGCTACAAGATCAAGAAAATCTGTTGATGGAACAGCAGCTATCATTTGTCTGATTTTCGGCCTCAGGTTATTTCTAAATTTTTCGCATCTCGCCATTGGATCCGATACAGCCCCGGGATTGTAGCGAGACAATTCTATAAATCGAGCATGGTATTCAGCAACTGTTGTATCTCCCTGCACCAGGTTTTCAAATTCTCGCATCATTGCTTGCCTATGGCTCTGAGGAATATAGGTGTTGTGAAAAATGGTTTCGAACTGCTCCCATGTAAGATTCGGCACGTCATAGTCGTCTTTCTGAAGATCCCACCATTCTTCGGCTTTACCCTCAAATATATATGTTGAAAAGCTAACCCAATACTCCCGTGGAATCCTCAAGGTGTCCAACTTCTTTTTGACTGCCTTTAGCCATTGTTCTGCTATGACCGGGTTAGGTTCTCCACTAAATGTGGGTGGTTTCTGCTTCATAAACTCCTTCAACAGAGTTAGATGTCGTTGTTCGGGATCACGAACCTCCACAGGTCTTTGCACATTTTGTAATGCTTGAAGAATTTGTCCTAAATTATTTACTTCTGGTGCAGCTGGCGGGGATTGTGTTGCATGTCGTAGTTGCTCATCTTCTTGAGCTTGTTCCATCGGTTCCGGTTGCTCAACTTCTTGAGCATGTTCAACCGGTTGTGACAGCTCAGACGATTGCATTTGACGTCTTGGTGGCATAGTTTCTACTGGCTGCGAAAATTTAACTAGGATTAGTACCAAATGATGATGACATTAACACCTAACTTTAAAACCATTCCCAAAGATTAATTTTTAAGGTGGTGCTATACCCCCTAGGTTAATCGAACCTAGGCTCTGATACCAAAAATTCTGTAACACCCCTATGTGGGGGTTAACAGTTTTAAATAAATAAAAATAATTTTATATTTTATGTTATTTAAATCAATTAAACAATGCCCATGGGTCTTTAAACAACAAGAAAAATAAAAATAAACGTTTTAAATACAAACCACAGTTTTTAGTGTAGCACCAAATATATATAATTACAGTCATCATCACCATAGTACAATTCCCAAATAACTTAACACAGCCATAAAAAAAATAATACAACTCTTACATGTTGTAGATAAGTTGTAATTAAACAGGGTCTTCTAACACGAAAACAGCAGGATTGTTTTCGCTTATTCCTCTTCAAATATGTTGCACTGAGTTCCACCTGAGATATGAAGATATGATAGGGATGAGCATCGACATGCCCAGTAGGGAAATCATGACTCACCTTATGGTTTATCCATTACCACATTAAAAACTGCATGGTTAGTAGGTTACATCATATTCCAGATTATGAGGTTTATTATGATCACATCTTATGGATACCGTAGTTAATCATTACCAAGTGTCATAATTACACATTTATACAAATATTACCAATCATCATTGTTCCTAGGTATCCATGTTAAATTGAGTATCACTCAACTCATCGAAACCCAAATGGGCGCACTTGATCACCCTATAAACATTCCAAGGGTGTTCCGGTGAGGGGACATCAAGCCCCGAGTCCTCACCAAATCAATTCCTGTACAGTGTGTTCTGGGACTTTCAACCCAAGGAAGCGTCATCACCTTCCCCCTATTTTACCCTTTTGGGTATTCATGCCCAAGGACGTAACCGCCGCCCTCTTCATGTCTCACCATTTCTCTATATTAAATCATTATTAATAGAGTCAGTTTTCCTAACTATGCTTCTCAATTTATAACATGTGTCAATTCATTATGTTCCTCGCCGTACAATACAAGACGAGTCCATGTCATAGTTTCATATGTGATACTCATATAATATCAGTTCAACATAGATATATATATATTGCGGCAAAACAATCAATTTTAATTCTATAAAAACCTCACAAAAATGAGTAATAGAATCCCTACCTTTCAAGCTTATCAACAATCTTTTAATCCTGGAATCAATTAATGTTAGCTCCACACATCCTTGACCCTAAGGCATGCATAAGGACAATTAAAACTAAAGCACAACGTATAATCACATTCATAAGTGAGTTATGTGTAAACCCGTCTACTAGTGCCATTAAAGTATTTTTATGCATTAAACATGGAGAAAATGCATACTAAAAACTAAGTTTAGATTAAAGAAAACCTACCTCAAAACTTCTTTGAAAAGCACCAAAGTTTGGGTTATCAATCAAGCTTGAATTAACTTTAAAACCGCCTCGATCATGGTTGGGAATTATAATTGTCTTGGCCACAAAGAGAGCTTTGTGCTCTATGTCTTTAGTTAGAAATTTGAAGTGAGAAGGGAGAGAATGAGAACTAGAGAAGAAGGTGGTGATAGTTAAATAAAAAGATATCAAAATGCTTAAGAGGAATGGGATGTTTACGGGGAAAAGTTGTAAGAAGAAACAAAAGAGTCTTAAAGGAAAATATCATCTTGTCTCCCATGAAGACTTTTAGCAAATAATGCCAACATAATTGAGGGGATAATTGGAGTGAATTATAGAAGAAGATAAGGAAATAATTAATTAGGTGGTTGAGAAAATATCTCCATGTCTTCTATGAATTGACGGAAAATAATTCAATGTCCCCTTCGGATACCTTTAGCAAAATGAGAAGAAGTCTATATAATTGAGCAATAATTTAGGGAGACAAGATTAGTAGAAGTAAGTGTTGGTAAGTTTTGAATGTTTCTTAGGAAGACTTGGTAAGAAAATACTAAAATGGTATTTTTTTTAAATGATCATAAACAACTTAGTAATTTTAAATAGTCACATTTTATTCATTAAATTTTACAAAATTATGCCCGTTAAAAATACGGGTGTTACAAGCTCGATATCCTATTTAAGTAATACAGATATGGGGATGGGTTATGAGGAGTCAAAGTGGCGGAGGTGGGGATAGGGGAAGCATACTTGATCTCGTTCTGCCTGTACTCATCCCTAGCTATTTGTTTTTCTTAATTTTTTCCACTAGTGTGCGAAACCTTTTTTACAAAAGTGTGTAAATCTCTAAAAGAAAAAGTGTACATAATGTATAAATTGGGCATCATAATTTTTTAGATAAAAAAATACAGCATCTTGTAACATTTTCTATCATGATATAAGTATTGGGAAGAATCAACTTTAATTAAATAGTCAAGAATCAACATGATTAGGATGTGTTAAAGTTCTCATCACTAGTTTTTTCTCTTCTTTTTTTTTTTTTCCCCTCGAGTCGATAAAATAATCGAATGGAAAATTAATAGATGAATTGTTTATCTGTATATATAACAATCATAATAACAAACCTATATTTGCAACATTTTAGAGCGTTAAGGCATCTCAAGGACTATCCTGGTGTTTACTAATTATTCAAAAACTATATGTTGCAGTTATTCAAAAATACAGTACTATACGTGCACTTCAAACATTTTGATGCCCTATATGCGCTGCACACAAAACGACAATCTTAATATCTTAACGTGTCTATCCCCACTACAAAAAGTTGCACGTAATTTGTCGTACAGGTAAAAAAGAAAAAGAAAAAGGTGCCTTATTTTGTTGTCGGACTTGCATTTAAAATTAAAAGAAATTCGCGAACCGGATGCCAAGTCTATCTTGCTCAAAAAATTGATAGATGAAAGTCTCCGCTGGTGAGATAAGAGAGAGAGAGAGAGAGAGAGAGAGAGAGAGAGAGAGCGATGATGAAAAGGAAAATGAAAAAAAAAGCAGTTCAAGGAAAGAGCCAAATGTTTAGATCTCTCAAGCAGTCAAGCAGGAGTGAAAAAGACTTTATAGCATCACCAAAATAGAAAGGAGATGGCTTTTCATGGACACAACAAAACTAAGTAAGAATGGGCATCATGTGGGCTACACAAACACACAATTCCTCTCAAAGTTCAAATGCTCTGGGACCAGTTAGCTCAAGATTGAAAGCTGACCTATCTAGGGGCACTTCCATTTTATCATGCAGCTGTATATCATTCTTTTTGACAGATAGGAATGGTTTCCAGCCTAAAAGACTCTTTCTTTTTAATGCATCCATGTATCTGTATGTATATGTGTGTGTATGTGAACGGATTTTTTATGTTTATGTTTATTTATGGTCACTGATCATATTATACACATAAGTACATATCTTATTTATAAATGATGGTGCGACATTTTATATACATTAATTACTTGATTCATTACAATCGTTTTTAAGCAATAATATCATCGATGGGTATATATTAGAGTAACTATTATATATATATAGACAAATTATCTTCTAAGAGGATGGTTAGAAAAAGTATAATGGTTTTAGGATCTTAGGATATATATGAGTGGCAATCTTTTTCAGATTTTTGGAATTTCCTTTTGCTCTTGTATTGGAGTTGATGTATTCTTTTCGATTATTGTGTTTTTCTTCTTTTATTTTAATAAAATTGAGTATATGGAACAAGTTTCTTTAGGTTATCAACCTCGTTAGAATGTCCTAGTTAAAAATCTTGTTAGACATTAGTTGTCCTCTCTGCCCTAAAAAAAAACCATTTATGTTTTTTTAATTAAGTAAACTTGAAAGGGGCACTTACTAAAAAAAAAATGATGTGTATACAACTATTTAATTGATATTATCTTATTTACCTTTTTGTTAGGGATTGGTGGGATATTGTTGATTTACACTTGTATACTTTTGTTTTTTTTTTGTTTTTTGTTTTTTGTTTTTTGTTTTTTTGCTCAAAAAACTCCAAACTTTAATACGCACAATTTATCATATGTTTGGGGAAAAAAAGCCACGGAACCCAAAAAAAAATGAAATGTTAAAATACTTTTCTTCTTATGGATTGTCTTTTTAAAAAAAAAAATAAAAAAAAGAATAAGCAAAGGTTCATTAAAATGGTAAAAGAAAACAAAACATACCTCTGCAGATTCATTCTTGTCTCGATATATAAATTTTATATGCTAAATGATATGATGTTGGACGTGTTCGAGTATAAATTAACGAAGAATTGTACTAGGGATGATCCAAGTTTCATTTGTCCTACAAGAAAAACTTACAAAGTGTCTTCGCATTTGATAAGCCACTACTCTTTCGCAGTGCCCACTTAATATATATATATATATATATGTGTGTGTGTGTGTGTGTGTGTGGCCGATCAACGCTTCCATTCAAAAAAAAAAAAATCTTTTTTTTAATAAACTATATATATATATATATATATATATATATATATTAGTTTATTAAAAATCAATTCTTTTGAAAGGTTATTAAAAATCAACTGAACTTACTAACATTATACTTTTCTTACAAATTTAAATATTTATATGCGCCAATGCACATTTTTTTGAGTAATTAATGACATATTTGTAAATGACTTAGGTTTAGACTAAGAACTAAATAATTACTAGTAAAACATAATTGTTACAAAAAATAAAATAGCTATTGTGAAGGTCATGAAACAATAATAATCAATAAATTGATTAAAAAAGAAAAGAAGGAAGCGGGAAAGATTTAGCCTGAAAATAGTGTTGATAACTTGAAACAGGCACTCATTGTGTGGGTAATGAGGCTGATTATTTTGTTTCTTCCTTCTCTAAAAAAAGTATTCTATATAATTTTTCACTCTTGTTAAGTGCAAAATCACTCAAAAAAGCTTGTCATATCTTAGAAGTAAAAATCAACTGAGACGGACAACTAAAGCTTAAAAAAAAAAAAAAAAAGTTCCCACATGTTTTAAGTTTTCATTCCCAGATTTTTCCAACATATGATATATGATATATACCCGTTGAAATGTCACATGTATAGACAAACTAGAGAGGAATCCAGGAAAGAAGAGAGATCTAATTGGGACCAAAATCCAACTTAATATACTGAGAGTGATAACCACAAAAAATATACATGGTGGTGAAGTGGACATATTGATTCTTGCGATCAGAATGAAGAAAAAACACAAGGGACGCGGAAGCTAGGTTCGACTTAGGTGAAACTTGGACCACTACTGTTACTGGTCCTCATCTTAATCTCTGCCCGAATCGTCCTTATATATGTGCTAGTGGCAAAAAAAGAAAAACATTCTTCAAAGGTTTCATGTATTCCAATTTCTAAATCTACGTAAAACAAATAGAGGTCCATTCTATGGATGGAACAGCTTCTTCACTGAAAATATTTTTGTTTTAATTTCTAGTAAATTGTAACAAGGTATATATGAAAAGAATAATGTAAACACGGAAGTGTTTAAAACTAATATGGTGGTTAGAATCATTTGTTAAAACTATTTTACTATAGCATGTGAGAGCTTTATACTATAGCAACTTTTTCTTTTTTATGTAGCATGTGAAAGTTTTACACTATTCATAACTGAAGTAACGAGTAAGACTGCCTCTTGCCAAACAGACTAGTAGTTTGATGAAAATTAACGATTACACTCTTTTTTGAAAACAGATGGAGATAGCTGTCAAAGGTGCTTGGGATGATTTAGCATCTCTTGACAAAAAATGATTCTCAAAAGAAAAAGACCTATGCAATTCGTGCATGCATAAAAAAGACATCAATCAACGATGTTTGAAAGCCAAGTTTTGATAAAATATACCGGCTTGGGCTTCTATCTATTTTTTTTTATCTTTTACATACCTCTATAAAATGGTGCTCTCTTTAGAGTCACCAATTAAAGACTTAAGCTTTCATCTTAAAAGATTGACTAGATAAGGAAGATGGCCCAATATGCTTATAAATTAGTGTTTGTGTTTATGTTTTAATGGTGTGAGACTTAAAATTTTTTTTACCCTTTACACGGATTATTTTAATTTCAAAAAACTAAAAACATATTTAGTTAAATTAGGTTTCAGAAAAGGTCATCCACCGCAGCTTCTCTATATTTTTAAATGTGATTATCCTCTAAGAGTACTTCAAATTGACATGATAAAATTTGACGAATTTAATAATACATTTTTGGGAATAAATGGTCATATTTTAAAGGTTTATTAAGTAAACGGTCCAAGTTTTTTAAAATTTAGGTAAATGTTTACTTTCTTAAATAATTAATCAATGTTGTACTAGTATTAATTAATGACATATTGATGTTAATTGGCGATGTATTGCTTTCTAGTTTATCACTAATTGACCTAATGATTTATCACTAATTAACCAATATTAGTTAGTGATGAACCCATTTCACTTAATAATTTATAGCTTTATCAATGATAAATCATTAGTAAGTTAATAACAAACTACAGTTAATCAATGATATGATATTAATCAGTAATGTACTGATGTTAATCAATGATGTGCTAAATGTTAAAAATGCTTATTTTTCTAATTTTTAATTAACGAATATTAGTTAATGATTAACTAATTTCACTGCAATAGATTTATCAATGATAAATTATCAAAGTTAATTATAATCTACAGTTAACCAATGATATAATGTTAATGTTAATCAGTAACATACTGATGTTAATCAACAGGGTACTACATGCTAGAAACAGTTATTTCTCTAATTTTTTTAAAGTTTGTCCATCTGTCAAAAACAAAAAATTTGGCCATTTACTTAAAAATATGGTCAAAACAAGTTATTTGTCTAATTTTCTCTTCATATTTTTTTTTCTTGGTAATTGTGTTGCAACCAAAGTTCTCTTGCTAACAAATATAACTAGAATTGTTTTATTATATTCATAATAGTATTGTTGCAGAATTTCTTTTGACTCAAATTAGGTGAAAACCTTATATCGGGGGAAAAAAGTGAACCATTTTTAGTAAGCCATTAACAGATACATCCAAAATGCAAAAGCACTACTATATGATACGAAACGTTGCGTGCAAAAGCAACCAAAACGCATATAGTTTACATTAGGTTTTGAAACAATATTTAACTTTTCAACACTAGTCAGTACACATTAATAGACAATAGATTTCATAAAAAAAAAATTCCATACATTACTACAAGCTAAATGCTATAACCATTGTCTAAAGATTAGATGATGATGATCACCTAAACTGTCATCAATTCAATAACATAATAGGTGTGCATATTAGACAACAGTTATAAAACATCATCTTATGTCCTCTTAGGCAACTAAAAGTGCGAGTTCTTGGATTTTAGACGATGTTTTTTTGCTTACAATTGTTGTCTAAAGTAATATTTTAGACGATAGTTTCATCGATAAACCGGCATCTAATATTGCTCTAGAAAAAAATATGACGAGATATAATCCTCTACTTATGAATGTCCTTCCTGTTTTCAATTTGTTCTCATTGGCCTTAGAATTCGCTAATGATATAAACTAGTAATAATTTATAAAAACTATACATAACAAAATCTAACAATAACAAAGTATAAGATTTCAATTACATATATTGTCTGTATCGTTGTACATATTTCCCCTATTCATCTACCTCCTAACTCAAATACTCATTAGTGTAAAATTCTTGGCAAGTCATAGCTTGTGATCCCCCATTCACAATGGTATTGCTCATGTACCTTAGCACAAAATAGCAGCATTTTTAGTCTCCCTCTTGTTGGGGTATAGTCTAAAAAGGATGTTAAGATATACATTAATTTAAATAACAATTCATGCATTTTTTAATTACAATTTAACAAGTATATATATTTATACTTGAATGCTTACCTTATTTGGTTGTAGAATTTAAGTATATCCATAAGGCAGATTGAAGAAGACTTGAGTTTTTGTTTTCAAATTCCACTCATTTGAAGCCCTAAATAAAATTCGTTGAAATACAACTAATCAAAAGATAAATGCTATAAATTAGCAATCATAAATAATATAGTTAATAAGACTACAATTACAATTGTATCATCCTTTTGAAGTTGACGCATATGTCTTGGCTAAATGGATCGAACTACATTATCCTATCTTTTTGGGGTTAAATAAGGGCCAATATTCTATGACCCCTATCATTATATGGTGTCAAAGAACATGGACCAGCTCCTCCTTTACCCCAAAAACTCACAAAGTATCCTTGCTCGTTCTTTAATCGCAAGCTCAGCTTGGCTTGGCACTAAGAAGTAATATAGGGGTTGAAGAAGCCATACTTAGTGAGCAAATTCCTGGCATGGCAATGATACCATAACAAACTGTGTATAAAAGAAGAAGATTTTTAGACAACGACAAATGACAAGTAAAAAGTAAAAAAAAAAAAAAAGACCAGATTGTTAACAATTGATGAAAAGTATCGATATACTTTTATATCTCATGTATGCCATGATACATTTTATACTAATTTGAATAAACTTAGCAAACCAATCAATGTCTTCAAAAGTGATAAAAGGGGCATAACCTTTGATCTAGCTGATGTCATAGGGCATCATAAGGCTTATTGTGGCAGAGGCATATAAGCTTGTCATGTTTTGGAGGTAATCCTTCAAAATCATCTATTGGTTGTGTCACCTTCGTTATATCCTCCTTTTGTTGCCTCTTTTTCTTCTTATTTTCTTTACATGATCTCCCTTGATTGGATCGTCCTTAGGCACCATAGGCTTTCTGCCCAAACGATGATGTTAGTCAATTGAAGCTTTGCTTAGTTGACTGGACAACCCAATCTAAATCAATGTCTTAGGCCAATCCAAAAACCCGACTTATTTGAGAGTTTAGTTCACCAACCTATTTTCCTCTATCGAGAAAATTAAATGAGTATCCCTTACATAACATGTATTAATTGTAACGCGCATATTACCTTCCTCAAGTGCCATAAAGTAAAGGACATCTGTGGGAAGAGTATCCATCCATACCCTTCCTCTCGCAATGATGGTTAAATGAATAACACCATCTTCCTTGGTTGTTGATGGTGTTAGAAGAAGGCAAAGTTCACCCGCACCTAGACATGGTGAGGGCCGCTTCGCGTGTGGTATTGGTGCAACATGAATTGTGCAAATTACTTTCACACTAGTGCATTTTCCTTCTTAGGAGTTGCATTTTCTTCCCTGTGGGAGGTGGAATTCCCTCTAGGTTGACTTCTCATGATCTCCTTCCACTTGAAGAACTTAGACTCTATCATTTTCACCTATACGCAACTCAATTAACTCAATGTTGGAGATTGAGCTACAGGTGGAATGAAAATGGCGAGACTACTTGACAAACTAAGATTGGTCACATAGTTCTAAATGTCCAAGATTGCCTAATGTAGTGGTCAATATATCATGCATCCCTTGAGATTTCAACGTGCCTTGTGACACTTGCTTTTCATAATTGTCCTATAATTAATAAAAGTTAGATCTAATAATAGTAAATGTAATAGTTGAAATACAATAAATTACCAAATTTTCTAAAAGTTCAAAACATTAAATAACTTGCAACTCATTGGCCGATCTCTCCGCATCTCAAATATTTAAAAGTTTTATCTTTCTTTTGTCGGATGAACTTTTAAATAACGTGACGAGGAGGTGGCTTAGTCGTATTATATAGTGTCATCTACATTAAAAGATGACATTATTTAAATTTTATGTAAACATTGCGAAGTTTGAAGAAATATAGTAAACAAATTTTATGTACTTAGCCATGCTCCACTTTCTTACATCCCAAATGACCCTACAAGCTCCTCATGAAGTTTATATTTCACAAACTCCCTCCATTGGCCTGAACAAATTGAAGGATAGTTTTTAATTACATTTTTCGAGAGCTTGAAAATATTGGATTCCAATTCATGGCCTTCAATGAATGCTTTCTTTAGGTTGTATGAAACTCGCATGCTATTTTAGAGATGCTTGTCATTAACTACTTCATCATGGTCTCAAGAATGGTGAAAGGTACAATAATACCTTACTAAACATGTTTCACATTGTCCCTATTGGTCTTCTCTCTCCATTCATTTATTGTTATGAGAGCATGCTCTCGAACTAATATTATAATATACTTTGGAGCTCATCCCCCTCTTTTTCAATGCTGTGATTCTTTTTGCCAAATTCACTTGCATTTTTAGACTTTTTCACCTTAACCTTAAAACACATTTCATCAAAGTTACTTGTCATTTTCCATCCACATCAGGATTAGATGACTCCCTTTTCCAGAGCTTATATGTATCTCCATGTCTAATCATTTCTTCCTCTACATCAATAAATTCATTGTCCGACATATTGGTTTCTTTTTCAATATTTAAATCAATATCCAATACAGAAGATATATAATCTAATAATAACAAAATATTAATTATGATCAACAAAATCATTAAACAAATTACTAAAAATAAACAAAACATAGTAAGATTTGAAAATTAATGATAATATGCCACATCTAACATACTAACATACCGTTAACATTCATTGAAATCACATACACTAACATTAAATTAATATTATAAACAAATAATGACTAAAGACTTAAGGAAAAAAACCCTTAAAAACTTAAACTAATAAAATTAATAACCAAAATAATTAATGATAATGTTTTCTTCTCAATACAAAGCAATGAGACAATATTTTTGCCTAAAAAAAGTCCAACATGGTCTATATGATTAAGCGTTTTGCCAAGCACAGCCCCAAAATGATGTGCATGCTGAATTCATATGGTATCGTGTCATGTTGGCCGACCCAACCCATTTAACAGTTATATTATCAACACTAATATTTTCTTTTTAACGCAAAGCAATACGATAATATTTTTGCCTAAAAAAGTCCAACATGGTATATATGATTAGGTGTTGTGCCAAGCACAGCCCCAAATTGATGATCCATGTTGAATTCATGTGGTACCGTGTCATGTTGACCGATCCAACCCATTTAACAGCTATGCTCTTAACGCTAATGTTTTCCTTTCAATACAAAGCAATTAGATAATATTTTTGCCTAAAAAAGTAGGCACTTATTTCCAACAATAAAGAGAAACATATCATTTGTGTGATATACAAGAGAGGATTAGATTTCTTCTTCTTTTGATAATTTGAGAGGTCAAAATTCTTATCTTAGTGTCATTTGATATTGTTTTAGATTCATGTTTTCATCTTAACAGTATTACATATTTTCCAAACAGCCAACTTTTATGTACCAATGTCGGCACGTTTTCACATGAGCAAGCGTGTAATTTTACCTTTGTCAAAGAAGAAGAAGAAGAAGAACACTTGTAACTTTACAACTCTAAATAAAGTGTTTACTTCACTAGTTCAACCCAAATCATCCAATTGAGCTGGCATCATAGTTGAAACTAATTTAACCCAACATTTCAAACCAATTCGATACAGTAACATGAGCTCCACGGATCACATTTGTCCCTTTACTCTCCACACATAAAAAACTAACAGTTCAGCACTCAACCAAACACAAATACATTTCAGTTTCTTTGTTCAGATTAACTCTTTAATTACACATCAAAACATCAGTTTAGATTGTAATTTAAACTATGTAGTTTAAATTTTTGAATTCAAACGAACACAATTCAAACTAGGAAACCAGACCAAAAGAAAGTTACTGTAAATAACTAGTAAGTAACCAACCGGAAACCCTACTTGTCACTTGATACGCTCTAGCCAGTTACGGCCATTCAAGTAATTGCAATGGTTGATGTGCTGAGAGCCTGGAACAAGATGATGCGCAACACACTTGGAAAAAAAAGTATAACAAGGACGCACAAGACAGGAGAAAAATTCCAGAGAAGGCATGATGAATGATCGAGTACTGGATATAGCTAGGCCGGTTAGGATAGTAAAAAGGCTAGTTATTAGGAGTACTCAATGTCGTCCTTCATCATTTTACCCCCACAGGATTGACTCTCTCTTGATAGACATTGGTGCTTGAAAACGACATTTCCTCTTTAAGTTTTAGGACTTACCCACGAAACTTTCAAGGCCCTTTTCTCGATGAGAATTCTAAGACAATGTATTGAAAAAAAAAAAATACTTTGCCGACAGAATTTTAGTTTTAACCGTTAGATTTATTTGATTTTAACAAAATATTTAAAAACATGCAATACCAAAGCGCTATAAAATCAATTGATCGTAGACAAACAAGTAGTAAGCGTATCCTTCTCTCCAAACTTATAGTTGATCACAATCACAATAGTTAACAAAATTTTTAGTCACAATAAAATGTTATGATTAATGTATATTTAGTCATAATTTTTGTGATTAAAAACTCTATGGTTAAAAGTTTGTCCTAACAAAAATTAAACTAAAGTTTGTGACTACTTGGACGTTAATCAAAACATTTTGTTCTAACTAAAAGTTTTACTAAAAATTGTTATGATTAAAAGTCCAGTTTTTTTTTAGTGTAAGCTCCAACTTATGCGGCAACATAACCCTTTTTTGCAATCACATGAGTAAAAATGTTTTTGGACGCAAATGGTGAGATAAAATAAAGTGAGTCTTGCGCTATTTTGTGAGGATAAAACGAGTCTTTTGTGTACCATTTTGTTGATATCTTTTATGCACCAGGATTATATTAGTAATTGTGTGAGATATGTAAAAATATTATGTATTAAAATCTATATGCTAAAATATTAAGAAAGCTCTTTATATAAAAAGTTTTTATTTTTAAGCGTTAATTACATTTTTTATATTTTAATATGATTTTAACTAGATGTTACATTCGAAAACATACATTTTTGTATTCACGTTAATTAGCTGCATTACGTGATAAGAAACAGCTCCTTTCTCATCAACAGTCGGTACTTATGCATTATACTTGTAATTAATCGAAAAAATTGTAATCCCAATAACAGTGATTCTGAATCCAAGTTACAAAATAACTATGATAAATATCATAATATCATGCAAGTATATATTGTAACAGTTTCTTTTAACGGTTTCAAAAGAAAAGAATTGAAACCAATTTAATTCGTTGCATTAATGGCCTTATATTTATGTCCATTAAAAACCAGCTGGTAACTGATTCTTTAGTTGCATTATATAAATCCTTGATGGGAGGATTTGAACATGCCTGAGCTTGAGCAAAAAATTTTTACGTTCTTGTTGAACATAAGTTGGTCCCTATCACCTTTCACTCCTTCACTATATACACCATCAATTAGAGTGTCTGAGTGTTAGAAGACTCAAACAAAATTCTTGATACGCTGGAGTCTTTGTCTGCACAGTAAACAATGGCAGGAGGTATATTTTCACGCTTCCGTTTCAATTCTTGATATGTATATAGTTTAAAGCATGCTTGAATTGGTTTTATGTTTTCCATATATATCATCCAAAAGAATATTGTACGGACCATATCCTATAATTTTCTGATAAATACTAAGGAAAAGTATCTGGGAACTCATATTATGCAAATATATATATATATATATATAATTTCATATAATTAGGTAATCATCAAAGGACCATAAACAAAAACTTCTCTGTAAAATATTAACTGCTCGTGTTATAGGATCAAATCATAACAAAGCAAAGCCTCATCACCTTTCCAAAAAAAAACTCTTACTTTTCAAAGCCCTTTCATCATTCACCGTATTTATTCCACCGCCCTGTACTTACACGCGTGCAAACGCTCAAAACGCAGCCCTTGTGGTCCTCCGCCAACTTTTTCACCTCTTTATTACATTATACATATAAACATACACAAATATATGTGTGTGTATATATATATATATATATATATATGTTTTTATAAATAGCTTACTAAGTCTCAAGCTTCACCATTTTGATTTCAAATAGTACTAGCTACCCCGGCAATATTACTCCTCATATTTTTCTTCAATGAATCAGGCCAAAAGGCTCAATATGTTCGAGCAGGATCAGCTGCAGGCAGAGAACACCACCAACGCCGACACGGAGGAAGAAGAAGGCAGTGGAAGCGCCGGCGGCGAATCGGAGAAGGAGAAGAAAAGGAAAGCTGCACTAGGGAGACCACGAGGGTCTAGCAGCGGGGGCGGCAGTGCGGCGTCGCCACCTTGTTGTCAAGCGGAGAGGTGCGGCGCTGACCTAAGTGATGCCAAGAGGTACCACCGGCGGCACAAGGTGTGTGAGGTTCATTCCAAGGCACCTATTGTGCTTGTTGCTGGCCTAAGGCAGCGGTTTTGTCAGCAATGTAGCAGGTTATATTTTTTGCTTGCACCTATTTATTTTTGCTTCAATGTAAGGGGCGTTTTACAGGTAAAACTTATTTTTGGTTTATAAATCTGGTTGAAATCACATCAGAATAATTGAAAAGCATACATATAGCTAATAAAATCTTAAATAATAAGTTTGTTGGTTTGTAACAGGGTTCTATCACTAAGGTAATTTTTTGAACTCTCTTGTCTTAAAAATGTATATTTAATTCGCTCTATTTCCTTGATGATGTCGTACCCTGGATTTTTTTTTTTTCAGCTGCTATATACATATGCATGAAATTTCTGGGAGGCAAGTGACTCAATTTTATATATATGCATAGGTATAGGTCTGTAGGGCTTGTACTAGTCAATCTAGCCCATCAACTTTTATAAATATTATGAATATTTATTATTATAACTTCGAAACAGTGTATATATTTGGTATATTTATTTTTTTTATAGCGTGTGTTTTAAGTTTATTCAAACAATATATTTTTAGTTATTAATCTTTTTGAATTTACACTTTTAAATTATATTTAATACATAAATTTACATATTTGCCCAATCAATCTTCAATTTTGACATAAAAATTGTCAAAAAAACCCTTAAATTAAAAAAAAGATAACTTAAAAAGCTTAAAAAAACTTTATATTAAGATTTTTTTGCATTGAAAAATGTATAAAATACCTTCAAAAATAAGTGTTTTATGTATTTTTATTTATGCTTTCTCTTATGTTTTGAAAGTTTTAATTTGTTGTTCTTTTATTTAAAGATAATTTGGTTATTTTAAAGATCAAAATCATCTATTGATTGAGGTAAAGTATAGATTTGCATGCTAAATCTAATTTGAAGGTATACATTCGATGAAATCAAATACCAAATGTATAGTTTTTGAATTACCCAAAAGCAGAGGGTGAAGAAAAATAAAATATCCTTACATGATTCCCTAAACAAAACAGTATATATATACATATGCAAAATTTAGTGAAATCTGCGTTGCGCACTAATTAAATATGTGCAAGTAACGGGATACATGAGTTCTTTTTGAAATTGTTCTTTTTGATTTTTTACTAAACATTAGCCACAAGTGCTTTAATAATTAAAGTTATATTGGGAGACTTTTGATGGCTAAAAATATTAATGTTGGTCAACAAACACTTTGTTGACATGGAACTTATATTTTTGCCACTAGATGTGCATGCTTGTTATGTAGTGCTTTCTAGAAGTTGGAAAGAAAATGTACTAGTAATGCTACCTTTTTGTTAAGAATTAGAGGACAAATTCTATAGTACCGAGAGCATAAATTGCAAAAAAAAAAAAAAAAGATTAAAAAAAAGAGAAGAAAAAAAAGAGTAAAAAAAATAAGGTCATATAATTGATTCATAATAGTTGACTTTCAATATAAGAATTACGTCTATTTTTAACGAGAAAAAAAATTATTAGGATAAAAAAGAAGTTTAGAAGAGAAAATCACGCAAAAACTTTGTTTTTTTCTCTACAAAAGACACAACTTAACCACTTTTCGCTATAAGTCTGCGTTTTTTTTTTTTTTTTTTTGAACTAGAGAGCCTATATATCTTGAATTTTTGTTACATTAAATAATGGTTTAAAATTGACCCTAATAAATGTAATATTGGAGTTGCAAATCAATTAACAGGTTCCATGAAATATCCGAGTTTGATGAAGCAAAAAGAAGCTGCCGCAGGAGGTTGGCAGGACATAACGAGAGGCGAAGGAAGAGCTCAGCTGATCAGTCATCATGTTATGGTGAAAGCTCAACTACTTCTGTCCCCCAAAACCTAAAAAGGTATTCAAACTCACTACAAAATTAAGCATTAACAATAGCGATCAAATTGGACGAGATCGTGATCTAAGGGCCAATTTATACATGATGGCACCTCAAGGAATTCCACTACTTGCAAGCAATTTTATATCAGATGAGGAACTTTATTATATAGTATTATTGTTTATATGCATGTAAGCAATGTGCTCTCTCTCTTCTGTCATCCTATGTATACTATGGTGTTCTCATAATCGCCTCTATCTTTGTGAACAAATTATTATCTCTAATAACATTATATCCTTTTCAAATAATAATCATGGTAATATTGACACTTTAACATTTTTTGTCTGTCGATGTAACATCGTTCATATGTTTATGTAACACTCAAGTTGTTTTCGATAATGAATCAATACCTAAATACTGAGGATCACACTTAAGCAAATAGAGTGTTACACAATATATTCACTATGTTACATTGGCGAACGAAAAATGTTGTAAATGTTGTGGCCAGAGTGTTGAATTTGGGACTTTTCCTAATATTATATACTTGGTAAAATACTATCTATCATCTCGTGAAGTTTTGTTATGTAACAAACTTAGCATGCACTAAATTTTCTTTGTTTGTTGTTGTGCTATATTTATGTAACAATCTAGCTACCTTGACATGGCAATATTCGCTAAATCGACCTACTCCTAGGTTTTTTTTTCACTGTTCTTTTCTCTAAAGAAAGAACTTTTAGGCACATCATACGATCAAATTGAGATTGCCTTTGAAGTCCTAAAAAAGTACTTTGTGTATAAACCATTTTAATCATGGTAATATGTTTGGGTAAAAAAAAAACGTTCGTACTTAACTTGAATTTAATACACTTTGACTTGAACAATTTTTTTCGAATTATACATATCTAGTTTTGTTTCTATTTTTACTACAAATGAAAATAAGAGAAAAAAAAAATGCACACCACTGGTAGAAATTCACCGATGATTGTTATAGACCTACCTAAATTCATATAAAAATATGGCTTCTTTGAAAAAGGCAGCAATTCCAACCCAATATTGCAAGTTGTTATAGCTAAATGCCTCCAAAATGCTTGATCGAGAGAGTAGAAAAGCAATAACTGCTTGGGAACAACCTTGGTCACCATGGCTTCGCAAAAGAAACAAAAAAGTAAAAAAACTAAGCTTTGCCCATCATGGAACTCTTTTTGGCACATAATTTTAACTTTACATTTTGGAAATGTTTGTCATTTTGCCCCTTAATAAGTCTTAGAGATTTATAGGATGTTTGATAGGTTGGTTAAAACAGTTGATTAGAACTGTTTTTACTATAGTATGTAAAGTTTTACATTGTTCATAATTGAGCAAATAGTCCACACCACAACTGCCTAACACCCTTTTACTTCATATAGAATTTTTTAACAAAACAATTTTGAAGTGTTTCAGACCACATTGCTCACTAATCTTTTCACTCGAATTTCCCAACTAGAGTTTATTACATTAAACAAACCAACTAAGCTGTTTTTTTTTTTTTTTTTTGGGTCTGCTTCAAGCAAGCATTAGTTAAGGAGTATCTAACAAAAAGTAATGAGCAGAAATTTTCATCACAAAGGCTTAAAGAAACCCATAATTAGGCACAAAGCACGATTTCACTTCATGTCACACTCGTTTACACAAAACAAAGATGAGGAGTGAAAAGTGAGGAAGTCCTTCAATCTTTAGAGTCTAACCACAACAACAGAAATATCATCAGTGCTCTTCCTGTTGAGTGCCTCCTCAGTAAGGGTCTTTGCTGCTGCGCGAGCGTCCTTGATATGTCTAATAGCATCTACAGCTTCTTGGTTTGACATTACCTGATTTCCATTTTCAAGCATAATATTCAATACAAAGTTGGGTTCATTTGAGCTTTTCTGGTCATCTTGGAGTTGCCAGAAATTCAAAAATTATACAGTTTTTTTTTTTTTTTAATGTCAAAAAGCAAACTGAAGTCAAAATTATATTTTAAAGAAGGGACAAATATATGATGTTTGGATTAAAAAAAAAAAGGCTATAAGCAACATTTGTATTACACACACTATAAGACCACCTGCGCAATGTTATACTTGGCACAAGTCTGAAAATGATTTATTTGATATCTTGTTCTATTTTATGCTCCTACATATAATACTTACCATAAATTTCTGGCATTAAAACTTGTAACAGAAAAACGATTAATTTGTATATAAATTAAAAATGACAATATTGCGATTATTAGGTGAAAAAATCAACACCCAACCTAATTGATAAAATTTGACATTAGATATAGTATTGTCTAATATAATGATTTTCTAACCCAAATCCTAAATTTTGACATCGGCATAAAGATTTTTATGTTACGTTGGAAATGCTCGCATTGAGCGTTGACAATTCCAAGCTGAAAAATTTGACTCCATGGAAGACATTTTTGACACTTTGCAAAACATAACAGGACAAAACCCAGTTGATATTTTTTAAAAAAAAGGGGGGGAAAGTAAGGAGTGGACATTACACACAAACAGACGTGCATGCAAAGAGCCGTGGAGTTATGGATTTGAGACATCGAATAAAAACAAACCTTCCATAATCCATCGCTTGCCAAAATAACAAACTCCGCGTCATCATCGATCGCCTCCACCACCACGTCTGGTTCAGAACTGAGATGCTTCTTCAAGCTCTTGTCGCCAAACGCCCTCGCCACCGCCAACTGACCGTCAACACGAGGAACGTCCCCTGCATTTGGAACAGAATTTGATAGTCCAAAACAAAAGTGGAAGAATAAGACAATGGATGGTATTGCTTGCTTCTTAAAGAATTTCTTTTACATTTACTTTTAGAAATGCAACAAAAATTCCAAATAATAATCTCAACAAATGGGGTCCTCCTACAGCATACTATCACATCAAAATGAACCCTCAAAAACTCTATACAAGGATATAATTAACAATATGGCTATCAAATTTTCATCTAGTGCTAGATAAAGTAAATTCTATATAGTTAACAATTGTTTCTTCAAATCAAATTTACCCGGGAAGTTGGACACAAAACCGCCTCTATTCTCGATATCCTCTCTTTCAATGCTTGGCTCATGGTCAACTGATAGTTGCTTGGCCATGCCATTCTTGCAGATAACTGCTCGAGAATCCCCAACATTCGCCACAACCAACTTTTGGCAATTGATCAATATGGCTGTAACTGCAGTTGATCCCCCTTTGCCCAGATCAAGTGCCTTGTCCAGAATTGTATTGTCCGTTATTCGATATGCTTTCTTTACTGCTTTCTCAGTTTCTGTCCAAAAGTCCGGCTGTGCAAAAGGGGAAAATAAAGGCCAAAAAATAAATCAACAATCAAGGAAGGAGGAGTAAGCCAAGGTGAGCATCCAATCCAATTCGATGTTTTTGTCATAATCATTCTCTTGTGGACTGGATTGGAGGTCTTTTTACATAACCGATTTGCAATTAAAAATAAATTGAGAAATGAATTTGAACCAATACAGTTTGAGTTTGTATTGCGGCAATTTGAATTTTGTGAGGAAAAAACTATAGTAAAATGAGTTTAAACTAAGATTTTTCGGGTTCACTCATTTACCAAATGGCCAATAATTCAAACCCAATCACTATAATCGAAAAGAAATGAGAGAGGGGGTGAGAAAACTAAATATCCATAATTTTTAAGCATATGACTGCAAACCAAACATATTTTAGATATGGATCTGTTTTGGTTCCCTAATCCATACATAGTCCCTGCCTAATAAGAATACAAAACAAAAAGCTTTTTTTTTTTTTTTTTAATAGCCAAAGTACTAAAAAAAATACATTTCCACATTAAATTGAATCAATTTGAATAATTGAATTGTTCAATAATAATTAAAGTTGATCCCGCCTAATTAGATTTTTCAAGTTTTGATATAATGCAATTCAATCTCATACTAAAGTATACTTCCAGTATTTTATGCAATTGAATACGTTAATAGATGCTTTATTGCTAGCCTGTTCCAACTTTCCACTTCTGTTGCTTCCATTATCACACACATTTCGGCGCACACAGTGATCTAGCAGTCTAAAAGAGAATTAATATGTTTACAAAACACACTTTTTGGTAACTTTTTTGAATGTATTTGTATGTTTCATGAATTTTTGAAGAACAAACATAAGCGCTAACATTGGATTTGACAGATGTCTTAAATTTCACTTTTTATGAACCTTCATTTAGTCATTTATCAGACCAACACCGACCAACACCTTATTCCTAGAATGATTTACTGGTGGTTATCCTATTTATTTCTCATCAATCTAATCATATATAAATCCTATGAACTTCAACCAATGGAATAAAATCTGCTACCATATTTAAGATAGAGGGGAAAAAACCGAGAATTTTCAGGGCCTTCAATGTTTTTACAAAGGAGGCTTGCCTCTCTATAAAATGGAGAAAGCCCATTTGCTTCCTACTTTGATCAGTTGGGAGAGGAGTTGATACATGTTGCCCCTGTTAGGCTCTCCCTTCAGCTGTTCCGCATTAAAATTTTGGAAACCATTTATACATCAGCAACTGTAGACCGTGTTAGAAAAAATTGAAACCAATCCAATCCAATTAAATTTCCAATTTTACATCCAATTTATATTAAATAGGATTAGATCAGTTTGTTATCTAACTACGTTAGATAATTTGCTCACCCCTAAGGGAAAAAAGAATAGAACATCGAAGCGGAAATAAGTATTGGAACTGCATTACCTCCTTTAAAATATTTTCGAAAAGATGAGTCCGCAAGTAACCGGGGATCTCGTGGCTCAAATGGCCATCAAATATTGCAAATAATCCAAGCTCATTGTCGTCAACTTGCTTGAATTGTGCAACAACATAATCCTCCATGGCATGATGGGCTTTTCCCTTCACCAAGTGGAAGCCATGCGTCACATGTTTTTGCATCTTGCTCTTCCCTTTCCCTGAATCGGACGAACCTAGTCCTACTTTTTCCTGTAAGATAAGTACATTATCAACTTGGATTTTGAGTAAAAAACTTGTGCCACTAATGACAAATGTAATCCTCTTCCAACACATAGGTGCCCTTTTTTTCTGTGACCAAAGATAAGCCTAAAAGCACAGAAGAAGCCAACACGAACAAAGATATAATTAAATAAAATTATAATTAAATTAATAAAAACAACAACAAAAGGATGAAAATATAATGCTAACAGAGCTAAAGCCAAAGGAAAAATAATTTTGATAATTAAGAAAAACTACATTGATGGTTGATTTTGACACCCTTTCTAGGTAAATGGAGGTACGTTGGATTTTATTGTGGTTGATCAATAATATATCATACCAATGATGTATCATTGATAAACAAGTCTATCTTTCATTTATCAATAGTTTATTACTGATAAACTATAAAATTAAAGGTATTACTGACTGATATTGATCCATCACTTACAAACAACCCAGTTAATCACTGCTAATCCACTACATCACTAAATAACCATTTCTAATAACGGTCTTTTTCTAATTTAACAAATCTGTGGCCAAATATCTGACTTTTCCATGTAGAGAATTATTAAATAAAGCAATTGTATGACTCTGTTAATAATAAAAAATGGCAACCTCAAAAAAAGTAATAAATAAATAAAAGAATAACCTTCAAACATTATTTAAAAGACACAGCCAAGGCCATAAGGACAGAAGGAGAGGCAATTGAATTGTTTATGAGCCCAATTTTCAAGCTTTAGAAGTACAAAAAATACGTGGTGGTTCCTAATTATTTAAGCACTTCGTTTATATATTATTCTCCGTCATTTTGATCTACGCAAAGGAACAGATAATATATATATATACACACACAAACATACATACATAGAAGAGACGGATTCAGATCTAAAATTGGGGCGATAGGAAGAAACCCAGAAAAGAAATCCACAAACAAACTAAGAATTCAAGAGGAAAAATGGGTTTTCATTTTGACAAACGTACCTTCATCTTGTTGAGGATCTCTCTGCCGGTCATGGCTTTTCTTGGGCAGTGGAGCCTCTGTATTTATACGTACAGTAACACAAGGAAGAAAGAGTTTGTTTGTGAAGTGTGAAAAACACAGTGGGCAAGAGAGAGAGAGAGAAACGGAAAACAGGGAAACGGAAGGAAGGAGAGACAAGTGGAAGGGAGGAAGATGATGATGCCGTTGTGGTTGACTGAAACGACCGCTGCTATTGTTAAGACGCGTTCTCAGCATTCACCACCACAATACACGCTCTCGCCACGACTTGTCTTTTCTTCCCTCTCTTTCCTCTTTCTCTCTCTTATTTTTCTTTTTCTTTGCTTTTGTTCTTTCCCTTTCCTGATCCTCATTTTTACAAGGCGTCGCTTTGTAGGGAAATTAGGTCAAGTAGAATTTTTAGTACTTTTTAAAATACATTACTGTAAGTTTTTAAAATAAAACAAGTACTTATCTATCAATGGTAAATTAAATTTAGCTAATAAACTTAAAAAATTTATCAATATTAAATTTAATAAAGTCAAGTTTATCTTTGATAAATTTGTCAAATTTATTAGTAGTTTATTATTACTGATTTTAACTTATAAATTTTTTGAGTTATTAGTGTTAAACTCAATAAACTTAATAAACTTAAATTTATTATTAATTAACAGCAATTTGTCTCATTTTAAAAATTACAGTCATTTATTTTAAAAGTGCTTTGAAAAGAGTCATTTACCTCTATATCCTTTTATTAAATAAAGAGATATTATCGTTTCGAAATTAAAAAAAAAAAGTCATATAGGTATGAGAAACTGACATCTTATGCACACTTTAAAAAATTATATTTATTTATGCTATACTTATTAGACATATATACCTTAAAAGTAAAAATGTAATATGTTTTTGGATATATTTTTATCAATAAGAAGTTTATTTATTATTCATATACCAAATTACTGTATATTTATTAAATGTATGATAAGCAAACGAAAGTCTGAGACTATCAGTCTAAGCCTTTAGAATCAGGCATATGATGGACAGATTATGCGGAAGACATGATTCTAAAGGTGACAGTCTAAATCATAAGATCCGCAATCGAGGAAATAAAGTTGGATGCTTTATTCATGTAAAGATTGTCATGTCGTCTATATCCGTAATGGGAGATGGTTTGTATTGGCCATCAAAGATGGACTCTACGAATATAAAAATCGGTGCATTGTCATAGATGACGATGCATTGGATCGGGACATAAAGTGTAATTGATTTGAATAAATAATTTTATCTCGAGAAATCAATTCACTTTAGACAATCATACGTGTTGTATCTTAATCTTGAGATCAATAATGGGCCCGTTATCTTGACTTATGTCTTTTGATATACCAAAGGGTGACATCCATAATTTATGTTGGTACGCATGTTGGTACATTAGAGACGTGACTCTAGATAGCATAGACTTGTTATTCATAGATACAGAATCCATAGCTCCTCTTTAGGAGTCGATGATATCCTCTTATATGCGTTATCTTGTTGTTGGAAAACTAGAGCACTCAACTATTTAGATACATAGGTGTAACCGAATGGTATGCTATATTTGGATGGTAAGTTTTTCGATATTGAGATAATGAAACATAAGAGAAAAATAATCAAGAATGTAAGACAGAAGTTATCCTTAAGTAGATTATGGATACATTTGGAGATACGATACATTATAATATATCATAGAGACTTAGGTATTCGAGCTTCGTAATTCTATACAGTTCAAGAGTATAGCTCTAAGCTTTTAGTGGCGTAGCGTTAGAGTTGATAATTATGAAATGTATATCTGGGATATTAGGTCTCATAATTATCGAAAGCTTGAATAATATAGGTCTATCAGGTCCCCTTTACTAGTTCCAAATAAATCTTGTAACAATACGGTGTGCTTTTTCAATAAATTTGTGACTTATGTTAATTTATCAGATTGGTTGAAATTCAATAGGATCAGATAATTCATGTCTGTTTACCGGTTGAATTAATTTTGTGAAAAATTAATTCAAAATAAACTTATTGAATTATCAAGAATATTTATTTTCCTAGAGATTATCTACATATGGTTGTTTTAATCAGATAACTTCTCTATTGGGTTATTTGAATTGAAACTGAGGCTTTATCCAAAGAATTTCAGGTGGAAAATAAAAGATTCGCAGAGATCATTTATCGTAAGTTCGGCAGGTCAGTCTTCAGGTTCAGCCTGCCAATGGAGTAAGTTCAGCAGGCTGATTTGCCAATTCGGCCTGCCGACTAAACGATAATCTAATCACGCGTTTTTATGCGATTTTATCATATATTGATCTAGATTTGAATTTTTTAGGCCTTATTTGATAAGGACTAACCTCTAGGTTCAACCTCTATAAATAGGGAGTGAGACTCATAAGTATTCAAATCAGTTGAGAAATCAAGAGTGAGCACCCTATACTATGAGTCTTTGAACCTCCTCTGAGAGCTATTGTTCACAAATTATGAACGGTAGTTCTAGGTATTTCTTAACTGGTTAGAAGGAGAGTCACCTGGGAAAAGCTGTATGACGTTTGTCCACACGCACTCTAATCATAGATAGAGAATAGCAAAAAAGACCAATTAGTTGAGGCTATTTTGGAACGTTCTTCTCTTTATTGATTGCAGGAGTTCTTGAGTAAACAAGGTTAGTAAGATCTATTTAATTTATGTATATGACGTGTCCAACTTGTGTTTTAGCAAATACTCTGGTGTAAAATTTTTAAATTTTCGCTGCGTACTATTTTTCTAACAATTAGTATCAGAGCTATGGTTTTTACATAAATTTATGAGTTTTTGATCATGCTATATGTATAAATTATGTGATCTTGATCTCTCCTATGCTATAATTTAATTTTTTAGAGAGTTGACACTCTAGGGTTTCTATATATTTATGTTGTCATAGATTATATGGTGAATATTTATTAATTAATTATGATTGATTAAATTATTATTCAACTATTAATTAATTAATTAATTAATGCCGGTTATGGTTTCTTAGAGGTTAAAATGTGTATCTAGGTTTTTCATGTAATTAGATGGCGGTCTATCATCATCGTCTAGGAATTATTCTTTAATTTTAAATTTGTAAGAATTTTGTAATTAAATAATCATTCGGAGAAGACAGATCTAGAAGACGAATAATAATGTTCCATAGGTGTTTCTTGAGTCTTTAATTTTATGTTTTTGAATTGTTGAAAATAAGATTAAAAGGTTACATTAAAAGTGTCTTTTCTGGAAAACATGACTTTTGCTCGATCGACAAGACGAACCCTCAAAATCGGGAGGCCGATGGTTGTAGACTGGTAAGCTGGACCTCGTCTTTGGTCGGCCATCCGTGGAGCAAAATTCTGACGACTCTAGCAACAGGCCAAACTTTTAAGTACAGCAATCCGATCTAACATGACTGGCAGGCCAAAATATGAGGTTCGATAGGCCGAAGGGTCATGACCCATATGCCGATTTCACAGATCAGCATATCGCAGAGAGTTGTGAATTTTCAAAAAAGGTGTGTTTTTTGCTGTATTTTTTATTTTATTTTTGGGACAATTCTGAGAAACATTAAATTTGGATATAACTAGAAATATGGAGTATTCGATCTATGTAGGATTGAAAACTTAAAGATGAATAATACATGAAGAATGATACAATTTGAAGATTCAAGCATGAAAAATCGATAATATGTTTCGATTTATCTCTTGTAATCTTTGATTTCTTTTCTCTAAGATAGGACCATAATATTACGGCTATTTATTATTATTTTGATTATGGCTTTGCATGATTGCTTTGCTTGTTTACATTATAATATGATTTGTTATTTATGTTGATAATAAGTCATATAGAATAGGGAGTGCCGCTCATTAAGAATTATTCGCGCATGTTCTTAAAATAAAACCTTGATTTCAAAAGATTGAGTGGGAGAAGTTTTTCAAAGAGAGGACCTACGACCTCCATCGTTGGTCTGTAAGTAGTACATGGTGGTTCAACCCCTAGAAAGGGACTTCATCATGTACTGAGTTGGATCTCAGAAGATAAGGTATCTTAGCATGATTTATCATTGCACACCCCTAGGTGGTGATTATAAATGATGGATAAAATATTGAAACGATGGTTATACACTCAAGTTAATTTTATTATTAACCTCTCGTAGGAGCTCTGTTAATAAAATTAATGGCCAAAGAAATAATTATTAATATATGTTAGATCATACGGGTCCTAGATGGCATATATTAATCAGGAGGAGATCCGTATTTCTAATCGAATTTGGCAAGTCTCCCCTAGAAGGCTTGTTGAATTCTGAGTTAGGAATTATCGTTGTAAGGTTATGATATTTTTAAGGTTTTGACACATAAACACATTATATGTTTTATAAGATTGTGTTATCTTACTAAATTATTATAGTATGTTTGTTTATATTTAATATATGATTTTTATTGTAGATTAAAATGTCTAAAAATGCTTTATCTTCGATACTTGGCAAAAATCAATTAATCGATAAGAATTTTAATGATTGAAAACGAAACCTAGATATCGTCTTGTCCTTTGAGAAATTAAAATTTGTGCTGACAACTCTGTGTCCTCCTGAGCCTACGAGAGATTCCACTAATGAGCAAATCCAAGCATATGATCGTTAGAAGGATGCTGATGATTAGGCCTGCTGTTATGTCATGGCCAACATGAATAAGGTGTTGCAGGCTCAACATGAAGATTATAATACTACGAAGCAGATCTTTGATAATCTCGAAGACATATTTGGAGGCCAGACCCTAATAAAATGACAAAGGGCACTTCGAAAACTTCTAAACTGCAAACAAAGGCCGGGGATGTCTGTGAAGGAGCATATGATGTTGGTCATGGGTTACCTCGCTGAGGCTCAAACCAATAGAGCTGACATTGATGCTGAAACTTAGATGACTATAGTCTTTGAAACTCTATCTAAGGAGTTTATCCCTTTTAGAGCTACATTTAATTTAAGTAATAGAAGGGATATGACATTGACTGAGTTAATGAAGCAGTTAAAGGAGTTCAAAAATTTGATCAAGGAAACTCCTGCTGGTGGTGAGGCTAACTTAGCAGCTGCCTCTAGTTCCAATCCCAGTCTTGGGAATGGAAAGAAGCAACAAGCTAAGAACGAGAAGTCTTCTATTCCTGCAAATGGCAAGAACAAAAAGAACCAGAAGAAGCTTAAGTGCTTTTTCTATGGGAAGGTTGGGCATATAAAGACGAATTGCAAAGACTTCCTTTCCTGAGGAAGTAAGTGTGATCTTCTGGTTATTGAAACTTGTTTGGTTGAAGAATCTAGTGACACTTGGGTTATAGATTCCGGAGCAACTAATCATGTTTGTATTTCTCTGTAGGGATTTAAAAAAATAAGAAGTCTGCTACATGAAGACTTCACGCTTCGGATGAATGTGAATCCTTGGTGTTGGCTGAAGCAGTGAGAGACGTCCATATTTACTTTGATAATTACAGAGTCTATTTTTGCAAGATTGTTTTTATGTTCCTAAATTAAAAAGAAATTTAATTTCTGTAGCTTGTTTATTTAAAGAATCTTATGTAGTTTCTTTTAATAATAAAGTGGTGATTCGTAAAAATAAATCTTTTATCTGTAATAGATGGATATGAAATAATCTATATTTTATCAAACCTAAGATGGACTTACCGTTGAACACTGAGGTTGATGATAATAACTCTAAAAGACTTAAAACTTCTCACTCTAATAAGACTTATCTTTGGCATTTATGGCGATGTCATATTAACCTGAATAGGATTTAAAGGTTAGTAAGGGATGGACCTTTAAGTTACTTAAAGGTGGAATCTATGCCGTAATGTGAATCTTGTTTGGAGGGTGAAATGACCAAAAGACTATTTGGGTCTAAGGGCAATAGGGCCGAAGGGGTTCTAAAACTTATGCATAGTGATATTTCCAGACCTATGAACATCCAGGCATGAGTCGTCACTTTTATTGATGATTACTCAAGGTATGGGTATGTGGACCTAATGCACCACAAAAGCGAAACTTATGACAAGTTTAGGAAGTTTCAAGCTAAAGTAAAAATGCAATTGGGTAGACCATAAAGGCACTTTAATTTGATCAAGGTGGAGAATATCTTTTTAATGAGTTCTTGGGACACTTATTAAAGCATGGGATTTTATCCCATTTGACTACACTAGGCACTCCGCAGCAAAATGGCATGGTTGAGAGAAGAAATAGGACTTTGTTGGATATAGTCAGGTCTATGATGAGTTATTCACCATTACCTTTATCATTTTGGGGATATGTACTACAAACCGCATGTTATCTTTTGAACAATGTGCCTTCAAAGTCAGTTCCTAAAACTCCTCACGAGTTGTGGACAGGGAAAAAGACATCTGTAAACCATATTCGCATATGGGGATGTCCGACTCATGTCTTGTTTAAGGAAGCGAATAAGTTGAAAGTACGTTCAGAAGTTTGTATGTTTGTAGGATATTCAAAAGAGACTAAAGGGGGTTATTTTTATAACCCAAAGGAAAATAAAGTCGTGGTTTCAACTAATGCAATTTTCCTTGAGGAAAGTTACATGGATGACTTTAAGCCTCAAAGCAAAGTAGTCCTTAAGGAGTTGGCGAGTGATTCAATCACTCTGAGGGTTTTAAATGAAATCGTTCTAATCAATGTAGAATAACCAACCAAACCCGAACAACAACCTAAGGGGCTTCGGCGTAATGGGAGGATCGGGCGTCAACCCAAGAGGTATATGTTCAATAGTGAGGCCTTTTTGGCTGAACTGGTTGAACATGATAGGAACCCTTACACTAAAGAAGAAGCTATGGGAGATGTTGATTTGAAACTCTTGACAGAGGCCATGAACACATAGATGAAGTCTATGGAGATTAATCAGATCTAGGAACTTGTAGATCTTTCCAAAGGGGTAAAACCCATACGGTGTAAATGGATCTATAAGAGAAAGAGAGGAGTGGATGGAAAAGTCGAAACCTATAAGGCTAGACTTGTTGCTAATGGATACATGCAAAAAAAAGGAATCGATTATGAGAAAACCTTTTCACCTGTAGCCATGCTTAAGTCCATCCGCATTCTCTTGACCATACCTAACCTCTTAACTACGAGGTTTAGCAGATGAATGTCAAGACGGCCTTTTTAAACGGCTATCTTGATGAGTCCATTTATATGGAACAACCAAACGGATTCAAGGCTAAGGGTCATAAGGGTAAGGTTTGTAAGCTGCAAAAGTCAATTTATAGACTTAAGCAGGCTTCTTGTTCTTAGAATATAAGATTTGATCAGGTGATCAAGACTTATGGGTTCGCACAAAATGTAGACAAACCATGTGTTTATAAACATATTAAGGATCGAAAGGTAGCTTTTTTACTACTCTATGTAAATGACATTCTGCAAATTAGCAATGATATTGGGGTGTTGTTATCGATCAAATTATGGTTGACCTAGCAGTTTGACATGAAAGACTTGGGTGAAGCTAATTTTGTTCTCGATATCTAGATCTTTTAGGATAGGCAGAACAGGATGATAGCTTTATCCCAAGTAGGCAACATAAATAAAATTCTTAAAAGGTATGTAATGTAGGATTCCAAGAAAGGTAGGCAACCATCTAAGTCTGGAATTGTTCTTTCTAAGAAAAACTCACCAAAGTCTGATGAGAAAATAGAATATATGAAAAAGGTGCCTTATGCTTCAGTAGTGGGTAGTCTCATGTATGCCATGCCTTGCACAAGACCGAATATTAGTTATGCTGTTGGGATTGTAAGTCGATTTTAGTCGGATCCAGGACCGAACCACTGGGTTACAGTCAAGCATATTTTTAAATACCTGAGAAGAACTCAAGGGTATATACTAGTGTATTCAGGTGAGGATTTAACGCCTCTAGGATACATTGACTTGGATTTTCAATCCTCTCTGGATTCGAGAAGATCGACTTTAGGTTTTGTGTTTACTCTAGGCGGCGGTGCCATTGTTTGGAGAAGTGTCAAGCAAGATCGCACTTTGGATTCAATGATGGAGGCCGAGTATGTGACAGCTAGTGATGCTTCGAAAGAAGCAGTGTGGCTTCGCAAGTTCCTTGGGGATCTTGAGGTAGTTCTTGGTATAGATAAGCAATATCGTTGTATTGTGATTATAGTGTGGCGATAGCTAATGCTAAGGAACCAAGATTTCACAAGAAGAGTAAGCATATTGATTGAAAGTATCATGTGATAAAGGACATCATTGAGGGCGGGCATGTTGCTATATGCAAAATTGCATCCGAGGACAATTTAGCTATCCATTCATGAAGATACTAACTGCAAAAGTTTTCAAAAGACATGTGGAAGCTATGAGGATATGGAATTTGTCATATTTACTCACTTAGTGCAAGTGGGAGATTGTTAGACATGTATGCCCTAGGGAGTAAAAATATAATATTGTTTGGGGACATTTTTATCAATAAAGTGTTTATTTATTATTCATATACCAAATTATTGTCCTCTTTACATTCATATTTGTTGAATGTATGATAAGCAAACAAAAGTCTGAGGCCATCAATCTAAGCCTTTAGAATCAGGCATATGATTGATAGATTATGCGGAAGACTTGATTCTAAAAGTGACAGTCTAAATCATAAGATCCGCAATCAAGGGAATAAAATTGGGTGCTTTATTCATGTAAAGATTGTTATGTTGTCTATATCCGTAATGGGAGATGGTTTGTCTTGGCCATCGGAGATAGACTCTGCAAATATAAACATTGGTGCATTGTCATAGGTGACGATGCATTAGATCAGGACATAAAGTGTAATTGATTTGAATTAATAATTTTGTCTCGGCAAATCAATTCACTTTAGACAATCATATGTGTTGTATCTTAATCCTAATATGAATAGTAGGCCCGTTGTCTTGACTTATATCTTTTGATACACCAAAAGGTGACATCAACAATTTATGTTGGTATGCATGCTGGTATGTTGGAGACGTGACTCTAGATAGCATAGACTTGTAATTCATAGATACAGAATTCATAGCTCCTCTTTAAGAATCGATGATATCCTCTTATATGTGTTGTCCTGTAATTAGAAAACTAGATTCGGGCTTCGTAATTCTAGATAGTTCAAGTGTGCAGCTCTAAATTTTTAGTGGAGTAATGTTAAAGCTGATAATTATGAAATATATAAATGGGATATTGGGTTTCATAATTATCGGGAGCTTGAAGTGTATCGGTCCATCAGGTCCCCTTTGCTAGCTCATAATAAATCTTGTAATGATAAGGTGCGCTTTTCCAACAAATTGGTGACTTATGTTAAATTATCAGATTGGCTGAAATTCTATAGGATCAGATAATTCATGTCTGTTTATCAGTTGAATTAATTTTGTGAAAAATTAATTCAAGATAAACTTGTTGAATTATCAAGAATATTTACTTTCCTAGAGATTGTCTTAGATATGGTTGTTTTAATCAGACAACTCCTCTATTGGGTTATTTGAATTAAAATTGAGACTTTATTTAAAGAATTTTGGGTGGAAAATAAAAGATTCGCAGGGATTATTTATTGTAAGTTCGATAGGCTGGTTTTCTCAAGGAATTTCTCACCCCACCACTCTCTCCTTATACTCCTAAGCGCAATGGTTACTTTGAACACTATCATCACCACATAGAAGAAACTGGTCTTGCTCGCCTTAACCATGCATCTCTCCCTCTTCCCACATCCACTCTTGGTCTTTCATCTCCATTTAAGTGCATCTTTGGTTATCCTTTTAATTATGTCAAGCATCATATTCTTGGATGTCCTTGTTATCCGTGGCTTTGACCCTACACATCCTATAATTTAGAGCCCCAAGCCCAACCTTGCATCTTTCTTGGGTCCTCCTTTATTTAAAGCGCCAATTTACATCTTAACACTTCCATGTCAAAAATCATCAGATCTCATCATGACACCTTTGTCGATTCTATATTCCTCTTTGCTTACTCTAGTTTAATCTTCCTCAAGCTACACCAAACACAACATCCACCTTGCTTCCTAATTCTTCTCCATTTTACTCTATTCCTGTTGACCCGTCAGTTTCTTCTCACGACACACAGGCTACTAATTTACCTACTTCCATTAAACATCTAGCTTCTACCTCGTGCGATGATTTCTCTTCAATGTTGCCAACACCCTCCACCTACATCGACCATATCCCTACCCCTAATATACCACCAGACCCACATGACTTCCTAACTAAGCCTCCTTTGCCCCTACGTACTACTAACGTTTACCCCATGAAATCATGGTCAAAAAACCACATTCACAAGCCAAATCAAAAACTTAAGCTCACCTTTACCTTAACCTCCACATTAGACATTGAACCCACTAGCCATACACAAACTATCAAAGACCCCAATTGGCATTGTGTTATATCCAAGGAGTTTGATATTCTTGTTTAAAATGGCATTTAGGAGCTCATGCCCACATCCTCCACAGAAAATATGGTAAAGTGTAAGTGGATTTTTTGCACGAAATGAAATTCTAATGGTTTTGTTTAAAAGTTAAAGGCAAATCTTGTGGCGAAGGGCTTCCACCAATGTCAGGGTATTGACTATCATGGTACCTTCAATCCTATAGTCAAACCAATGTTCGTCCCATACTCAAGTCTTGCCATTAATCGTGGTTGGTCCATCCAGCAACTAGCTATCAACATCGCCTTTCTTCAAGGCCATCTCACTAAAGATGTCTTAATGGCTCAACCACCTGGCTTCTAGACTCATCCCATGGACACATGTATGTAAACTCTACAAGGCAATCTATGGCCTCAAGTAGGCCTCTTCTGCATGGTACCATGAGCTCTGCACCTTTCTTCTAAGTGTCATCTTTGTGAATTCTCACTCAGACACGACTTTCATTGTCTATTGCCAATCAGGTCATACCATGTACTTTCTTGTTTATGTTGATGATATCATTCTCCTAAGTGATGATACAACTATTCTCTTGAGAATTATTGCATCCTTGGCCGCACGGTTCTCTCTTAAAGATCTAGGTAATCTCTCGTTCTTTCTTGGGGTTAAGGTACTTCCTTATCCTGATGGACTTTTCCATTCCAAATGTCAATATAGGGCTGATCTTTTCACTTGAACCAACATAGGAAATGCCAAGCCTGTTCAAAATGCCACCAGCCACTAGCACTCCTCTTTCTCTTTTGGCAAGCAACAACCTTACTGACTCCACAAAGTATTGAGCTACTATTGGCAGTATCTAGTGCTTAGCTCTCACCCGCCCAGATATTAATTTCACTATAACAATCTTTCTCAGTTCATGCATCATTCTACAACTGAACATTGGGTTGTTGTCAAAGGCCTCCTCTGGTACCTCCGTGGCACGATTGATCAATGTATTCTCCATTGTGTTTCTCCTCTTACACTTCGTGCATTCTCTGATGCTGATTGGGCTGGCAACCAAGATGACTTCACCTCCACGAGTGCCTATATTGTCTATCTTGGCCGCAATCCAATCTCGTGGAGCTCCAAAAAGCAAAGTACAATTGCTTGCTCCTCCGCTGAAGTAGAGTACCGATTTGTTGCTTCCATGGCTGCTAAACTCACATGGGTTCTTTTTGTTCTCATTGAACTTGGCGTTTTATTTTTCTCCTCACCTTCGGCCATCTATTGTGATAATGTCGGATTCACGTACCTATGCTCCAATCTCGTGTTCCATTCTCGCATCAAAAACATTGCCCTCGATTTTCACTTTGTTTGTGACAAAATTCAACTAGGTGAACTTTATGTGGCTCATATCTGTTAGGAAATTAGATTTCCAATATTAGGAATTCATATTTCCTATATTGGGCAACATATAATTTTGAATCAATTATATAATGCTATTTAATACGGGTTGAAATTTTGGTGATCTCGTTTTAATGATAAAACTCGTTAATTATGGAAACTGATATGGAGTAAAGTGAGTAGATACCATTTAGGGATTATGGAACCCTATATAAAGACCTTTTCTGGTTATAGTCCCCAACATACCAAAACACATTATAGTCTCTTTTCTCCCCATCAGGAAAAGTGACGACAGTCCCATTAAGGAATTAAGGAGTTTTGGTTGAGGAAGATCACATACGACTAGTTTCGTTGATTGATCAATACTAATGGATCCAGGTATTTCATTTGTTTATTAATTCTCAATAATCTAGTATGATATAGATCCTAGGCTTATGGTGTTCTTGCTTTAGGACAATTCTCATATTGAGTTGGGTTGATTGTTTTGTAAGTTTTTCTACAATTGGTATCAAGAGCAAGTTATCATTATTAGATTATTGGGATTTTTTTTGTATAATTGTATATGTATTTTGGTTATATATACATCTGGTTGTTATGGCAGTTATATGAACACGTTTTCTCAATTTCATGATTTCTTAAAGTTTTTTGTTTTGAAATTTTTTGGTGTTCAATATTCCAATGTGTATTCATATATATATATATATATATATATATATGCACATACAAACACACACTCTTCAATTTTTTGGACATGGTTGTGTATATATATATATACACTATGGACGTTGGTTTTTGCAACTTTTTGGATGTTGCTTTCTACATTTTTTTTAATGAAAACTAAGGTCATAAATCATTAAGTTAACAATTTTCTAAGTTTTTTGCGATTAAAATCATCTTTTTTGGTGTTTAGAAGGCATAGGAAAAGGCAGGTCTGCAATTCAGATCCAATTGGATCCATTCAGGTCGTGCAGAACCCGTCAGAGGAAGAAGACAGCTGAAAAACGATGAGTCATTTTTTTGAGTGTGTAGCAGTCATTTGGATTAAAATGACATGTCATTTTCTTAAGGTTGGCTGCGAATTCATTAAGTTCAAAACGACACATCGTTTTTGGGTAAACTAAACGACATGTCGTTTTCTTATAGATGGCTGCATTTTTTTCTTTTTAAACGATAGGTCGTTTATATTATTAAAAAAAAAATCTAATGATTAAATTGAAGTTTGAATCTTTTAGTATATATTTCCACATAATAGTCCAATATTCTAAAACGGATTAATTGAAACAATATGCTGCCAAAGTAGCCCCTTTTATGTAAATTAATTTATTTTAGAATGTCAAGGTAATTGTGCATATGTGATTCATGCGAATATTAACCGGCCCAAAGGAAGATTAATGTTTGGCCAAATTACATATTCACCTATAATAATGATATGTGATAACTATTAAGTTTTTCATGTAAATAATAGTCGGTCCAAAGAAAGGGTATTCTTTTACAGGAATTATTATCAGTATTTGATTACTATGCTAAGAATACCACTTACAAGTTGATATCTCTGTCCAAAGACTAGATATTAATGTTGTGTTATGTATCTTGATTAAAGGCCCATATATATATTGTTTATTTTTTATTTATTATTTATTTTGTTCTTTATCCAGTCTCAATTGCTACTGCTACAAATGTTTCTACTCAAGTCAACAACATCCTAATGCTGAATGGGACGAACTTCAAGATTTGGAAGGAAACCGTGGAGATAGTCCTTGGTTGTATGGATTTGGATCTTGCACTTAGGTCAGAACGACCCATTCCCACTATAGAAAACCCTAATGAGGTTAAAATTGAGAAATGGGATCGCTCTAACTGAATGTGCTTAATGATCATGAAACACATTATTCCCGAAGCGTTTCGAGGCTCTATTACTGAGAGTGAGAATGCCAAGAAGTTCATTGAGGAAATTGAGCAATATTTTGCCAAAAATGAAAAGTCAGAGGCGAGTAGCCTTTTGGCTAAACTCATCTCAATGAAATATAAGGCCAAACGGAACATAAGAGAGTACATCATGGAGATGTCTCATCTCGCATCAAAACTCAAGTCACTTAGCTAGAGCTGTCAGAGGACTTGCTCGTGCACTTGGTTTTGATCTCTCTTCCTGCACACTTTGGGCAATTCAAGTGAGTTATAACACTCAAAAGGACAAATGGTCCTTAAATAAGCTTATATCTCACTGTGTGCAAGAAAAAGAGAGGCAACAGCGGGATAAGACTGAGGTGCTCACTAGTCTTCAACCTCTCAAAACAAAAAAGAAGAAGAGAGCTAAGGATACTGCGGAAGGTGCTTCTCAGTAGAAAAAGAAACAAAAGAAGAAGGATGAGAATTTTACCTGCTCTTTCTGTAAGAAGCCGGGACACATGAAGAAAGAGTGTCCCAAATACGCCGCCTGGCGTGTAAAGAAGGGTAAGCTTCTAACTTTTGTTTGTTCTGAAGTTAATTTAGCTTCTGTACCTAAGAATAATTGGTGGGTGGATTCTGGTGCTACTACTCACATAAGTATGACTATGCAGGGTTATCTGTGGAGCCAAATGCCAAGTGATGCTAAAAGATTCATCTTTGCAGGCGATGGCAATAAAGCTGCAATGGAGGCTATAGGAACTTTCAGATTACGATTAAGAACTTGAATTTATTTAGATTTATTTAAGACTTATATTGTATCGTCTTTTCGACGGAATTTGATTTCTATTTCTTTATTGGACAAATCAGGCTTTTCTTGTTCGTTTGGAAATAATAAAGTTAGTCTCTACCAAAATTCAAATTTTATTGGTTCTGGTTCTTTAATTGATAATCTATACATGCTTGATGTTGTTAGTTCCTATAATGAAATACTGCAAACAAGTTTACATGATACAAAGCGAAAATTAAATGAGAATTCTGCCATCTTATGGCATAAGCGTTTAGGTCACATCTCTAAGCAGAGAATTCAGAGACTTGTATCAGATGGAATTCTTAAACCCTTAGATCTGACAGACTTTCAAGTCTGCATTGAGTGTATTAAGGGAAAACAAACAAACATAAGAAACATAGGTGCCGAAAGAGCTAAAGATGTCTTAAAACTCATACATACCGATATATCTGGTCCATTCCCTACGACCTCTTGGAATGGACAGCAGTATTTTATTACGTTCATAGACGACTACTCTAGGTATGGTTACCTATACTTGATACATGAGAAGTCACAATCCCTAGATGTTTTCAAATCTTTCAAAGCAGAGGTAGAACTTCAACTTGGAAAGAAAATTAAAGCTGTCAGATCTGATCGTGGTGGAGAATACTACGGCAGGTATGATGGATCAGGAGAACAACGTCCAGGACCCTTCACACTTTTCCTCAATGAGTGTGGAATTGTTCCACAATACACTATGCCGGGCAAACCTAACATGAATGGTGTTGTGGAACGACGAAACTGAACTCTTAAGGATATGGTAAGGAGTATGATTAGTCATTCTTCTTTGCCAGAGTTGCTTTGGGGAGAAGCGTTAAAGACTACATTTTACATCCTTAATTGAGTTCCAAGTAAAGCAGTTGCCAAAACCCCTTATGAACTTTAGACATGCAAGAAGCCTAGCATAAGGCACTTGCATATTTGGGGTTGTCCAGCTGAGGCTCGGCCTTACAGGCCACATGAAAGAAAACTGGACTCAAGAACGGTTAGCTGCTATTTTGTTGGTTACGTTGAACACTCTCGATGGTATAAATTTACAATCTCACAACAAGATCCTTTTTCGAGACGGGAAATGCAAGATTTCTTGAGGATGTTGAGTTTTGAGGGGAAGGAAACGTAAGAAATGTTGTCTTTGAAGAAGAATCTGCTATTGACGATGATCAAGTCTTTATACCTATTACTGTTCAAGATGCAGCTCCAAACAGCAATGTTCATATTCCTATTCCTAACATTGTTCCAGACCAAGACAACAGTGAAATTCCTCCTCAAGCACCACCTGTAGAACAAACTCAACAATCTCAAGAAGTGCCATTAAGAAGATCTACTAGGGAGAGGAGAAATGCGATTCCAGATGATTATATCGTCTTTCTCCAAGAACATGAGGATGGTGTTGGTTTAATAGAGGATGACCCGATTAACTTCTGTCAAGCCATGCGTAGTTCTAACTCTCAAAAAATGGATTGATACCATGAAGGATGAGCTGAAGTCTATGAAAGACAATGACATTTAGGATCTCGTCAAATTACCTAAAGGTGTGAAGCCCATTGGTTGTAAATGGATATTTAAAACCAAGAGGGATTTGAAGGGTAATGTCGGGAGATACAAGGCATGATTAGTTGCCAAAGGCTTTACTCAAAAGGAAGGCATATACTATAAAGAGACTTTCTCTCTAGTATCTTCGAAAGACTCTTTTAGAATCATAATGGCACTAGTGGCTCATTTTGATCTGGAGCTACATCATATGGATGTCAAGACTACGTTTCTTAATGGAGATATTGATGAAACGATTTATATGGTATAGCCAGAAAACTTTGTATTCAGAGATTCAAAGTCGATGGTTTGTAAATTAAAAAAATCCATGTATGGTCTTAAACAAGCTTCCCGTCAATGGTATCACAAGTTTCATCAAGTCATTACCTCGTACGGTTTTGAGGGAAATGTCATTGATGAATGTGTATATCACAAGTTCAGTGGGAGTAAATATATCTTCCTGGTGTTATATGTCGATGATATTTTACTCGCTAGCAGCGATATAGGCTTACTACATGAAACCAAGAAATTTCTGACGAGTAATTTTGAGATGAAAGATCTTAGTGACGTCTCTTTTGTATTAAGTATTCAGATACTGAGAGATCGTTCTCGACGTATCCTAGGGTTGTTGCAAAAGAGCTATATCGATAAAGTTTTGAGTAAATTCGACATGAAAGATAGTAAACCAGGAGACACGCCCATAGCTAAAGGAGACAAATTTAGTCTCAAACAATACCCCAATAATGACATTGAAAGAAAAGAGATGCAAAAGATTCCCTATGCATCAGTAGTAGGGAGTCTGATGTACGCTCAAGTTTGTACTCGTCCTGACATAGCGTTTATAGTGGGAGTCTTAGGCAGATTCTTGAGTGATCCAGGTATGTAACATTGGAAGGCAGCAAAACGTGTAATGTGTTATTTGAAGAGAACGAAAGACTACATGATCACTTATCGGAGATCAAACAATTTAGAGATCATTGGGTATTCTGACTCTGATTTTACGAGATGCCAAGACAGCAGGCGCTCCACATTAGGTTACATTTATATGATGGCTAGAGGAGCCATCTCATGGAAGTCTGCTAACCAGACTCTGATAGCTCCTTCAACCATGGTTGCGGAGTTCATAGCTTGTTATGAGGCGTCCAACCACGAGATATGGCTGTGAAACTTTGTCACTAAGTTACGTGTGGTAGATGGTATTGATAGACCATTGAAGATTTACTGTGACAATAACTCAGCAATACTATATTCCAACAATAACAGCAGCTCAACAAAGTCGATGTTTATTGACGTTAAATTTCTGGTTGTCAAAGAGAAAGTTCAAAATAAACAAATTTCCATAGAACATATAGGAACAGAGTCTATGCTAGCTGACCCATTAACCAAAGGCTTGACACCTAAGGTCTTTCACGAGCACACTGCTCATATGAGTGTTGTTCCTGATAATGCCTTGTTTTAGTGAAATTTTTGATGTTCTATGAATTTTTGTTTTGGACACTAGATTATTCAGTTTTTCTACAGAATAAAGATTGATGGTTTATAATTCTCTTTCTGAGCTTGCTTATCTTTTATATATGCAATGTTTGCATTACACTAAGGACTTTGAATCGATCTCACTAAAGACTAAAGAAGGACCAGTTGGAAATAGACACGTTTGAGATCATATTACATGTAATTTCTATGTTACTCATCCGTATTTGATCTATGTCATTGAGTATGATAGTATTGTGATGATCGTGGTTTAGTCACTACTATATTGAGACTAAAGCTGCGATGTTTCCATTACTAGTATATGAGATGGACCAATATTGTTTAAAGATAAATAGCTTACAGATGCGGGCCTAAGGAATTTTGAGAAATAATTGCTTCAAGAATAATATATAGCCCAAGTGGGAGATTATTAGGAAATTAGATTTCCAATATTAGGTAATTACTAGGAAATCATATTTTCCATATTGGGCAACATATAATTTTGAATCAATTATATAATGCTATTTAATACGGGTTGAAATTTTGGTGATCTCGTTTTAATGATAAAACCTGTAAATTATAGAAACTGATATGGAGTAAATTGAGTAGATACCATTTAGGGGATTATGAGAACCCTATATAAAGACCTTTTTTGGTTATAGTCCCCAACATACCAAAACATGTTATAGTCTCTTGTCCCCCCATCAGGAAAAGTGACGACAGTCCCATTGAGGAATTGAGGCGTTTTGGTTGAGAAGATCACATACCACCAGTTCCGTTGATTGATCAATACTAATGGATTCAGGTATTTTATTTGTTTATGAATTCTCAATAATCTAGTATGATATAGATCCTAGGCTTATGGTGTTCTTGCTTTAGGACAATTCTCATATTAAGTTGGGTTGATTGTTTTGTAAATTTTTCTACAATATCTCCTTTGAAGATCTACTTGTTCCCTCGCACTCGTTTCATGTTACTGTGGTTCAAGATTAGTGTCTCAAACTGACCCACCACCTTGCGGGGGCATATTAGTGAAGTATGGTCAATTTCCATTTAATGTATTATATTGTGCATTGACCTCTAATTTGTATTTTAGCTAGTTTCTTATTTTGCGTAATTTGATTGGTTTAGGAAACTAATTTACTCATTGCATTTAGGCATTCTTTCAGTGTACTCAATCTGTATATATGCCAAGACTAATCAATAAAAGGCGCAGGCCATTAGTTAACAATATTTTTTCCTCTATTAGTTCGTTCGAGGGAACCAAAACCTCCAAAAGACTGAAACTTAATTTTAGACTAGAAAGATAATCACACAACATTTTAAGGAGCTTTTCAAGATGAACATATATCCAAGGGTTTCAAGCCCAAGAACACTTCTCTCCACGGTATACTAAGCTATTTTGTTTTACCATCCTAAGTTTAGACTGAAATAAACCACTACAATACGCATCTTTTTCCCTAACATTTCATCATTCTAGTACTAGAAATCAAGTTCAACCAACAAAAAAAAGAGTTTGTGCATAAATCTCAGTAGTCAAAGTCACTGAATAAAACGATGTTCGATATAGATGTCCCAAACACCAAGGAAAATGTATGCCATCTTATAAAATAGACTAAAAAGACTCCTTTCAGAATGAAGATTCATAGACTTAAATACTACATATGATAAAGATTTAGGTCATACCGACTAAATATGAAGTTCTATTACATTTCCGTAATTTTTTTTTTTTTTTATATTTTGTTGCACTGATAACATATCTTTTTCAATACCATGCCAAATAGATTCTCCAAAACCTATCATTTTTGCACACTACATTAGTTTGTTGCATATCCAACTGACAGGAATGGGGCTTGCTTCTTAGGCCTTGATCTAGGCCACCTCCTCTAAGGTCTTCATCCTTTGGAAAATGCCACAAACATAGTCCTGGGCCTGTCTGCCTTCCCTAGAAAGCCCAGGTAGGTTCTCCATACTCCACTTTGCCACCAAGTGTTCCAAAATCTCTCTATAGTCAGTGGTTCTGTAAATTTCAATGCAAGAGGAAACCTTACGTAAGTGATGAAAGAGATTGATGTAGTTTCCGACGTGCATGCATTGAGATTCTCCTCTTCATGGTGTCTACAAAGGCCAAAAGTGTGTTGTTTGGATCGAGCTCAAAAGGCTTGGAGACTATCTTGGTATAAGCAGCCTCGTGACGCTTCTCGTGTGCAGCAGTGACTCCACAAACTTGGGCGGGGTTTGAGTCTCCATATCTGATGGCAAGTTTGGCTGTGCTTCTGTGAAATATAAAGATTGCCCTTTCTTAGAATGAAGTGCTGATGGTGAAGAGGTAGGGATTCTCACCGGTGCCAATATGCTGAAAAAATAGTATTCTATTACATGGATATATAGTTGTATATTTTTTATTTAGTGGGGGCATTTTTACTTGTGGTGGAGGTTCTAAATTTTTCCAACTATTAGTTTAACTTTCAAACTTTGTAAAAACCTTAAATATCATAAATATAATTATGGTCAGAGATAAAACCAGTCATTCGACCCTTAAACTCACTTCTACCGTTTTGAGCTCTAAAAGTCAAAAATTATTGTTTGGTACCTACACTAAAAATCCGGCACTTCCATTCCTTTCCTATACTTAAATTTCATTATTAGTTTATTTGGATATTATATAAAACTATGCTATCAGCCCTTTATACAGATATATAGAGCAACACATATTTTACTAAACTTTGCATTTTTCCTCCAATTTTTATTTTTACGTTTCTGCACCCTAAACTTTTAAAAAATTTCTCAAATGTTCCAGTTAGGCTCTAACTATATCTCTGTATTGTCCCTAAGAATTTTAGCCTAAATCCACGTCTCCAACCTGGACTACTTTTACTTTTATTTTTAGCTCGATTCTAACAATTTTAGCATTTTAGTCCCTAACCCGGTTTCTATTGTTCCCATATCCTAACCACTTAGTAATTTACTTATTCAGGTCTTCTAAAACCACATTTCACAGTAAACAGTCGTCATTCTGCTTCATAAACCAAAAATTCAAACTTTAACCTCGTATTGATATTTTTGACAATATCACCCTCCAAGGGTATGACGTAGCATTCCTAAGTCATTCCTCAACATTTAGCCTTGAAATTTTGACACAACATCGCCTATATAGAGATAGTTCTTCCAGGTTTGTAGATTTTAAGATTTCATCTGGTATTTTTTTTTCATTTTTATTTGGCCAAAAAGTGCCAAATCTCATCACTTTAATCTTTCTAAACTTGAAAATTGCATTTCAGATTCATTTCTTAACCACACCTTCTCAAACTTTAGTACATGACTCCTTACATATCTTAGTAACTGCCACTAAAGCAGTTTCTAAAATCTCAACTCTTAAGTTAACCATTTAGATAGTTTACTCTCAGGTCCCTGTACAATTTTTCTAATTTAGAACTCTAATTTCAAAAAATTTACTATAAATTGTACAAATATCATATTTAGGCCTATGATAGTTTTATTGAAAACTCAAGATGTCTAGTTTCTAAATCCAAAATATATTTTGTAAAAATATGTATATTTAAAGTCTAAATATTGACCTTTTTGCCTCTAGTTCCAGTGCCCTAATAATTTTTCAGATTTGAACCTAAACTTGTAAAATTCACAATAAATCGTATATTTATCTTATTTAGACACATGATGGCTTGTTGGAAAACCTAAGAATTTCGTTTTGAGACATATATTTAGTTTATAAAGTTTTAAGTGTATCAAGTCCGAAACACATTGTGACAATGGCTGGTTTTAGTGTACTAGGGTTTTATGGTGTTTTAAATAAAATATAAACTTTGTTAACCAAGTTCTAATAAAAGTTCTATTAACATGAAAGATCATTACCTCATTCTAATTCATCTCATTCTAACAAAATATAAACTTTATTGAGCAAGTTCTAATAATGTTTTTGGAGACAAAACAGTTGTAGGTGTAATTTGACTTTTTATAAAATATGAAAGTTATGGATCATAGAGAGTAGGTCATCTTTAATAAAGAAAGTGATAAATCATATGAAAGTTTTCATAATTACGAGGCAAATTCATAATGTTGCGCTTAATATGCCCTTAGTGGAAGATTAGCGAAAATATAACCAAAGCTTTAGAATCAGCCTTTGACCTTCTAGAAAGTTTTAATCCTTGTAACAAGCTAGACATTACGGTGTAAAACAGTTTCCTTTGATTCCGAAGGCAAAAATGTAAGATTTTTTGTGTTTCAAGCCAAAACTATAAAACTATATAGAGCTGAATTTCTCACTGAGCAAGCCCGCTTCTCTAAACTTTTACGAGCAATAAGTAACCATAGATTTTAAGTCCAAAAGAGTTTGAAATTTTGAGACCCGTTCAGGGCAAAATGGTCATTTTTTACTATAAGGATAAAATAGTCAAAATAGACGCCAAGTGTTTTGTTTAGTCTCCTGTCCTTTGGAGTGAGTTTTACCTTCTAAGAAATGATTCGATATCCTAGGATAGATTATCCAAAACCGTTAGGGATAAAACGATCATTTTGCATTCTGAGGGTAAAAATATCAAACTAAGGACAAGTCCTAAGTTTTAGCCCATATATATGTGACTTGGGAAATAATTCTATGAAGTTAAATTAAATCACGGCTCATAATTAATTTAAGGATTAATTACTAGGAAAAGTAAGTAAGGGAATTAACTAATAAAACATTAATGATTTCCCTTAGTAAATGTGTTTAATATTCCTATTATTAAAGAATAGAAACTTAGAATATCTAACAGAATGATAGACTTATACTCTTCAAGGATATATTCTCATGAAGGAATTGATTAGTCTGAGCATTATAAGTTAAGGAAACCCAATTTGGATGGATCTAGGTAAGTTTCAAACTTGACCTATGGCATGAAAAAAATGATTTTTTATATGCGTTATTCATGTATGGTTTGTGATTACATTTGTTATGCATATTACTTTAGATACCAGGTCATGACGTATAATATGTTAACTAAAGTTTAAAAGACTGGTAATCTAAGACCTTAAGTCAAGATAATCAAAGATAAGATAATTTAATGTGGTACCAAATTTCACTCGAGTAAGGATTACAAGTCTCCCTATCCAAGGGGAGCATCAGCTTAAGTTAAGACACAATCTTTATGTTCGATGATTGCGTGCATCTGGTACGAACACTTGGGTCCAGTGATAGAGTTAGGATTTCAAGTCAGGGGGGGCAAATTTTCTTTTATCAAGCTTATTCTAATATATATCAAGAGAAGTGCATACGCTAATCATAGATCTTGGGCGTTCTCGGAGTTTCCCAGAAAATATGGAATTTTGAATTTTCTAGCAAGTTGAGATGGTGGACTTGGATTATAGTGACGCTCTTTCTAGATGGTTTTGAGGTCGATAGATGAGGTTTATGGTTGTTTTAAAGTGATTTTAGGGAACTTGAAGTAGTTGCATACATCTTGGACTTCTTTGGGACTCGCCAGAAAATATAAAAGCTTGAGTTTTCTGACAAGTGGGAATGATCGAGTTGGGTCTTGAAACCATCTTTCCTAGGTGGTTTGAGGTTGGTAATGAAGTTTATGGGAGCTTTAAGGCAGTTTGGTGACGATTTAAGCTAGTGGTATTGTGGTTTTAGCTTAGAGAAGGTGGTGGCTATGGTGGTTATAGAGGTTTTTTGGGTGGAGATGATGATGGAGAAGATGGTGATTATGATGACTATGGAGGTTTATTCTTGTTAATTTAAGTAGAATAGGGTTCATTAGCCTCTTCTCAAGGGTATTAGAGAAGGTATTTATAAAGAAAAGTGAAGATCTAGTTCAGTTGAGACTCTTCCACTTCAAGTTCTTGGTTGGGCTAGTTCTAGGTCTAGTTTCGCGGGATCAACCATATGTGGCAACTTCTCATGGTGGGAGATTTTCCCTCGGGTTCAAATTTGGTCTTTAAGCACAGGACTGAACGTGCTAGGAGCGTTAATGGCCAGCCAACCTAGGAGTGCTATTTCAGGTGGCCTGCTTTGGGGGTATCTATGCGGTAGGAGCTTTGTCTTGCCATTTCAGGCAAAGGTCAAACCCCTTAAGGTTGGGTTCCCTTTTGACTCGCTAAGGGAAGTTTGTCTCCTATGGCAGGAGTCACATGACTCCACAGCTAGGTTCCTTAAGTGAGCTACTTAGGCTGCCATAAAGGATAAGCTGGTGCGACAGGTGAGCTGACATGACGGTGGGCTGACACATTGATAGGCCAAAAAATGGGCTTTTTCTAGTGTTGGGCCTAGGATTCTAAATGGGTCTTTTTGGCTTTATTTTGCTCTCATGTGCTCCTTACCTATTTTATTCTAATCCCAATTAAACTTAAAATTTCCTAAGTGAGTTAAAAATCTAATTTGACAAAATAAAATGGGCCCACTCATGTTCCTTGACCTTCCAAACCACGGTCCACTTGGAGGACCTCACCTTTTGGCTTGAGTCGAGATATCTTACCTTGGGCTATGCTATGAGGCATGGGTTGGGCTTGCACCTTGCGAAAAACGGGTATGAATAATGACTAACAGAGAAATTGTAGCCCTCAAACAACTATATAAGTCTACAGTTTCATAGTTTTATCAAATTCGTACTCCAATTTAAGATATGATTTTTAATGAAACTTTACACATATGAATACAAAGTTTTCAAACGGATTTCAAAAAAGAGGAAATCATAAAAGCCCAAGTTGTTGACCGCAACATTAGGGTGGCAACTATGGGTCCAATGCTCATACAAGTTTAGGAGCCAATTCTCATATTTAAATTTCTGATAGTTAGTGCTCAAATATCATAGAACACCTTTAGTGTAAGTGGGCCATATTGGGCCTATTAAAATGAATAGCAACCAAACATGAGCTTGTGGGCCTAATAATACTATTCATACTCAAATGGACCTTTTGTATAAAAATGAACCTAACACACTTAGTATACGAAATTATTAAGCCAAATTATAAGAAGAAGATAATTAATTAATTAATTATCAACTCTAGTATAATTCAATTAAAAGCAATTAAGGATAATAATTTAGAAAAGAAATATGAGTTTATAGGTATGTAAATTTAATTAATCTTTTTAACTACCTAAGTGGCCAGTAAGTTAATAAAGGGAAATTCTTAAGAAAAGATTTAATTTTCTTTTTATGATATCTTAAACAAATTAAAACAAAAACAAGTTAAGCTCAGACTCTTACTGGGTGGCTTTTTCCATAAAATCCAAGAATTATGGATAGGAATGTCACGAGTTGGCAGTCCTATTTCTAGAAACCAAGTAAGTAGGAATATCGTTTATCGCATGAAAAATATATTTTTCAAATTGAGATGTTTTTGCATGGTCAGTGTTGTGCCATGTTATGTCATGTCATACTATGCACTTATTATGTTTATTTTATGTCATGTTTACGTTATGTTGTATGTTATGTGTGATGTTATGCAGTAATAAATTATACTGTGTACTCACCTTATGTTAAGTATGGTTATGTTTTATGCTATGTGATGATATATATATTAATAGACCATATTGCATACATACAATAAGACAATTGAAATGAATAAGATAAGATGAGTTTAGTTATGAGTGTCGTACCAACCTCCTGACCTACGAGGAAGACTCAAGACCTCTCGACCTACGAAGAAGCATTTAGTCCAATTCAATACATTTTAGTTTATGGTCTCGGTGTCATTGGGGACCTTCACGAACTTTAACTTCCGAATGATTGCATAAAACTAGTACAAACGCTCGGCCTATTTAGCGTGATAAGATAAACATACAAGACATGTACGTAATGAAGCATAGCCAGCTCATACATGTTTTAATAATTGTTTTAAGTTATATTTTACAAGTATGAGTTCTTACTTGCTAAGCAAAAACTTATTCAGTTATGTTCATGTTGTGGGTAAGAAACTTGTCAGCAACACTAGATGGACAATGGCGAGTAGAAGACTAATGGTAGAGGTGGGAATAGATACCGCTTACAAAATAAATCTTCTGCAGTAGGTTTAAAATCTATTATGCATGTATGTTTAAATAGTTTAAAGCATGTATGCTTTGAAACTGAGGTTGTAGTCATTTAACCTTAATCAGATTATTGTAAGATTAATATGTTGTAACAGATACTACAACAAGTATACGTAAACTTTTAATTAAGATAATTATAATGATAAGTAGCGACCATATAAGTAGCAGGCGCTGGCAAACGTGGCTAAGATCTAGTGGGTTGGCTCGACTCCAGTGGCTCCTCTACTATGCATGGTTGATGGCTCCTCTTAGGTGTTATTTTGAATCCTTTTTTCATATCGAAACATCAATTTAAACCATTATGATTCCAGTTTTAAACAACACTTTTCAAACTTTCAATCCCAACTCCAAAAAAAATTCAAACCATCATGATTTAATTCCTTGAAATAAACGAACCCTAAAGGAGCCTTTTGTTTCATAAGAACTTCTAGAACAAGTCAACTCCTTCATGTAAAAAAAAACTTAAAAAAAGCTTTTTATTGCATTTTTAACCTTATATTTATGAATTACAAATTAAAAATTCATCCCTATCCTTGTATATATTTAACAAAAATAACGTTTGATTTATTTAAACAAATATGTTTAAAAACTCTTTTCCAAACACTATCCAAATATTAGAGGTATTGATCTAGGTTGCCGGGTCCAGCCCGGCCCATGCTAGAAGAATAGGAGGAAGGGCCCAACCTTGCACGATAGCCTATTGAGCCTATAACCAGGCCAACCCGGCCTACATTTTTATAGAGAAATTACACCACATAGTCCGATTTCAATTCTTAATGTTAGTAAAAAGCAATTTTTAAAGATATGTTAGTAATAACATTTCTAAAATTTTTAACAAGTGATTTTCCATGTTAATGCCTTGTTCTTCTTTTTTGCTTCTCGCTTTTTTCATTCTTCTCCCATGCTTGTTATTTCTCTCTTTCCTCTCTTTCTCTCTACTTCACAGAATTCTTTCACTCTTCTCCTCCAATTCTCACTTTTCTGTTAAAAAGTTCCAAACTATGCATAAATACACAAACAAGCATGGAATTTGAATGCTTTGAGCTTATCTCAAATCAAATAGTCCAAAGAAATCACAAATAACTAGATCAAAGTTGCTACAACCTTGAAGGTGGATTTCTAAAAAACTTTGTGACCTTAATCATGTAACCATCACCTCTTTCATCCACCATCTCCTTTGCTCTCTTGTTGTCAAACAAGGACTGACAGCATCAGAGAAGATCGGAAGAGGATACCATGTAGTAGATCCTCATTGTTGTCATCATCGTAGAGCAGGTTGCACAAAGGAGGTTATCGTCTTCGCCAGAGTTGTAGTTGCACAAAATAGCCCATCACTAGAGTTCCATAAAGGAGCTCGTCATCACCCATCACAGAGATAGAGAGAAAGAGTCGACTCTTTCATGGTGATCACGGTCCAAAGGCGACGACTCATCTACTGTAATCTGTCGAGGAGCTAGAATCCATTGCTTCATCGAGAACACCTCAATAGAAACAAGTTTAGGGAGAAGAAACAAAAGGAGAGAAAGGTGAAACAGAACTGGATAGAGGGAGAAAAGAGAGGAAGAGAGAGAGAGAAAAAGGGGAAGAGAGGAAGAGATCAAAGAGATAAATAGGAGAAAGATGAGGGTATTTTGATAATCTATCTAGTTAATAGATCTATATTTATATTTTTTGGCCTATCTATTAATTTTTGTTTTAAACTTTCCCTATTAATTTTTATTCTTCTATAAGCATGGTCTATTTTCCTCATTCTATAGGTTAGGCCAACCCATGGGCCAAGGGCCTAGGCTCATCTCAACACAAGTCTTATGTAGGTCGGGTTTTGTCAATGCCCAAGCCGCATGCGGGTTAGTCTACCAAAGACTAGTCAAAAGCTCGAACTTATTCCTTTGTTTAAATGTTAAAGTAAAAGCTATCCCAAACTAGATCAACTAAAGTTCATATAGATATTGACTAACAAAAGCTTAACTTTAGATTAACTTATCTTCATCTTTAACAAAATAAAGCCTTATGACTAAGGTATTTTTTTCGCACTACCCTATAGTTCTCATTGTCCTTGAACCTCTAACTTTGGGGAGGGATATGAAAACATGACCTTAATCCTAGCCCAGATCTCGACTCCTTATCCCGACCTTGGGTCATGATACCTGACTTCGATCTTGAAATCCAATCCCAAAACCATGATTCAAAATCTACTTAACATCTAGCTTTGGGGGAGGAATGCAAAAACATGACCTTAACCCTAACCCCAGGCATCGACTCCAGAACCTGACCCTGGGTCCCGAAACCTGACTCCGATCTCAAAATCTAATCCCAAACCCATGACTCAAAAATCTACTTAATCAAGAAAAATGGTCGGAGAGTTATGTCAATTCCAACTCGAGTACAAGTTAGAACAAAATCATATTTTATGTTATTTAAAAAGAAGGGCCTTTCCATAATAGAGCTTCATCAAGGACTATAGTTTTTCTTTCTTTTTTTCCAACCATTTGCAACTACAATTGATTTTTAGATTTTCTTCTCTTCGTGCTTTCTTTAAGTTTTTTTTTAATAAAAAAATTTATGATTTGATAGTCACGAAATTGTTGTGTAGTGAAAAACTAGAAGGCGTTGTACACCGCTCAACACCCCCTTAAAAAAAAGGGGGTTATTTTCGTAAATTCCCCCTAACCTATGTATCATATTTCACTTTGTCCCCTAACTTTTTAAAACAAGTCAAAGTAATCCCTAAAATATAGAATACTGTCAAAATACCCCTTCCGTCAAACTCTACTTATTAAGTTAACAGAAATGCTGAAGTGGCATATTATTAAATACTAAAAAATATATTAAAATTCTAATTCTAATTAAATATTAAAAGTAAAAAAAAAAAAAACCATTTTTCCCTAATTCCTTTCTCTCTCCCTTCCTCGTCTCTCGATTCCTTTCTCCCTCTGTTATTTTCATCTTCTCTCAATCCCAGCCTTCTTTCTAGGTGGCAACGTAGGGAAGGGCAACTAAGCGTCGAGGGTTGCTGGGCAGCCATAGTGGAGCTTGACGTCGTGGGGTGAGGCGAGGGAAGGAGATAGGGTGGAAGCGGCTTGATGGTGGTTGTCTGGGCAGCGGGCTTGCCGTTGAGGTGTAAGGTGAAGGAAGAGAGTCGCATGGGCGAACAAGGGCGCTAGTGGTGGGCTCACCGTTGTGGAGTGAGGCAAGGAAAGGTCAGTTGCATGGGGGAAGGCAGTGCTGGTGGCGGGCTCGTCATTGCAAGGGGGGGTCGCATGGGGGCGATGCGCTGGTGGCTGTTTGGGACGATGGGGTCACCATCGTGGGGTGAGGCAGGGGAAAGGTGTTGTGTGGGCAGCCGGGACAGCTGGGGCGTTTGGCTGGGTCAATGGAGAAGAAAAGAGAAAGAACAAAGAAATAGGAAAAAAATTAAAATAAATTTTTTTATTATATTTAGTTACTTTTATATATTTAATCAGATTTTTAAATTTTTAATATAGCATTTCCGTTAAGTTTATTCACGGTTAGATGGAAGGGATATTTTGATGAGTTTTTTATACTTCACGGGTGTTTTAACCTATTTTAAAAAATCAGAAAACAAAGTGCAATAGGGTATAAGGAAGATTTATGAAAATAATCCAAAAAAAAGGAAAGAAAACTAGAAAATGACAATGAAAAGGCCGGAAAATAAATGAATAGAGAACCTAAGAAAATAAGCCAAAAAAAAGGGTAAAAGAAGAAGTAAAGAGAGAAAACAGGAGAAAATTATTAAAAGGTTGTCAATAGACTCAGTGAAGGCGAGAAAGAAGATGGATGTAATGCAGAAAGTATGGCAAGTAGCAAAACTATCAACACTTATTCGCCTTTTCTTTGTTTAGTCATGTTGTTGGTTTCACATAAAGAATATAATCCCAGTAAAATCCCAATAATTGTAAAAAAATGATACGCAGTGTACAGGGAATTAAGTGAACACAATTCAAATTTTATCCCATAGTTCAAGGTTAGTGGTTCATACATAGACGATGGCACCAAAAAAAAAAAAAGATTTAAAGGACTAATTAATAGTTGAATTCTTCCCCCCCCCCCCCCCCCCCCCAACCCCCCCCCAAAAAATAAAAAATAAAAAGATTAAAAAAAAAGGAAGAAAAAGTTGAATCAAAAAGGTTATTTATCTATTTATACCATCTATTTAAGTTTATTCATATTTTTTCATATACTTACGGTTAAAAATTAACAGTTCATATATTAAAGTATGTTTACAACAATATGTTTATACCATTCATTCATACCTTTGATTTTTTATCTTATCAAATATATACTTTTATATTATAATTAATATACAAAATCTATACCTTTTCATGGTTAACTCTTGATTTTATACCTAAAAATGCCCAAAATTACTCACAAATGAATAAAAAAAAAAAACTTGTAGTTTTAACCTCAAAAATGCTCAAAAATACCCTAAAATGAATTTTTTGTTTCTTTTATTTTTGCCTTTTAGTTTTTGAAAGCTTTATAGGGTGTTTGGCAGAAAATAATCCAGACCACTTTTTTAATTATAAACAATGTAAAGCTTTTACATATTACAATAAAAACAATTCTAACCAACGATTTTAACCACCTACCAAACACCCTATTAGTTTTTTTTTCTTTTTTACAAATAATTTTGTCATTTTACGGGTCAAAATAAATTATTGACTGATATAAGGTATAATTTTATACATTAAGAGTGTGTTTGTTTAGGTTTTCAAATCACAGTTCGAATCATTTTACTACAGTATTTTCTCTCACAAAAATTTAAATCTTCATTCAAATACTCTACTCAAATACTTGTACCAAACGCACCCTAAATTTAATATAAACCTCTTAGATTAGTTCAAAAACAAAAGGACTTTTTAATAAGCATAAAACACAGAATATCAAAACATAAATATATTAAAAAAAAAAAAAAGACTAGGTGGTGAGCGGAAAGTTCAGAGCTATTTCCAAAACTAACCCCTAAACAAAAGAGGAGACGCTTCAAATATCAGTCATGCAGAGAAACTCGGCAAGACAATTAACAAATAATATAAGTCAGTTTTACCGCGTACCGCGAATAAATAATTGTACAGCAAAAGAATGATCAGTAATACTGATAGTCTAATAAAAATCAAATTGACTCGTATAAAACCAGGGTTTAATAAGAGACCAAAAGGGCAAAAATATACAACAGAGTAAAATACATAGCAGCAAACCACTTTACACCACCAAAGCAAAGAAGGCAAGATCAGCGAACAAAATCATTTCATGTGATTTCAGAAAATACCTCCAAGACAGAAGCAGAGCCTGGAACCATAGCCTCGAAGTGTATTTGCGATTAATTTGAGTTAACACGTTCTAAGCAGTTCTCTAATGTTGATCAATGACTAAATCCAAACATGAGAGAGAACCATACAAACTCAAAAGAAGATATAAAAGCTAACCACATAAAATTCTTCACTCCAGCATTGGCTCTGATTTAACCACAAAACTTCTTGCTTCTTCTTCAGTAACTTCACTGCTTAGCAAAACAAATTGAAGCACAATTAAATGACTGCTAAACCAAGACAAAAAAGGGGTTGACAAAAACCACGGACAAAATTGAAGCAAACTAAATAGTTTCAACCTTTCTGCGGCTTCAGTCTTAGATATCAAGGTGAGTTCTTTGGATGCAAGAAATTCATGAAAACTGCTGAGGTTTTTCTCCTTGCAGAATTTGCAAAGATGGCGTAGAAAATCATTGAATTGTTTTGGTTCCTGCACGGGACAAAGTCAGTTGAATTACATTGGTCTATATTTGTTGCAGTAAATGAGAGAGAAGGGGACATACTTGCTCAAGGATACAAGCCTTCCGAAGGGCAGCTAAACATTCCACCGCTTTAGGATAATTATCGCCATCATATGAGTCCTCCACTAAGTCGAATATCTTGTTTTTCATGTCTGTAATGGCTTTATCAACCCAATTCGGACTATCTCTTCGTGAGATGATGGCTTCAAAATCTTGGATAGGTGTTATATCCCCAACTTTCTCAACCTTAATTGAAGATGCGGCTTTATTAGTATTAAGATTCTCAGACTGAGCTGGAATCAGTGCATAGTCCTCTCCCTCGTTTGGTCCGGATGGTTTTTCTCGTAATAATCTTCTAGATGACTTCTTGAGCTGCAAAACATATCAAACTTCAAACTTGAGACTTCAGTTCAATTGATCATAGGGAGCAAAAATCTTTAAGATGCTCGAGTAAAATAACCTTTGGATTTTCCTTGAGTTCAAAAGCTCTACAAAATTCATCAAGAACAGACTTGTTGTGAGAAAGAAGTTCTGGATCGGGTTCAGTGATCTTCTTAAGTGTTTCATCAAGTGGAGGAACAGCTGCATCTGGGTGATTCGATTTCACCTCAAGACAACGATAGAAACGCTGAACACAAAGAATACCTCCAGTATTATTTACACCATGAAAGCAATATTAAGAGGCCAAAGACCTCAAGCAAACTCTCCACGGTCAATCTCCAGATGAGCACCCCAAATATATTGTAATTCTAAAAAGGGTAACCTAGTAAAAATAAAATAGTAGTACTAATTCATAAACAAGAATCAGCAGGTCTATAACCTTGAAAACCACAAAGCATGCACAAATTATTAACCAAGAAATAGCCGTGCCATCAAAAAATTATTTTGTTTTTATTGGAGGATATGTGTGTAATTATATAGGAAGGAACCAAGAGTCTCGAGAGAATAAATCTGTGCCAAAGAGAAAACTTTACAAATGAATACCTCCAACACAGGATTTGGTGTAAGGTCAGGTAGCAGAGCTTCCTCCTTTCTTGATGGTGCAAGATCAAACATCTGTACGAAGTTGTCTGCTGCCTCTTGTTGTTGTTCAGTTGGCTGCCATGTGGCTGGGAAATTGCTGAAAGAGGAGAACTGAAATTCTCGGACATCCTCAGCAAAGGGAAGCACATTGAAGTAAAATGAATCGGGCTGTTCATGCAAATATTCAGAAAACGCAACAGATCAACGGGCAATACAAAAACTTGGGGGAAAAAAGATGATTAATGCACAAGTTGCCAGAAAAACACATGTCCACCTGCATGTTAAGTATTGCAAACTTACAATATTTTCTCGATCTGATACATTTGGTGTCAGGACCCCCACAACAACATTTCCTTGTCCTTGTCTCCACACACAACGTAAAATTGCTACCTTATTAGCTTCTTTCATAGCTCTTGCTAGGGCAGAAACAGCAAGAATGGCCCTTGAATTTCCCGGTTCCGGAATGAAGATATTGACATCTTTCATATAATAGTGCCTTTAATATATTCATGGTCAAGCCAAGGCCACAAAAGTGGGAAAAAAATTAGTTAGAGATTATCATTTCAACTGATACACTGAAACCTAGTCGCATCCAAATCAAAGCAGATATTGTTTTACCGCAAAATGTTTCTAGCATCAGTAAATCCTAGAAGCTTCACACTCTTTTCTGGTTTGAACTTGACAGCATCCCATTCGACAGAGGAAATAGGAACAACTTGAGGTCCATAACGGTAACCTTTTATCCGTTGTTCAGGGGGAACAAATTTATTAGGGTCTTCAACACGTTTGTACTGATAATCTACCTTGACTTCGTGTGTGGCAAATTTATCACTTGGAGGAGCTCTATCAGAATATTTCTTTAAAGTTGGAATCTTCTCTTCTGATGTTTTCTTGTAAACCCATACCTAATCATCATTCAAGCTCTTAACAAAATGAATTGTATTTTCCAGTACTGATGGTTAGAATAGAAAATTTGTACTATGAAGACAACGACCAAAATATAATTTGCAGATCCCATTAGTTGCGAAAATAAATATGACAAACTTAGACACACAATAAAAATGAACCACAATATGGCAGGCAATCATGTAAAAGGATGAAACTAGTAATAAGATTCAAAATGCAATGAGTTTTGCTAAACTGAACATAACCAACCTACGTAAATTGATGCTTACTGCAGTCTAATCTTGATAGACAAAGGGTGCCCTCATTCGGGTCAAATGTCTCTGATCACAGGTCCAAGACCGAATGACTAGACATGTAAAGGCAAATGAGTATCGACACTTGTGTTTTGCGTCCATTGTAGGTGCTTATTTAGTTCAAAATATATGTCTATTAAACTCTTAATGAGTTTAATGCTTGTAGTGGTACATAATACACCTACCAGGCTACCATCAACTTATGGAGTGAATTATGTTGCCAAAACATAACATGTGAAAAATCACCAACTTTTCTGTGCCCAACAGACTTCATATAACAAATTGGGTTTACTATTTATTCTAATCCTTCTATCCCCACCCAAAATAAATAAATACATGTTTGCAAGTAAGCAGGAAACACAAGCATACAAGAAGGCACATATACGAACATATCAACAACACACACTTCATGATACTTCTAACAAACAACATGACTCTCACCTTAATCTTCAATTTGGGGCTAACTTCGAGCTCACCCCTGAATATTGTGACTGGGTTTATATTTCGAGTTTTAAGTGCACCAAGCAATGAGATTGGACTCTCAACATGCACCAATTTTGCACGCGTTCTCTTTGAAAATATATTTAGTAGACGATCATTCTCATCGATTATTCTCACATCCGCTTCTGCTCCAACCCTTCCCCTTACAACTATACTCTCCATTCTCATTCCTTGTGCAGTCATTTGATCAGCAATGATGGCTACTTGATCTTCTTTGGTCCCATCATATGGATCTTTGATAGGACATTGTGCATTTGTAATCAAACAAAGACGTTTCTTTCCCGAATTTGTCGGTCCATACTTCTTAATCAACATATCCATCCCAACAATTATAGCGTCAAGAACTGTCCATAGTCAAGGTTCCCTAAAAATAAAAGTGGACACCTAAGAAAATTTGTGTTATAATCTAATCAAGTGAGAAATTTCCATGATAAACCATACACCTGAACAATTCTGTGAATAGATATCTATGTACCAATTATAATATGAAATACCGAAAGCCTCCTTCTTTCAATAACAACATGAAGCATAGTAAAAGGAGAGGAATGAATTCCTTGGTATGTCTTTAAAATTTCACTCAAGGAATAGACAGAAAAGAAATTAAAAAAATATATTAAATAAATGAAAAAGAATTGTATTTGGCACAGATGGTAAGCGATGACTACCTTTTCTGAGCTTTGGAAGCATAAGAATAGTTTCAAGTCAAAGGAAAGGGCCAACATTAAAATACAATCAACAAAGTAATAAAGCATGAAAAGAAAAACAAGAAAAAAAAATTAACTGACAAATTAGAGGATACAATCTCCAGAACAGGTTCCTCTAGGGAGTGGTGTTAAAGTTTCAAGAACATTTCCATCAACAACTCCAATGTTTCGTAAAACCACCACATGTTCATATCCACCCACTTCCTTTGTCAGCTCATTTTTTGTCTCTGAAAATTTCAGTAGCTCCGATAAGTAAGTTTCGTTCATTAAAGAATTACTACAAATAGCATCTCACAAAACCTTGTATAATCCATGCAACATATACACAGACACGCAAATACATACTTTGTATGTACATACAGAGACATACATAAATATTTACATTATTATGTTATTTGTACAAACATAGACATATACACATACACAAATAACATGCGCAGGCGGGCACACACACACACGTGAAATATGACACAGAGTAAAACTAGAAATCTTTCAGAGCTAATAATTCCATATTTTTCAGGTTCTTAAAACAAGAAGCCTTTTGCGGTTATTGGCTACCAATAGCTTTCCCTAAAGCTAAGAGCAAAAGGACAAGAAGTAATCCTATGTTTCTACAAACAGGAAACAGGAAAGCTATCAACACTCAACAGCAACCATTATTCATTCATGATACTTCAAAATATCAAGAAACTTTCGTGGCAAAAACAAATAAGCAGAACCCAAAGCGCATAACATTTCGGCTTTTAATTTTTATACAGTAACAATTTGGTCTTTTAACTTTTGTTTTATTAGTAAATTAATCCCGAAATTACAGAGTTCTTGGCAAAATGGTTCAACTCGTTAACGTCCGTTAGTTTTCTCACGGACCATTAGCACCAAAAATTCTAATATTTCCGAGCTTAACAATCAACAAGACAGTTAATGGTACCTTCAGTTCCAAACAAAACAACTCCAACTTCATCATACTTGCCATAAATGAGCTGCATTAAAAAATAAAATAAAATAAAATAACTGAATCTTAAAGAGAAAACCCTTTCAAGATCATCAATATCAGAGATAACTGACCAATGATCCTTCAACCCGATACAATGAGGAAAAAATGGATAATCTAATAAACCTTTTACCTTCTTCTCTATTAAAGTGGAGCAAACCCTTTCAATTTCCGGAAGAACATCGTGCATTGACGGACCCACATCGATCAACAAAAGCAAAGCTTCCTAATACGCAAAAATACAATCAGAAATTAGGGTTTAAGAGCTTTCGAAGAATTTCAGAAATTAGAAAAAAAAAAAATACCTAAAACCCTAGAAAACCGAGGAGAGATCCAAATTTAGGCGTTCCAATGAAAATTTTATTACAAACCAGTGTCTGATTTTCGTCGATCACAGTAATTAAAAAACCCATAAGAAAATGGAAGAAATGAGAACTTTTTTTGTTTTTCCAAGGACAATTCATGAGCAAAACGAAGATCAAAAGATCAGTTTGAACAAGAAAAAGGCTAAAAAAAAAAGGTAATGTTTTCTGAAGTCTAGAGAAGGAATCGAAAGGTATTACCTTGTTGCGAGCCATTGGAGAGAGAGGACGGTGAGGAAGAGGGAAGAGCTTGTTGGAGAAGCTGACCGGTGCTTGTATTAGTTTCCCCTGCCCTTTTCTTTTCCCGCTTCTTCTTTTTCCTTTTCTTTTCCTTTTTTTTTTCTTGTTTTTTTTTTGAGTAAAATATTGTACCTTATGTTTGACAGAAGTGGTTTCCACTACTTTTTTTAATTATAAACAGTGTAAAATTTTTACATATTATAATAACAATAAAAAATTATTACAATATAAAGCTCTCATATAGTACAATAAAATAGTTCTAATCAATGATTTTCATCGTTTTTTCAAACACCTTATTAATATTTTTTATCTATTTTAAAAAAACCACTTGGTCCCAATTTTTTTTAATTGAAACCACCTTGAACTAAAAAAAATGTGCAAAAGAATAACCCAACTGTTGTGAATCAAGTATGTGTGGATGCCACCTCTTGGTATTCCATGAGTTACATGTAAACATTTTATTACAATTTAGACCACATTATCACCCTATTAAATCCCTCTTAATATTGTGCATTATGTCTCCTTTAATTGTATATGAAACCTATGTAAGTTATGTCTATTACCATTACCTCTAGTATGATGACTTGGCCTATAAATAGTAGTTGTACTAAGCTTGTAAGTTTCATCCCTCACAAGTAAAAGTATAGAAAGTTGTTTTGTCTCCAATTTTCTCTTGTCTTTCTCTATTGTTCTCTTTAGTCTTTTGTTATACTTTGCTTTATTTCATAACACGTTATCAGCACGAGTCTCTTGTTTGTGAGCTTTTACAAGTGTTGATTGCTCTTTGGTTCAATCACTTCTCCTTTTGAAAGGTATATTGTGCTTATATCTTCACTAATGTTTATGTAGTATAGTCATTCTCCCTTATAATTCTAAGGACATGTCTACTTTATCTATTATTGAATATAGTTTTATATCAATTGCACACTCCTTATTTGAGATTGGTATTTTTGTTGGCTTTTGATCATTTCATTAATTTTTTTTTCTCATGTAAAATTAATTTTAGCAATTTTACCATCCATCACGTTGTTGATATGTTATACATGTGTGTAGTGTTAACTATTTGATGTATTATATTTGCTTTTAGGTTAGCAGTTGTATAATCCATCCTTGTTATAATTAATTGTTATATTATTAATTCTGTTTTATTACATTAACAAATTATTTCTTTTATCATCAATAACTATATAATTAAAAAAAATGAATTTATTGTATAAGTTTTCTTTTATCATTAATATGCTATTTTTTTTTCAATTAGTTTTAATGACATGATTTTCAATGAAAATTTTATTACAATATTTTTTTTATTTTCTATGCACGTGTATGATATTTGGTATTCTCATATTGTAAATTTTTGTCCTTTTTTTAATTAAGAATAAATTATTGTAATTCTTATTGACTTTATTTTATCGTATACTAGTTCGCACAATATCGAATCTTACAAAGCTAGAGTTCGTTGCTCTTGATATTTCTGGCAATAATTATTTGGCATGGACTCTTGATGCTGAGTTCCACCTTGATGCTATAAATCTTGGTAATACAATAAAAGAAGAGAATGATGCATCCTCACAGGATCGCGCAAAGGCAATGATATTCCTTCGTCATCATCTCCATGAAGGATTGAAAACTGAATATTTAACGGTAAAAGATCCATATGTCCTTTGGAACAATTTAAAGGAAAGGTATGACCACCAAAAGATTGTAATTCTTCCTAAAGCTCGCTATAATTGGATGCACCTACGACTGCAAGATTTTAAAACTATGAGCGAATATAATTCAGCAATATTTAAAATTACTTCTCAATTAAAATTATGCGGAGAAAGTGTTACTGATGAAGACATGTTAGAAAAAACATACTCTACTTTTCATGCCTCTAATGTGCTTTTGCAACAACAATATCGAGAGCGAGCTTTAAGAAATATTCTGAATTAATATCATGTCTTCTTGTTGCCGAACAAAATAATGAACTGTTGATGAAAAATCATCAATCTCGCCCAACTAGATCAATGCCATTCCCTGAAGCGAATGCGGCATATGTTGAAGATCTTGGGCATGGTCGGTATGGTGGACGTGGACATGGATGTGGACGTGGACATGGTCGCGGTCGCAGTCGCGGTCGAGGTCGTAGTCATGAACATGGTCGTGGTCGTGGTTACTATAACCAAAACTCCTCAAATTTCAAGAAAGTTGCATCTCACCATCAAAAATGGGAGAAGAATAAGGAGAAACAAGAAGAAAAGGGTTTTTAGAATAAAGCCCCTAAGAACAATGAAGATACTTGCCATAGATGTGGCATGAAAGGACATTGGAGACGTACATGTCGCACGTCTAAACATTTTGTTGATCTTTACTAAGCTTCCTTAAAGGAGAAAGAAAAAGGTGCAGAGGCAAACTTTGTTGAGACAAACTTTACTGAACGCCATGATCCCACAGATTTTACACACTTGGACGTTGCAGATTTCTTTGAGAATCATGATGGAAATTTTGAGAATGGAAATTTTGAGAATTTAATTAGTGAGGGAAACATCAATATGGCTTGAAAAGATGTTCTCCCACCAATCTATCCCGTTTTTTTTTCTGGTGTGACCATAATTTTTAGTATGTTTTGATTTTTTTTTATTTTAGTTTGGTTGTAATTTGGGTGTGATTTTATTATGTTTTGTAATCTCCATATATTTTCTTATAAAAAAAAAAGATTGTGTTTAGTATATTATTTTCTTATCTCTTTGTTTTATTTTTCATGAAGAGGCATGGATTTCAAAAATCATTCCACCGGTATTAAAGTTAATGATGAAGCCTTTTGCCTAGTGGACAATGGAACAACACACACTATTCTCAAAGATAAAAAATATTTTTCCAATCTTATATTAGCTGAAGCTAATGTTAGTACAATATCTGGTGTTGCAAATCTCATTGAGGGCTTTGGTAGTGCCAATATATTATTACCTGGTGGCACAAAGTTTATGATTAACGACGCTATGTATTCTAGTAGATCAAAAAGAAATCTACTAAGTTTTAAAGATATACGTTGTAATGGTTATCATATTGAGACAACAAATGAAATAGACGTTGAATATCTTTATACTACATCTAATGTCTCAGGAAGGAAACAAATATTGGAGAAGCTACCAGCATACTCTTCTAGATTGTATTATACATTTATAAATCCAATTGAATCCTATGTGGTGATGAACGAAGAATCCAAAGATTCAAGGAATTTTATTGTTTGGCACAACCGTTTAGGTCATCCAGGTTCAATAATGATGCGAAGGATTATAGAAAATTCAAATGGACATCCTTTAAAGAACCAAAAGATTCTTTTGTCCAAAGATTTTTCATGTGCTGCTTGTTTTCAAGGAAAACTAATTATAAGGCCATCCCCAATGAAAGTTACAATTGAATCTCCTTCATTTTTAGAACAAATTCAATGAGATATATGTGGGCCTATTATTCCATCATGTGGACCATTTCAGTATTTTATGGTCTTAATAGATGCATCAACACGTTGGTCACATGTTTGCTTATTATCTACTCGCAATGTTGCATTTGCGAGACTCCTTGCTCAAATAATCCGATTACGAGCACAATTCCCAGATTATACAATCAAGAAAATTCGTCTGGATAATGTAGGAGAATTTGCATCCCAAGCCTTTAATGATTACTGCATGTCAATTGGGATTACTGTTGAGCATCATGTTGCTCATGTGCACACTCAAAATGGATTAGCAGAATCCTTTATTAAAAGGTTGAAATTAATTGCTAGGCCTTTACTTATGAGAACAAAATTGCCTAGCTCTGCTTGGGGACATGCCATATTACATGCTGCAGCACTTATTCGCATAAGGCCTACTACATATCATAAATACTCCCCATTACAGCTTGTTTATGGTAAAGAGCTAGATATTTCCCATCTGAGAATTTTTGGTTGTGCAGTATATGTTCCAATTGCTTCACCACAGCGTACTAAGATGGGTCCTCAAAGGAGACTAGGAATTTATGTTGGATTTGAATCCCCATTAATAATTAAATATCTCGAACCCTTGACAGGTGACCTCTTTATGGCACGGTTTGTCAATTGTCAATTTGATGAGACAGTTTTCCCAGCATTAGGGGGAGATAAACAATAGCTGAAAAAACAAAAAATTTCATGGAATGCATTATCATTATCTCACTTTGATCCTCATACAAATCAATGTGACGTAGAAGTTCAAAAGATTATCCATTTACAAAATGTTGCAAATCAGTTACTAGATGCATTTACCGATGTCAAGAAAGTAACAAAATCACATATACCAGCTGAAAATGCTCCTATTCGAATTGATCTTCCTACCAGAAAAGATATTAATATGGTAGCAAATGAATCTAAGGCACGCCAGAAGCGTGGTAGACCCATCGGTTCTAAGGATAAAAATCCAAGAAAGAAAAAGGAGCTAAATAATAAGCAAGTTGGCATTTCCAATGTTATTAATGTTCTTGAAGAGCCCAGTATAAAAACAGTTGACATAGCTGAAGAATTAACCCCAGAAGAGGTTCAAGTATTTGAAAAAGATGTTAATGAAGAGATCTCAATAAGCTATGTCACTTTAGGAAAGAGATGGAATCGAAAGGAAATTGTTGTCGACAACATATTTGCATATGCAATAGCTCTTGATATTATAGAAGAAAACGAGGATCTTGAACCAAAGTCTGTTGAAGAATGTCAGCGTAGAAATGATTGGCCAAAATGGAAAGACGCAATCCAGGTAGAATTAAGTTCACTTGAAAAACGTCAAGTTTTCGGGCCTGTTGTCCAAACACCTGAAGGTGTAAAACTTGTAGGCTACAAGTGGGTATTTGTGCGAAAACGTAATGAAAAAAATGAAGTTGTCAGATATAAAGCACGACTTGTAGCACAAGACTTTTCGCAAAGACCTGGTATTGATTATGAGGAGACATATTCACCAGTGGTGGATGCAATTACATTTAGATTTTTGATTAGCCTGGCAGTTTCAGAAGGACTTCATATGCGTCTAATGGATGTTGTAACGGCCTATCTGTATGGGTCACTTGATAGTAACATTTACATGAAAGTCCCTAAAGGCCTAAAAATACCTGAAACATGCAATTCAAAACCCCGGGAAATGTATTCAATAAAATTACAAAGATCTTTGTATGGATTAAAGCAATCTAGACGTATGTGGTATAATCGTCTCAGTGAATACCTTTTGAAAGAATTATATATTAACAATCCAATTTGTCCATGTGTTTTAATTAAAAGGTATAAGTCTGGATTTGCTATTATTGCAGTTTATGTTGACGATTTGAATATCATTGGGACTCATGAAGAGCTTACAGATACGATAACATATTTGAAAAATGAATTTGAAATGAAGGACTTAGGAAAAACAAAATTCTGTCTCCGCTTGCAGATCGAGCATTTATCAAAAGGGATTTTTGTTCATCAGTCAACATATATTGAAAAGGTATTAAAGCATTTTAATTTGGATAAATCCCATCCAATGAGTTCTCCCATGGTTGTACGATCCCTTGATGTGAAAAAGGATCCTTTTCGTCCTCGAGATGATGATGAAGAAATTCTAGGTCAAGAAGTACCATATCTTAGTGCTATTGGTGCACTAATGTATCTTGCTAATTGCACAAGACCCGGCATATCATTTTCTGTTAACTTACTAGCGAGATATAGTTCTTCACCAACTCAAAGACATTGGAATGGTGTCAAACAAATACTTCGTTATCTTCATGGTACAATAGATATGGGTCTGTATTATACACAGGATTTCAAGTCGGAATTGATTGGATATGCGGATGCAAGATATTTGTCTGATCCACATAAAACACGATCACAAACAGGTTATTTGTTTACATATGGTGGTACAGCTATCTCGTGGCGTTCAACAAAATAAACCCTAATTGCCACATCTTCGAATCATGCTGATATATTGGCAATTCACGAGACAAGTCGAGAATGTGTATGTTAAGATCCCTGGTGCAACATATAATAGAAACATGTAATCTTTCATTCAACAAAGAAAGTCCAACTGTGTTGTATGAAGATAATGCAGCCTGTATCGCTCAACTCAAAGGGGGTTACATAAAAGGAGACAGAACAAAGCACATTTCACCAAAATTCTTTTTCACGCATGAGCTTCAAAAGAAAGGAGAGATCGATGTACATCAAATTCACTCCAGTGACAACTTGGCAGATTTGTTTACAAAGGCACTTCCTACAACAACATTTGAGAAGTTGGTACACAAAATTGGTATGCGTCGACTTAGAGATCTTTGAAAAAGAGATGTTGACATGAGGGGGAGACACTGCATATTGTACTCTTTTTCCCTTAGCCTAGGTTTTTGTCCCATTGGGTTTTCTTGGCAAGGTTTTTAATGAGACAATCCTAAATGTAGAACATACAATAATTATGTACTCTTTTTTCCTTCACTAAGATTTTTTCCCATTGGGTTTTTTCTTGGTAAGGTTTTTAATGAGGCATATTATTTGTATGGTGGACATCCAAGGGGAGTGTTGTGAATCAAGTATGTGTAGATGTCACCTCTTGGTATTCCATGAGTTACATGCAAACATTTTATTACCATTTAGACCACATTATCACCCCATTAAATCCCTCTTAATATTGTGCATTATGTCTCCTTTAATTGTATATGAAACCTATGTAAGTTATGTCTATTACCATTACCTCTAGTATGATGACTTGGCCTATAAATAGTAGTTGTACTAAGCTTGTAAGTTTCATCCCTCACAAGTAAAAGTATAGAAAGTTGTTTTGTCTCCAATTTTCTCTTGTCTTTCTCTATTGTTCTCTTTAGTCTTTTGTTATACTTTGCTTTATTTCATAACACCAACTGATTTCTGTTTATTTTTGTTGATTTAGCAGTCACGTATATATCGCATGCCTATTATTTACTTTGAAAAGACGAAACCACCCCCAATGAAATCACGTATTATTTAAAAAAATTAAAACAAAAAACAAAAACCAAACAAATGCCTATTGTCGCCTTCATCCCTTCCACCATCTCTGACATCCTCTCCTCTTCCACCGTGGCCACCGCCTTGAGCCTCCCAACAGCTGGGCCTCCTTCCACAAACTCGTTGTCTAATAACCCAACCTCATCCATGATGGTGTCCTCCTTAAGAACTCTGATTTCGGCTTTGAGTGAAAGATTGACCCTAACAACAATTATCGTTGATTATCATTAGCCTCTTCTTCCCAAACCCTAAGGGACCACCCTTCCTCGTCATTGAGCCATTCCATTGCTGATTCTGCCGATTCCCAAACCCTAAAATTTACTGGTTAATGAGGTCATATATTGGCTTCTGGTGTTTGGAATTTAAGCCGAAAACAAGGAAATAAGCTTCTTTATAGTTGTTTCAGTAGAGATTCTTAGTAGATTTGTGATTGGCCTGGGTGTGTTCACATAGAAGAAGAGAAGCGAAATTACATGCTCTTTTAGAAGTGATTAAAGACTTCAGAAGGTTTATGTGTTAGACTTAGTATGCTAAGGATCAAACAATGTTATTGTGTTTTTAGATAATTGATTAACAAAGAATTTATTATTAATGTCATATATCAATTATGTCCTCTTTATGTTTATTTTATTAAATGTATGATAAACAAACATAAGTCTAAGATTGTTGTATTAAACCTTTAACATTGTGCACATGATAAACAAACAGATTATACAGAAGATATGAATCTTAACATGACAATCTAAACATAAAAAGTCCACAATCAAAAGGACAAAATTGGGCATTTTATTCACGTTAAGATTGTTATGTTGTTTACATCCTTAACAAGAGATGGCTTATTTTGGTCATCAGAAGGAGACTCCACAAGTAGAGACATTAGTATATTGTCATTGATGACGATATATTAGATCAAGATTAAAAATGAATTGATGTAGCTAATAATTTTATTTGAATAAATCAATGCACTTTAGACAATCATATATGTTAATGAGAGGGAAATGGCTACATCTATGAAGAACCTTGGTGGAATACTAAGGTGGTGATGACGGGTGGAGCGAAGTGCTTGGTGAAGTTGCCATGGTTGGTGCATGGGATAAAAAGCTGCAAATGATGAAGATCTGGTGTAGGGACTTGGGAGGTCACGGCCAACTGAGATTTGGAACTAGGGATAGTAGATCAAAGTATATCCATGGCTAGGCCGCGATGATCAATGGAGATCTAGAGCGGGGATGAAAAATTGATAGAGATCTAAGCCTTGGTGCTGCGAACCACAATCTGGTCCAATGGTTGAAGGCAAGCTCCATGCTGTGGGGGCAGCACATCTCCATGGTCTGGTAGGGGAGGGCCTAAAGTGGCGAAGACAAAGTCCCATGTTTAGCAGTGGTTGTTCTTTGGTGTGTTGAATTATTATTCTAATCTAGCCCATGGGATTATGAATCCCATGGTTTTGTGTAGGATTAATAATCCCACAAAAGTAAGATTATTTTGGAATTTCTGGACAACTTATCTAGTCTAAAGTTGTCATCAAACGTGGGATTAGGATAAATTATCCTAGTCCCTTGTAACAAACGAGCCCTCAAGATTTACCTCTAATCCTATTTTATTCCCCAACTTAGGTGGTGTTTGGCGGTTAGTGGTCCACACCATTTTCTGAGTTGTAAACAATGTAACGCTCTTACATGCTACAATAACAATTAAAAAATTGCTATAGTGTAAAGCTCTCATATGCTACAGTAAAAAAAATTCTAACCAACGGTTCTCACTACCCTGCCAAACACCCTATTAAAGTCTCACTTTGACCCTTAACTTATTACTATATTCTAATTTTTGTCCTTTAAATACTTGAATGTTAAATATTAGACAAAAATAGTATGTTGTGCAAGTGACAGTGATAGTGAGGGTAAGCTAGTAATTTTATTTACCATTTACCTAGTTTTTCTTGAAGAAATAAAAGAGCAGAATTGTATTGAAGAAATGTAAAACCCTAATCTTGAGTAACATTTTCTTCTTCAACTTCTAGTTATTGCTAAATAGGATGATTCTTGAATTTGGGTTTTCACCCAAAAAAAAAAAATTCATTGTATTGGGATTTTTTGGATGGTTGATATAGACAACTTTGATTCCAAATATGAACAAAGTAACACCGAAGATAGCATATGACCCAAATGTGGAGTTCGGGGGTGCTAATATAAATGTGGAAAGGTCAAAATATTATGGATGATGAGGTGATTGTTGTTGGATTGGATGAGGCAGAGGTGGGGATTTCTGATGAAGGTCTTGTTAGAGATAAGTCTAATGACGAAGTGGATATTGTTAAAAATGACATTTAGTCTAGTGGAAGGAGTAATAGTGAGCTTAATAAGCTTTTAATTGGGAAGCTTAATGTGAAAAGGAGGCTGCCTAGATTTTCTACATTTAGGTCCAAGACAGACATGGTGAAAACCAATTTTTTAAATTGGGTAAAATATTTGATGATTGCTCACAATTCGAGACAATGATGAAAAAACAAGCAATATTATTAGGATGAGATGTAAGGTTTGTGAAATATGACAAGAAAAGTATACAATCAATTTGTATGAGACAACAATATTAGAGGGAAATCTTTGCTTTAAGGTTGGTAATGCTTCGGATTTCCAGGTAGAGACATGTGTGCTTAATCAGTCTTGTGCTCATGTTTATAAAAACACATTTGCTAGCTTCAACTGGTTGTCTAAAAGATGCATACACATATGGAATATTAATTAGAAATTCAATACTGCCGAATTCCAAGAGAAAGTGAAGAGGAAAGGTGTGTTACAAATTTCAAGGTCTCAAAGCTATCGTTCTAGACAAAAAGGCATTGAAATAATTCGAGGAATTTATAAGGAGCAACTTAGTAAGCCCAAAACCCAAATTGCGGGTGAATTCCATAACATTATCTTGAAGAGCTTAAAAGGAGCAACATGGGACAATAATTGCGGTGAAGATAGAGATAGGTTGATATCTCTATGAAAATACGATTACTTTGCACTTAATTACTTATATATTTGCTATTTGCTATTTGCTATTTGCTATGTTCTAGGCATCTTAATTTCATTTTATTTGATTTTGTTTTATCTTTATCACATATTTTTATTTTAGCTAATTTGATTTCATTTGGGCTTTGTTGAGCAACGTCATTAGAACTTATTAATTCCACATACTACAGTATAAAGTGTTAGAATAAAATTGTGATGAAAACCATCATCACCCAGGATCGTTCATGTCAAATCATCAAGAATATTAATAAGATGCGGAAGCTAACCTAAATCCATTGATAGAATGTGATTCTTGAGTCTTTTGGTTGAGGATCTTCCAAGTCTGGTACGTAAATCCTCCTTATCAAAATGCTTTGTAATCTCTCTGTAGATGGGTAATAGAAAAATAATGTACGTACTGACTTGGGGACCACAACTCCTTTATATAATTGCTAAACCCTAGAAATTATCCTTAATTACCAATTTAGCCCATCATAAAATTAGTAATTATATTTTTAGTCTCTACACATAGGAGGCCCACACTTAATGATGCATTAAAAGCCCAAAACCCAAATTGATCACTTTTAATTGGGCAACCTTATTGATAGCCTTTAATTCACATTTATTTAATATATTGGCCCATAATTGGATTTTGATCCAACAATCTCCCACTTGGGCTATATATGAAACTTTATAAATGTGAATTATACCTTATGAGCTCATGAATTTTGCTATCAAAACCTTATGCACCTCAACAATCTTGTCCATTAACCATATCAATATAGGACCAAAGCGACCTTCGTTACATATGTCGTAACTAAACCCATTAATGATCACATATACGAATACAACTAATGACAAGATCAAGCATAGATGTGTAGCATGAAAATTTCATGCAATGTGATCTTAACATGCCTATTTCCAACTGGTCCACCTGAAAACTTTAGTGAGATCAAACCATACCAAAATCAGAGTGTGAATAAACTGAAAACTTTATTTCTGCATAAAATAACCTTAAAATATCCATAAATAACTGAAAAATGTCTATATCATAAAAGCATTTAAAATTACAAACTCCCACTAAAACTAAATATCCTTAAATGATATGACACACATACGAGCAGTGTGCTTATGAAACATTTTGGGTGGTAATCCTTTAGTAAGCGGATCTGCAATCATGGAGTTTGTGCCGATGTGCTCTATAGATAACTGTCCACTCTGAACTCTTGCTTTCACAACTAGGAACTTGATCTCTATATGCTTTGACTTCGTCGAGCTCTTGTTGTTGTTGGAATACAAACCTGCTGACTTATTGTCACAAAATATCTTGAGTGGTCTTTGAATACTGTCCACTATACGCAGCCCCATGACAAAATTTTGCAGCCATATTCCATGATTGGACGCCTCATAACACGCTATGAACTCTGCCGCCATTGTAGAAGATGCTATAAGAGACTGTTTAGCACTCTTCCAAGAGACAGCACCTCCAACCATAAGGTAGACATAGCCCGATGTAGATTTCATACTATCTTGGCATCCAGCAAAATCAGAGTCAGTATACCCAATGATCTCAAGCTGTTCTGACCTCCGATACGTGAGCATGTAATCCTTTGTTCTCTGAAAATACCTCAAGACTCGTTTGGCTGCTATCCAGTGATGCTTTCCAGGATTGCTTAAGTACCTGCCCAACATCCCTGTAACGTACGCAATATCCGGACGTGTAAAAATCTGAGCATACATTAGACTCCCTACTACTGACGCATAAGAAATCTTCTGCATTTCCTTAACCTCAAAATCATTCTTAGGGCATTGATTGAGACTAAACTTGTCTCCCTTAGCCACAGGGGTATCACATGGTTTACAGTCCTGCATGCCATATCTCTTAAGAATCTTTTTGATATAGCCCTTTTGTGATAATCCTAAAATACCCCGAGAGCGATCCCGGTGTATCTGTATACCCAACACAAAAGAGGCGTCACCAAGATCCTTCATCTCAAATTTCTTTGATAGAAATCTCTTGGTTTTGTGCAACAAGCCTATATCGTTGCTGGCAAGCAAAATGTCATCGACATATAAAACCAAGAAAATATACTTACTCCCATTGAACTTGTGGTATATACAATCATCGACCAAATTCATCTCAAAACTGAACGAGATGATAACCTGATGAAATTTGTAATACCATTGACGAGAAGCTTGCTTGAGCCCATAGATAGATTTCTTTAATTTGCAAACCATCTTCTTTGCATCTCCTGACACAAAATTTTCTGGTTGCACCATATAGATTGTTTCATCAATGTCACCATTGAGGAACGCAGTCTTAACATCCATTTGATAAAGCTCAAGATCAAAATGTGCCACTAAAGCCATTATAATCCTAAAAGAGTCTTTCGAAGAAACCGGAGAGAAAGTCTCTTTATAATCAATGTCTTCTTTCTGTGTAAAGCCTTTAGCGACAAGACGAGCCTTATACCTCTCCACATTGCCTTTCAAATCCCTTTTGGTCTTAAATATCCATTTGCAACCAATGGGTTTCGCACCTTCAGGCAATGGGACAAGATCCCAAACGTCATTGTCTTTCATAGACTTTATCTCTTCATTCATGGCATCAATCCACTCTTGAGATCTAGAACTTTCCATGGCTTGACAGAAGTTGATTGGATCATCTTCCGCCATACCAATGTCACACTCATGTTCTTGGAGAAATACAATGTAATCATCTGGCACTGCACTTCTCCTTTCTCTAGTGGATCTCCTTAATGACATAGGTTCTTGAGGTGGTTGAGTTTGTTCTTCTGGAACAATTTCTGGAATGGGAGGTTATCCGACATTGTCTTGATTTGGGTCTGCTTCTTGAACGATGTCAGGAGTAGAAACCTGATCAATGTCAATAACAGCTGTGGGAATATCAACATATTCCTCTTCAAAGACAAAGTCCCTAACCATATCTCCCCCCGTAAACTCGACATCCTCAAAGAACCTGGCATTTCCCGTCTCAAATATCGATTTGGCCATGGGATCATAAAACTTGTACCCCCTAGATCTTTTAGAGTATCCAATAAAATAACAACTAACCGTCCTTGAGTCTAGTTTTTTTTCATTAGGCCTCTAAGGCCTTGCCTGAGCTGGACATCCCTAAACATGCAAATGCTTTAGACTAGGCTTCTTGCCTCTCCAAAGTTCGTAAGGGGTTTTGGTAGTTGCTTTAGTTGGAACCTTGTTAAGGATATACGCTGCAGTCTTAAGTGCTTCTCCCCAGAGTGATTCTGGTAAGGTAGAATGAGAAATCATACTCCTCACCATGTCCTTAAGCGTTCTGTTTCGTCTTTCAGCAACACCATTCATAGTGGGAAAACCCGGCATAGTGTACTGTGGGACGATACCGCTTCCTCTAGGAACTTAGCAAACGGTCCCGTATGTTGTTCACCTGAACCGTCAAATCTGCCATAGTATTCACCACCACGGTCAGATTTGACGCTTTTAATCCTTTTCCTGAGTTGATTTTCAACTTCAGCCTTATAATTTTTGAACACATCCAGCGACTGTGACTTTTCATGAATGAGATATATGTAGCCATATCTGGAAAAATCGTCTATGAACGTTATAAAATATTGTTGACCATTCCAAGAAGCCGTAGGGAATGGCCCACAAATGTCTGTATGTATAAGTTCTAAGACGTCCAAAGTCCTGTTAGCTTCAAATCTCCTTTTATTGGTTTGTTTCCCCTTAATACAGTTAACACAAATATCAAAATCTGTAAAGTCTAAGGGGTCGAGAATTTCATCTGACACAAGTCTCTCTATTCTCCTTCTGGAGATATGACCCAATCTCTTGTACCATAACGCAACTGAATACTTAATTGCAAGGATTCATTAAATGAAGCAATTGTATCAAGTAAATAAAGATTATCGTAACCTGATAAAGAGCCAGAACCAACTAATTTTGAATCATGAAACAAACTAAATTTTCCATTTCCAAATGAACAAGAATAACCAGATTTGTCCAAAGCTGAAATAGAAATCAAATTTTGTCTAAAAGACGGTACAATAAATGTTTCATCAAGATCCAAATAAAATCCAGTCTTTAACAATAATCTAAATTTTCCTATTGCTTCAACTTCAACTTTCTTGCCATTGCCCACGTAGATGTATCTTTCACCATCAGTTGGCTTTCGGCATCTCAGGCATCCCTGCATAGACACACTAATGTGAGTGGTTGCACCAGAATCCATCCACCAAGTGTGTTCAGGTACCGAAGTTAAATTAACCTCAGAACAAACCAAATTAAGAAGCATACCTTTTCTAGCACGCCAAGCATGATAATTGGTGCAATTCTTCTTCTTATGTCCTGCAGCTCCACAGAAGAAACAACTCGTGCCTTCCAGATCAACCGGTCTCTTTTGTTGTTTCTTTTGAGGTGCCATAACTGCAGCTTCCTTATTCTTCTTCCTTTTCTTCCCTTTGTCCTTGGAAGTATTAGCCAAGTGAGCACTTTCTGTCTTTTCTTGCTGCAACCTTTCCTCTTCTTGCACACAATGTGAGATGAGCTCATTAAGAGACCAAGTCTGCTTTTGGCAGTTATAGCTTACCTTAAACTGACTAAAATGTACAAGAAGAGATATAAAAACCAAATGCACTAGCAAGTCCTCAGAAAGGTCAAGCTTAAGTGCTCTCAATTTTGAAGCAAGGTGAGACATCTCTATGATGTACTCCCTAATATTCCCCTTACTTTTGTATCTCATTGAGATGAGGTTTGCCAAAAGTGTACTTGTTTCAGCCTTTTCATTTTTGACAAATCTCTTCTCAATGTCCTCAAGGAACTCTTTAGCTGTCTCTAACGTTTCCGATATAGTGCCCCTGAATGCTTCTGGAATGGCCTTCTTCATGATCATCATACACATGCGATTTGACTTCTCCCACCTTTCCATGTCCATCTTTTGATCAGATGAACTTTTATCTGTAAGAGGTGCGAGAGAAGGAACCCTTAACACAAGATCGAGATCCCTGACTCCGGGAGGTTCTCTTGCCATGATTTGCAGTTGCTACCATTCAGCATAGGAATTGAATTGATGTTGGCAGTAATATTAGAGGCAAAACTAGTAGCTGAAACAGAGAACAAAATAAACAAAACCAAAACAAGCTCACATAAGAATCCATAATAACAATAATAAATCCAAATAAAGGTAACCCCATCTCAAGATATCGGGCACTCCATTAATATTTAGTCTTTGGACAAAAATATTAACTTGTAAGTGATATCTTGGTGTAGTAATCAAACACTGACAATAAGAACATGTCAAACAATAAATCTTCCTTTGGGCTGATTTATTGCTTACATGTAAAACCGAATAATCATCACGTGTTTATCACCACAGGTGTACATGCAATTCTGTCAAATATTGCCTTCCTTTGGGCCGGTCAATATTCACATAAGTTACATAAACACAACCTTTTATATTTCAAAACAAATTAATTTCCACAAGAGATGCCACTTTGGTGACATGTTGCTTCAATTAATTCATCTCAAAATATATATAAAATACCAATATTTGAATTTAAAATTGCACCCAAAAATGACCAAAATTAAAAAAAAAAAAATAAAAAAAAATTTGGTCAAGGTCAACATTGACAGGGTCGGGGCTGGACCGGGTCGGGAGAACCCTACCCGGATCCTAACCCAGCCCCCCTTTTATTTCCTTTTTTTTTTTTGGGTCACCCAGGGGTTGAACCCCTGGGGACTTACCGGTCACGGGCCCAGCCCGTGTATGAATGTCCAGTCACGGGCCCGGCCCGTGTATCCCCTTTCTTTTTTTTTTTTTTTTTTTTTGCGGTAACCCAGGGGTTGAGTCCCTGGGTTCGATCTGATCACGGGCCCGCTCGGGCCCGTGTAAAAAAGCCTCAGGTCTGGGCCGAAGCCCAGACCTTCCCCAAGCAAACCTAAGGGTCTTTCGACCCCTGGGTGAAGAACGGGCCGCCTAACGGCCTCCGCCCCTGTCGACGGCCAAGCGGCCGCAGCTGTTGTAATCCGGCGTGACTTGAAGGTCACGCCTAGACACGGCCGACGCCGGCTGTGGGAGGTCCTGCCGCCGGCGAAATCCCTTTTTTTTTTTTTTGTGCGGCGGCCACTGCTTTCTTGTTCCGCCGCGGCCAGCTGTCTTTCCGACGCGGCCACATGGTCGTCGCCGGAGTCCCTTGTCGTGGCGGTAAGGATGCCGCCGACTACCATACACAACTCGGGTCCAAAAAAAAAAAAACTTGAATCCATATATATATATATATATATATGCATATATACATAAAACAATTCAACCGAATATATATATAACATAACCCAAGCAAAACGTTAATAACATTTTTTTAAAAATTTTTCCTTTTCTTTTATGTTCTTTTGGCAACATTACATAATTGATGTTACTTTTTTTTCAGCAAACGTGCAGTATAAACGTATAAAGAAACAGAATTGTATTCAACCAGAAATTCAAATAATTGTTCTCAAATTCAACAATTTTATAGATCCATAGATTGTTAAATTTGAGAATTTTTAATGAGAATCACATATAGAAAATTATTGATTCTCAATGATTCAACATGAAGAGGCTCTAGATACCACTTGTTAGAATAAAATTATGATGAAAACCATCATCACACAGGATCGTTCATGTCAAATCATCAAGAATATTAATAAGATACGGAAGCTAACCTGAATCCATTGATAGAATGTGATTCTTGAGTCTTTTGGTTGAGGATCTTCCAAGTCTGGTACGTAAATCCTCCTTATCAGAATGCTCTGTAATCTCTCTGTAGATGGGTAACAGAAAAATAATGTACGTACTGACTTGGGGACCACAACCCCTTTATATAATTGCTAAACCCTAACAATTATCCTTAATTACTAATTTAGCCCATCATAAAATTAGTAATTATATTTTTAGTTTCTACACATAGGAGGCCCACACTTAATGATGCATTAAAAGCCCAAAACCCAAATTGATCACTTTTAATTGGGCAACCTTATTGATAGCCTTTAATTCACATTTATTTAATATATTGGCCCATAATTGAATTTTGATCCAACATAAAATTCTCATATGTTACAATATTTTGGTTCTAACTATGTTCTCAAACACGCACTTGATTTGGTTTGATTTTAATCTAATTTTATTATATTTTATTTTCTCCTTTAATTATTTATTTTTCTCATTTGTGTAGGTAAAACAGGTGAAAAGGGCCATGTGGCAATTTAAAATTAATTTAGGGGTCAAAATATAAAAGAAAGCTTAAAAAAATAAAAAATTCAAATTCCAAACGGTCCAGACCAATTCTCACGTGCAACAAAGAGAGAAGCTGATTCACATTTGAAGCTGATCGTCCGATCTCAGTCATTTTGCCTCATTGTGCACATGCAAATCATTCCCAAAATGCAAGTGTTTCCATTAGCTTGCAGCAGGCTATAGCCAATCATCATGCACCATTGTTGCATCTGCAAGTTCGCTGGTCCTTACAAGTGATAAAATGATTCTGTAAGAGTGTTGAATGCCTCGAAGATTGTGTTTACTGTGAAAGTATGGAAATTAAATTAACACAAAAATTATTTGGATAACCGAAATTAAAATAAAATAACAATAAAAGAAATAAAAATGAAAACTAGCAACTAAAATGAAAAAAAAAAACTCTAGAGGGTTGACTTTACTCTACTATTCTTATATTTATTCAAGTTAGTAATTGTTGATTAGTTTCATTCAATTTTTAATCAAGGCTCTAATCTTACTTTATTACTTCTCTAAGCGTCAAATGAGATAATTTGCAAACACATTTAAAGCAACATCCTTTTCTACTAAAATGTGAATACACTTATTAAATTCACACCTCATAATTGATTGCCTACGTATTACAGACCTCCTTAATGCAATTTTATTTAGGTTGTGTTACTCAAATTTGATATATGAAATTCTCTTTCTCCGTGTGTCAATTCCACATATTAAAATTATCTAGTTTATTGATCAAGGAAATCATAAGCATTAAAACTAGAAAACACAAATGAACTAAAATGAAATTTAATAAATAACTAAATATTCAAAACATAGTTCAAGTAAAGGTACATCAATCATCTAGATAAAAACAAATCAATCCATAACAATAATCAGCAACAAGATCTAAAAGAGCTTACACATCATTGAAACAACAAAAATTAAAAGCGAATAAAGAATACAATAAACACTTTAGGAGAAAATATCTCTTCTCCTCATTTGCTTTGTTGAAGTTCCAAAAATGGTCTCCTCTTAAATTTGTTGAAGATAACTTACCAAGATTAAAAACTAAATTTAAAACTAAAAACTAACATTAATTTTTTAGTCATTTACAAATGGGGGAGTTCTTCTCAAAAATAGAAACCAAAAGTAGCACAAATGACTATATTTCTCTCTCTTTAATTGTGCCTCTAGCCCCTTCCAAGAATCCCCAAGAAAACCTTAGCATTTCCCTTTTATAGGTCTCTTTTTTAGGATTATGCCCTGCGCCAGCAGGTCTTATGCGTGTTTTAACGCTGCAACAAAATTATTCGTGTTGCAACCTCAAAACACAGAGCTAGGAAGTCCAGGGGAATGCCTCTGGCACTACAATGCCAAGACATGCTATTAGTTTTTGGTGATGCAATGCCCAGCTTCATAAACTTTGCCCCTTTTTGTCTTCTTTTTACTCCCAATGGTTTTTTACTATCCAAAATCCCCTGTTTTACTTTTCATATTGCTTTTTTATCCCATGTTCTCAAGTTCACCTACACAAATGAGTAGAAATAAAATATTTAGAGGGAAAACTAAGTAAGAATATATTCAAATGCATTCTAAAATTAATTAAAATAAAAATAAATCAGAAATAAGAAAATCAAATCAAATAAAAGTAACTAAGATTAAATAAATGGCTAAAATAACAAAAGATAAAATAAAATCTCAAGCACAAAGCCAATTTAACTAAATAAAAAAGGTTAAATAACTCCATTTTCATAGAGTTATTAGCCACGCATCCATGTGTCAAGTACACTAACTCCACCAACATGTGATCTCATGCGTTGTGCCTTTTGTCCATGTTTGTGCTCCTCAAATCTCGCCTAACATTTTACTACCATGTCAACTAGCTCGCCCAGCCCCAATCCATACTCGCCACGTGTGCCAACCGCATGTTAAAAGTCCTAAATGGGTTTTATTCATTCCTCATGTAGCGAGAAGAACATTGTACACATTGGAGACCTTTTTTGGGGAGAAGAAGTTGAGCCCAAAGAGAAAAATGGAGAAAAAGAACAATTATTAGTTTAGGATTTAGTTTTTGTTCTAGGTTTAAATTTTTGTTTTCAATACAACACCATTAAAGAGAGCATTTTGGAACTATATAGAGGAGGAAGAAGATTTAAGAAGATGATTTTGGAGTGTATGACACCTCCATTTTGGTAATTCTTTCCCACTTTTTTAAATTTTTTGTATATTCTAAGAATGCTTAAATATTGATGTTATTAATTTTTATTTTGTTCATGGCTTGATTGATAGTGTTCTAGGTATTTCAATGTAGCTTAATTTATGTTGATTTAATTTTTCATTTACTAAAATTAGTTGTGTTTGCCTAAATTATGTTGGATATTTATTCTATATGGTGTTAATACTTCTAGTTGATTGATAACTAATTAGTCGATTAGGAAGCCGTAAATTACTATCGGGATGGAGATTTACACACTAGGCCAATTATAGGGTAACGTAATCTTTGTAGAATAGGAATATATCGACTATGATTAAAGAAATCCTAAAACCTCATGAATTCTAATTAATTAGTAAACATAGGAATATAGTTTACTAATTAATGTAGGATATTTCTAAATAACTGTTAGGAGGGGCTTTTAGGAAGTTTAGGAAATTTCAGTTTTTCTTTAACTAGACAATACAATTAAGGCAATTAATGGGTGCTTAGTAACATGATTAAGTGAAATTGAATTCTTAGAGAATTTTATTTTATTAGATTTATTTCATTGTTAATGTAGTTTTCCTTTATCATTTAGATAGTTGTTGGGGCTCTTTCGTCATGGGCCTTCACATGTGAAAGGTGCAGACTTCGTGGCCTCCTTTGATTGATTCAAGTGTCCTGCTTATGTAAGAAATAAGGTGGCAATATGTCGAGTGTTGAAAGCTGGTGAGTCCGTGGCGGTCATTCCAACACTAAGAGAGGCCGAAACGTGTGTTTAGGCTTGCCTTGTAATGGCCCCGGCTGGGTTACGACTAAACCCAAGTAACCCTAGAATGGCTGGGTCTGAGCGCAAAGCTTGTTGTGATTCTAATTCTGTTAAAGACAAAAATTTCGCCATAGAGGATCTCCAAGTGTGCAAGCAATGCAAGAGAGGAACGTGAACAATTGTTGAGGAATTTCCTACTTCTTAAATAATGAGGGTGTATCCATTGGGCTTTGATGTGATGCTTGAATGAAATAGTAGGCTTTGGTGATCTCATAGGTGGAACAGCTTCCTGAAAGAAGGACAGGTGAAATGGCCTCCTAAGAGAGGGCTTTGACGGGTAGAATGGCTTCCTAAAAGAGGGCTTTGATGGGTGGAACAATTCCTAGAGAGAGAATCTCTGTCGAGTAGGGTTGTTTAATACCTAAAGAGAGAAAGTTTAGAGAAAGAAAAAGTGGAGTCTTTAATGGTGATTTTTCATCTTCCTTGTTCATTGGGCTCGTTTGGATTATAAAAAGGGATGATTTTGGCATGGTTTGGTCATATTTTCATATTCAAGAGAGAGAGAACATGGACCTTAGTCTTTCTTGAAGCTTGTTAGAAAATGTGGCACTTCGTACCTCTTGTAGATCAGAAACTATATTTCCAATAGAACGAAAATCAATAGAACTGCTACCTAAGAATTGCTACTAAAAGAGCCTCAATTAATTGGTCTTTTTTGCTATTCTCTTTTCCACGATCAGAAAGTGAGTGGGCACACATCATTCAGCCTTCCTTCAAGTAACATCTCCTTCCAACCACAAAAGAGAACCAAGAATTAAGGTTCCTAACTTTGAACAATAATTCTATAGAAGTTGCAAAGTTTCTCTCTTGAGAAAGCTCTCTATAAATCTGTTAAGTGATCTAGATGACTAGAGAAACATGTTTCCTAATATATAGTGGTTGGTAAGACACTTATTCTTATATCAGATTGGGCTTTAAAATTTGACTTTAGATCAAATCTCGCAACAAAACACATCATCCTCCGATTGTTGACCTAATAGGGGCAATCGACCACCCTACATTAGGGGTGGTCGATCAGATCGTCATGGCAGACATCTGTCACACATTTTCATCTCCTAATGAGTTATCTGATCAAACCAGTTTTGAACTAGTTGGATAATTAGTACTTTATTTGATTCAGGTATCTTTCCTAGAGTCTGAATGTTAATTCAAACCACCCAATACAGAGTTATCTGATTAAAATGGTCAGGTAATCCCATATTCAAATAAAATATTTCAAATAATTCAACATGTTTATTTTTTCATTAATTCAATCAATGAACTAACGTGAATTATTAAATCTAGTCAACTAAATTTAAGCCAATTTAGAAATAACATAACTTACTAATTATAGGAAAAACACGTCGTATCGTTATAAGAAAATATATGAACTAGCAAAGGAGACCCGATGAATATATATAGATCAAGTTTGTATAACTATAAAATAATGAATCCTCGGCATGCATATTTTATAATTATCAACTCTAAAGGTATTCTACTAAAAGTTTAGAGTTGCACTCATGAACTATATATAAATTACGAAACTCTAATAAGCCTTTCATCTATGACATGTCATCATGTGTAACATCTTTATAGGATATTCATAATCAGCTTAAGGATAAAATTTCTTTTGACCTCCTCGACTATATTTATCTCATATTTCATTATCTCACCATTGGAATATCTTACTATTTATAACCAATATAAATACTATCATTTGATTACACATATGTATCCAAATGGTTATGCACTTTGATTTTCTAATTACAGAATAATGCCTATAAAAGAATATCATTAACTCCATAAAAAAGCCATAGATTCCATATCTATGAATAACGAGTCTACGTCATTCAATAGTCATGTCTCTAACATATCTGTATGCATGCCTTCATTTAATTCAAGATGTCACCGTTTTGGTACATCAAAAGATAGAAGTAAGAACATAGACTTATTAATTTATTTTAGGATTAAGATATAACACATATGATTATTTATAATGAATTAATTTATTCAAATGGAATTATTAATTAAATCAATTCAACTTTAGTCCCGATCCAATACATCGTCACTAATGACAACATACTAATGTCTTTACTAGCAGAATCTCACTCCGATGACTATGACAAGTCATTTTCTGTTAAGGATATAAATAACATAATAATCTTAATATGAATAAAGCTCTCAATTTTATTCCCATGATTATGGATCTTTTCTATTTAGAACATCACCTTAAGATATATATCTTCCACATAATTTGTCCATCATATACACGATCATAAAGGTTTAGAACAATAGTCTCAGACTTTTATTTGCTTATCATACATTCAACATAAATGAATATAAAGCAGACATATTTGATATATGACATAAATAATAATACTTTATTGATTAAATGTCTTAAAAAAATTACATCATTTAATCCTTAGGGCATCTAATCTAATAGTTAGAACCATGTAGAAGTGGTGGCTATGGTGTTCTGTGGTGGAAGGGGGTGATGATGGTAGAGAAGATGGTGGTTATGGAGCTTGACCTTAACTTTCCTTAGTGATTTGAATGGGATAAGTTTTATTAGCCTCCTCTAAGGGTGTGAAGGGGGGTATTTGTAGAGAAAAAAAAAGGAGTTTAGTTCGATTAGAAGTCTTCCACATTAGGTGCCTAGATTGGGAAAGTTCTAGGTCTAGTTTTATGGAAGGAACCATAAAGAGCAACTTCCTGGCGCGGGAGATTCTCCTCCTGGGTTTGAATTTTGGGTTCCAACATGGGATTTTGTTTGCCAAGAGCCTTAATGGCCAATCGATCTAGGAGTGCCACTTCAAGTAGCCTACCATAAGGGTAACCAAAATGAGGCAGTTTTGCCTTGCCATTTCAGGTAAGGATCAAACCTTAGTGTTAGATCTCCTATTGACCCACCCAGATTATGGGATAATTTGTCTCCATGACTCTGTGGTTGGGCCTCTTCAGGTGCATTGCTAGGGCTGATCTAGCAGGTGAGCTGGCACGTTAGGTGGGCCATGCAACGCCCCTTAATTCGAACGTCACAGATGTCGTTACATACTTACATTCGTACATGCATAAACTTTAAAATTATAAATAATATCAAACTTAATCATGACTATAGATTTTAAAAGTGCTTAAACTTACGTTACCAGGATCCATTCATATTTTTTTTTTAAAAAAAAAAAAAAACTTAACGTTGTTTCGAAAAGCATTGTTTAAATTATTCATTATCATAATTTATTCATTTATACACTAAATTAATCATGAACTTATATAATAATATAGGTTTGCCAATTTGTAAAATCAGGACTTATAAAAATATCACATTAAATCTCTTTGATCATCACATCATTTGAAATCCATTTATTCCCACAGTTCGGCAGGCCGAACATCATCGGCAGGCCGGAATTCCCTCAACCGGCAGGCCGGCAGAGGCTTTGCAACTCGGATTAAAAATTTATCCATGTTCGGCAAGCCAAAAAATTAGATCGACGGGCTGAACTTCTGGTCTTCGGCAGGCTGGCCACAGAGTTTGGCAGGCCGTCCGAGACCAAATTCCTTTGGAAAACTTAATTTTAAACATACCAACTTTACGTAAAATATAGTGGAAGTTCAAATTCATAAGAAAATAATTTATAAAACCATAATATAAGTGTTCTTAAAAACTTAACACAAAAACATGTTCAAAAAAAATATATATAAAACTTGATTAAATCATAAAATCATTTTCTTGGCGTGCTTCCGGTTACAATTCATCGTTCATGTTGCTCACACGCCTTCCCATGTCCTCCACCTAGTCCATGATTCTCTTACCTTTATCTGCAACATGACATATAAAACATGATTAAGCTAAAGCTTAGTAAGTACATATATTCTCACAATTTAAAACATTTTAAAAACGTCAGCATCATCATCATCATTGTCATCGTATCATAGAAGTGCCATAAGCACAATTTCATAGAACATATATTTCGTAACGTTAACCATTTTAAAACTTAATCCATTTTATCTTAAGGGCCCAAGTGTTGCACCATAAACATCATCATAGGCGCGCCGCCATGAGAGGAGAAGGGTAGCTAATCCCAAACCAAATATGACATCATAACATAACATTTCATAACATTGGGTGTGCAACACTTATTAGGTGATACATATATACATACTTTTCATTCTTTGAAACATGTCATCATCATACATGCATATCTTTAAAATCATGAAAATCTTTCATAAGAAATCCTTTAAGGAAAAATCATCATAAAATCATCATGAATATCCTTGTAAAACATATCATCAATCCTTGTAAAAGGTGTCATGTTGCAGGTGAGATTGTACTTACCTTAACGATAGCTTACTTAACCTTAAAAATGCACTTGGTGACGACACCGCGGTCTCGATGTGCTCGCTTCCTTGAGTGTTCATGTCATTTATCATTTAAAGATGCAATAAAAATCAATACTTATCATGAACTATCCATACACTCATCTCATATTATAAACATAATTCATAACCATAAAATCGTCATCACATAAACATGTTATTATGATTTTTCTTAAATCATAAAAATTACCTTAAGCATATAAAACAAACCATACATTTTGAATATAATTATCTTTTAAATAAAATATTTTTGAACAATTAATATATTTATATTTTAATTTAAAACTCCATACAAGCATCATATTATCATGCATGAAATTATTTTATTATCATAAAATCTTTTAAACATACATAACATTTCATAACATATAAATAAAACACATTCATCTATCATACTCATACATATGCATATTATAACAATTTTTCATAAAAACATCATTTTTACCCCTTGAATAATCATTACATTTTTCATACTTTCAAAATTATACAGTAACATATTACTGTGAGGGTAGAAGATAGAAATATCATATTTTCATAAAACATTCATATGACATGAAATTAGAAAGCACCACATAACATATATGCATAACATCACATTTAAAATTTCGAGACAAAACACAATACCTATAGAAAGATATTGTAGACGAAACGAGGAGAAGAATTTCTTTTCAAAAATACCAGAGAAAGCTAAATTCATACCTTGAAGTTTCTTCTCAAAATCCTTGAATTAACCAACGAAATAAGATTTTTCTTTCAATGTACTCAGAAAATTTTCGTGAGAGAGAGAGAGAGGAAGAACTCGTGGAGAAGAGAAGAGAAATGAAAGATCGTCTCAGAAATTTTTCTGAGAGGAAAACGTGAGAAGGAGAGAAAATAATGAAAAAGGAAACGTTAAAAATTTTTAACGTATTAAACATAATTGATGGGAATTCAATTCCCTTCATTAAGTCAGATTTTTTTTTTCTGACTGTTAAGGGCTGTTGGTGTGGAAGGAAAGAGAGAAAGAAGGAAAGTCCAATCTCCCACTCAATACTTACCATGTTTTGCCCTATTTAAATTGGAAACCATATAAATTGACATAAATCATGCAAGTCAAACCCCTTTTTATTTCCTTAACTGATAAAACATTCCATTATGATGTCAATTAATCACATTAAATCACCCAATTAACGTAATTAACTCAGCCATAATTTTGGAGAGATTTCTGCTGACTGCGCGTCAGCCATGTTCGGCCTACCGGTTTTTCCCCTTCGGCTTGCCGGTTTTTCCCCTTCGCCTTGCCGGTTTTTTCCCTTTGGCTTGCCGGTTCCAGCAAGTTCGGCCTACCGGTGAGGTTCTTCGGCCTGCCGTTCTTGGGCAAGAAGTTCGGCCTACCGAGCTTAAAAGTTTGGCCTACCGATCTGTCATTAAATGCCATAACATAAAACATTCATACATCATTGCATCATAAATAAACATATGCTAAGAATTTCACATGAACATAAGAGCACAACAATCCCATGCGGTCGTCACCTGTCACAAAACTTGACATAAAAAGTTAGTAACACGCACATCACATATCAGATCATATAACATGATTTATTAATAACATTTCTTAATAACGTTACTAACTTAATGTGGTCTGTTACATAAAATAGGCGGGCGTTATAGGCCATAGGAGTTTATGTGTCAAGTAGGACAAAAAATGAGCTTTTTCTAACATTGGGCTAAGATTTTTGGATAGGCTTGAGGGAACTAAAAGTTAGTGAACTCCTAGTTTGTAAATCCTGTCTGGTAGGTAAAATGACCAAAAGAACTTTCTTGGCTAAAGGTGTAAGAGCCAAAGAACCTCTTAAGTTAATACATACCTATATATGCAGAACTTTCACTTCCAAACAAGAGGTGGGTATGAATATTTCATCACATTTATTTTCAATTATTCTAGATATGATTATGTTTACCTAATGCACAAGAAATCTGATACTTTTGGAAAGTTCAAGGAATTCTGAGATGAAGCTGAAAAGCAACTAGGAAAGCAGATAAAGGTGCTTTGATTAGATTGAGGTGATGAGTTTCTAGATACAGAGTTCACAGACCATTTAATGGAAAGTAGAATAGTTTTGTAACTCACTGAACCTAGAACACTGCAACAAAATGGCGTTGTAGAAAGGAGATATCGAATGCTGCTTGACATGATGAGATCGATACTTAGTTATTATTCTCTACCCACATCCTTCTAGGATATTCCTTAAAAACTGCAATTTATATTCTAAACTTGGTTCCATCTAAGTCTATACTTAAGATGCCTTTAGAGTTATGGAATGGCCAAAAGCCTAGTTTAAGGCACATCTGCATATTGGAGTGTCCAGCACATATGCTGAAGGCTAAGACCAAGAAGTTGGAACCTTATTCAAAAGTATGTATCTTTTTAGGTTATCCTTAAGATACAAGAGGAGGTTTGTTCTATAGTCCTCAAGACAAGAAGATGTTTGTATCAACAAACGTTACCTTTCTTGAACATGACTATATGAAGGATTTCAAACCAAGGAGCAAAGTGATTCCAGAAGAGTTACTTCCTAATCAAATCAGCTCACAGTCGACAAGATTTGTTGACGAGCTAGAAAGAGTTGTCAAATAGCGAACCAAGCCTCTAGTGCTTGGGCGCAGTAGGATGAAAATTAGATTACCCATTCATTATCAAGGAGAAGCATAGCTAGTCACTGTGAATAACGGTGAGGAAGATCCATTAACTTAAGTCGGCAATGGAAGATTCTAACAAAGAGACGTGGCTAGAAGCCATGAAACTTGAGATGGAATCCATATATTCCAACTCATTCTAGGAGCTTGATGATCCTCCTAAAGGAACAAAACTGATTGAATGCAAATGGATCTACAAGAGAAAGAGAGTAGACAAGAAAGTAAAGACTTTCAAGGCAAGGCTAGCAGCCAAAAGTTGCACCTAGAGGGACGAAATTGACTATGAAAAGACTTTCTCCCCAGTTGTTATATTAAATTATATTCATATAATTTTATCTATTGTTGCATGTTTCGATTATGAGATTTGGCAAATGGACGTCAAGACGACGTTTTTGAACAATTGTCTTGAGGAAAGCTTCTATATGGTGCAACAAGAGGGTTTCAAAGCTGAAGACCAAGTGCAGAAAGTCTACAAGGTATAAAGGTCCATTTATGAACTTAAACGGGCTTCTTGATCATGGAACATCAGGTTTGAAGAGGCTATTAAGTCTTATGGTTTTCAACAAAACCAAGATAAACCATGTGTCCACAAGTACATAAGAGAAAAAAAAGTGGACTTCTTAATACTTTACGTTAATAACATCTTGCTTAGTAGGAATGACAAGGAATCAATGTCACGAGTAAAAGAAAGGTTAACTAGCCAATTTCAAATGAAAGATTTGAGAAAAGTGAGCTATATTCTATGGATCCAGCCCATCCGGGATGCAAAAAGGCTTCAGCCATTATCTTACGCTACATACATAGACAAGGTGCTTGTCAAGTATAGCATGCATAACTCTAAGAGAAGGAATTTGCCTAGGCATGGTAGTCATCTCTCTAAAGAATGGTATCTTAAAACTCCTCAAGAGGAAGAGGACATGAGTCGTTTCCTTTATGAATCGATAGTCGAAAGCCTAATACATGCTATATAGTGTACTAGGCCTGACATCTACTATGTTGTAGGAATAGTCAATAAGTTTTAGTCAAATCTAAGATTTGATCACTTGACGGCTATAAAGTGCCTTCTCAAGTATGCTCAGAGAAGGAGAAACTATATGCTTGTGTATTCTGATGAAGATTTGTCTCTTAACGGCCGCACTGATTTTGATTTTTAATCTGATAATAATGATCGAAAGTCGATCTCAAGATGTACATTCACTTTTGGTGGTGGAGCAATTGTCGGAAGAAGTGAGAAACAAAAATGTGTTTCTTAACTCAACAACGGAGGCTGAATATGTAGCTGCTTGTAAAGCATCCATGGAAGCAATTTTGCCTTGGAAATCATTGACAGATCTGGAAGATGTTCAAAATATAGATAAGCCATTTAAATTATATTATGACAATAGTGCAATAATCGCTAATATAAAATAGTCAAGAAACTATAAGGGCACAGGGCATATAGAAAAAAGGTATTATCTGGTTCGAGACATTTCCAACAGAGGTGACATGACCATGTTGAAGATTGCATCAAAAGATAATCTAAAGGATCCGTTCATGAAGACCTTACCGATCAAAGTTTTTGATAAGCATATGAAGGGTTTTTGATTAAGAGACATGTCTCATCTGCTTTAGGCCAAGTAGGAATTTGTTAAGATAGATGCTCTTAAAGCATGTGATGATTTGTAAAGAACATACTTATAATAAATAAAGTGAATTTATTCATCATATTTACATGTATGTATCTTGTGTACTTTATGAATATCATTAACATTCCATAATTATCTATGTGACCTTAAATATTGTATATAAGTGTTATATACAACAAGAAATATTTAAGGATAATAATTAAAATGGTCAGTAACATATAATTAATTATTTAATTAAAGTATAAAATCCTTAATTGCGTTACTAGTGTAGATTATTTTCATTAAGAATGAAACGGTCTTATCTGAATCGTTAATATAATGAGTCATTAAATGAATGCTGTCATACACCCGAACCAGGGTGATGACATGGCGGTTTGATTAAAATAAGTAATTAAGCAATTACAATCACTGAAAATTTTCCTTATATTTTTAGAAACATTTCTAGTAAATTCAAGAATATGACAATTTAAAACTTAGATAGAATGACACTAATATTAAAACATGGCAAAAGGAAAATTATTGAATTGGCCTCAAAATTAACTTAAAACTTAGAATCCGTCAATTGTTGTCTGGGTTCCATTAGACTCTACAATGATGCACACATAGTACAGAACAAAGGAAATACAACCAAACCACCGTCTAACAAAACATAGTCAAAGAGCATGATTAAAGTCTTATTATTACATGCCTTGACAAAAATAGATAACAAAACGACTTACAAACTCCATGAGTATCACTGCAGCGCTCTACTCAGTTACATACTGCGAACCACCTAAAGGGAGGAAAGTAAAACAGTAGAAATCATAAGCGAAAGGCTCAATAGGACTTGAATTCTAAAACATTATTTATAAAATAATGTAAATAATTTAGGTAAAATTCAAAGGAATAATAATTAAATAAACTTTATGCTCACCATTCTTGTCATGTGATCTATCTCAAATCATACATTAATATTTACAATGTGCAAAGCCTAATATAATTACCACCATAGTGGTCGGACTGGGTTTTAGGACGTACCCTATGGTTGCCCCCTAAACAACTTGATCTATGTGTGGCATCATGCACTTAAAACTCAACCAAACTGGAATCTTAGACTGTTTGGTGTTTGAAAACTAATTAATCATTATTATTTCCCTTGGTATACTAATACCGAGATTTTAATATACACTTATTATCATTTACTCTCAATGCACATATTCAAAATAATTGAAAATATTTATGTGCTATTCAATTCTTGAAAACATTTTAAGAGTATGAGACGTGGCCAAAGCATTAAAAAATCATGGCTATCAAGGAAGGGATTTAGAGTCCTACCTCAATCTCTAATATCGATCATGTCCACTTTGCAAATACCGACTCGCTAAACGTTAGCTCCAAGAGACACCAAGCAATCTTAGATGTAGACTCAATTCATTAATATCAAATCTTAGACATATTACATTAGTATGAGATTTCATGGTTCTTTAAAGTGCCTTTTCTAATTATAATTCTTCATTTATTTACTTAATAATTAAACATACTTTAAGACACATCAATAATGATTCTTCATCGCTAAAACAAGTGAAAGAACACTTAGAATTCAATTTGGAATAAAAAGGGTTTGGGTGGCCCAAAACTGGGCATTCTAGTGTAGTGCGGTCGACTGAGATACACTACCCATGTTCAACCATGTGTCTCGCGGTGGCGAGGTCGATTGAGTTATACTAACCATGGTCGACCACAGAGTTGTGACCAGAATGCTCTGTTTCCAGCATTTGACTTCAAACCAAGTTCATTCTTAAATCCTTTTCTAACGTCTCGAAGCAAGTTCTAATATTTCTAAATCATCCTGTGAACTATTTAAACTTAGTTTTGCTCACATGTAACTCAAATTCATCATCATTTATACATTTTTGACATTTATTCTAAAGATGAACAAAATAAATGTAAAAATGATTTTAATCCGTTATTTATTCAAATCAAACTTGAATCTTTGTTTGTAATCATCCTACCATCTCAAATAAAAACGTAATTTGTGTTCATTTAGTCTCAGATCATGACATGCAAACTTAGATTCTTAACAAACATGTTCAAAACAGAGTTGTTCAAATGGAAAACAATACTCAGACATATAAACATGAATTTGAACACTAAATCAAAGATAAAAACTTCATAATATAAGTTTAAAACACTGTAAATGTTTCAAACCTTGAATTGAACGTCTTTGTACTGACTTGGTGGTTTCAAACCCGAAAATTTGCTTTTTTTTTGGTTGAAAATAGAAGCCTAATATTCAGAGTTGATGAAGCAACATGAGAGTGTAAGAGAGAGAAAGTGACGTGAAGAAAGGGAGTAAAAGGGTGACAAAGAGTCTGAGTAGATTTGGCTTCTCTAAATCAGAGAATTATGAGTGGTTTCTACTTGAAACAATAGGATGAGTTTTCCAAACTTAGGAGTTGGAGTTATAGAGTTCCATCTGAACTCCACGTGAAAATCAGACAATGTGTCTAGTAGGTTTTTTTTTTCTTTTTTCGAATTTTGGCAAAACTGAAGGGTAAAAGGATAAAGCAAAATATGTTTATTGATTATATATATAATATAAGTGAATTAAAAGAATATGTTTTAATTTAATTAAAACTAATTTTTTGAAAATAAAATGATATACTAAAAATTATTTTAAAATAATTCAATTATTGTTAAAAATAAAATAGAGCAAACAAGATAAATAAAGAAATATTATAAAAGTGATTAGTTATAGATAAAATTTTAATTAGTCACACTAATTTACTAGTTTTTTCATACTAATTATAATTAATTAAAATTGGATATTATAAGTGCACTATACGTAATGAGATTATGTATGATCGGGACGATATGATATGAACAGCTAATAATTTCCGTTAAATATAGTAAGTTCTAATCATATCAATCGATGGTCATATATAAGATGATCTTAATCCTGAGTTAGTGGCAGACTCTTATTTTTGGATTTATATCTTTTGATTTACTCGGAACGGGTTCAAGGATCTAATCATATTCCTTATATTTTGGAGGCATAATGAAGTAAGTAGCTGCGAATGTTAAATTACAAGATAGAATTCATTCCTTCTCTAACGAGAAACAAATAAATAATTATCTTGAGTATTGATTCAGGGCTTGAATAATAAAAGCGTTTAATTCTTGATAAAGTTTATGAATTTATTATTCATTAGAGAATCAACGGCACTCAAGGATAAAGAAGCAATTAAAGAGGTTAATGAATTTTGCCTAGCTCTAGTTCTGAATTATTTATAGAGGTTTGACTTATATGTAATAACTATATCAAATAGACGAATCTAAGAAATGAGTAATTAGATATCTATAATTTCAAAAGTGCAATTCCAAGCATTTAGTGGAGTTATATTGGAATTAATAAAATAGTAATATATTAATTAAAGAGTGTAATTAATATATTAGTTTTATTAGAGCTTGAAATTATGGATCCATTAGTCCTCTACAATCCTTGCAAACACTGTTTGGACAAGCAGAATTTTTAGTTTAAATAATTTATTTAGAATTATGGTAATTTCAATTAAATATTACTCAAAATAAATTAATTATGAATTAATTTATAATTATTAAACAATTAGATTATATAATAATAAAATAATTAATTTTAGAAAACACACAATGAGTGGGTCCCACTATGTGTGACACACACAATGGGTGTGTTCCATTGTGTGTAATGCCTATAGCAAAAAGGGAAAGTCCATCATGCACATCAATGCTTGTTTACTAAGTTTTCATATTTAGAATTTCGATTTTTGAATAAACGTGATTTAATTTAAATATGGTAGGCTGAATGTGGAGACAAATAAGATTAGGTAACAAGCATATATTCTCTCTCTCTCCTTTCTCCTCTTATTGGCACCACATGCACAAATATGGTATCTATGTGTGGCGCCTATCATAGTGTAAGGAATAAGAAACTTATCTCTTTTTATTTTAACTAAATATTTGATATTAAATTAAAATAAGAAGACTTTCTAACATTAATCAGCTATCTCGTTCTCTATAAATAAGGGCCTCTTTTATTCATTAATGATACAATTGTAAGTCTTAGAAAGACTGAGATTACTCTGCTAAAATTCCTTCATAGGCGTGTAAGAAAGAGACAAAAGAGAGTGAAGAAAAGTTCTTTATCTTGAGACTCATTCCACTCATATGTTGAGATTTACGGCTGACTAAAATAAGTTCGGTGATCATTTAGAAACCATATTCATCCTACGCTCATACGTTCATCCATCATGGTATCGAGAACTAGGTGAGGAAGATTGTTGTTTTGTCTTATAGAAAACATCTTTGCAATACGACTTTCCCGATCATGTCTCATCAACTGGATATGCAAAGTTTTAAATATTTATTTAAGTATTAAATTAATAGAATTTATAGCGTGTTTCACAAAAGTTTTTGAGAAAATTTTTGTTATATGTGTTTCACACCATAACCACGTTTTCGCTATCTTTGTGAAAATCGTTTTCCAAAACAACAAACTGTGCTTTACACTAAGGGCTTGGCCCAACTTGGCACGTTTGAAAAAATAGGCTAATGCGTGCATGGGTGGCACAATTGGGCCAATTTTATAACTTGTTCAAAAACGCAATTTGAAGTACAAAATTGTGGTTAAAATCAATTTTGTTATAGTACCATTTTTTCTTACATTACTTGAATAGAAACTATTTTGAACTATGATTTTGTGGTTCGAACTGTATTCCTAAATGGACAATTAAAACAGATGGCGCCGACCCCTTTTTACTCGTCTACTCTTGCCTAAATTGTGATGAGGTGTCTCACATGAGGGTGCTCACTCACCAGCGAGCAAGAACAACTAGATTTGGCCACCTGTGGGCGTAGTAATCTGCCTTCGCGTGGCTGCTCATTGGTGTGCATAAGCTCCCTTGCACAAGCAAGCAATCTCACACGACTGGACAGTAAGGACAACATTCCTTAAGTGGTCAGTTTTTGTTGCTTGCCAATCTTTGTTGGATTTGTAATAGATTTTATTTCCTCTTTTAAATATTTTGTGGTAGGATAACTTTACAAACGACATTGAGTCACCCGTCGGGTGATATAACTTAAATAGCTTCATTTCTCTCCCTTTAATATCAACTTACGAGAACAAAATTTTTAAGAGAATGATACATAAATAAAGAGGCGAGTTAAGGTGGCACATTTCTAATTTCTTACTTGTGCAGCAGTAGGAATAATTTTGTTCTTCAACCAATTTCTTAACCAATCTATGTTAGGATTACATGAAATAATTAACATAGAGATGTGAAATTAAGTATGAGATGCTAAAAAAGATATAAGCCATATACACATCAATCTAAGCTATTAAATTAAAATAAGTTAAAAATGAAATAATTTTGAACCATTAGATTGATTAAACTCCCACTTCTATATAAGTCTGAGACAATATACACGCTTGCTTGTTATTTTTTTAGCTTTTTAATCTTGTACTTTTATTGTTTTTTATATAAATTTTATAACATCTAATAAGTTTAATTAGGATATTATTTTTAAACTTTAAAAAAGTTATAGATTGGTTATGTCTAATTAGGATGATATGCTTACATTTTTTTATTTAGATATGCAAATGGTATATATGTTCAAGCTCAATCCAAATCAGAAGGGAAATTATTAGTATGTTTATTTATATATTTTCAAAAAGGAAAAAAAAATTAACTATTTGTGTAAAAATAATGATACTTTATAATTGGGTATGAGGTTAAAAAATGCAAAGTAAAAAAAAGGGGGGTTATTTAGGGGGACGTGCCTACAAGTTCTCTAAGGTAAGAGGACCAAACGCACAACAGAATTAAAGCACAAAGTATTAAAGATTAATAAATGAAGTGCTTGGTGGTGAAAAGAGAGGGCCAAATCTGGCTGACCAGTGCCTCATAAGCCTAATATATGGCATCATGAGGCCAAATGGGCCCACGGGCCTACCACAGCAACTCAAATGGGAGACCAAGTATTTTTCTAACACCTGATTTGTCTCCATGTTTGGGGTAAGCATAAAAGTGTGTAATCAAAATATATGTATATATACTACGGGACCATTTCAATAGTCTCTTTATAGAGCCTTTTGCCTCCAACAACACAAAAACAAAGACCATGTTTGTTAACATCATTGCTTGGTTTTGTTAAAAAACCCCCAACAGCCAAATTTTCTACTGCTTGAATTTGCTTTGCTTGTCCCACCACTTTCTCTCTCTAAAGCTCTCTTGTTCTTTATAAGATAAAAGCGGAATTTTTGGGGGACTGCGTCCTTCAAAGCATAACAAAAGCAAGTGGAACAGGATTAAAGAGCAATCCACTTAATTAGATATATAGACATATATATATATATATATATATATAAAAGATTAGGTTCCAAGAGCTAGCAGGCAAATTAATATATATCTTCATTTGTTTTCTTTTGAGTTTCATAAATGGTTTATTTGTAATGGAGAATCAGTGACGACTATGATCAACTAAGACACTTTTTTATATGATTTTTTATTAAATTATGTAAGCCGCTTCCAGTAAAATATTGTTGAACCCACCAACTACAACATTTCAATGATTTCAGTCGCTCTACGCAATAAATTTTACGACTCATTATTAGTAATACTAATAAGTGTCTTTATCTTGTGAAAACCCTCACCAGAAGCATACGTTTTCATATTATTAAATCTAGTTATACAAGGTGTTTCACAACTTTAGTTAGAGCTCATAATTTTAACTATAAAAAATGTAATGTTTTTATACGTTACAGTATAAAAATAAACTTGAGTTATAGTGAACAAGTATAAAGTTTTCATATACTATAATACTTTTAATTTTAACTTATTTTTCAAACAATATCAAAATTATTTTTTTCTACAAATTTTATAACTAAAAGACAAATATTTATCGATAATTTACCTTTTTAGCACCCAACTTGGAAAATTGCTTAGTAATAGCACCAATAATGCAATACTAATGAGACTACTCTAGAATTCAAACTTAGATTTTGGTATTTACTATTATGTATTCGTGACACAGACGTAGGTTATGAGGTTGTTGGATTAACGTGAAGTAACATTAGACTAATGAAAAAATGGCGATTGAAAGACACTCTTGAGCAACCCAAAAAAAAAAAAAAGGACCCACGGAAGTGTCGCTCCTATAGATCCAAAATTATCTAGCAATGGTAAATATTTAAGCCCTAAAACAAAAGTAACTGCTTTGATGAAAGGCTAGAATGTGGGTTGCCATTTTCCTCGATGTGGGGATAAAGTTTGACTTGAAAGTGGGAGAAAAGTACCTCGACTAGTACATCATGCAACACACAATTTTAGGACATGATCCCACACCATTGAAAATTATTACAACAACAATATACAACTTAATTAGTTTATAGTACCCTCTTTCTTCAAAAAAGAGAAAAACAATAGTACCCTCTTAATTGTGTTAGAATTAAGATTGAGTTGGCAAAGTAATGGGATTCAATGATTTACACCACCAAACTCATGTTTCTCAAATTATAAGTACTCTTCCAATCGAACAATTAAGGCTCTAGATCACACCAACAAATAACAACATTATGTAAATAATATTAAAAAAATTATTTATGACTATTGATTAAAGAAAATAAATGTATTACTATTGTTATTACCGATCACTACATTGTTTTAGTCCATAAATTCTCATATAAACAATACTACGAGCATGTTTCGTAATTTTTATTATACCAGTATAAAATTCTCACACACTACAAAATCAAATAAAAAAAGGTACAATATAAAACTCCCACATATTATATTCTTTTTATATATTTTTTATTCAAGTTTTGATTTAAGATCAAACATAAAATGTATATTAATTCATGTCTCACGTCCCAACTTGGATGAGTCAACCCGAGTTGAGATATTTTTAATACTAAAATTTACTATTTATGAAACAAAATTCAACAATTACGTGTCAATTTCTACCCAATGCTAAAAATCAATGATTATTATATATGAAAATCACAATCATTTGTCATAAACAAATTCCAATTCCCCTCACTCACCTTCCAACTTCACACACACATATATATGTGTTATACATTCATCTTTCTTTCTCAATAGGACCTAAATTAAACACAATTGACCTAGCTCTCTCCCCATGCAACCACATAATAACCCTTCCTCACCACCTTCCTCCATGGAAACCCACGTTAGAAAACCCTCCTCTGGCGACACCACCGCCGCCTTCTCATTCCCGAGCACGCCGACCCACGACTCGTCCTCCCCCTCGTCGTCGTCCGAGGACTTTGAATTCGGCTGCCTCACACCGGACTCACCCTCCGGCGATCCCAATAAAAACTCCCCAGCCGACCACCTCTTCTTTAACGGCCGGCTTCTCCCTCACGCCTTCCCCTTCCGCTCCTCAGCGGCTGCCAATTCACCCGGCCTTGCCATCTCCCGTGGCACAAGCCGGACTAGCAGCATAAGCAGCAAGGACTACTCTCTGGTGTCCTCCCGTAGCAACAGCACCAACAGCAGCTGCAGCAGCAGCGCCAGGACGAGCTCCAGCGACAACTCGGAAAGAAGAAGATCATTGTCGTATTCTCGTCAGAGCAGCAAAACGACATTAAACGGATCGGGATCGAGCAAGGCGGTTTCGGCTCACGTTTATGGTTCCTCACAGAGGTGGCAATTTATGGCGCCGGTTCCTGCCTTGAGCCGAGAGGGCTCACGGCGGAAGAAAGTCATATTGGAGAGAAATGATCAGAAGGATCAAGAGAAAAAGGCCGTAGAAAAACGGCGGTTTCGACGGCGGCTCGGCCAGAGACTTCTTCGGTGGCTTGTGACGGCCTGCAAAGAGTGCCATGCAATTGAACCGTCAAGGAAAGATGAAGTTTTGAAAGGGAGTGCGAATTTACGGTGATTTTTCTTTTTCTTTTTTTTTTTTTTGATGGTTTTGGTAATTATTGTTGTTGTTGTTTTTTTATTTTTTTTTATTTTGCCTAAAGGTATAATCATGGGGACATGCCGATTTTACAAGTTTATTTTTGCTTGTTGGGACATTATCACTTTTTTATTAATGGTCTTCCAAAGAAGAAGGAAAAAAAAAATGGTCCAAACCTTGAAACAACCAGGTTTATACGATGAGGAATGAAACATATATAATAATTGGTTTGTGTTGATTAATTGACAGTATAATTGGTTTTCTCGTTATTATCATGTTTGATGAATATATGTCTCCATAATGTTATTTTCCTGTCTTTAAATGATCGCAAAGAAACGAAATAAGTAAGAGCAACTTAGTTGGTTGTAAGTCTCTTCACCCCAATCATAGGTTGAGGATTCGAGTCACGTTTAGCCCTTGTATTAAAAAAAAAGCATCAAATTAATCTCCTTATTTCTTTTCAGGGGCGCTTCAAATTAATCTTATGTAGTCTTTTGTGTTAATCTTTTCAAAAATACAGGAAAAAAAAAAAAAAAAGAACGTTCTTCTTCCTCTCCCACCCACGCAATGGTCAGTTTTTCAGAAAACATTAGTAAATTGGTTTGAGAATATGTACCTTCTATGTATCAACCTTGTCTAGACATCACAAAAAGCGTTTAAAAACCAATTTTCAATATCAAAATTTTAAATGCAATAATATAAAGCTTTTCATATATTAAGATGTAAAACAAAAATATACTACTGTGTAAAGTTCTCACATGCTAAAGTATTTAAGTTTCAACTCAGTTCCCATATACACTAGTTGCATATTGCCATTTTTTTTTTTTTATATTTGGTCCCCATTAATGCTGTCAGATATGAATATCTTCTAATTTTCCCTTAAAAAATCTATTTTTTTCTCATTTCCCAAAAATATTATACACTTCAAAAAAAAAAGATAAATAATATGTAGGGACGAATGTAAGCTTAAAAAAATGAAATAAGAATGTTGAACTGAATCGAACAAATGCGTGTACACAACCTAATCAAGCAATCAAATATCCATTGATTTCAACACGGCCTCCATAGCAATTTTCCTGTAAAAGAAAAAAAAATCTTGGAAATTCACATTCTTCATCTTGAAAAATTTTACAGCAATAAAGTAAATTTAGGAAGGTTTTTTTCGTTTTATTTTACCAGGAATTTAGGAGGATTTTTTTAGTTTTATTTTACGGGGAACTTCGTGTGCTCAACTAAGATGGGCTTCCTCATTTATAAATTTTTCTCAATTTAATCTGTTCAAAGAGAAATTTTTAAAATAAATAAATAATATGTACATTCAAAAGTAAGGTTAACTGACGAGTGAAGGTAACCTAATTGGTTGTCCATCTCAAACATAGATTAAGAGTTCAAGTCAACCTGAGCCCCATCAGCCCCACTTGAAAGTGGTGGCATTCCCCCTTCTCTTGTATAAAAAAGGGGTCAATTATATATTTATACGTTATCCCTCTCAAAAAATAATAGGGTTAATTACTAAGGGATTTAGGAGCATTGGTTAGAACCAATTACTTAAAAACATTATATCATGTGAGAGCTTTATACTATAACAACTTTTTGCTTTTTATTATAACTACTGAGAGCTTTACTTTATTTGTTGATTAGAACTACTTGGTTCTAACCTAGAGCCAAATACCACATACATAAGCATTTAGTCTCCCAGTTGTTCTCAAAGAGTGCCTTTTCTCTGTTGGTCGAGCTCTTCAAACACCTTTTAGTTTTAACTATTTCACAATATATCCTTTATTTTTTAGAAACTATAAATATATCTTTTGAATTTAAAAAACTTGTTTTAATTTCATCTTTGTGGATTCAAAGAAAAAAAAAGCAAAACAATATAAGTATTCTTAAATAGTTACAAAAAAATGTTTATGGATTTAAAAACATAAAAAATCCTTAAAGTATCAAATTTCAAAAAAACAAAGATCTTAAGTTTTATGGCTTTTAAAATTTTTTCTCCTAAACGAAAGTATATTTTGGAAGCAAATTTGTCTAATCAAGTGTATATGTAGTTTATCTCTATGTTTTTTCTATCCAAAAATTATGCAAGGGATAAAATTAAAACAAGCTTTTCAAATTTGAAGAATAAAACAAAAGGATAAATTGACAAATAATTAAAATAAGAAAGTATAATTGTGTAATCAACCCTTCAAAAGTTGTGACACATGTTATTCTCCTATCGGGTATTAAGATAATTAAATTAATTTTTAGTGTGCCAATCAAAAATTTATTTCATTTAAAATCTATTTCACAATATTTATTTCTATCTATTTTTAAATTTTCTAAAAATTCTCCTATACTTATTTAGTATGTTTACTGAAAAGCCTTGAAACTTCTAACAAATTTTGAAAATGTCATTTTAGCATTATGGGGGCTAAAGTCTCTAGAGGAGACATGAGGATATCTTTCCCAACTACTCTTGACCCTCATTTTCTTTATTTCCTCTGTGACATGCTCCAACATGTCTCCTCCATAATTGCTTCTATCACTTCTCTTCAAAGACTTCATCTTTTCTTCCTTTTTCTTCCACGGTTCCCACACTCTTCTTCTCATTTCTTTGTTGAAGCAAAATACTTAGAGAACTTCTTCAAGGCAGCCATAAAAATCAGTCACCATCACCTCTATTTGAGCAAAAATTTTAGTCATACAGAAAAGTCAAGGAACCTATTTTGAAGCCATTTCAAGCTTCCAACTAGCCATAATCTGATGTTAGAATCTTATGAACAAATTTAATCTTTCATTTATATATTTTTTTTATACTCAAGGATTATTCAAATTTGCGTTCTTAAACCTAAGTATTTGTTTTGTCACTATTTTGGAGCATATGTATAAACTCTAAGTGTATATGCCGTAGACATAAAATTTATATTGTTAAACTTTGTAATACCTCTATGGGCAGTGGCTCTTTCTTGAAATTCTAGGATTAAATGAAAATGAATTTTGTAAATTGGTTTGAATATTTAAAAAGTAGACATCCTAAGCTTTTTAATGAGCTATCATAAGCCTAATCGGAGTTGTATTTTATTTTCTATGAATTTTTTAATTTTCAGATTGGAAACTAGTAAACCTACCAGTTTGCCATGGTATACCAGCTGCTAACCTGAACCAAGAATCCATCTTTGCTCACCACCTAATTCTTAATGTCTTGCAACCTTTCCAATATTATCCTAAGTGATTGATGAATCTTATTAGGGACTAAAACATATAGATTACTTGTTTACATTTTATATTGTGTTAAGACAAAAATTGTTTATTGTCGTATTCAAAAGAGATTTGCATAAAAGCTTTAATGGCACACTAGTAAGATGGATTTACACATAATTTATTTATGAATGTGGTTGTATGTTGTGCTTTAGTTTTAATTGTCCTTATGCATGCCTTAGGATCAAGGGAGTGTGGAGCTAACGTTAATTGATTCTGGGATTAAATGATTATTGATAAGCTTGAAAGGTAGGGATTTATTATTCATCTTTTGTGAAGGTTTTGGTAAATTAAAATTTTGGTTGTTTTATGATGCAAGATATGTATATGGTATTATGAATGTATATGATTATATCCATATTATGATGATGTAGAACTCGTCTGATATTGACAACGAGGAACATAATGATTTGACACATGTTGTAAATTAAGAAGCATGGTTAGAAAAACTTGACTCTATAAATAACGATTTAATATAAGAGAATAGGTGAGACAGTGAAGAGGGCGACGGTTACGTCCTTAGGCACTGAATACCCTAAAAGGTAAAATAGGGGGAAGGTAATGACGCTTCCTTGGGTCGAAAGTCCCAGAACACACTGTACAGAAATCGACTTTGTGAGGACTCGGGGCTTGATGTCCCCTCACCGGAACAGCCTTTGAATGTTTAAAGGGTGATCAAGCGCGCTCATTTGGGTTTCGATGAGTTGAGTGATACTCTATGCTTTGTTTGTAGGCATATATAAACCTTCTCATTAGTTTATTAAATTGTTGCGGTCATGAAGCTAAATTTTTTTCTCAGTAGAGGTAATATAAAAAAAATTATTAGAGATAGTATCTCTTGAATGGATATAATTACATATTTCAATTATTGAATAAGTGAAATTATAATTTTTTTTAAATGAAGACGCAACAACATATTTTATTATTTTATGGGGCAAAGTAGTAATTTTTTTTTAGAAATAAGGGGTAGTTAAAGTTTTAAATTGCTTATTAAGGGTAAACATCCTAATTTTAAAAATTGTGTCCCACGTATTATAACATGGTTCCAGAGCCAACTTTTTTTTTTTGGAATTTCCATGATAAGAAACCATGGTCTCCTTCTCTCTTCTTCTCTCTTTATTATTTTGCATTAAGTAATCTCACACGATATTATAGCTTCGATTCTCATGGATTAATCTATGATATAAAGTTTGATAGCGGAAAATTTTGATCGCACAGTTAGTTTGTAGAGTCATACCCGTTCGTACAACCCGCAAAACCATATGAACAACATTAATAGCCCATATATATTAGGGTTTTAGCATATTTATTCCATAAACTTTAGGCTTTTTTGCATGTGGTTTTTAATTTTTTTTTTTCATAGCAATTGAGTCCTTAAATTTAGGTAAATATAGCAATTAAGTTCTTAATCATTAACGTTTGTCAAATTAAGATGAAAACCAATCACATAGGACACACATGACTCATTTAGAAAGGAATGGACAAAATTTCGAGCATTAAAATGATTAAATCATGCATATAAACCAACAAAATTGTTAAAAACATCATTAACAATTATATTATTTTTTTTCTTTTTTAAGGCATAGAATTTAACGAATTTTATTTTTATTAAAAGTAAATGAGGTGCATAGATATTTTAAATGGGTCACTTATGTCTTACATAGTCGCTTCTATTCTAATTTTGAAAGAAATTTGTGATTAGGATTTAATCCTCATACTTTATTAAGTTCAGGGACTCAATTGCTATAAAAAAAAAAGTCTAAGGACCACATTATAAAAATACAAAAAGTTTAAAAGACAAATGTGCCAAAAATCATATATATATATATATATATATATATATATATATATATATGGAGAGAGAGAAAGAAAGAGAAAGAGAAGGGGGAGTGGTTTAGTCGAAGCACTGGCACTGCCTTTAGATGCGCTGTTAGGCTCAAACCTTGTGTTTTGATGGATGAGCTTACATTGAAGAGGCAGAGCTAGTGGTGGGGGTGTTTTTATCTAAGATGGAATGGGTGGGGATACTTGCTATTTTTGAGTGATGTTCTGACTGTGTTGCTTCTCAAGGATCCCTACTCTCTTGAGGGGCATTCGATATGTAGTAATCAGTAAGAATCATATTCCCGAAAAAGTGATAGCAGGCAATATGATTCCCAAGAAACTAATATTATTACGTTTAGTTATTTATAGGAATCTTCTATTAGATTCCTATAAATAATATATTACTGTATTTAGTTGTAATAGGAATCTCGTACAATTGACAAAAATAAATTATGGTATCAACATTAAATGTATCAATATAGTGTGTTAGTACTAATATTAAATGATAATAACAATATATATATGAATAATAAAAAATATTATATATAATTTAACATTAATATTATTATGAATATTAATAATACTATTCATATTGATATTATACTATTAAGTTGTTATTATTGTTCATGTTATTATTATTATTATTAAATAATAATTATTTTATATTAACATAATATTTATATTTATATTATTTAAAAATTTTAATTTATAATAATCGTAGACTTAATATTTAACAATATATTAATATTAAAATGTTGCATATAATATATAATATATTGATATGAAAATAAGTAAAAATAAAAATATAATTTTTAATAATATATTATTATTTATATTAAGAATAACATTAAATAAAAATATTGTTAAAAAAATATTATACATAGGTAATTATATTTTATATTTATCGCTAGTATAATAGTATTAATATAATTTAATTTTGTTATTATCATAACTATTATTATTATACTATTCATATTGATATTATCCTATTATATTTTAATTACTATTGTTAATGCTATTATTATCTTTATTATTAAATTATTATTATTTTATATTAATATAATATTTATATTTATATTATTTAATAAATAGTACTAAATTATTTTTATTTTATTTTATATTATTGTATATATATATATTACATACTAGTATTAAGTGATAATAATATATTACTTAAATATTGTATATGTAATATATTATATATATTTTATTATTATTGCGATGTTATTATTATCTTTGTCATCAAATTATTAATTTAATAATAATATAATTTTGCTAAAATATTTTATATAAAATATATATAATATATAATATATTTTTATGGTAAATAATATATAACATATGGATATGATATGAATATAAATAATAAAAATATAATTCTTTATAATATATTATTATTTTATATTAATATTAACATTAAATAATAATATAAGTTTTGATAATATTATAGTTTTTCTATCATTTATCTTCATCATCATGGAAGAAAAATGTGAGATTCTCATGATAGCACATTGTGGGGTGGGATTTAGATTATCCCAAAATGTAGTAAAGTTAATCCTATGGGAATAAGTTTCCCAAAAATCCAAAAAATATAATTTTTGCACCAAACATGAGAATCTTGTAGATTTTTATTCTCACCATCAAGATTACTGTATATAAAACGCCCCTTTGAGGTCTCATCTAAGGTGGTGCACCATATTTTATCGTGTCAAAAGTGTCATGTTGAGTGATTATGTAAGGCTACGTGTGTGTTGCGCATTAGGAGTGGCAAATCGGGTTGACCGGTTGGGTTAGTGCTGGGTTGAGGTCAATTTTTATAAAAATTGGGTCGACACTAACTCGGCCTGTGACACGAACGGGTTGAGAATTCACAACCCTAACACGACCTGTTTTGGTATGGATTGACACGAACACGACCCGTGCCAATCCGTTCTTTATGCCCAATGTCAAAAAACAATGACTCGTGACCCGATTATGACCCGCAACCTGCTTATGACTTGCATTCAAATACGTGACTTTGTCTAGATTTCTATTAAAGCTGCTTTCCGTTTTGTGCGTAAATGAACTTCCTAACATCACAGATATATGACTTTGTCTACATTTCTTTTGATCTTTTAAGGTCTTATATTATATCTTATATAATATTAATAAGAGGTAATTTTTTTAAAATTAATTAATTAAACACGGGTCAGCAACGGGTCATTTTAGTGTTAGATAGGTTGACCCAAACACGACCCGTTTTTTGACGGGTCAGTTTTGGTTCGACACTAAAATGACCCATGGTAAAATTTTTTGATACTAACCCACAAAAAAACTTGTCGGGTTCGTGTTATGTCATTGTATCGCAACCCATATTGCTGGCCCTATTACACATGTGTTGTTTCAGTGGAACATCGTCAATGCTTTTCCCTTCATTCGATTTCTGATCTATTGTTTCAAAGTATTAAACCATTTCTTTCCTAGAGAATTTTTAGTATGTTTGCTTTGGTTCTATAATAACAATGGTTTTTACCTTGCTTTGTTTGTCTTTATTTACTGTTTGTTGCATTTTTCATCTGCTAGATTTGTTTACTTGTTTTTTCTATGGTCTTGGTACCATAATATTCTCGACATTAATTAATCAAATGGATCTATCAAAAATCCATATATGTGTGCTCAATCTTTGATATATGTTGATAGATGTCTGTTTATAGAATTTAGACTCTAGCATACACTATCCCCTTGAGCTTTGTCTTTCTTTTTTTTTTGGGTTACATGTCGCAATTGTCTATTTTGTCGTTTTTCCTATTATGGGAGCCTATTAAAATTTAAATTAGTAGTTGTATTATGTTTTTATAATAAAAAAATTTCCTACTACAAAAAGGAAAATTCTACAATGAGACCTCCAATTTGTCTCATCAATGAGACTCCTTTATGAGCCACCAGATCTCTATCCGATGATTAAAAATAAACAAGTTCTACATTAGTTCAGTGAGTCCACACGCAACAGATTGCTTAAAAACTAAACGTAAAAGATTAAAAAAAAGAAGAAAGACAAAGAACATATCTAACTGAACAGACCTCTACCGCCAATGTGGTTTGCTGATGATATCAAATATGACGAAACCAGTATGGTTTTCGCCAAATCAAGTCGCCATAGAGTCATCATCCATCTTGGGCAACAATGGGGGTTGCAATTCCATTGCAAACCTCGCGATCTTGCACATGAAAATGTTGCTCTCGATGTTGTGACGACGACCTTGCTAGCGATTGACCCAACCCTACTTGCGACGGGCTGGATCACGATGGTTTGGATATTGATTGTCACAATCGTGGTTTAGGGCTCATCGCGATAGTGATCACGATTCCACTATGTTGTGATTCCGTCGTGAACTTGCTCCTAACAAACGCGGAGGTCCATCAGTGGGGTCGGGAAGGCCCATCCCTAAGGTTGTGACCATCGTCGGTCGCGCTAGTAGTGACTGAGTTTGTCAGCAAGCGCCACCGGTGGGGTTTTTTTTGTTTAGTATTTTTTCTTTATTTTGATTTTTTTTGTTAATATGGGGTAAATTTATTTTTGATTATCTAAGAGAGACCATAAAATTTTATCAATGCAATTGAGTTTTCTAAACTATTTGATTAAATCCAACTGTTACAAAAGTGGTTATCATAAATAAAACTTTTAAGGCGGTCTTATTATGGTCATCCCTTTAAAAAAACATATCACCTTCAAATATTTCTCATCAGTAAGACTTTCGCCATTAAGACGTAATTATGAATGCCCCATCATTCTTGATAAAACACAAGCAAATATTTTGCAAGTAACCTACCAAAGAAAACGTGTCCTATGGCCTTTTGCTAGGGCTCTTTTTTCTTCTTCTTCCTTTTTCATTTTATTTTATTTATTTATTCATTCATTCATTCATTCATTTGAGAGGCTTTTACCTGCAAGAACATGGTAAAAGAAGAATCTGTACGGGGTCTGTTCAAGGCCCACCTTATCCTTTTAACCTTTTTGTTAAAAACATTTTTTTTTTTTTTACATCGAATGCTGTTCATCTGCTGTATCACTTGATAATTGTGAAAGTTAAAAGGCATAAACACTCATATAAAGTACCATTCGCCCTTGAATGTAACCATGTCACTACCCAATTACATTATTATCATTTTTTAATCATATCTTTTTTTTATAGTAAATCTTTTCCTTTATGTTAATGAACGAATTATATTGCCCCTTCGAAGTAACACTTCCTATTCCATTAATCCTACATCTATAGAGCATGGAAAATAGATACGCCTAGGCATTTAAAAACTCAACAAAACACATTATGCTCAATTAAGAAAATTAGTTGAATTTATTTAACTTTAAATACAGTTGAATTGATTTCTCATATTGTTCATGTGGTGGTTATGAACAATCCAATTGCTAGTTCTCGTGTGAGTTGCAACATTACCATCTTCAAGTCCAACTTTGACCAATTATTTCTTTTCAATTATTTCCGTTGCACCATCTTTGATGAAAAAGTTTTAAAATGGCATTTTTAGCCAAAAAAAAAAAAAAAGGAAAAACCTTGTCCTTTGGATGAACTAAAACTAATCAACATTTCAAGTCTAGGAAACTGGAGAACTGAAATTTGAAACATAAGAAATTGAGAGCACAAAAACAAGCACCAAAAGCTATCAGATTAGAACCTATGAGCAAGCCAAGGAACTGAAAATCTGTGCCTAGATACAACAACTTTTCCAACTCTTTGGCCCCCCAATACAAGCGCCTAAAATCCCAGTGTCACTCCAAGAAGGTGTCCATGACATCGGTGTACATCCCGGCTTCGGAATTCCTGTATTCCACCTGTTCGTGCTGCTGGTGATTAACCGAAGTGGACGACGATGACGAAGCCATTCGTGCGGGCAAAGTAAAGCTCCTCTTGAATTTATTTTCCATTTTTCTGCTACCTTCTCCTGTATGGCTGTCCAAGCTTAAGAACTCGTTGGGGTTTCCATGAACCCCGGTGTTGTGCACACCCGGCCGGGCATCTGAATTCGGGCTCGGGATGAGGGGGTGGTGGTTTTGATTCTCGAGCTTATTTCCCAAGTTATCGGTGTTGAAGAGGAGCTTAGCGTCTTCATTCCTCGCCGTGAGGGCATTGAAGAAGGACAGACCATTGGGCCATTTGATGTCGCCACCCTCGTGCTGCTGGTCTCCTCCCATCATGTCCTCGATTCGAGGGGTGGTCTCGGAGGCGGTGGCGTGAGGAAGCAGAAACATGTGTGTCTCTTCTTTAGCTTGCGGGAAGCCAACTCTTACTGCTGAGTTTTGGAAATTGGGTGGTGAGGGAAGCATTGAGTTTGCGGCGGGAAGCGGCCTTTGCGCCCAATTGAAGAGCGGTGGGGGGCGGATCGGGATGGCAGATTGCTTTGAAGGGATTGAAGTGGAAGAGGAAGAAGTGTTTCTGTTTGATGAAAACAGCTGGGAAAGGTAGAAACCGGATTGGTATCCGAGTGATTCGAAAGTATGCCTCATTCTTAGCACAAAATGAAGGTCTTCAGGAATCTAAAAGGGAACATGATAATAATAGGGATCAAAGTCACTAAACAATTGACAAAATATCAAAAAAAAAAGTACAGTATACAAATCTTTAAAACACAAAGGAAAAAAAGGACTCACAATTTTGCAAGAGCCTAATTGAAGAAGACCATGACCAGCCTGAATTACAGCTATTGTCTGGTTTAAAAAAGAAGGAAAGAAAATTGTGTGATTTAGTACTTTATAAATATATATCACAAGATCAAAAGGAAGGATTAACAAAAAAAAAAGGGTTCTATACCGACCTGGATGCCTGAGTCAAACTGATCAGTCCATTCAGGAGGAAGCTGCAATTAAAAGCATCAAGAAACAACAGTTACAATCAAACCATTAATGCACAAACTACAAAAAAACAATGTAACCAACCAAAAAAATCAAAGGCAGAAGCCAAATTATATGTGCAAAAGTGAAAAAATAAGTTCATTTTAAGCCAAAAAATAAAAAAAAAAATAATAATAAAGACCCCCATATTACATACAGCATCAAAAGAGCTTTGCCAGTAGTTGGAGATGTTAGGTTCACATTCTGTAGGTTCTTTGAACACCCATTTGTGGCACTTATCAGATGCAACTTTCCCCATTAACCTGATAAACACCAATTAAGCAAAGGACCCAATAAGTAGAAATATTTTTTTTTCTCAGAAAAAAACTCTTAACAATAACAACAGTAAAATACACTTTATCCAAATTTTAGAGACAGACAGACAGACACACACGCACAAAAAAAGCACCTACCGAGTACCCACCCTTCTCCATAGTTATACAACTGAATGGACATCTTGCTGAAGGCTTTTCTGACAGGATCTTCTCCTCCTCCTTCAATCTCTTCCAGACAATCTGAAACTCTCCCTCGGCAAAACCCATCTTCCCACATCAACATCCTTAAAAACAAAAACAAAAAACATGTCACTTCTTAGAAAAAACAGAAACTTGCTCAACTAAAACCAAACACACTTTTTTATGTTGGTTGACTTACAAGCTGCCGTTGTCGTCTCCAACCTTGCAGCCATTACCACCTCTGACTCTTCTGCAAAAACAAAAATAACGAAAAAAGGGAACAAAACTCATTAAGTAAACAACTTAACTCAAACTAGTTCATATCTTTAGAGAGAGAGAGAGAGAGAAAAAGATGAGAGAGAAAGATACGGGCGAGGACGGATGGTCCAGAAGACAGAGTAAGTCCAGTCTGTGTTGAGACAGACGCTTCTGAGGGCCTCATGAAGGGCCATCATCCCAACAGCTTCTTTGCTCCTATCTGATCCTCCTGCTGAGCCCACCATCTCTTTCTCTCTCCTCCTTTTTGTTCTCTCTTTCACTTGAGGCAATTTAGTAGCGAGTTTTATGAGTTGAGCCTTAGCTTTCTCTTTCTCTTCTTATCTCTGAAACTCTTTCTTACCAATTCTAAGACAAACTTCTATCTGGGCACTCCTTTTTCTATCTCTCTCTCGTTGTTTATCTTCTACTGTATTCTACTCTATATAGCAAGCTCACCTCAGCTCACCTCTCTACAGTGTAACCAGCTCAAGGCAAGAGAGAGAGAGAGAGACCCTCTCTTTATCTCTCTTTGTCCATTTTCCTTTCATCACGTATTTCAATTCTCTCTCTCTCTTTCTCTCTTTTACTTGGTTTTTGTTGGTCCAAAGCAAACAGCTTTGGTAATATTAACAGAGAGAAGAAGGTTAAAAAAAAAGGCAAAAGTCAGAAAACGATTAATTAATTATTCTAATAATTTTAAATCAAGGGGCGAGAGATGGGGAACAATTAGGGATTAAGGGAGTGGGGTGCGTGGTCACGTGCACACGTGACACGGCAGTGAGTCAGTGCATCGTTTTTAATAAAGAATAAAACAGCGCACGAATTGCGGGGCACTGCACCTCCACCTGTGAGTCTGTGACATTCCCCACCCTCTCCACAGTGCACGCGCTCATGAACCACGCGCCGGTTTGGAATATTCGTATTCAATCACTAAAAAAAAAAAAAACTCTCTACATGAACAAATTATTTTTTTGAGGAATGTAGGAAGAAATTATTTTGGTGAGATAAAAATGAAAAATTTCACCGAACAATTGAGTTTCAATATTTAATATAAGCTAACAGTATATTTTTAAAAATATTTAAGTATAGCATATAATATTTTTAAAATAACATGCTCTTTTAAATAAAAAATTTTAAATTTTATTCTTTTATTCTTTTTTATTCTTTTTTTTTTTATTTTTACTCTGTTGTTTCATATTTCTTTCTCATTTTATATAGAAATAAATTTTATTTTAATTTTAACAAATAATTTACTAAATATTGTTATATTTTTATCTATTTATTTTTATTATTTATAACTAATGACCTAGTTCCCTCCTTCTTCCAATTAATATTTCACAATTTGTATAATCTTTAATAATAATTAATGTAATATTTTAAATCATATAATTAATAATTATTTTGAGGACATTATTTTGAGCCATATATCTTGCTATAATTAAAAGTGCTTCGCGGCACTTCATTGAAATGTGGGACGATTCCTCCAAGGCGATTCGTTCCCCTTTTTTTTTCTTTTTCTTTTTTTGTCTTTTTCTTTTCCTTTTTTATTTTTTGCTTTTTTAAATTTGGTTTTTTTAAACTCTATACCCTAAAGAAAAATCTATGCTTTCAAAAAAAAACTTATACATCTTTTTTTAATATTTTTTCTTTTGCTTATTGGCTATTCTATAATTTTATCGTATCAAAATAAATTCTTGTAAATTAAAATAACTTCTTTCAAATATGTTACTTTTTATTTTTTTATATGCTTCTTTGGAATTTTTTTTTACTCTTGCTTGTTACTATTAAAATAATATTATTGAGTTTTTCTCATTAGCCTACTATAATATTTTTTTTTTTGGAAACGTGTCTCTTATTAAAAGCTTTTTTATCCTATTCTTTAACTATTATCATTTAATAAATGCACTCTTTTTAATTTAACATGGTCAAGAGTTGAGAGAATTTTGAAGTACGCTTTTTTCTTACTTTAGTCTTATTGACATATTTTTTCCCGTATGTGCTCGTGCTTAGTTTTCTTTGTTTTATTTTTCTTTTTTTTTCAAAAAAAACCTCTACACTGTAATCATTCTTTTATATGTTTCTTTTAAACAGTTTTTTCTTTGCATGTTTTTATTGTAATACATAAATATATAAATATAGATGTGTCCTTATTTAGGTTTTCTTATGTAATTATTATTATTTTAAAAGTGATAGCTATAAAAAGATTCGTGTTAGTTGCGTATTAATTACCGATCAAGATCTTTATTATATACACAATTAAAAATAATAATAACACAATAATAAAAACTTAACATACAGATAAGATCTTTAAAGTGGGAGATCTTCAAAATGCCTCTCACGTGCATAGGACGTGGAGTTGAACCGTAAAAAAATTACAAAAAAAATTAAAGCCATTCTCTTTTTAGGAGTTAGGAGTAATATTCAAATTTTATAAATTATAATCATAATAATATTATATCCTATTTTATTGTCTTTTAGATAAAGTCTCTATCAATAGTGTAGTTTTTAAATCATTAAAATTAATTAAAATTATTTTTTATAAATTTAACGATTGAAATACAAATATAAATTTTTTTCAATGTCCACATAAAAAAATCATCTCAATATCTAATGAGGGTGGGTCCCAAGTTGTACAAATAGAACCAAGATAGTTATGGAGGAGCGTGTTTAAGGAAGACGGTGGGGTAGGTGGTGAATATGTACAAAAATGTAGGCAAAATCAATCTAAATCGTTCGGGCTCACTGTCCACCGCATTGACCGGCTCAGGCCTCCCTTTCAAACCCACGACCGTATCTTTTGTGGGTCCCAACGCTAAATCTCCTTCCTCCTTGTATGTGCAAAAGTGACAAAATAAGTTACTACCCTAAAAAAAGTGAAAAAAAAAATAAGTTCCATTTTAAGCCAAAAAAAATAAAAAAAAAACACTCATGGGGTGTTTAAAAGATAGTGAGAATCGATGGTGGGAACCATTTTTACTGAAGCATGTGAAAGCTTTACACTATAGTAATTTTTTAAATTGTTACTGTAGCAAATGAGAGCTTTATACTGTTTATAATTGAGTTTGTTGTGAAAATCACGATACCAAACAGGGGTCATATTGGATGCAGCAGCAAAAGAGCTTTGCCAGTAGTTTGGTGTTTTGTTTTCAGAATTTTTAAAAATATTTTTATATATTTTTTGAGATAAAATTTTTTAAAATATTTTTAACATAATTTTTAAAAATTTTTATTTTTTAAAACAAAACATTTTCATTTGTATTGTTCCCCATTAGGTTCACATTCTGTAGGTTCTTTGAACACCCATTTGTGGCACTTATCAGATGCAACTTTCCCCACTAATTTGATAAACACCCAATTAAGCAAAGGACCCAATAACTTGAGTACAAATATTTCTTTTTCAGAAAAACAAAAAAAAAAAAAGAAATAGACTCCAACAAATAACAATGGTAAAAAACCCTTTATCCAAAATTTAGAGACAGACACAAAAACAAAGGCACCTACCGAGTTACCCACCCTTCTCCACAATTATACAACTGAATGGACATCTTGCTGAAGGCTTTTCTGACAGGATCTTCTCCTCCTCCTTCAATCTCTTCCGGACAATCTGAAACTCTCCCTCGGCAAAACCCATCTTCCCACGTCAACACCTTGAAAACAAAAACAAAAACAAAACCAAAAAACATGCAGCTCTCTCTCTCTCTCTCTCTCACTCACACATTTTTATCTTCTACAGTATTTTATTCTATATTTCAAGCTCAGCTCAGCTCAGCTCCCTACACGGCTTAACCACCACAAGCGAGAGAGGCAAAATAATAAAAATTATTAGTTAAAATTGTGTTTATTACGATATATAAAAACTTTATATTATAATAAATTTATTTATTGTTATGATATATAAAAATTTTAAATTATTTATAATTAAAAAAAATGATATAAATCACCTTTGTTATGCACTTCCATCACATATTTTAATCCTCTCTCTCCACTACTCTTTGGTTTTTGTTTGTCCCAAGTAAAGAGCTTTGGTAATATTAACAGAGAGAAAAAGGTGGAAAAAAAATGAAAAAGTTAGAAAAGCAAAAACAAAAGGTAGTTGATGATGCGTGGTTTTGGATGTTGTGCCAAAATTTACAGGAGGTTTAAAAGTTTGGTCAAAATCAATCTTGGTTAAAATACGTTGCAGTAAATTTTTATTTTTTACTGTTAATAATTTTATACTGTTTGTGTATTACAACCCGTAGTCAAATACCCTATTAACCGAAGGATAACACAGTGGGGACAGCTTTAATCCTCCTCTTCCATCCCTCGCTGTAGCCACGTCAAACAGTGAGAGAAAGGCCGACAGTGACTTTGGACTTTCTTACAAAGACTAAATTGCCATTTCGTCCTTTTTTTTTAGGTCTTGGTTAGGGTCGTGGTTTGATAGTCAACGAATATATGTATTATTTTGTTACGCCCAAGGCAAATTTTTTTCCTAGTGTGAATTACAGTGTGAACTATAGTTTAAATTATTTTATTATAATATTTTTTTTATAAAAAATTAAATTTTTATTTAAATATTTTATTTAAATACTCGAACCAAACAGGCTCTAAATAAATATATATGTTTAATATATATTCAATTATTGTAACACAAATTTTGGTTGTCATATCTTTACTTGGGGGGAACTTTATCGTGCCACAATAAGAAGTCCTAGTACCATGCTAGAAACATGATAATTTTTAAATTGAGAAACAAGTTTTAATATCAAAATTTTAATTATTATAATATAAAATTTTTATAGTTTACAGTATAATATAAAACAAAAATATGCTACCATATAAAGCTCTCACATGTTATATATGTTTAAGTTTTAACTTCAAGTTTCAACTTGATTCCTAAATACTATCAAACTTCGATTATTGAAACTATAGAAGTTATGATCGATTTGTAAACCAACATGGTACCGTGATGATGCCATAGAATGACCATTAAGTTCTCTTAAATTATCATTTTTAGATTGTTGCACTTTTGTATCTTTAAATTACCTATTTTTGTTAAATTTACATTGTTTTTTGGTCAAGTGATTGTTTTTACCTATGATTTCTAAGAATACCTTAATTATGATTCATCAGTTTGTTTGGCTACATGAATAGAAGTAATACATCATTAAAGGACATTTTTGAAATTTCATAGGTCAAAACACCCAAAAGATCAAAAAAACAGTTGGATTAAGCATTAATTGGCAATATGAAGGCATAGAAGCACAAAAATACAAAACGGAGTGTTAAAAATTTCAATAACCTCAAAATACAAGTATACGAATTGTAAATACCCTTTTAATATAATATAATTCTTATTTTGATTTGATGGTTAAAAATTGTATATGGATCTGATTTAATAATAAAAAACTTTGTCCTGCTGTTAGGTATTTTTTAAGTGAACTTCTATAGTTGGAACTGTCTAAGGTGCTTGGAGCATTAGTTTGAATCAATTGATTTAAACATTATAGCATGTGAAAGCTTTATAATGTTTAAGCTCAACCAATTGGTTCAAACCAATGTTCCCAAACACTCTAATCATTCTTCCCTTCCAATTATAGTTGTTAGATTAATTTTTTTAACAGTATAATATGTTCATGTTACAAATTTATAGAGCGTGATATGGAAACAAGAACTATTTTTGACAATATATTAAACCGTTAAAAAGATAATCCAATAGTCATAATAGTAACATTTACGGTTAGGAAAAAAAAGACCATTCCTACCATAAGAGTTTCAAATGTACCCTACCGCAAAGTTGAAAATGAATATATAGAATCATCCTTAGACTAATTCTATAATAACGTGTTATATGATAAATTCATATGCATATAACTTTTTGTTTCCGTAACCATGTAATTTAACCAATCCTACCTTGTGCTCTATGCTCGCCTTTTCATTGAGGTATTGAGTTTAAATTTTTATTGATTTTGAGTCAAAATTTGTTGTGTAATTTTCTTGTCTTATTAATTGTCCCTCCAATCAAATTTTAACCCCTTTTTTATAGGGTCAAATTATTAAATTTAAATGACATGATAAATAAGAAGTAAATGGGCGACCAATAAGACATAAAAATAGTGACAACACGTCTGGACTTGCAAAAAAGTAATATGGTTCATTCATATTCAATAATTGGCTAATTCGTGTTAACAAATTGTGCCAACCAGTTTATTAATCATAGTAAAAAAATATCAACTCAAACATGAACTATTTAACAAATTATGTTTATGTCAACCTGTTTATTAATCATACTAGAAAATATCAACCTAAACATGGCTAATTTATGAAACATGTTAGAAAATTTCAATTCAAACACGACCATTTTATTAATCATATTAACCATCTCAACTTGCGTAACGTGTTTAAAGTAATATATCGAACAAATAGTTTTTATAAGTATGACTTATTTAACACGGTTATGGCATGTTTTAACATATTTATTTATCAATTTATCTTTTCTTTTAACAAAAAGAAGTAAAGGTTATATTTTTCAAAAAAAAAAAAAAAGAAGTAAAGGTTATCAAAAAAATTAAAATTCATATTATTTAAAACTCATCATATAAACGTTTACACAGTATCATACAATTAATTACAAAAGTCTAATATAGTGAATGTGTCAATCGGGCTAGACTAATGATACGACCTATTTATAAATCCTGTTAATTATGTCAATCCCTCATTGACCTACGCTAACTTTTACGGTGTTAGATTTTCAATTAAAACCAATTGATTCTATCCAACAAATAATCTAAGGCTTTCAGCAGCTACAGTTAAAAGTAAAAAGTTGCTACAATATAAAACTCTCACATACTACAGCGTTTTTAACCAAAATTAGATTTAACTATTGGTTCTAACTACACTTAACAAATACACTTCATGTCGGTTTCATATCTAGCTTATTCGTGAACCTAGTTCAAACAACAATAACAACAATAATAAGCTAATTTAAAATGGTTTTGCTACAATTTCTATCATAAAATTTGAATTGATATAATATTTTAGATTGAAACTATATTCCAAAATGGTTGTGTTATGATATCATAATCCAAATTGTCACCCTTAACAGTCACTAACTGTATTAATACTGAGCATGTGGGCCTCACATGTATTCATTTTTGGATATGTGCAAGTAAACAACAGATTATATAAATGGAAATTGTTCCCAAATTTTGCATCCTTATTACCAGCTAGTAAACATGCTATTAGTTGAGTCATAAACTCTTCCTATTCTTTTTGAGGGGTAAACAAAGGGGACTCATTCCATCATCTAAAAAAGGGACTCATTTCATTTTCATATTTGTTTGGTGTATGTTATGTGCTATGTGTTTTATAAAATTTCATTAAATTAATATTAAAAGGTATAAAAGTTGACAAAATCTAATAAAAATACCATGGTTCAAACAATGCAGCAGTGGTAGAGCCTTTTTTTTTTTTTTTAAACCATAAACCATGAAAGAATCATAATAAAATAAGAAGAAAAAAGTAAAGCCTTTTATCTCACTCCATTTTGTCAAGTTAATTGAAGTTGTGTTAAACACTTGCCTTTCTTCCTTAAATCATTGTTAAGAGGTTTTTGATCCAATCAATTTTCTCTCTGTTTAGAGTTTCAACTAACAAACAATGTAAAGCTTTTAGCAGCTATAGTACAAAACAAAAATTTGTTACAAAAGCTTTTTCATGCTATAGCTTTTAAACCAACATTTTCAGTTCCAACTATTCTTAGTTTCAATCAACTTTCTTTTTGTTTAGAGTTTCAACTAACAAACAGCATAAAGCTCTTAGTAGCTACAATAAAAAATAAAAATTTGCTACAAAAGCTTTTATATGCTATAGTTTTCAAACCAACATTTTTAGTTCTAATCATTCTCTCAAACACGTTATTTATATAATATCAAGTAATAACAAACAAATATGATACCAACCGGATGGAGGGTTTGCCTCTATATTTTCTATAGTTTAATTTGTGTAATTAATTATAACCATCAAAGTCAATTTATAATATTGTCATCCACAAATGGCTTATTTAATCGAACTCCTCAACAGTCGAACTTTTATGAGCCAATAAAAAAGAAAAAATAAAAAAAAAGAGAGAGAGAAAAAAAGATATTTTTGTGTAGATGTTGGTGTGCATGAAATGTATTTTTGCCTTTTACATCCGTTGAGTTAAATTTATTATGACCAATTCCATCCCAGCATCATTTCTCACCTTTTACACGGTATTAGGTCAGAAACTATATGCCTATCATTGCATCATTTATCATATGTTCTTAGAAAAACTGAGTGCAGAGCATATATTTCGTTGTTTGAATTATAATTTAAATTATTTTAATATAATATTTTTTTTTATAAAAATTTAAATTTTTATTTAAATATTTTATTTAAATATTTAAACTAAATGGGCTTTAAAAGTAACAAAGTAAATAATTACATAAAAGCCCAAAAATAAAAAAGAAAAAAGTTTCACGGAGAACTGAATCAGAAATCAATTTTCTTTTTGGCTTTTTTCAGTTAATTTACTTTAACCCATTGATTAAGGAGTAAAAATTTGCACATACATTATTGCTAGGAGAAAATCTCTTAAAAAAAGAGAAAATCCCTCCTTTTAGAAATCGTGTTAAAGATGAAGATGACAGCTTCACAAATGGCTTTCTTTTTTTTTTTGAGTCAAAAACAGGTTCACAAATGCCCATCACCTTTTTAACACCGCTGCAATTCGTCTAACAAGGACAAACATAATTGATGGCAATGTCAGAAATATTTTCACTCCAGCGTCCGGATACATTAACATAGGACAAACGTTCGAGCGACCAGTTCTTCTAAAATTCTATATATAAAAAATAAAAAAAAAGTGAATTTAACTTTTGATCCCTCAACTTGTGCGATGATTTACCGCTAAAGAAATACAGTAATCGGGGTTGTGGTAAACATTTAAGGGGTGTTTGACAGTGATAAAATCATTTAATTTTTATCATAATTTTAATTATAAATAATGTAAAGTTTTTATAGCTACAATAATAATAAAAAAATATACTACAATATAAAACTCTCACATGCTACAATAAAAGTGGTTCTTATTATTGGTTCCCACCACCCTTCTAAATATCCTATAAGTGTTACATCAAATAAAAAAATGTCCAAGTATTGGGTGGTATTTTTTTTAAGGGTTTTAAATGTAGTTAGGATCATTATTAAGATGTTTGATAAGTATAGTTAAAATCAATAGTTTAAATTAATTTTGGTTAAGAATATTATAATATATCAGAACTTTACACTGTCATAACTTTTTTTAACTGTAGTTACTAATAGCTTTATATTATTTATTGTTAAAACTAATTGGTTCTAACTGAATGCTATTGGTTCTAATTGAGAGCCAAACATCCTATAAAATTCTCCTCGGGTAGAGTTCAAAAATATAGAGCTTTAGATTAAAGTCAACGGCTCAAAATTGTGTTGTTTATAGAAGTTAAAATAGAACTTATCACATTTGATCATGCATCCTTTTTTATATCAATTTTTACCTGAAACAAATCTCAAATATTGATCTCATAAAAGTTTTAATTTTAGCCATTAATTAAAAAAATACACAAACCTTATATGAAACACATCGGAGCAAGCTATAGTTGATGAAGAACAAGAGCTCATCCACCAAGAAGTGGATCTCCACGTTCCTCCGTAACTCGGTTCCATCTCCCCCAACTTCGGCTTCAAGACAACGTGGCAAAGATGCCCTCTGTGAACTCTTCTTCGTTAGCGAGGTTTAGGGTAACACTGATGGTGAAATTGAGGCTTAGAGGCTGGAGTTGAAAACGATGGGGCTAAGCTCGTCGGTGGGTGGAAGTGCGGGGCTGGGCCGTCTGTGGGTGGAAGCACCAGGCTAGGTTGCTAGTGGGTGGAAGTGTCGGGTTGGCCGATTTTTAGTCCGATGGTGTACGGTGGAGGAAAAAGTAGAAACTCAAATATGTTGATTAATACATAATTTCATTAATACATTTCTTTCTTTGAGATTTTAGATTTCTGAGTAATTAATATTAATATTTTGCACCAAATTGGTTGACTGAGATAAAGGTTCAATTAATTTTGAAATTTGAGATTATGATGGTTAAGCTAAGATGAAGAACCGGATTGATTTTGATCTTCGATTTAAAAAGAAATGGTCTTGCAGGTGGATATGGTAGAACAGGTGATGATTGAGGAAGAAGAAATTTTTTTCATCAAATTTGTTATTTTATTTTAAATTTTTTTTTATGAATGTTACATTTTAAAATTTATTTTATAAATATTTTATATATTTATTTATAATATAATTTAATATGTAACATAAATGATATTGAGATATAATTTTTTTAAATATTATATAAATAAACATAATTTTTAAAAACATAACATAATATATAATTTTATTTTATTTTAAAAATAAATATTATAATAGATATAAGATTATTTGTTGTGGGTCTATTTGAATTTGATATTCTCTGCCGTAGATTCAAATCTAAAAGCTACATCTTATCTCTAGATTGTTCTCCACGGTAAAATCATTCTTCGCCATAGACCTCCCAAAAAACAATTAGGGAGGAGCAGAATCTTTCTCGGTCAACAGTCAAAAGTGACAGGGTGGGATACTGAGTGCTGGAAAACCAAAGAACTTGCTACAATCATTATTAAATTTTGAACGGATGAATTTCTTTTGTATGTTGGGTACTCATCTATTGTTATTTTTGCCAACCTTAGCTTCATAACAAAGAAAATTCGAAGTTCCGAAATGCCCTTTAAATTAATTGACAAAAAATAGTCCTAGCCTAAAAAAAGACTATATAATTGTGTTATTTTCTTTATGGAGAATACCACTATTGCCTCAATTGTAAATTTGTAACCAAATGCCAATTTAAAATGAAAGACTAACGTTGCATTTGATACATAGGTTTTGGCTGTTGAGAAACTATGGGCCAGTTTGAATGGGCGTTCAATAGGCATAATAAACTAAAAGACAACTTACAAAAATGCTCCCAAATGCTTCAATTTATCAAAAACGTTTCTAATAAACACTTATTAAAATTGTCTCTTTATTAGAAATTAGTGATTTATTAAAAGTTTAAGTTACCATTTCTTCTCGTTCCTTCATGAGATAACCTGTTGGAACCTCAGTCCTTGAACCCGCCAAGTTCTGTTTTGGAACCCGCTAGGTTTCGTCTTAAAACCTACCATAACCTACCAGATTCCAACACGAAACTCGCCAAATTTCAACACAGAACCCATCAGATTTTTTCCCATTGCCAAAATCTGCTAGGTTCCAACATGGAGCCCGCTAGCTTTCAACATGGAACCCGTCAGATTTCAACATAAAACCCACTAGATTTCATTCGAAAAATCCCCCGAACAGCCAAATTCTGTCTTGAAGCGTATCGGGACCCACAAGATTCCAATAGGTTTCAATTACAAAAAAATAATTCAAGCAAACAACGTCGGAACCTGCCAAATTTCACTGTGGAACCTGCTAGGTTCCAATAAAAAAAAAATCAACCAAATTATATGGTTCTAAGTCCTAGCTACAACCTGCCGAAACCTCACCAGAACTTATCATGTGTCGACGAGAAAACTCAGTCCAATATATTCTAATAATAAGTCCAAAAAACAAAAACATACACAGAATCTTCAAACAACAAGCTCATATCTAATAATTAAAAAACAAAAAATAGAAAATACAAAAACAACTTTAAATTACAAAATCTGATCGGGACAGAAAAGTAATGGTGCTGGAGATCATCTCGCGAAATGGCCATGACTTGCCATGACTTCACAGTGGTGGATCATTGTAGCTTTTCATGAAACCCATCGAGAATAGCTTTTCACAACTTTGTGGTGTGAGTATGATGTATGATGTGTGTTTAATAATGATGGGCATAAATAGGAGCTAAGGTTAAGGATTTTTGTGGAAAAAGTTTTATAAATGTGATTTCTAAGCAACACTTAAAAAGTTTTCAAGAAAAGGGAATTTGATGTGAATAAAGGATGATTTACCTTTTTGTTATGAACCTATGAACTACTGGTATCTGTGAAGAAAGCAAAGTTTTGAAAATTCCAAAAGGGCTATATTGAAAAAAATTGTTTAACAGGGTAGTCATGAAAAATGGTCAAAAACCCACCGTACATTCTAAATTTTAGAAAGGTTAAAACATGAAGGTTATAAAACTCATCAAAACTGTTAAAAATCATAGACAGTTTGCCAAAATTTTGCATGGTTTATGAGTTACAAATTTCACAAACTTTTAATCACAAAAATTTCAAAAATAATGTTAAAGAGAAAAAAAAAACGCTTTGAAACAAAATATTTTGACCTGGATACTTTTAAGAAATTTAGTTCTTTCGAAAAACTAGGCCCAACGGTATAAATGATCATTTTTGGTCCTGGAGACAAAATTATCGAAATTTTCATAGCTCGGGTTAAAATCATAATGTTTTATTAAGATGGGTTTTTTTCTTATCAAAAAGGAAACCAACGCCTCATTTTCTATGCACTATTGCAAAAGAAGGAAGAAAATCCAAGTTTTTAACTAAAACAAGTTCAAAAAGCTTTTAAGCCTGTCAAGGACAAAATCGTCATTTTTCGGCAAAAAGCACCAAATGACCTCAAAAAGTCCAAAACAGAATAACGCCCCTTAGCGGAAATTTTTTGTGTTTTGTAAGTGATGGAAAGACAACGTAAGATAAAGGAAAATAAATTCTGTAACGCTTGGGCTTCTAAGAAAACCAACTTATGTGATTAAACCTATGTTCAGTAGGGTGGAAAGGGGAGAGGAAAGAAATTAGAGGAAACATTTTAGAAAGGAAAATGGGAATCTTAGGTTGTTTGGTAGAGAGGAAATGAGGAAGGAAGGAAAACAGAAATCCATGGGGAGAGAAGGAAAAAAGTTTGACAAACAAATGAGGTGTAAAATAAATAGTTTAACCTCAACCGTTCATCATTTTTTTTATCTGTATTGGGATATTATTGTAAAATGCACTAGATTTGACATTTTCTTTTCACTTTTCTTTCTCTTCTACCAAACAACGTGAGAGAAAATCCTCATATCATCATTTTGCTTCTTTCGCCTAGGTATTTTATTTCTCCTTCCTTCCTTTTTTTCTATCTATCCTACCAAGCATACGGTAAGTGTTTAAATATCTAATGTCTGATATCGTCAAGTAGTCGGTAATTAACAAGTTAGCTAATGATGGGATATCATCCAAGTAGGACACTTAGGCAGATAGTAATGGAACGAGAACTTGGTTAACGCTATGTCAATTCCAAGTAAGTTTCAAACCGCACCTACAATGTGGAATAAAGGTTTTTTGAATGAAATGTTGTTTACGTCTCTTAATGAAATGCATTTGTTATGCACTTATGTAAAGTTAATAAAGCATCATGTATGGTTTATCACTATAATTTAAAAGGACTGGTAAATATTCTCATCAGATAAGATAAGAAAGTATTATACCAACCTCTTGGTTGGAGAGATTTAAGTTATGTTGCGGTCTAGGTGTTACAATGACCCTTATGCATATTTATGTAACGCCTCTATATGGGAGTTAATAGTTTTTAATGAATTAAAATAAAAATCAGAAATAAAAGTAAACCTCAAAAATAAAGTTGCCTGGGGCTTAAATGAAAACTCTCAAATCAAAAATAAAAATATAAACGACAATTAAACCATAGTTTAATGTAGCACCTTAAATTTAATAATATAAACTGTTGTCACCATCATTTCAACCCTTAACGTATTTTAATACAGTCACGGAGAGTAACAATTGATGCGTACATTATCATGAAGAACATTCTTAGCAATTGAAGCAGTCCCAACGTAATATAGCTATATAGCTTCTTCAACTATTTTTCTCGTAGCCACCTCACACTTAGTGAGTCCTGAAAAAATAAAAATATAAGAGAATGAACGACAATTTGCTCAGTAGGAAAAACCATTACTCACCTTTAAGTTTTTATCATTACCACATTAAAACATGCATCGTTAGTCAATACTCATCATTATCTAGATTATAAGATTTATTATAATCATATTCCGTGAATACCATAGGTAATCATTACCGAGTTTCATACATATACATATATATAAATATTACAGTTCATCATTATTCCTAGGTATCCACGTTCAATAAAGTATCACTCAACTCATGGAAACCCAAATGGGTACGCTTGATCACCCTCTAAACATTCCAAGGGTGTTCCGGTGAGGGGACATCAAGCCCCGAGTCCTCACCAAGTCGATTCTTGTACAGTGTGTTCTGGGACTTTCGACCCAAGGAAGCATCATCACCTTCCTCCTATTTTACCTTTTAAGGTATTTGTGCCTAAGGACGTAACTGTCGCCCTCTTCACGTCTCACCATTTCTCTATATTCAATCATTATTTATAGAGTCAGTTTTTCTAACCATGCTTCTCAATTTATAACAACATGTGTCAATTCATTATGTTTCTCGTCGTACAATACAAGACGAGTCTATGTCATAGTTTCATATGTGATACTCATATAATAGCAGTTCAACATAAATATATATATCTTACGGTAAAACAATCAATTTTAATTTCATAAAAACCTCACAAAAGATGAGTAATAGAATCCCTACCTCTTTACAAACATCCACTGACAATTCCCAGCTTATACAATTCACCACGTAAGCTCCAGCATGGTATTATCCTAAAACGTATAAAATAACCACACTTTAACTTAAATCCTAATTTTTAATTATGTCAATTTATCATTTATTTTTATTAGTATGTCATAATCATTAACGTACTAAATTATGAATATTACTTTTCTAACTTAATTTTAGTAAATGCTAAAATAACAATAAAATTAAAATATACGAATTTTATTTTGGTATGAGATATGTGAAAATGAATTCTTTAAATAAGTAATATGATTTAAAAATATTTATAATTAAAATAATTAAAAAGTTGGATATTTATTAAAATAAAATTATTTGAAATTACAAACTTTATAGAAAACTATTTATGATTTTCGAAACATAAATAATTAATTAACTACCTTTATACTAGTGGTTTGACTCCCTTTTATTATTCTTGAGATTGGGGGTTCGAATCTCACCTAAAGTTTGTTTTTATTAAATTTTTGTATAAAAAAAAAACATGTAGTTTTTGTGAAAAACTCACACAAAACCCAAAATTCATTTTCTAAGCCCTTTAATCCAATTCTTAGTTTCCTAACAGTTTTTTTAAAACATAAAAACTATATATAAACAATACATAACATTCTCTAAACATCAAAAACATATTTCTTACAAATTTTCATACCAAATACAACTTAAAATCAAGATTAAAGTTTTTGAAAATCTAACCTCAAAACTTAGCTCAAATCCATTGTTTGATCTTGAAAACGTTTAAATCTCCTTGATCCTTGAGCTTGTGAGAAGTTGTTTGTGAAGATTTATGAGAAAAGATCTTGAAAATCTTAAAGAAAGTGTGAGCTCTTCCTTTAGTTCTCTATGCTAATCTTATCGTGGAAGAAATAACAAAGAAGAAAGAAAGGAGAGAAATGCAAAGAAAGAAAGATAGAAAGACGTGAAAGAGATAGGGAGAGGGAAATAATTGAGGCAGTTGAAGAAGTGAGTCTCCTTAGGAGACTTTTAGTCACATAATGTCAAAATGACATTTTCATAAATAATGAGAAGTTCCAAGGTCGTTTTTATAAATATATTGAATAGGTATTGAAAAATTTTAGAAAATTTAAAAATAGGTAGAAATGAAAAAAATGAAATAGATTTTAGATGAAACAAATTTCAATTGGCACACTACTATTTAATTTAATTACTATAATACCCATTAGAAAAATAACGGGTGTCACAATTTGGTACGAACACTTGGGCCCTAGTTCAAGTTAATGATATAAAATAAATACATGGAGTTCATAAGAAAGCATAAATGGATCATGAATATGAATAGAAAATATTGTGAGCTATGTTTGGACTTACCAAGCAATAGCTCACTTAGTTTATTTATAGTGTAAAAAATCCATCCAAGAAGCCGGAATAAAATTACGATTGAGATGACAACAACAAATGAACAAAAGCATAACCGAAGGGCATGGATACCTTTGTGAAATTGTCTCCGCTGTAAATTATATGTTTTGAAGTATGTTATTTTAAAGGAAACTATTTAGTTTCTATGGGCAGATAAAAGTAGAACCAATATTAAATGTGCTTTTGAGAGCAAAGATATGTTTATGAAAAAGGTTAACATATGTTACAAGTATTTCTTTTGAAAAAATTGATCTTTCCTATAGTTTAATTAAGGCTAATTAAGATTAAACGAAAGTTAAATAACGGCCCGAAAAATTTAGTTATTACAATGATAGTAAAGTACATTTGATTAAATATTAAGCTAAATTCAATATTACATGAGCGCTCAAACAATATTACCATGACGAGCTAAAAAAGTTACAAGTGTCATATTGCTCAGCCCCTAAACTTGGGCATTTCTTGATATTTCTTATGAACACAAGTGTTAGAATTACACATAAAACGATGTACTCGTGAAGGTTAAAAATTGCCAACGATGATGTCGTGCGACACATTAGAGAAATAGTACACTCGTGAACTTTGTAAGTGGAAATTGTAAAATTGAATAAGAAATTTGTGAGCTGTATTTGTTTCTTGAATTAGCATTTCGATATACAATAATAAAAAAGTATCCAATTCCGAATTTCCCTCATTTTTAGTAATTTTATAGCTTTGCCTCTTAAATCTAAGAATATTTAATCCTCTACCCCTAAAGAATTAAAAGTTGCAAAATAACATCTAATTCCATAAAGATCTTCAATGTATAGAAATAGAAGAACAAAATTAAATAGAAAAAAAAAAGGAAGAAAATTAGACAACAGTTTACTACCGTGGTTCGACAATGTCTACATTTACAATTAGGAGAAGGGAAAAAATCCTAATACAAGCCCCTAAAATCCCACTGTCACTCCAAGGAGGTGTCCATGACATCGGTGCACATCCCGGCTTCAGAATTTCCAGTATTCCACCGGTTGGTGCTGATGGTGATCAACTGAAGTGGACGACGACGACGACGACGACGAAGCCATTCGTGCAGGCAAAGTAAAGCCCCTCTTGAATTTATTTTCCATTTTTCTACTACCTTCTCCTGTATAGCTATCCAAGCTCAAGAACTCGTTGGGGTTTCCATGACCCCCGGCATTGTGCACACTCGGATGAGCATCTGAATTTGGGCTCGGGATGAGGGGGTGGTGGTTTTGATTCTGGGGCTCATTTCCCTAGTGATCGGGATTGAAGAGGAGCTTGGCATCTTCGGTCCTCGCTGTGAAGGTGTTGAAGACGGAAAGACCATTGAGCCATTTGATGTCGCCGCCCTCGTGCAGCTGGTCTCCTCCCATCATCTCCTCGATTAGAGGGGTGGTCTCGGAGGCGGTGGCGTGAGGGAGCAGACACATGTGTGTCTCTTCTACAGCTTTTGGGAAGCCAACTCTTGCTGCTGGGTTTTGGAAATCGGGTGGTGAGGGAAGCATTGAGTTTGGGGAGGGGAGCGGCCTTTGCGCCCAATTGAAGAGAGGTGGGGGGCGGATCGGGATGGCGGATTGCTTGGAAGGGATTGAAGTGGAAGAGGAAGAAGTGTTTCTGTTTGAAGAAAACAGCTGGGAAAGGTAAAAACCGGATTGGCATCCGAGTGATTCGAAAGTATACCTCATTCTTAGCACAAAATGAAGGTCTTCAGGTATCTAAAAGGGTACATGATAACAATAGGGATCAAAGTTACTGAACAATTGACAAAATAAGAAAAGGTACATTATTCAAATCTTTAAAACACAGGAAAGACAAGGACTCACAATTTTGCAGGAGCCTAATTGAAGAAGACCATGACCAGCCTGAATTACAGCTATTGTCTGGTTTAAAAAGGAAGGAAAGAAAATTGTATGATTTAGTACTTTACAAATACATATCACAAGATCAACAGTGGTGAAAAAAGGAAGGATTAAAGAAAAAAAACAGTGTTCTGCACTGACCTGGATGCCTGAGTCAAACTGATCAGTCCATTCAGGAGGAAGCTGCAGTTAATAGTATCAAGAAACGACAGTCGCAATCAAACCATTAATATACCAAAAATATATACATATATAACCAACCCAAAAATACCGGACAGAAGCCAAATTATATGTGCAAAAGTGCAAAAATAAGTTCCATTTTAAGCCCCAAAAAAAAAAAAAAAAGACGCATATTACATACAGCATCAAAAGAGCTTTGCCAGTAGTTGGAGATATTAGGTTCACATTCTGCAGGCTCTTTGAACACCCATTTGTGGCACTTATCAGATGCGACTTTGCCCATTAATCTGATAAACATCAATTAAGCAAAGGACCCAATAAGTACAAATATTTTTTTTAAAGAAAAAAAAGACTCTAACAATAACAATAGTAAAAAACCCTTTATCCAAATTGTAGAGACAGACACACACACAAAAAAAAAAAAAAAAAAAAAAAAAAACGTACCGAGTACCCACCCTTCTCCATAATTATACAACTGAATGGACATCTTGCTGAAGGCTTTTCTGACAGGATCTTCTCCTCCTCCTTCAATCTCTTCCAGACAATCTGAAACTCTCCCTCGGCAAAACCCATCTTCCCACATCAACATCCTTAAAAACAAAAACAAAAAACATGTCACTTCTTAGAAAAAACAGAAACTTACTCAACTAAAACCAAACACACTTTTTTATGTCAGGTTGACTTACAAGCTGCCGTTGTCGTCCCCAACCTTGCAGCCATTGCCACCTCTGACTCTTCTGCAAAAACAAAAATAATGAAAAAAGGGAACAGAACTCACTAAGGAAACAACTTAAATCAAACTAGTTCATATCTTTAGAGAGAGAAAATAAAAGATGAGAGAGAAAGATACGGGCGAGGACGGATGGTCCAGAAGACAGAGTAAGTCCAGTCTGTGTTGAGACAGACGCTTCTGAGGGCCTCATGAAGGGCCATCATCCCAACAGCTTCTTTGCTCCTATCTGATCCTCCTGCTGAACCCACCATCTCTTTCTCTCTCTTCCTTTTGTTCTCTCTTTCACTTGAGGCAATTTAGTAGCGAGTATTATGAGTTGAGCCTTAGCTTCTCCCTTCTTATCTCTGAAACTCTTTCCTACCAATTCTAAGACAAACTTTTTATCTGGGCATTCCTTTTCTATCTCCCTTATTTTTATCTTCTACTGTATTCTATTCTACATAGCAAGCTCAGCTCAGCTCTCTACACTGCTTAACCACCACAAGGCAAGAGAGAGAGAGAGAGACCCTTTCTTTATCTCTCTTTGTTCGTTCCCCTTTTATCACATGTTTTAACTCTCTCTCTCTTACTATTGTTTTGGTTTTTGGTGGTCCCAAGTGAACAGCTTTTGGTAATATTAACAGATAGAAAAGGTTAAAAAAAAAGGGAAAAAGTTAGAAAAGGAAAAACAAAGGTGGGGTGATGATGCCTGGTTTTTGGTTGTTATAGAATCAGTTTGGTTTAAGCATTTAAATAAAATATTAAATAAATATTTAAATTTTTATAAAAAAAATATTATAATAAAATAATTTAAATTGTGGTTTAAACTACAAAATAAATGCACTCATAATATAAATTTAACCGTGGGATAAGACGGTGGGGACAGTAATCCTCCGTTTTTAACATCCCCTTGGCTCTTGAGAGACACATCAAACCGAGAGTGGGGCGTGGGGCAATGACCGTGGACTTTCTCACAACAATCAAATTACCATTTAACCCCCTTCTTTTTTTGGGTCTAGGTTTGGTAGTCAACAAATAAATATTTGTATTGAAAACTATTCAAACATAAAATTCTTTCCTAAGGTACCAAAAAGTAGAACACAATTTTTGATTGTTATACCTCTATTTAGGGGAACTTTTTGGTACCGGGATAATAATTCCTAGCACCATGCCACCCATACAATAACATGTGGATTTTATGTTAAAATATATAGATTTCAAATATTAAAACTATAAAAGTTAAAATATACCTATAAACCGACATTTTATTGTAAAGGCATCATGAAAGGACCCTCTATTAGTTCTCTTAAATTATATTATTTTTAGATTGATATACTTTTGTATCTTTAAATTGCCTTACTTATATTCAATCTAATGATCTATATTGTAATTCACTCAAAATTTTGAAAATTTTGTTTGGTTACATTAATAGAAGTAATACATCATTAATCAAAAAGTATATTCTTGAAATTTCATAGTCAAAGTGCACAGTTGACTGACAAAACCATACAGATTAAGCATCAATTAGCAATATGAAGGCATAAAAGCGCAAAAATGCAAAATGGAAGGTTAATTTTTCAATAACCTCAAAACACAAGTGCAAGAATTGTAAATACCCTTTTTAATCTAATATAATTCTTAATCGTTTTGATGGTTAAAAAGTATGCCTAGATTTGATTTAACAATGAAAAAACTTTGCCACTCTATTAGGTATGTTTTAAGGGAACTTCTATAGTTTCCTTTCAGAAATAATTATTGTTTCAGTTATTTAATTAATTTTTAAAAAATATAATATGCTTATGTTAAAAATTTATATTCTACTTCCAACAATATATCAAACAATTAGAAAGTTAATACAATAATGAAAATTATAATATCTACAAGTAAAAACGACAGTTCTTACCATAAAAATTCTAACTTTACTTTACCACTAAGCTTAAAGTGAATATATAGACCCATCCTTAAACTATAAATCCATAATAACGTGTAATATGATAATTTCTATGCATATAACTTTTGGTTTCCATGACCATCTAATTTATCTAACTCTACCTTCGGCTCTATACTTGCCTTTTCATTGACATGTTGGTTCTAAATTTTTATAAGGTGTTTGGAGTACTGGTTTGAACTCAAACAATATAAAGCTCTTATGTGCTATATAGTGTAAAGTAAAAATAAGTTACAATGTAAAGCTCTAACATATTACAGTGCTTTGAATTAATTAACTCAAACCAATTAATTCAAATCAATACTCTCAAACACCCTATTAAATTTTCATAGAAGTCTTGAGTCACGATTTGTTGTCTACTTTTCTTGTCTCATTAATTGTCTTCCCAATCAAACTTTGACACTTCGATAAATTGTTAAAATTTCCAATTATGAGGCTAAATTATTAAATTCAGATGACATGATAAATAAGTAGTATATAGAAAACCAATAAGACATGAAAATGGTGACAATAAGTTTGGACTTGCAAAAAAGTAATATGATTCATTCAATATTCGGTAAAGGACAAATTCATCAACAAATTGTATTCATGAACAAATTATATTCATGTCAACTAGTATATTCATCATAGTAGAAAATATCAACCCACACATGACCTATTTCTAAAACCTGCCAAAAAATGTCAATCCAACACGACCTCTTTATTAATCGTATTAACTACTCAACCTTATAACCCATTTAAAATAATACATTGAATAAATAATTTATATAAATATGACTTATTTAATATGATTATGACATGTTTAACATGTCTATTAATCAATTTATCTTTTCTTTCAAAAAAGAAGTAAAGGTTATCTACACAATTTAAAATTCTTATTATTTAAAATTCATCGTATAAACTTTTACATTTTCTAGTACAATTAGTTACAAATGACGAATATAGTGAATCGTATCAATTCGGGTTAGATTGATCAATCCTTGTTGATCTATACAAAATTTATGTGCGTTTCATGTCTAGATTATTTGTGAACCTAATTCAAACTTTATAATAACAACAAGAAGAAGAAGCTAGTTTGAATTGGTTTTGCTACATTGTTTTGTGTCACAAAATTTGAATTAATATAATGTTTTAAGTTCAAATTATATTCCTAAACGATTGTGTTATCATGTCATAGTTCAAATTGTCACCCTTAATATTTATTAACTGTATTAATACTGAGCATTTGGGTCTCATATGTATTCATTTTGAATTATCATTAGAGATGCAACAATGGGCTGGGGCCCGTAAGCTGGCCTAGGCCTATCCTATTACAGTGACAGGCTGGGCCGGCATGTTCTATCACTGTTCAAGGCACGGCCCAGCCCATAAATATTGGTGGGTTGAGTTGGGCCGATATTTATCAGCCCATAGGACGACCTGGCATGGCCCATGAAAAATTCTGTGCCATGCCGGGCTTAGGCCAGGCCGAGCAGCACATTTAGGCCCATAATAGGTCGGCCCATTGTGGCCTAATTTTATATATATATATATATATATATATATATATATATATTTTCATGTTCATTTACAGATGAACATGACTGAGTATGGCCTTCTTTGACAGAAGGCCTCACACATCACATCATGACAAGCTTTTTTTTTTTTTTTCATTTTTTTAGTAATTTTGTAAACATTTTATATATAATTATCCTAATTGTACTCTTTTTTCCTTGCCAAAGTTCTGTCCCCTTGGATTTTCCTTGGAAAGATTTTTAATAAGGCAATCGTAAATAAAACATCTCTTTTCATATTTTCATTGACTATTCAAACTTTTTATATTTGTTAACTTGTTTAAGAATTAAAAAATTAAAAATTAAAATTTGCATACCTAAAACCCATGATGAGCTAAGATGGACCTGCCCATCCTAACTCGTAGATGGGCTTGAATGGGCGGCCTATGGCACGGCCCAGCTAGCCCATGACATGACCTAGTCTAGCCCATGTAAAATTGGCTCGTGCTATGGGCCGGACCGAGGTAATTCTTATTTGGCCCGGCCCACAAAATTCATGGGCTGGGCCAGCCCGACTCGACCACTGGCCCGCGTGGGCTTAATGAGAACAGGCCGGCCTAGCCCACGACTCGCGTGGGCCTAACGAGAACAAGCCACGCCAGGCCGGCCCATTCTTGCATCTCTAATTATCATAAAGTAAGAAGAAAAATAGAGTAAAGCTTTCATCTCACTCCGTTTTGTCAAGTTAATTAAAGTTGTGTTAAACACCTGCCTTTCTTCTTTAAATTACTGTCAAGAGGTTTTTTGTTCTATCAACTTTAAATGACATCAAGTAATGACAAAAATATGATATCAACCGGGATGGAGGATTTGCCTCTATATTTTCTGTAGTTTAATATGTGTAATTAATTGTAACCATCAAAGTCAATTGATAATATTGTCATCCATCAATGTTTTATGTAATTGAACTCCTTAACACTCCAACTTTTTCAGAGCTAAGAGAGAGAGAGAGAGAAAACATTTGTGTGTAGATGTTAAGTGTGCATGTCATATATTTTTGCCTTTTATATCCTTTAAACTAAATTTATTATGACTTCAACATGATGCTGAATTCGCCAAGTCCATCCCAGCATCATTTCTCACCTTTTCCATGGGATTAGGTCAAAAATTATATGCTTATCATTGCATCATTTATTATATGTTCCTAGAAAATTGAGTGAACAGAACTGAAATGAGTTAAATAAAAGTAACTAAATGAATTATTACCTAAAAACCCAAAAAGAAAAAAAAAGAAAGAAAAAATTCTATGGAGAACTAAAATCAGAAAATCAATTTTCTTTTTGGCTGTATTCAGTTAATCTACTTTAAGCCATTGATTAAGGAGTAAAAATTTGCATATACATTATTGCTAGGAGAAAATCCCTCTTTATAGAAGTCGTGTTAAAGATGAAGATGACAGCTTCACGAATGGCCTCCTTTATTTATTTATTTTTTTTATTTTTTTGGGAGTCAAAACAGCTACACAAATGCTTGTCACCTTTTTATCACCTTTGCAATTCGTCTAACAGGGACAAAAATAATTGATGGGTAATCCTATGGCAATGTCGGAAATATCTTCGTACTCAAGTGTCCAGATGCATTAACATAGGACAAACGTTCAAGCTATCAATTCTTCTAAATTTATATAAAAAAAAATAAAGTAAAAAAAAAAAGGAGAGAGAGAGAGAGAGAGAACCAATATTTAGTGTATTTCTTGTCTTCATATAGAAACCTTTTTTTTTTTTACATTGTCATGTAAATCTACTAGTATCAACTCTCTGAGTGCAGTAACCTAACGCTAAAGGAAAAAAAAAAAAAACAATATTCGGTATATTTCTTGTCTTGATATAGAAAATTGTATTTTATTTTTGTTTTTTTTATTTGTTTTTGTTTTGTTTTTTACACTGTCATGTAAATCTACTAGTAACAACTATCTCAGTTCAATGACCTAGCGCTAAAGAATTATTGATCGGGTTTATGGTAAATGTGAACGTTCGTTCCTGAAAAAATGTGAACATTCGTTCGAGTGCTAGCTTATATTCTTTGAGGGTCTTAAATGTAAACGTTTATTCGTAAAAAAAATAAGGTGGTATGCCATAAGTTTTATTTATTTTTAGATTTACATCGGGCTGGATATCGGAGAAAATCGGATAATATGTCATAACTTATGTTTTAAGATTTCTGTCACTATATTTATTCAACATTTTGCTGACCATTAACTAGATTATTTGTATTGTATGGCACAAATTTGAAACTCTAATGTCTGTTGTATACATTCAAGAGTATGTTTTACTCATCATATAGTGCTAGAGTCTGTTAAGGTCTACAATGAACATTTCTATCAGCATTTGAGACAACCAATTTGATAACACTTAGGGAGTATTCTAAAACCGATCCCTCTTTTTTTCAGATTTTTTTTCTAATAAATGTTTGACGTGATAGAAACGTGCCATGCTAGTGTACAATCCCTATAGTAGAAATTCATGCCGGTAATTCTATGGTTGAAAAATAGATAGACACAAACAAGATCTCAAGCTCAACTTGCAGGTTTTGACAAAGTCATTTTTCACACTTCCTGGCTTGGATTAGATGTACGAGACCAATCTGGCCCAGCTCAAAAGGGTACAAAGACAATTATTTTGATTTTTTTTTCCTAAAAAAAACAATTAGGAAGGAATAGAATCTTTCCGGGTCAAAAGTGATAGGGCGAGATATTGACGGTCTGTTTGGTAAATATATTCGAATTATGTTGATTTGAATTAATTTGATTTGAGTTGTATGATTTGAATTGTTATTCGAATTGACGTTTGGATGTGCATTTGAAGTGTCAATATAAATAGAAAATAAAATTAAAATTTGTATTTGGATAGATAGTGAATTTTTTTTTAATTTATTTACAAATCTAACAAAATCTTAATGTTCATGATATTAAAAAATATGTAATATAGATCTTAATTTATTCCTCTCTTCATTAAGAACGTAATAAAAGAAGAATCGTCTCAATCGGATATCAAATAAAGAAATTATGATTTTTTTCTAATGAGATTTTACTATAACAAACTAATTCGAGTTCAAAGAGTTTAAGGAGGGAGTAGAACTCTAAAAATTTAGATTTAAAGGATTCATATGATTTTAATTTTTTAGAGAAACAAATATCTATCTAAAAGATTCTTTAGACTCAAAGTCTAAAAAATTAGCGTAATATGCCAAACAAATAGGCCTGAGTGTTAGATTTGGACTATATATTTCAAGAGAAAATGCTATTAATTTTCTTTCAGTTTTTTTGCAATTAAAACCATAGAACTTGCTAAATCATTATTAAATTTTGTACGGATGAAAGTATGAATTCCTTTTGTATGTTGAGCACTCATCTATTATTATTTTGGTAACCTAGCTTCATAACAAAGAAAATTCAAAGTTCTAAAATGCCCTCTAAATTAATTGACAAAAAATAATACTAGCATAAAATACTATATAATTATTTTCTTTATAGGGGACACCACTATTATCTTAATTGTAAATTTGTAACTAGTTAAAAGAAAGTAAGGAGTTCAAATCTCAAATTAAAATAAATGACTAGCGTTGCATTTGGTATATGTTTTGGCCATTTTAAACTTACGGGCCAATTTGAATGGGCATTTAGTAGGTGTGATGTCCCGCTTTTTTAGGTCGTCATTTAGTTTGCTTAAATATTATTTCTTAAACTTGGTTTCTTACTTACCAGTAAAAAAATATTGTGTAAATTTTTTTCATTAAAACATACTTGAATCTGTTGCAACATTTGTTGGAACATGAACTAAAAAATAGCTTAAAATTATCTTTATAATTATTCAAAACATTTCATAAAATGTTTCTTTTTAAATCTTTTTTCGTAAAACATTTCTTATAAAACATTTCCTTGAACATTTACTTTCTTAAAATTTTAAAACACTATTTCAAATAGTAGAAATTTTTTTCTTTAAGCAGCAGAAATAAATTGTAGTGATATCCATACCTAACAATTGCAGCTGTCTCTTCGCGACACCGAGCTCTTCAGCCAGTCATACTAGTCTCCATTAGGATTTTCTATGGTATGAAGGAACTTGTAATGAGCTTTCACTCAGTAAGCTCAGACATAATCTCACAAAACATTATCATAAAACTTTCTTCTTAAATATTGCTCTTAAATTTTTCTTATAAAACCTTCTTCATAAACCTTTTCTTGAAAACATTTTCTATAAACATTTCTCGTAAAACATTTCTCAAAATGTTTTTAATAAACATATCTCATATACATTTCATGGAAAGAAATGCAAGCAAGATCATAATATATGATTCCATTTATGCTCATTTATCAACATCCTTTTATGAATTTCTTATGATCATTTATATCTTACATGAGCTTTTATCATCATTCTTATCTTACTTTATCTTGCAGTTTTTAGTGTTCGTACCAACATCATCAATTATAAGATCATGACTTTAACATAACATAATGCTTCTCTTGTGAAAGACTTAGGATCATTGACCAATAAGGTTGTAACTTTAACATAACTTATATACCTCATATCAAGGAGGCTGATACGACACATGATTAATATCTTTAATTTACCTTCTTGTATCTTTAGTGAGCATATCAAATGCTAAATGTATAATGTGCTATAACTTAGTATTAAAACATTAAACATAGCAAATGTAACATATTGCAAATCATAACTTAAACTTTTAAATCATTTTACATATCAAATGCAAACATACTTTAAAAAAACAATTACAAATACATTGCAGGTCTTGACTTAATCTTTAAAACTTTATGCATAACAAATGCAAACATAAAACATATTCAAAGCATTTGAAATTCATTTTCTTCGTACTATAGTTGAGGTTTGAAACTTACCTTAGCATTGCCGTAGTGTTCCCACTTTTTCTTTTTTCTTCTATTAGTTGGCTTTATGTCCTGCTCAAATGACATTAGACTATTAGCTAACTTTTCTCATTATCGACTTACTTGGTCGATAACGAAACTTAAACATTAACCATTCATTCCTTTTACTTAACTTCATTATTGTTGGTTCATTACTCTGTTAATTAACTTGAACATTCTTTGAATTCCTCATCTTACTAGACGGTTTTATTATTTAATGTGATACGGAAGATTTTTCGTCCTATGGCGTCTTACTAATTTGAAGTGTCGGCTATGTTTTAGAGGTTTTCTTAAAAAATGACGATTTTACTTTTAATGGGTTTTTTGTAAGCCTCGTAACTTGACTAAACCTCTTGTTTTTCTTTACCATCCCGACTCTTATAGAGTACAAAAGAATTCTTGCTAAGAGACATTTTCCTAATTTGATCATTACATGGTCCGTTTTAATCTTTTTATGAAAAATAACCATTTTGCCCTAACTAGTCTTAGAAAACTTTTAGAACCCATTTTAATACAAAACTTACATTTATTTATTTTTTGTCTCATTACGGACAACAAAACAACAATTTTCCTTTTGTTAAAATATATTTTTTCAAAAATTTATGGTTTTGACCCTTGATGTTTTTCTCTCATTCTTTACTTGATTAAAAACTATTAATCCGTCCAAACTTGAAACTTGTGGTTCTCATTGCCTACAGTAGTGTAGGAAACCCATATTTTCTCAATGAAAATCTAGTTTCACACGGTTTTACAATTTTGACCCAAAATATAAGAATCTTGACATTTTGCCATCGGGACCAAAATTAACTATCTTATATTAAAATATTCACTTTTTTTGCAATAATTAAAACTTTCTAAAGCTTCTTGGTCTAATCAAATCATGTCATAACATTTTCTTCTTTTACAAAATTTTGTGCTTAAAATCTCATAAAATTCATAACTCACAAACCATGTAGAATTTCCATGAACCATCTATAATGCTTAACAATTTCAATGAGTTCTATAGCTTTTGTGTTTTAACTTTCCTGAAATTCAAATTGCACGGTGGTGTTTTCTGTCATTTTCTTGTTCTGTCAAAATTTTACAAATCTTTGCAATTTAATCCTCTCAAAATTTTACAAAACTTTGTTCATAAAAATTGTTACCCTTACTGTTTTGGTAGATAATGCTTTGCTTGAAAAATAAATTGGCCTCTAAGGCCATCAAAATCATCATTCCTTAAAAACTAGTCAAACTTTGTTTTTCAACAAAGTTTAACAATCTTTTCCCTTTTAACACCAAAAACCTAATTTCTAACTTTCCATCATTATCATCATCATAAAACATAATCAATCATGACATAATATCCACCTTACATATCAAAGTCCATAAATATGACAACAAACACTTGTTGTGCAAAAATAAAATCAAAACTAGAGTTAGGGTTTTACCTAGGTTTTTCAAGCTTTAGCTCCTCCTTTGAGATGCTTGAAAACTATCTCAAAAACCCTTTACAACGTTCATAACACATTGCATAAAAATCTCATCTAAAAACATAAGCAAAGCCCCTTGAACATAATAGGTAAAGTTTAAGTTTTTACCTTGAAAACTCTTTAATCTTCATCCTCTACACTTGTTCTTGCTTCTATACTTGATTTGAAGGCTTGTGTTTAAAAAAAAATAAATTAAGAGAACCATGAGAGGGGGTCGTCTTTGAGAGGAAAAATGGGAGGAAATTTCCTTGCAAATGAACAAACTTTTTCTTTCAAAAATACCCTTAGATATTTATAGAATCAAGCTTAGGGACTAAATTGCAATTTAAAAACTTTGCCCTCATCCACTCATAAAATCCAGCCATTAAGGGGGAAATGTGGCAATTTTCCACCCTTTAAGGTGTTATCTTGTGGCATCACTTCACTTTTTAATCTGTCCAAAGTTACACTATATTGTATTTTTTTTGTACTAACAGTATATTTCTCACGCTGTCAATATTCTTTTCTATTCTATTTAGTGGGTCCCTGGCCTTTACACAATGTAGCTCCTATACTATTTCGCTTTACATAGTCTAATTTTTATACTGCATTATTTTATGCAATATAATTTTTATACTGAATAACTTTATGTATAATTTCAATATTGCTTAACTTTATCAGTCCAACTTTCATACTGCATAACTTCATCAGTATAATCCTTATACTGTTGTATTCCCATTTTGCATAATTTTCATATTGTATATATTTTATACTATATTTATGTCTTAAAATTTGTTGCAATACATTCTGCAACAATTAAGCTTTCTAGTTTATTTTCATTTTGTTCCTTCCTTATTTAAGATTATGGCATGATTTTTAGTCTTGAAAATCCCATTTTCACTTTTATGAATTTTTTTGTAAAAATCGAATTTAAACAAAAATACTCGTGACACCAAAATTACTCCTTGAATTCTTAACAAATTTATACTGCATAAAGTTAAGCAGTATAGGAATTATATTGTGTGAATGACATGGAGGTTTATGGACCATAAAACATAATATAGGAAAGGATGCTAGCAGTATGAGACATATATCGGTATTATAGGAAAAATACTTTAGTATAAATTTGGACTGTTAAAAACGCTTATGTGGGATCTACTTTGGTGCCACTTTTAAGGTACGTAAAAAGCCACCACATTTCCCCCAAGTGCACTGGATTAGCTTCACAAAAGGAGCCAAATTTGGTCTTTATTATTTCTTTTTCATGTAAAGCATGACATTTTCTTTCTCTCAAAACCGACCACCTCCCATGGAATTCCCTTAAATATTTTTCCAAAGCATAAGCCTCCAAATCATGCAAGGAAGTGAGGACAAGCACTCCAAAGCTAGGTTTTGCAATTTTGAAGGTAAAACCTAAGCTTTTCTCCTTGTGTTTTTAGGATAATTATTTGAGTTTTGAAGGAGTTTTTCATGGGCTTTATCATGAATTATGTCAAGGAGGATTGGAAGGGTTTCAAGCATTAAAGAGGATGTGCAAAGCATGTGAAATTTCTTAGTAAAATCCTAAAACTTAGTTTTGATTTTATTTTTGTAAAACAAGTATTTGTTGTAATGTTTATCGACTTTGATATGTTGAATGGCCTCTATGGCATGATTGGTTATGTTTTATGATGATGATGATGATGATAATGATAGAAAGTTAAGAAATTAGGATTTTTAGGCTATAGATTCTTGTCGAGTTGGTAGATGAAGTGAACATAAGGGGAACAAATCTCAGACCAAAAAAGATCAACGAGGGTGCCAATGTGGGCTAGTTAAGGACGAGGGAGCTGGTGGGGCAAGGTCTTCATCGATGACGAAGGAGGACTAATAAGTAGAAGTAGGCTGCTTAGAAAGGTACCGGAGAGAGAGATTTGAGTAAGAAGAGGAATTTTTTTTAGAGATCAAAAGCTAGGAAAAAATAGACTAAAATAGCATATAATCAAGAGTCTTCTTTAACTTTTGTAATCATTTCATGACATCCATCCAATCGAAATCTAACAATTTAAACTAACAGTCTCCACCAGTGGAAAATAATAGTGTTCTCCAACATAGTTTTTTCCCAAAAAACAAGAGTGATAGGATGTCAACATATTGTTGATTTAATGCTTAAAGGATAGCCAATATCTTAAGTTAAAGTGGGCGTTTGGCACAACTATTCAAACTCACATGTTTGAATCATCCATAATGTAAAGCTCTAAACAACTATAGTGTAAAATAAAAAGCAGCTATAGTGTAAAGCTCTCATATGCTACAATGTTTAAACAAAAAATAGTTTAAACATTCTCCCAAACACCTTAAAGGTTTGGGGCTATAAAAGATGTGAGGAGCCCCATTAGATAACTCAATAAATTGTTGTAGCATTTGTGATCGTGTTAAATGTTGATTAATATAATAGAGAAAGTCAAGCCACATTTTACTTAATGATAGCTGATGTAGGGTATTGTTGAACAATTATAAATAATATCTTTCTAACTCTCATCCCTAACTCTTTTATTATCGTGGATGTATTTCGTTGTTATGTGCATTGACATCTTGCAACTTTTTAAGCATATTTGTCCCATATCTATTAGTTTATATGTTCTTTAGAATTGATTTTTTTTTTTTTAAAGAAATGCTCAGATTTTTACTTATTTGATTTCTTCTTATTTAGAATTAGAGTGAACATTTTAACACTTTAAAAAATTTCACAACATTTACCTCTTTTTTGAGGAGTCATTATTGAGTTGCTTACAAAACTAAAAATCAAGCGATACGAATTGTGACAGACTGAATTTTTTGGTGTCATGACAAACCTACCACAGTCAGGCAATTTATCAAACCCTCAACAATGGCCTATTTGATTACCAATTTCCACATTTTCACCAACCAACACCCTATTTGTTGTTTATATGAGTTTTGTCTAATGTAATGTTCATCACTATAGGCCTATTTTTTTTAAAAAAATATGGGACAGTAGGTAGGCCCTTTAGTTAGCTTTGTGTCATGAGCTTACTTTCTCCAAAGCTACTCATGCGGCCTTAGCACACTCCCGATGCTAAGTCAGCCTAACTCACTCTGCACTTGGCTAGAATACAAGGGAACACAAGAGAAAAACAAGGAGAACTTTGAAAGGAAAACTAGAAAGGAATGTTGTATTAAGCTTAAGAGAACTTTACAAGGCTTTTGATTCTTGGATGGTTTGCAAATGAAGGGGTTGGCCATATTTATAGGCACCTTCCTCCTAAATCAACTGTCTAGATCGAAACATATGGCAACTATGTAATGGTTGCTAATCCTACCTAGAATATTCTAGCAAAGTATGGAAGATATTTACAAGTGTGGAGTATTTTGGAGAACTCTATATTATTCTACATTTTTCCTAAGTGTCTCTAAAGTTCTAGAGAGTTCCAGAGTACTCTTGAGTCTTCTAGGACTTTTTAGGTTCTTTAAGATGCTTTTAGACTGGGGTAGAACCTCTTGAAATGCTATGGAATAGTGTAGATCACTTTGAGCCTTTCTAGAATCTTCTTTGGGCCATACTACCCTCAAAAATGCCCAAGAAAAGTAAGTAGCCTTTTTGTCGACCGGTGGGGCATGACATTCTCCCCCACCTATGCTTGCAATGCCTTCATTGCATCTTCATGGTAATGTTGGATTTTGTCCTTGAATTGCCAAAGTGCCTCCTCGGTCTCTCAATTGGCCTCGGTGTTGGGCAGTTCCTTCCACTTGATAAAGTGCTCCCAATAGCTTGGCACACCCCGTCTTCGGATGACTCGATTCGCTAGTATTTCATCGACTTCATTGTCAAAGGAAGTGACGACAGCTGTGGGTGCTCGATGGGAGACTCGCGTTGATGGATCTTCCAAGTCTTCATGGTATGGTTTGAGCATGCTCATATGGAAGACTGGATGGATATTCAGCTTGGGTGGAAGGTGTAGTTTATATAAACCTTACCTATACACTTGTTCACCTCGAAAGGTCCTTCATACTTACGTATTAGACCCTTATAGACCTTCTTGAGTGTCTTGAATTACTATGGCAAAAGTTTTACTAGAACAAGGTCTCATTCCTTAAACTCTATGTGCCTCCTTTTCTTGTCCGCCCATTTCTTCATGCATTTTGCCGCCTTGTGCAATGCTACCTGGGCCAATTCTACCTGCTTGTGCCACGGCTTGGCAAACTTGAATGCAGTTAGGCTCTTCCCTTCATAGCTAGTGGTAAGGGAAAGGGGAGTTGTTGGCTATTGCCCAATGATGATCTCGAAAGGACTCTTGTTGGTGGCCTTACTTTATTGTAGGTTGTAGGAAAATTATGCAACATCTATAAGCTTGGCCCAGTCTCGTTGGTTGGCACTCACATAGTACCATAGTAGAGCTCTAATAGAGTATTGATGCGTTCTGTCTGACCATCGCTTTGGGATGGAAGCTTGCTGAAAAGTTCAAGTCTTACCCTAGTATCTTAAACAACTTTGTCCAGAACCTCCTAGTGAAACGAGGGTCTTAGTCATTGACAATGCTTGTTGGAATGCCCCATAGCTTGACTACATTGCGAAGAAATAGTCTAGCTACCTCCTTTATAGTGCAGGCGCTGCAATGAAGGTTGCATACTTGCTAAACCTGTCCACCATGACCATGATGGTTCCACACCCTTCAGACTTTGGCAGGCAGGTGATGAAGTCCATAGAGACATCCTTCCATGGTCTTTTTAGAATGGATAGTGGGTCAAGCATGCCCCCTGGTTGTTGTTGTACAACCTTATCTTGTTGACAAATAAGGCAGGTCTTTATGTATTCCTCGACCCCATCTTACATATTAGGCCAATAGTAAACAGACTTCAAGAGAGCAAGTGTGCACCTCATACCTGGGTGGCCCGCCCATAAGGAGTTATGACACTCCTTTATTAGTTCTCTTCTTAAGTTAGCCCACTTTGGCATATGCATACGGTTGCCTTTGGTGTAGAGGATGCCATCAGCTAGCCAAAACCTTCGGGTTTTGCCCTCATTCACCAAGGCAATGAGGCTTTGTGCTTGAGGGTCTGCCTTTAGTCTTTCTTTGATTTTGCTTAATAGTGGGCTAGTAACTTGAGAAATGCTTGATAGCGTTGCCTTTTGATTTAGTGTATCAACTACCATGTTCATTTTTCTTGGCTTGTACTCCATGACATAGTCGAACTCGGCCAAGAAGTCTTGCCATCTAGCTTGTTTCGGACTGAGTTTCCTTTGAGTCTGGAAGTAGCTTATTGCAACATTGTTAGTCATGATCACGAACTTTGACCCAAGCAAATAATGGCACCACACTCTAAGACAATGGATGATGGCTGTCATCTCTTTGTCTTGCACTATGTAGTGTCGCTCAGTCTCGTTGAGCTTTCGGCTTTTGTAAGCAATTGGGTGTCCATCTTGCATGAGAACACCTCCAATGGCAAAATCAGAAGCATCTGTGTGTACCTTATATGGTTTGGTGTGATCGGGTAGGCTGAGTACGAGCTCCTCACTGATTGCTTTCTTTAGGTCTTCAAAGGCCTCTTGACACTTCACCGTCCAGTTCCATGCCTTGTTCTTCTTGAGAAGGTCGGTCAGTGGGGCAGCCCTCGCTGAATAGCTCTTAATAAAATGACGGTAGTAGTTTACAAGCCCAAGAAAGGATCATAGCTCATGTACCTTGGTTGGTGGCTCCCGAGTTTGGATATTACATACCTTGCTATCCTCCATCATTAGCTGGCCATCCCTGATCTTGTGCCCCAAGAAGACCACCTCTGGCTTGGCAAAGAAGCACTTCTCTTTCTTGATGTATAGCTCATTGTCCCATAGCACCTTGAAAACCTCCCTTAAGTGTTGCACGTGCTCCTCTAAGGTCTTGCTATACACTATTATGTCGTCGAAATAGACGACCACGAAGTGATCAAGATACGGGTGGAACAGCATGTTCATCAAAGTACAAAATGTAGTAGGTGCATTGGTTAGTCCAAATGGCATAACCAAGAATTCATAAGACCCAGACCGTGTAACACATGTAGTCTTTGGTTCGTCTCCTTCAACTATATGAACTTGGTAATACCCCAAGCCAAGGTCTAACTTTGAGAAATAGCAGGCATGACCTAGTTGATCAAACAAATCAACAATCAAAGGGATGGGGTATTTGTTCTTTACCGTGATCTTGTTAAAGGCCCTTTATTCGATGCACATGCATAAGGGACCATCTTTCTTCTTTTGGAACAGGACTGGTGTGCCAAATAGGGCTTTGGAAGGCCTGATGAACCTTGCGTTGAGTAACTCCTTGAGTTCCTTTTTAGTTCCTCTAATTCTGGTAGTGCCATGTGGTATGCACCCATGGCTGGTGGCTTGGTCCGTGGCTCTAGCTCGATCTGATGGCCTACCTCCCTTCTTGATGGTAGCTTCTTTGGTAACTCAGTTGGTGCAACGTCCTTGAACTTCTTAAGGACGACTGCTACCTGTTGGAAACAAAGTGCGCAGCGGAATTTTAAAATTTTTTTCATCAGAGTATTTTCCAAAACACAAGTTTGACATGTTATATGTATAAATTAAACAGATCTTACTAACCTCAGTGTGCCGAAGAACCTCCGCGACCTGTGTAGAGAAGTAACGTTCCAGAAGAGCCTCAACCAACTGGTCTTCTTTGCTATTCTCTATCCACAACCGGAGTGAATGTGGGCTCACACGTACAGCTCTTCCACCGGTGACTCTCCTTCCAACCAATAGAGAGAACCCAAAGCTAGTGTTCGTGATTTGTGAACAAAAGCTCTCAGGGAGTTTTCAGATGCTCACTAGAAGAGTATCACTCTTAATCTCTCAAATTGATCTGAGTAAATCATTAGACTCACTCCCTTTTTATACCTATTGGTCCTTGGGGTCAGTCCATATCAGATTAGGTCTCAAAAATCGAAACAGAATCAAGTTCGGATCAATATCTGATAAGATACGCGTGAAAAACGCGTAATCTTAACTGTCGCGGTCGGCATGCCGAACTGGCCAGTTCGGCAGGCCGAACTTTCTGATAGGCAGGCCGAACTGCCGAGAAAAAATCTCCGCGAATCTTTTATTTTCCACCCGAGATTCTAAAGGATAAAGTCTCAGTTTTGATTCAAATAGCCCAATAGAAAAGATATCTGATCAAAACAAACTTTATCAAGATAATCTCTAAGAAAATAAATCAATTCACAATAATTCTACAAGTTTATCTTGTTCTAATTGTCCAAAATTAAAACAACCGATAATTATCCGAACGCCATAATTCAACAAGTTCATCTTGAACTAATTTCTTACATAATTAATTCAACCGATAAACAGACATGAATTATTTGATTCTTATAAATTTTAAACCAATCTGATAAATCCGACATAAGTCACCAATTATTGGAAAAGCACGCCGTGTCGTTACAGGATTTTGTGAGCTAGCAAAGGGGACCAAAATGGACCTATAAAGTTCAAGCTCATGATAATTATGAAACCCAATATCCCAGATATACATTTCACAATTATCAACTCCAACGCTACTCCACTAAAAGCTTGGAGCTGCACTCTCGAACTTTATAGAATTACGAAGCTCGTGTAGCTAAGTCTCCATGCCATATCATAGTGTATCGCATCCCCATATGATCATCCATAACCGGCTTAAGGACAAGTTCTGTCTTACCTTCCTGATTATTTTTATCTTACGTTTCATTGTCTCACCATTAGAAAACTTACCATCCAAAGATAGTATACCATTCGGTTACACCTATGTATCCAAATGGTTGAGCGCTCCAGTTTTCCAATTACAGGACAACGCATATAAGAGGATATCATTACTCCTAAAGAGGAGCTATGGATTCCATATCTATGAATAACAAGTCTACGCTACCAAGAGTCATGCCTCCAACGTACCGGCATGCATGCCACTATAGAGATGTGGGAGTCACCCATTGGTACATCAAAAGACACAAATCGAGACAACGGGCCCATTATTCATCTCAGGATTAAGATACAATACAAATGATTGTCTAAAGTGAATCGATTTGCCAAGACATAATTATTAATCCAAATCAATTCACTTTATGTCCCGATCCAACACATCGTCACCTATGACAACGCGCCAATGTTTCTATTCACGGAGTCCAACTCCGATGGCCAAGACAAACCATCTCCCAAAAGGGATATAGACAACATAACAATCTTTACATGAATAAAGCGCCCAACTTTATTCCCTCGATTGCGGATCATATGTTTTAGACCATCACCTTAAGAGTCATGTCTACCGCATAATCATCCCATCATATGCCCAACTCTTAAGGTTTAGACTGACAGTCTCAGACTACTGTTTGCTTATCATACATTAAACAAATATGAACGTAAAGAGGACAATATTTGGTATATATAAATGAATAAATTCTTTATTGATAAAAATGTCTCCAAAAACGTATTACATTTTTACTCCTTAGAGCATACATGTCTAACAATCTCCCACTTGCACTAAGTGAGTAAATACTGCAAATTCCGCATCCCCATAGCTTCCACATGCCTTTCGAAGACTCTCCCAGAAAGTGTCTTCGTAAATGGATCAACTAAATTGTCCTCTGACGCGATCTTGCACACCGTGACATGCCCGCTCTCAACGAAGTCCTTTATCACATGATACTTCTGATCAATATGCTTACTCTTCTTGTGAAATCTTGGTTCCTTAGCATTAGCTACCGCCGCACTGTTATCATAGTACAGTGATACCGCTTTATCCATACCAGGAACTACCTCAAGATCCCCAAGGAACTTGCGGAACTTGCGGAGCCACACTGCTTCTTTCGAAGCATCACTAGCCGCCACATACTCGGCCTCCATCGTTGAATCCGAAGTGCAATCTTGCTTCGCACTTCTCCAACTGATGGCACCGCCACCCAGAGTAAACACAAACCCCGAAGTCGATTTCCTAGAATCCAGGCAGGATTGAAAATCCGAATCAGTGTATCCTAGAGGAGTTAAATCCTCACTCGAATACACAAGCATATACCCTCGAGTCCTTCTTAGGTACTTGAAAATATGCTTTACCGCAACCCAATGGTTCGGTCTTGGATCCGCCTGAAATCGACTCACAATCCCGACCGCATAGCTAATATCCTGTAACACCCGTATTTTTAACAGGCATAATTTTGTAAAATTTAATGAATAAAATGTGACTATTTAAAATTACTAAGTTGTTTATGATCATTTAAAAAAAAATACCATTTTAGTATTTTCTTACCAAGTCTTCCTAAGAAACATTCAAAACTTACCAACACTTACTTCTACCAATCTTGTCTCCCTAAATTATTGCTCAATTATATAGACTTCTTCTCATTTTGCTAAAGGTATCCGAAGGGGACATTGAATTATTTTCCGTCAATTCATAGAAGACATGGAGATATTTCTCAACCACCTAATTAATTATTTCCTTATCTTCTTCTATAATTCACTCCAATTATCCCCTCAATTATGTTGGCATTATTTGCTAAAAGTCTTCATGGGAGACAAGATGATATTTTCCTTTAAGACTCTTTTGTTTCTTCTTACAACTTTTCCCCGTAAACATCTCATTCCTCTTAAGCATTTTGATATCTTTTTATTTAACTATCACCACCTTCTTCTCTAGTTCTCATTCTCTCCCTTCTCACTTCAAATTTCTAACTAAAGACATAGAGCACAAAGCTCTCTTTGTGGCCAAGACAATTATAATTCCCAACGATGATCGAGGCGGTTTTAAAGTTAATTCAAGCTTGATTGATAACCCAAACTTTGGTGCTTTTCAAAGAAGTTTTGAGGTAGGTTTTCTTTAATCTAAACTTAGTTTTTAGTATGCATTTTCTCCATGTTTAATGCATAAAAATACTTTAATGGCACTAGTAGACGGGTTTACACATAACTCACTTATGAATGTGATTATACGTTGTGCTTTAGTTTTAATTGTCCTTATGCATGCCTTAGGGTCAAGGATGTGTGGAGCTAACGTTAATTGATTCCAGGATTAAAAGATTGTTGATAAGCTTGAAAGGTAGGGATTCTATTACTCATTTTTGTGAGGTTTTTATAGAATTAAAATTGATTGTTTTGCCGCAATATATATATCTATGTTGAACTGATATTATATGAGTATCACATATGAAACTATGATATGGACTCGTCTTGTATTGTACGGCGAGGAACATAATGAATTGACATATGTTATAAATTGAGAAGCATGGTTAGGAAAACTGACTCTATTAATAATGATTTAATATAGAGAAATAGTGAGACATGAAGAGGGCGGCGGTTACGTCCTTGGGCATGAATACCCAAAAAGGTAAAATAGGGGGAAGGTGATGACGCTTCCTTGGGTTGAAAGTCCCAGAACACACTGTACAGGAATTGATTTGGTGAGGACTCGGGGCTTGATGTCCCCTCACCGGAACACCCTTGGAATGTTTATGGGGTGATCAAGTGCGCCCATTTGGGTTTCGATGAGTTGAGTGATACTCAATTTAACATGGATACCTAGGAACAATGATGATTGGTAATATTTGTATAAATGTGTAATTATGACACTTGGTAATGATTAACTACGGTATCCATAAGATGTGATCATAATAAACCTCATAATCTGGAATATGATGTAACCTACTAACCATGCAGTTTTTAATGTGGTAATGGATAAACCATAAGGTGAGTCATGATTTCCCTACTGGGCATGTCGATGCTCATCCCTATCATATCTTCATATCTCAGGTGGAACTCAGTGCAACATATTTGAAGAGGAATAAGCGAAAACAATCCTGCTGTTTTCGTGTTAGAAGACCCTGTTTAATTACAACTTATCTACAACATGTAAGAGTTGTATTATTTTTTTTTATGGCTGTGTTAAGTTATTTGGGAATTGTACTATGGTGATGATGACTGTAATTATATATATTTGGTGCTACACTAAAAACTGTGGTTTGTATTTAAAACGTTTATTTTTATTTTTCTTGTTGTTTAAAGACCCATGGGCATTGTTTAATTGATTTAAATAATATAAAATTTAAAATTATTTTTATTTATTTAAAACTGTTAACCCCCACATAGGGGTGTTACAGAATTTTTGGTATCAGAGCCTAGGTTCGATTAACCTAGGGGGTATAGCACCACCTTAAAAATTAATCTTTGGGAATGGTTTTAAAGTTAGGTGTTAATGTCATCATCATTTGGTACTGATCCTAGTTAAATTTTCGCAGCCAGTAGAAACTATGCCACCAAGACGTCAAATGCAATCGTCTGAGCTGTCACAACCGGTTGAACATGCTCAAGAAGTTGAGCAACCGGAACCGATGGAACAAGCTCAAGAAGATGAGCAACTACGACATGCAACACAATCCCCGCCAGCTGCACCAGAAGTAAATAATTTAGGACAAATTCTTCAAGCATTACAAAATGTGCAAAGACCTGTGGAGGTTCGTGATCCCGAACAACGCCATCTAACTCTGTTGAAGGAGTTTATGAAGCAGAAACCACCCACATTTAGTGGAGAACCTAACCCGGTCATAGCAGAACAATGGCTAAAGGCAGTCAAAAAGAAGTTGGACACCTTGAGGATTCCACGGGAGTATTGGGTTAGCTTTTCAACATATATATTTGAGGGTAAAGCCGAAGAATGGTGGGATCTTCAGAAAGACGACTATGATGTGCCGAATCTTACATGGGAGCAGTTCGAAACCATTTTTCGCAACACCTATATTCCTCAGAGCCATAGGCAAGCAATGATGCGAGAATTTGAAAACCTGGTGCAGGGAGATACAACAGTTGCTGAATACCATGCTCGATTTATAGAATTGTCTCGCTACAATCCCGGGGCTGTATCGGATCCAATGGCGAGATGCGAAAAATTTAGAAATAACCTGAGGTCCGAAAATCAGACAAATGATAGCTGCTGTTCCATCAACAGATTTTCTTGATCTTGTAGCTGCGGCACAGCGGGCAGAGACAGAACTAAATAACTCCTATGGAGAGTATAAGGGTTCTGGTGGGCGTCAAAGGAAAATAAGTAAGAAAGAGAAGTCACAAGGGCAAGTCATTCAGCATAGTGGAGTGACTATTGGTGGTGGATCTTCTGGCAGTGGTCGTTTCCAACCGTATGCTTGTCATAACTGTGGACAAGTGGGACATCTGAGGAGAAATTGCCCTAACCGCCCTACACAATCATCCTTTGCACCAAGGCCACAAGGAAGTCATTTTGGCTCCACTGTTTGGGGAGGGAGTCAAAATCGTGGAGCGCCTCAGCAAAACACTCCAGCTTCCCAAGTCTCAGTAACTCAACCTCGAGGGTTCCAGCCTCAGTACAACTATCAACAGCGGCCACAGGGTTCCAATTTTTATGCTAATCAGAACTTCCAACCGACTCCACAAGGCTCAGTGAATCAAAGGCCATATTTTTCTAGGAGAAATAATAATAAGGCTAGTAGTAGCCAAGGAAACCGAGGAAAAAGTGATAAAGGAAAAGCACCAGCACAAGCTTATGCAATTACGGCTACAACTGGACAAGGAAAACAGGCTGATCACTCAGTTGTAGACGGTATGATTCACGTGTCTCATTCTTGGGCTCATGTATTATTTGACACTGGTGCCACTCATTCATTTATATCTATGTTATTTGCTTCCGTACTACAATTAGAAACTGAGACATGTAGTTCATCATTAACCCTTAGTACACCAATGGGCGGGATAGCTGAAGTATCCATAATTTGTAAATCAGTGTGTATTGTTATAGGAGAACATAAACTATCGGCTGACCTATATGTAATAACTATGACAGAGTTTGATGTAATCTTAGGAATGGATTGGCTAACTAAATACCAGGCAATAGTAGATTGTCATAGGAAACGTGTCTCTTTATTCACCAAGAATGGACAAGTCATCGAATTTCAGGCAAAAACAGGAACAGTGACGCCAGCCCCGGTGCTAAAGGCTTGTATTGGAGGACGAAGGAATTTCACCAATCTTGGGACGATCTTTGCTTCAGATGGAGAACTAAAGAAGAGTGACCTATCCTCTCACACTCCTGTGGTGGATGAATTTTCAGATGTTTTTCCAGATGAATTGCCCGGACTTCCGCCTGATAGAGAAATTGAGTTTGTCATCGACTTAACTCAAGGAGCAGCAGCCTGTTTCTATTGCCCCGTATCGAATGGCACCTGCTGAGAAAGTGGAATTGAGGAAGCAGTTGGACGAATTACTGGAAAAAGGATTTATTCGACCAAGTACATCACCTTGGGGAGCTCCAGTACTTTTTGTGAAGAAACATGACGGATCGTTGAGGCTCTGTGTCGATTATCGCCAGCTTAATCGATTGACTATCAAGAACAAGTACCCTCTACCCCGAATTGATGAGTTGTTCGATCAGTTAGGAGGATCTTGCTATTTCTCAAAGATTGACTTACGATCCGGATATCACCAACTGAAGATAAGAGAAGAGGACATTCCAAAGACAGCTTTTCGGACTCGCTACGGTCATTTTGAGTTTCTTGTCATGCCTTTCGGGTTGACTAATGCACCAGCGGCTTTCATGGACTTGATGAACCGTGTCTTTCGACCGTACTTAGATCAATTTATCATTGTTTTCATAGATGATATCTTGATCTATTCTAAAAACGAAGAAGAACATGCTGAGCATTTGAGGATCGCTCTACAAACGTTGAGAGAACATGGTCTTTATGCAAAAAGAGAAAAATGTGATTTCTGGATGACGAAGGTCAAGTTCCTTGGACACGTTGTCTCTGAAGAAGGCATCTCAGTGGACCCCTCCAAAATTGAAGCAGTGCTAAATTGGGAACGACCAAAGAACGTGTCAGAGATTCGAAGTTTCCTCGGACTAGCTGGATACTATCGACGCTTCGTAGAGAATTTTTCAAAGATTGCTTCTCCATTAACAAAACTCACAAGGAAGAATGTCAAGTTCGTGTGGGATGATAAATGTGAAGAAGCATTTGAGGAACTGAAACGAAGACTCACTAGTGCACCTGTGCTGATCATACCTAACAACGAGGAGCCTTACACAGTATACACTGATGCCTCAGGAAACGGTTTGGGTTGTGTGTTAATGCAGCATGGACGAGTAGTTGCCTACGCCTCACGCCAGTTGAAACCCCATGAGAGGAACTACCCCACACATGATCTTGAGTTAGCTGCTGTGGTTTTCGCACTCAAAATTTGGAGATGTTATCTATATGGCGCAAAGTTCGAGCTATATTCAGATCATCAAAGTCTGAAATATTTGTTTACTCAAAAGGATCTCAATCTAAGGCAACGAAGATGGACTGAGTACATGGTGGACTATGACTTTAGTATCCAATATCATCCTGGAAAAGCAAATGCCGTGGCAGATGCTCTAAGTCGTAAGAACAACGGACGTATAGCCAGTTTAGCATTGGAAGATTGGAGACGAGTCACTATCGCCGACTTCAACTTGCAATATTATGAAGATAACGAGAGAGCTTTCTTATTCAATGTGATAGCAACTCCTACGTTAATTCAGAAAGTAAAACAAGGACAATGGCACGATGAAGGATTACGTAGGGTTTGGAAACAAATACAAAATGGAGAACAACTGGATGGATGGCAGATTGAGCCAGAAGGATTTTTACTTTACAAAGGAAGATTAGTTGTTCCAGAGGATCCATATCTCAGGCATGCGGTGCTAGATGAGGCTCACCGTTCAAAGTTTGCTATTCATCCTGGAAGCACAAAAATGTATATGGATCTAAAACGACAATACTGGTGGCGAGGAATGAAACGAGATGTAGCAACCTTTGTCTCTAAGTGCATGACGTGCCAACAAGTTAAAGCGGAACATCAAAAGCCTGGAGGCGAGTTGAGGAGCTTACCTATTCCAGAATGGAAGTGGGATCATGTGACAATGGACTTTGTTACTGGATTTCCTAAGACTCAAATAGGGCATGACGCCGTTTGGGTAATTGTAGATCGTTTAACTAAGACAGCCCACTTCATCCCAATCAGAACTAATTATAGTGTCTCAAAATTATGTCAATTGTACGTGGAAAAGGTAGTGACATTGCATGGAGTGCCAATGTCAATAGTTTCCGATAGAGATACACGTTTCACGTCAAAATTTTGGAGAGGATTGCAGAGGGCCTTGGGAACTCAATTGAATTTTAGTACAGCTTTTCATCCTCAAACAGATGGACAATCTGAACGTGTCATTCAGATTCTCGAGGATATGCTTCGGGCTTGTGTGCTGGACTTTGGAACAAATTGGGCTGCACAGCTGCCATATGTTGAATTCGCATATAACAACAGTTACCAAGCAAGTATTAGAATGGCTCCATATGAGGCCTTATATGGTAGACCTTGTAGATCTCCATTGTGTTGGGCTGAAAAGGAAGAGCGTCTTGAACTTGGGCCTCAGTTTATCAGAGAAACAACGGACAAGATCCAGATTATTCGCGAACATCTTCAGACAGCTCAAAGTCGACAAAAGAGTTATGCAGATAAGAGGAGGCGACCTTTAGAGTTCATGATCGGAGACTTTGTGTTCTTAAAAGTGAAACCAAAACGAGGTGTATCTCGATTTGGTGTTAAAGGAAAGTTAGCACCAAGGTATACAGGACCGTTTGAGATTGTGGAACGCATTGGAACGTTGGCATACCGTTTAGACCTACCACCACAATTGTCTCATGTACATAATGTGTTTCATGTATCGATGTTGAGAAAGTATGAACCCGACCCTTCACATGTGATCATGTGGACAGATGTGCCAATTCAAGGAGATACGAATTATGAAGAAATTCCAGTTCAAATACTGGATCATGAAATAAAATTATTACGTCGTCGTGGAATTCCTCTGGTGAAAGTGATGTGGCAACACCATGATGTGGAGGAAGCCACATGGGAACTTGAATCTGAAATGAGAGAAAAGTACCCACATTTGTTTTAACATTGTAATCAGTGTACGAAATTGCGAGGACGAAATTTTTATAGGAGGGGAGAGCTGTAACACCCGTATTTTTAACGGGCATAATTTTGTAAAATTTAATGAATAAAATGTGACTATTTAAAATTACTAAGTTGTTTATGATCATTTAAAAAAAATACCATTTTAGTATTTTCTTACCAAGTCTTCCTAAGAAACATTCAAAACTTACCAACACTTACTTCTACCAATCTTGTCTCCCTAAATTATTGCTCAATTATATAGACTTCTTCTCATTTTGCTAAAGGTATCCGAAGGGGACATTGAATTATTTTCCGTCAATTCATAGAAGACATGGAGATATTTCTCAACCACCTAATTAATTATTTCCTTATCTTCTTCTGTAATTCACTCCAATTATCCCCTCAATTATGTTGGCATTATTTGCTAAAAGTCTTCATGGGAGACAAGATGATATTTTCCTTTAAGACTCTTTTGTTTCTTCTTACAACTTTTCCCCGTAAACATCTCATTCCTCTTAAGCATTTTGATATCTTTTTATTTAACTATCACCACCTTCTTCTCTAGTTCTCATTCTCTCCCTTCTCACTTCAAATTTCTAACTAAAGACATAGAGCACAAAGCTCTCTTTGTGGCCAAGACAATTATAATTCCCAACGATGATCGAGGCGGTTTTAAAGTTAATTCAAGCTTGATTGATAACCCAAACTTTGGTGCTTTTCAAAGAAGTTTTGAGGTAGGTTTTCTTTAATCTAAACTTAGTTTTTAGTATGCATTTTCTCCATGTTTAATGCATAAAAATACTTTAATGGCACTAGTAGACGGGTTTACACATAACTCACTTATGAATGTGATTATACGTTGTGCTTTAGTTTTAATTGTCCTTATGCATGCCTTAGGGTCAAGGATGTGTGGAGCTAACGTTAATTGATTCCAGGATTAAAAGATTGTTGATAAGCTTGAAAGGTAGGGATTCTATTACTCATTTTTGTGAGGTTTTTATAGAATTAAAATTGATTGTTTTGCCGCAATATATATATATCTATGTTGAACTGATATTATATGAGTATCACATATGAAACTATGACATGGACTCGTCTTGTATTGTACGGCGAGGAACATAATGAATTGACATATGTTATAAATTGAGAAGCATGGTTAGGAAAACTGACTCTATTAATAATGATTTAATATAGAGAAATGGTGAGACATGAAGAGGGCGGCGGTTACGTCCTTGGGCATGAATACCCAAAAAGGTAAAATAGGGGGAAGGTGATGACGCTTCCTTGGGTTGAAAGTCCCAGAACACACTGTACAGGAATTGATTTGGTGAGGACTCGGGGCTTGATGTCCCCTCACCGGAACACCCTTGGAATGTTTATGGGGTGATCAAGTGCGCCCATTTGGGTTTCGATGAGTTGAGTGATACTCAATTTAACATGGATACCTAGGAACAATGATGATTGGTAATATTTGTATAAATGTGTAATTATGACACTTGGTAATGATTAACTACGGTATCCATAAGATGTGATCATAATAAACCTCATAATCTGGAATATGATGTAACCTACTAACCATGCAGTTTTTAATGTGGTAATGGATAAACCATAAGGTGAGTGATGATTTCCCTACTGGGCATGTCGATGCTCATCCCTATCATATCTTCATATCTCAGGTGGAACTCAGTGCAACATATTTGAAGAGGAATAAGCGAAAACAATCTTGCTGTTTTCGTGTTAGAAGACCCTGTTTAATTACAACTTATCTACAACATGTAAGAGTTGTATTATTTTTTTTTATGGCTGTGTTAAGTTATTTGGGAATTGTACTATGGTGATGATGACTGTAATTATATATATTTGGTGCTACACTAAAAACTATGGTTTGTATTTAAAACGTTTATTTTTATTTTTCTTGTTGTTTAAAGACCCATGGGCATTGTTTAATTGATTTAAATAATATAAAATTTAAAATTATTTTTATTTATTTAAAACTGTTAACCCCCACATAGGGGTGTTACAGTAGAATTACTTGCGTGATTTGAATGGAAATTATCACACCAAATTTAATAAAACAAAAGATGAGAAAATAACAAAAGAGACAATTTTACTAAATGGAAATTTATATGAATGAAATTTTAGGGCCTTGACTTCATGTGTTCTTTTTTTTAGCAATTGATAATTAATTTCAACCAATTCATAAATCAAGGATTAATATTAGTGGCCGTGCATGGCGTCTGCTCACGGGGCATGTGGGACGCACGATAGCTTGTATGGGCATGCAGATTGTCCCCTTGCAGGGTGCGTGGGCATGCAGGCACCGCGGGTCTGTTGGGCCTGTTGCATCTCAGAGCACACAGGATGCACGCTTGGCCTGCACGCTACTCGATTTTGTGGCTCTTTGGTTGCAACGGGGTAGGACGCACACCTAGCTAAAGCGGTCGTGCAGGCCAATCTGTAGGGCTCCCTCCAGCTCATAAAAAGGGTCACCCATCACTATAAAAAGGGTCATGTGAAAGCATTTTCTCATTTTTTAAGCTATAATAAATAGCAAACTAGATTTCCTCGTTAAAAAACATAGCACACTAGAAATTTCTAACGTCTAATTTCCCTAGAAATAAACTAAAAGCTTGTAATTCCCGTTAATTTGATTGCTTGCAGATATAAGAATAACAAAAATTTTCAAGTCGTCTTTAGCTTAACTTTCACTTCACGTCTGTTTGCTCCAAGTTCGCAACACACAAGCTTCAAATTAAAGTTGTAATTTCTCATAAACAGGACAATTTGTACCCCAAAAAAATTAGAAATACATAAGGTAAATTTTAAATTTATCGACCATAATTCCGAATACATACTTGTTCTTAGAGATGGAGGGAGAGGGGAGATTTTTGGTTTTTTTCTTTAAATAGTTTTTGTTTTTTTCTTTAATATAGTTTTTTTCTTTAATAATAATAATAACGTAAATATTTATATTACAAACATATTAAAATAACACATAGAGATTCTAGAAACACTTAAAACTACTATTCTCTCTCAAAATACAAAACACTCAAAACAGAACATTAACATAATGCAATATATTACAGACATGATATCAATACGTTTCGATATTACAAAGCACTCTATATAATCAGCTATCTTAATCATGCATGTATGAAGATTACATAGGCATCGATAAACAAAAGATCAGACCTTAAACGGGATGTGTTTTGAGAGTACTAGTTACTCCCTAATATCAACCATCTTGACACTAAAGTTAATGAATCTAAAGGTTTTAACAATAACATGTCACAAAAAAATACAAGATATGGAAAAGAGCAGTTATTCAAAACACAAGATACACAGACAAACATGCCATAGGTAAAACTAAAATATTACAGGTGTAGGTTCAAATCCAATGGTCACTTCCTGCTTTCTTTATTCCAATCAAGTTTGGACGTTGCACTGTCAGACTCCAGATGAATGACTTGCATTTTGTCAAGCAGCTCTTCAGCTATTGAAGCAGTAATAAAGATTTGTCTCCCCGAATCTACAAAGAAGTTTTGTTCCACAGCATAATCTAAAAAGTTTAAAAGATTGTCATAAAAACCATTTACGTTAAAAGGACTTACGAGCTTGGAGTGAATGCCCAACTGACTAGTACTAACAACTACGAATAACTCTTCAAGGAACCTAAACTGCCAAGTAATACAATGAAAGCATCATAATTATGGATCATGTTTTCAAGAGGCTTAGAGATGTCCAAAACTCTCTTTTTCTTACTTATGGTTTTCCCATAGAGGTTCCTCTTAGCTATGGGATGAGGGATAATTCCTACGATGGCTACCCCTAGAATATGCTGCTGTAGCTACATTCCTCATCAACCCTAAATTACCTCTCTCACAATTCAGGTTGATCTTCCTATGTGCTAAGACTTGTCCTAAGTGTTTTGCAGCTTTTAAGTAGAATTTACCTTTACCAGGACTGGAACCACAAAAACACAGATGGTTTCAATTTTTCTAGATGAATAGGAGGAAGACATGTTTGGTTTCTAAGACAAACTTACTCTTTTTTGAACTATTTGATTTTTTTGGGTTTTTGTTTTAAGTCTACTCTACCTAAACACTGATTCTTGAATTGGATCTTAAAGAAGATGGAAATGATAAAAGACTAAGGAGTTATGACAGGAAGGTGACTCTTTAAAAAAGTAAACACGCAATCAGATTGACCTTTGAAAAATAAGACTCAAACTGTACAACTTTTGATAATTGAAAATAAAATGACAAAAGACACTTTAATACGGCTATACAACTTTGTTGACAAATGAGTATCGAATTTAGAAAACTGTCATAAACGACAGTTTACTATAGAACTTTTGAAAAAGTAAAACACAAATCTTGAAACGTCTGAATAAGATTTAAAAATTTCAAATATATTACAGTACAACATGTGATGCGTCTAACAATATATTATTTTAAAAAGAAAATGATAAAATAAAAATATACACTAATCATTCGATACTTACTATAACAATCTAAACACCTACCGTAACGATTTCAAAACAACTAACATTCAAACGACCTCTATGGATCGATGATTTACTTCTCATCTAGTTTTATTATAATCTGGCAAATAGAGTCTTTAAATGTCATGTTCCCAAGACGTTGTCTTTCTACATGAAATTTGGGCCAAAGTTTTGAAATTGCACCTCAGACATATCTACTTCAATAGTTCTGAAGAGAAGCATAAAGGTCATCCAAATTCTCTTTAAAAAGTCTATCTTTGCAGAAAATTGATTTATCCTCTTTATTCACTGACATAAATCCAAGTGAAGTATATTTACTATTTACAATTCTGTCATCCACTTTTGTTACATATAACCTTGATGGCACGGGCTCTTGTTTTTATCATACTATGATAGACCCATACCTGATAGGCCAACGTCTTGATTGAAGTCACTTGGACGAATCTTTCCTTTTATTCACATCACTAGGGATGCCAAAACGTATGAGGATTCTTAGTCGAGTAATCCTAGAATTATATTTCTTTATGAGAACTTTATAGGAAAGTAATGAAAAGTATTTCCTTAGATATTAGTACTTTGGGTCTATTAAAAATTTTAGGTATTTTTTCTAGAATTTGAAGGAGATTTGGGACTTGATGGATAATCTGGGTGAGAATTGAGAAGAATTGAGATATAATTGTAGAATTCTAAAAAACTTTTATAGAGAAAAATAAGAAGATATAGAGAGAAGGGAGAGAATTTGAGAAACTAGACAGATAAGGAGGAGCTTAGAGAGAGAACGAGCTCAACGAAATGAGCTTTGATGCACAATGATAGAATACATAGACACATAATGGGCATTGTGTTGGATACGTGTGAGAGTAAGTATATATATATTGAATTTTTTTTACATTGTCGGATTGAATCTAATTGGGTAAGAGCTAATTTATATGATAGTAAATGGTTTGAGTTTAATTGGGCTAGACTGACCCCACTGTTCTTTAAAAAAAAATGGCTTAACAAGTTTTTCTATTACATAAATTTCATTATTCGATTCATACCATAAAATTGTATTGAAGCAAGACATTCAAAAAGAAACTCTTGGCTGGAACTTGCAAAATTTATATGGCAAAACGCCCATGAAAATGCCCTTTGGCCCCTTTAATATATATATATATTTATTTATTTTTATAAATGGAAATTGACCTTTTACATTCAGTCGGATTAACTGACTAAAAGGCTCAGCCCCTAAAGAAGGTACACCTAAGATGCTAGGAATTTAAACAAATTACAGGGTGTTGGGAACCAACATTACCTACAACGGTTTTTCTTATAAAATTTAAGCTAAAAGCTGGTTGGAACTGCATTTTGTAGTTCCATCTGTGTTTCTAAACATCCTATTAGTGGAAAATTTGTTCAAGAGCCCCCTGAGTTGATCGTGATGCGTACTGAATTACAATCTCCACCTTCTTCAGTTGCTTGGCTCTGCTTTACAAGACATTCTTTTGCCTCTTTGCTTTTACCCCACAGGAGAGTGTACATTCCAATTATGACCAAAAGAGACCCTAACAAACTGGTTATCAATGGCAAAGGGTCAGATTTATTGATGGTGAAGAAATTGTCGGATTTATCCTTTAAATGTTTAAAATATTCTCATATTTACAGATTATTTTAGTTAATATGATATTTACTTATTTATCTTGTCAGTATATACGAAATTTATTATAAAAAAAAGGCTATTTATTTCAACCCAAGAAATTAGGCAATTTTTTTTCTCTGCAAATCAGTCATTAAGTTCTTCAAAAATAAATAAATAAATAAAGACAAGACCTGCCAAGGTAAACTTGTTCATGAAAGATTGAGAAGTCAAAAATGGCTGCAAATATCTGTGCGAAGGGAGTGAATGCTGATGTGAAGACTGGACCCTTATGTTTGACACACCATGACATCCCTACATAGCACAAGGCTGATCCCACCATTCCCTGTGTCCAACCAAAAAAAAAAAAAATCAAGTTTCTTGATGTGGAAAGTAATAGTCGTATACAAATCTAAAGATCGATTGACGTGCTGTCTCTATTTAAGGCAATAATCGTTAGAATAATAATTAGGCTCTATAACGTGATACAAGTATGATTAGCATAATTAAAAGAACAAAATTAATACTCACAGCATAAACGACGCTAATGATCTCTAACTTCCCTTTGAGAATCCACATGGAAAAGTTCCTTTCAAGTATCAAACTCAAGATGGCCGACTGAATGGCGCCAAAAAAGGATACGATGGCTGTGCTTGAGTACTGGAATGGGAATGATTTTCCAATCCTTGCTTGCATGAGAAACCATGAGGACCACATGAGGCAGCCTGCCGTCAGGAGTACCGAACCGAGGGCCCAATTCTTCGGCTTTTGAGGTGAATTCAAGGCAATGTTTTCTGTGGCTTGTGAATGCGTATGAGTTAGCTGTGTTCCTCTGTAGAATGTTAGTATCAAGGCTCCAAGGATGCATACTATAGCACCCAAGATCTTTGCTTTCCCACTCTTGCTTTCCAGGTTCACTTTTTCTAGACTACAAGAATTTTAATGCCATGGTAATTAGCTACACTAAAAAAAGGAGTTCAACTAATCATACATGGACTGTTTGGAAAAACATCTAACCATCAGTTACAACCGTAAACAGTGTAAAGCTCTTACATGTTACTATAAAAAGCTACAATGTAAAGCTCTCACATGCTACAGTTTTCAAATAAAAACGGTTGGTTCCAACCGTTCTTCCAAATAGCCTAATAATTCACTTAAATATAGAATGCATTAACGTATACTTTACCCCAATGGTAATGCCAATATGAATGTGAATACAGGCACCATGTTGAGAAATGCACATGAAAAAGTAGGAGATGTTTTTTCAAGTCCAAGAAGGAACAAGAATTGTGTGAGCGTTACCCTGAAAAAAGGAGGGAAATGAAAGTATTCTTCACTTAGCTCTTAATGACTACTCCTCAAACGTTGGGGAGGAAAAAAAAAGACTCTTCAACATTAGTATATTAAAAAGTAATTACCCCACTAAAGCACTGAAGAAAAGGTGGCCTAGCAGCCGAGGTGTAATCTCAGTTCTGCTTTTCCTGCAGGAAAAAAAAAAAAGAAGAAAAAGGAAATAAACCCAAGTCCCTAAACATAACACTTGAACTCAAACATAATAAGATCAGGTTAAGGAAGTTTTTGTTAACCTTTCCCAAAACCAGGCAATTGGTGTCAAGAAAACGGCGGAAATCGCCTGCCGATACATAACGATGATCAAGTGGTTCAAGCCTTGATCAAGTGTCTTCTTGAGAAGTAAATTCACTATTGCAAAGGCGAAATTTATAGCAATCATAGTGGCTACAAGCTTCCATTCTGTAGAACAACTCATAGCTTCTGTGCAAGTCTAAAATCTATGTAGTTTGTTATAGTGATCAATATAGACAACGCAGTTTGAGACTTGTGTACTCCTATTTTATAGGCACACAATAACATAGGAACATACCAAGATTGGAAACGGAATCACATCATGCTTTAATTAACCAATCAATATGCAGTCTAAGGAGATATTTAATTCACCTCCTTTTTGCTTTCTTGTTTGGAAATTCTTAGTGGGTAGAGAGTGAAGGAACCGATTTCTAATTAGCTCGCATTTATGCATCATCATCACATGTCACAAAAAACAACTCAAATTTAGACTTCTATGTAATATTTTTAAGGGCTTTTGCACTTAAATATGTAGAAATAAAAGGTGTAATATGATATTTATTGCATGTAACAATAATTTTTAACAAGTTTTCTAATAAGTAAATAATTTCAACTGTTCCAATATAAAGGTCTCATATGCTACAGTATAAAGCAAAAATAGGTTATAACATAAAGCTCTCACATGCTATAATAAATTTGTTGTAACTATGGTTCTATCTACGTTGTCAAATGCACTCTTTATCGTTACACGTTATAAAGTTGTTATAAAAAATAAATATCATATTAAACTTGTCATTTCTAAAAATTACGAGTCCATGAAGGACTGAGGACCGAAGACCGATGTCTTTACCTAACATTTTGCCTCAACAACATTTGCCACTCTTCTCTTCCTTTATTATTGGAGAGTAAACAACTTGGAAGAGGCAAATAGCATCTTTATAAAGTGGTGGAAAATTTTAGTGTGGCATCTCTTTCCTCCAAATACGGTATCTTATACTTCTTTTCTTTTAAAGCCATGCATTATTCATCTATATATAGTCCTATTTATAAGAACAATATGTCAAATCCCACAAAGAAAAGAAGTAAGCAAATGCAAAGCATGTACTACAACAAGGTCATTTTCCTTTGACCTCCACTACCAAAATTATCAAAGAAGATATGGTTTAGTTGAATATCAGCCTGCTCTTTGCTTAAACACGACTCTTGAACAACGGCATCCTTTTTGGGTATAGTCATATTCCTAACTACTTTTTTATACAGTGTGTGGAGCCTAATTATTACCTTGAATAAAAAAAGTTTATTAAACGTGTATTTTTTAAATTTTCTCGCTTATGAATTCAGTTATTCTAATTTTCTTTATACTGAGGGGATCGGTTTTAGAGTCAGAAAATGAAAAAATATAATCCGTTTTGTAGTGTTTTCAAGATAGGTGAAAATGGTTTTGTTTTAGAAAATATTTTTTTTTGAGAATTATATTGAGAGTGTTTTTAAAATTTTTGCCTCAAAAAACGTGTAAAAATATTTTCAAAAATTTTTAAAACAAAACCAAACGGGCCGCTTGAGGCATGTGCAATCTCTCTTGTAATCTCCTCTCTCATCTTAATGAATTAATACAACAGTTAAAAATAGACCAACTATCAGATTGAGACGAACCACCATAAATCTCCTATCTGTTCTTGCTTGTTCTCTCTCTCTTTTTTTTTTTTTGTATGCGTGTAATTTTTATTGCTCTCAGTAATGAACAATTAGGAATTTTCTTTGAAGGGAATTCAGGACATTTTTCCGTATTCTTGATTCTGTACACTAGCATTTATTTCATCACATTGCAATCCCACTTTCTGGTTATAACTATTGCCTCTTATCTGCTTGCTTTCGGCAAAAAAAAAAAAAAATGTGTGGTCAATATTATACAATGGCAGTCATTAACCTATTGGGATAGCGAAGACCCTGACGTTGATATCACTCGGAATGTGTGTGCACATATATATATATATATATATATATATATGTTATATAGTACAAAAGAATAACTTGGAACATTTTAGTTGAAAAACAAATTTTTGTGCCCTTTGTGCAAGGTACATTAGGTCCCTATCTTGTCTAAAATGCGGTCCAAGAGGCCATTATTTCCCCTAAAATATCCGTCCCCTAAAATATCCTTCTTTTGGAACCCCCACAAAGCTTACTGTTTGATTACAAGTCCATCACTATTTGACTCGCCACCTTGACTTGGGAGAGTGTTTGAAAAGACATTGAGAATCGTTATAACCATTTTTATTGTAATATGTAAGAATTTTATATTATAATAATTTTTTTATTATTACTGTAGCATGTGAAAACTTTACACTATCATAATTGACTTTATAGTGGAAACCGTGGTTCCCACCACTCAACCAAACAGCTGTTAAATACTCCCGTTTCTTTGGCAAGCATAGAACTATGCTTTTAAAAGTAAGATCAGTACATTCACTTTTTTAAAGTTGCATATACAATCTACTATGGTGTTTGAAAAGTGTGATTATAATCACGATTGTAGTTTAAAATATTATAGTATATAAAAGCTTTACATTACAGCAATTTTTTGCTTGTTATTACAACATGCAAGAGCTTTACACTATTTAATAACCACAATTATAGTTCTAATTGAGATTGCGAAACATTGTATAAGTTCAGCACTACATGAAGTTTCATATAAGTTTTTTAGTCGTTGGAATTTTTTCGATTTTATTGGTAGTTGATAGCTTTTTTCAACAGTTTAGATATTTTCTTCCTCATTAAATGGTAGAAAAAATGCAAGTACACCACCAGTTTAGCTCTATGATAAATAGGAGAATTAAACTCCCTTCTCAATGTCCTATAAATTTCCTTGAATTTGGAGAAAACATTGTAAGAAGAATTACTACCAATACAAAGCCTTGAGGCAACTATACCACACACTGATTATACTTGTTTTGTTCTCAAGGTTTTTTTTTTTTTTTTGTGTTCTTTAAGTTTTGCTTAATAATAATTAGCTAATTGTTTGATCTTAGTCATTCGTTCAAGAATGTTTAATTAGGGGTAGATGAAACTTTGCAACAATAGCACGAGGCACGTGTGCGCTGTGTAGAATTTTTTCCCCCTTAAAAGTTGTAGCAGTTTTAATTTAGGGTTTTATTTTTGGGATATTTAGTTACTTCAAAGTCTTATCTTTAGTTTTGAATCTTATCGAATTTATACCTTTAGTTTTGAATTAATATACAAATTTTTACCTTTTTTTCAATCAATATTCAATTTTAATCTAAAAAATTACTTAAAATACTCTAAAATTAAAAAATAAGAGAACTTGTCTAATACTAAATTAAAATGCTTGATCCATAATTGTCTTGTAATTTTAGCCATTAGTAGCAAATCATGACACATAATTATAGCGAGGCTTTTGTATGTTATGATGTGGAATACAACATAGGTTAAATAAACCCAGCTTCTGTATGTTTGTTGCCTAAAGTAACCTATCTTTTTCAGCACAATGGTTCCGTTAGATTGCACCTAGCGAGTTTTCTCCTATGTTGTTTGATAGAAAAGGGGTTTAAAAGAGCACTTGTCTTATTAAATCTATACTGCAAATAAGGATTAGAGTAGTAGAGCTTCTCACTATCTACGGTTCTTAATTTCAATAGAAAATTTGGAAATAAATTCTATGATTATCTGTATAATTAATGTTTAGTGGTGATGAATGATCCTATAACTGTGACGACCCGCCTTTTCGGGCAGTCACTTTACTTTCATAATCATCGTTTCGTAAAACAGTAATCTTACTTACTTAGTAAGAAAATACTGTAGTAAATTTTTTTTTTCTTTCCTTAAACGTTCTTTAATACTGATGCGACCTCTGTCGCATTTCAAGTTGAGACATCGCTCAACACTTGTCTTTAAAATCATTTCAAATCGTTTCTCAAAATTTAATAAGAAACATTTATTAAATCATAGTTTAAAACTTTACTTTATCATTACATAAAACAGTTCATAAACTGTATCTTAAAACTTTGAATACAATTCTTAAAACTCTGATTTTCTTTAAACTTTGAAAACATAACATTAAACAATGGAAAACATTTTCTTTGCATAGCGGAAGCAAACAGTGATGGTATCCATACCCAAATCTTCGCATCTGTCCTCCGCAGCACCCAGCTCTTCTAACGGGTCCCATTGGTCACCCATAAATTACCTACAGCATGAAAAACTTTTAATGAGCTTTCGCTCAGCAAGTTCAAACATATTCTCACAAAGCATTTAAACATGCTTTAAAACTTTTCTCATGAAAACCTTTCTCTTGAAACGTTCTTCATGAACGTTTTCCATAAACATTTATGAAATATTTTCCATAAACGTTTTCCTTAAACATTTCTAAAAACGTTCTTCATAAACGTCTTTCATAGAACATTTCTGAAAACATTTTTCATAAAACATTTCTTCAACGTTTTTCTTAAAACGTCATTCGTAAACCTTTTCTTGCAAACATGAAATGTTTTTCATAAACATTTAATGTAAAACCTTTCTCTTAAAACATTTCTGTAATGCCCCTATATGGGGGTTAACAGTTTTTAATGAGATAAAATAAAAATAAATAATAAAAGTAAAACCTTAAAAATAAAATTTGCCCGGGACTTAAATGAAAACTCTCAACTCAAAAATAAAAATATAAACGATAAATAAACCACAGTTTTAATGTAGCACCTTAAATTTAATAATATAAACTGTTGTCATCATCATTTTAACCCTCAACACATTATAATACAGTCACAGAAGTAACAATTGATGCTTACATTATCATGAAGAACATTCTCAACGATTGAAGCAGTCCCAATGTAATATAGTTACATCACTTCCTCAACTATATTTCTCGTAGCCACCTCACACTTAGTGAGTCCTGAAAAGATATAAAAATATAAGGGTATGAGCAACACTATGCTCAGTAGAGAAAGCCATTACTCACCTTTAGGTTTTTATCATTACCACATTAAAACCTGCATGGTTAGTAAGTCACATCATATTCCAGATTATGAGGTTTATTATGATCACATCTTATGGATACCGTAGTTAATCATTACCAAGTGTCATAATTACACATTTATACAAATATTACCAATCATCATTGTTCCTAGGTATCCATGTTAAATTGAGTATCACTCAACTCATCGAAACCCAAATGGGCGCACTTGATCACCCTATAAACATTCCAAGGGTGTTCCGGTGAGGGGACATCAAGCCCCGAGTCCTCACCAAATCAATTCCTGTACAGTGTGTTCTGGGACTTTCAACCCAAGGAAGCGTCATCGCCTTCCCCCTACTTTACCTTTTAGGGTATTCATGCCCAAGGACGTAACCGTCGCCCTTTTCATGTCTCACAATTTCTCTATATTGAATCATTATCAATAGAGTTAGTTTTCCTAACCATGCTTCTCAATTTATAACATGTGTCAATTCATTATGTTCCTCGCCGTACAATACAAGACGAGTCCATGTCATAGTTTCATATGTGATAATCATATAATATCAGTTCAACATAGATATATATATATATATATTGCGGCAAAACAATCAATTTTAATTCTATAAAAACCTCACAAAAGATGAGTAATAGAATCCCTACCTTTCAAGCTTATCAACAATCTTTTAATCCTGGAATCAGTTAACGTTAGCTCCATACTCCCTTGATCCTAAGGCGTGCATAAGGACAATTAAAACTAAAGCACAACATACAACTACATTCATAAATAAATCATGTGTAAACCTATCTTACTAGTATGCCATTAAAGCTTTTATATAAATCTCTTTTGAATACCACAGTAAACAATTTTTGTCTTAACACAATATAAAATGTGAACAAGTAATCTATATGTTTTAGTCCCTAATAAGATTCATCAATCACTTAGGATAATATTGGAAAGGTTGCAAGACATTAAAGAATTAGGTGGTGAGCAAAGATGGGTTCTTGGTTCAGGTTAGCAGCTGGTATACCATAACAAACTGGTAGATTTACTAGTTTCCAATACAAAAATTGAATAATCCTTTAGTATAAAAGAAAATTTATAAATGAAAGACTAAATTTGTTCATAAGATTCTAACCTCGGATTATGGTTAGTTGGAAGCTTGAAATGGCTTCAAAACAGGTTCCTTTACTTCGGTATGACTGAAATTCTTGCTCAAATGGAGGTGATGGTAGCTGATTTTTATGGCTGCCTTGAAGAAGTTCTCTAAGTATTTTGCTTCAGCAAAGAAATGAAAAGAAGAGTGTGGGAACCGTGGAAGAGAAAGGAAGAAAAGATGAAGTCTTTGAAGAGAAGTGATAGAAACAATTATAGAGGAGACATGTTGAAGCATGTCACGGAGGAAATAAAGAAAATGAGGGTCAAGAGTAGTTGGAAAAGATATCCTTATGTCTCATCTAAAGACTTTAACACACATAATGCCAATATGACATTTTTGAGATTTATTAGAAGTTCTAAGGCTTTTTAAGTAATCATACTAAATAAATATAGGAGAATTTTAGAAAATTTAAAAATAGATAAAAATAAATATTATAAAATAAATTTAAATGAAGCAATTTTTTTTATACATTAAAAATTAATTTAATTTCCTAAATACCCGTTAGGAGAATAACGGGTGTCACAGCTCTACCCCCCTTAAAGAAATTTCGTCCTCGAAATTTCAATTCTAGCAATACTAGTAAAAATTTTAATTCCATTATGATTCCAATTCCGAGTCTAAACCGTTAATGTTGTTTTTCCTCCAAATTTAAGTTATCGTATCTCCACTCATTTACTTGCATAATAAATCTTACTCCTAAATCCCTCAATGAGAGTATTTCTGACAAGTTTCAACTTATAACACCGTATAATAGTCTAAGAATCTGATCAGGCATACATATTGACCATATCATGATTCCAGTCCTTCATTGTCCATGGACTGTGATTTACAATCACATTTAAGGAGATTGCCAGAGAAATTTTATATACTTCATCTTTAGGTTCCTTTTCCTTTTTGAGTAAGGAAAAGTCAAATATATTTGATTTCATACCTCAACTAATAAACTAAAACATAATCATAAAACATATATCACAAACACTTATATTCAAAACCATACATTAAACTTATTCATAGAGATATTAAACGAAATCTCTGGTTGCAAACATACCCGACATATTTTTCATTAAACAGCTATCCTCATGACACAAACATTCAATCCAAATAATATACTCATATTTCATATGGAATATCCCCATAACTGACTTGGGTACTTCCACATAATATTAACAGAATATTACACATTACAAACATGATACGGATACGTTTCGAGAGTACAAGGCACTCCGTATACCAGCTATCCATATCATGCATGCTTAGAGGATACAAAAACATCGATAAACAAAAGATCGGACCTTAAGAAGGATGCGTTTTGAGAGCATCAAGTACTCCGTATCCAGCCATCCCGGCATTAGGCTCAATGAATCTAAAAGATTGAACAACAACGTACCACAAGAAACACAGAATACAAGGCAAACGGTTATTCGTAACACACGAAATACGGACACACATGCCTACATGCCAAAGATAAAACAAAAAGATTACAGATGGAGATTCAAATCAATTGGCCGCTCCCGGCTTTCCCTTTCCCATTCAAGCTTGGATGTTGCAGTGTCGGATTCTGGATGTATGATTTGCATTTTATCTATCAATTCCTCAGCTGTTGAAGCAGTGACAAAGATTTGTCTCTCCGATTCTGTAGTGATGTTTTCTTCCACAGCGTAATCTAAAAATTTCAAAAGACCGTCATAAAAACCCTTTACGTTCAGCAGTCCCAAAGGTTTGGAATAAAAGCCCAACAATTGCCCACAAGCAACTATAAATATTTCCTCAAGAGTACCTAGACCACCAGGTAATGCTATAAAAGCATCAGAATTATAGATTATGTCTTTAAAATTTTTAGGGATACTCCTGACTCCTTCTCCCTTACCTATGGCTTCCTTACAAAGGTTTCCTTCAACTGGAATATGAGGCCAAATTCTTACATCAGTAGCGTCACTAGACCTAGCTGCTAGTGCCATATTTACCATCATTTTTATACTACCACCCCCATAGATTATGTTAATCTTCTTGCGTGCTAGGACTTGCCCTAAGTGATTTGCAGCTTCTAAATAAGCTTTATCTTTTCCAAGGCTGGAACCACAAAAGACACAGACATTCTTTATTTTCTTCGTGGACTGGGAGGTAGACATATTTGGTTTATAGAAGTGGTTGCTTAATGTCTGCTCCACTTAGACTTCGGGTTCTACATGAGATTTTAAAGATGAGAAATATACAAAAAGGGCTAAAGAGATAGACGAGTAGGAAATGAAAAGGTAATCCAAAGATTTAAACAAAATCTTGTGCGGATAAGAAAGTAAGATAAGGTGATTGATAGTTTACAGAAAATCTGATTCACTTTTTGAAAAAGATTAGACTCTAATTGTATAACTTTTGACAATTGAGAACAATTCGACAGAAGACCCTCTTGACACAACTGTAGACTTTTTGACAAATATACACCAAGTCTAGAAATTTAATATAAACGACAAATACTGTAGAACTTTTGAAATTTGAGACACAAATCTTGAAATATCTGGATAAGCTTTTCAAAATTCAAACATATTACTGTACCGTATGTGACGTGTCTGATAAGATAATATATTTTATTATATATATATATTTAAGAAAATCATAAATTAAATAAGATATTAACACTTACTGTATCAATCTAATAATCACAATTATTTCAAACACAAAAGCAAATATTCTGAGTAAAAGAAAAACACAAACTGTTGAACATCAGCTAAAACTGCTTCAAATAAGTAAAGACTAAATAACCTTTATAGAGCGATGACTTATTCCCCATCCAGTTTTCTTATGGCTTGGCAAACAGGATCTAAAAATACCATATTCCTGAGGCGTTGTCTTTCTGTATAAAATTTAGGCCAGAGTTTAAAAATAGCTCCTTGAACATATCCACTAGGGTGACCGTGGAGAGGAGGATGAATGCTATCCAAGTTCTCCTTTGAAAGTCCATCCCTACAAAACCTTATTTTATCCTCTCTATTCGTAGACATATAACCAGGTGAAGTACATTTACCGTTACAATTTTGTCTTCCACATTTGTTACAAGTGACCACGATGGCACGAGCTCTTCTTTTCATTGCACTACGACTGGTACCTGTTCCTGGTAAACCGACATCTTGACTAAAGTCACTCGGATGGATTTTCCCCTCTATTAACATTCTCACATCACAAGGGATACCAAAACGCATAAGAATCCACAACCGAGTAATTCTAGCCTTGTATTTCTTTCTGAGAATCTTTTGGGAGAGTGATGGGAAATACTTTCTCAGGTGTTGGTACTTTGGGTCCATGATGAGATGAAAGAAGAGTAAATAGAAAGGAAAAATTAAGATAGTAAATTGCAGAATCCTAGAATTCCTTCTTCTTTTAGAGAAAAAGAAGAATTTTTAATGAAAAAGAAGAGGATTTGCGATTTAGAGAGAAAATAACAAATTAAGAGAGAAAAAGTAAACTCGGAGAAATAAGCTCCTATGCACAGTAAACGTATTTGTAAACATTAATTAAACCACTGTATATGACACGTATAGAGACCACGTGGGAGAGACAGTGTGAATCAAACTGATTTAGGATTTAAACTAGGCCCAAATGTTCTTAGTTGAAAATGGTCAGGTTGTTTCGGGCCTTAACACATTTAGAACGAGTTAAATAACAAACATAAAATTGAAAACCAATTTGTATAAATCTTAAACCCAATTTAAAGCCCACTATAGATAAAGTTAACTATGAACAACAAATCTAATTTAACGACAACAAGGATCTTCCTGAATGATATTTAAAATCATTTCATAACAACATAATCTTCCAGCAACTCAAATAATTTTGTTTTAATCAAAACCTTATTGAACAATGCATACACCCATATGTTATTCCTAATACTCAACATCTATCAATGGATTCATCATCATTACTACCAAGGGTTTAGAATGCGACTAACCTTGAAATCAATACGATTTACGTCTTTCAACGTAGACCATATCAATGAACAAAGACACTTGATGTTACTACTTAAGAACATCTATAATCCCCACAATTCTACTCATACAATATATAATTTCCTCATATAACAAAACCTTAGGTAACCAAAAGATTCACTGATACACTTAAATACAATGTACGTAACGAAATATTCCAATTTTGAGATTCATGCATTCTAGACTTTACACAGTCTCAACAGACCAAAAGTCTAACATTTATCTCTCTCAAGATTCAATACCATGATTCCCAACTTATATCATATTCCTCAAATATATAGAACTTTTAAGAAAAGACATTGACACTTATGTGCTCCATCGAATCCACACATAATCATTACTTAGGTTTGAATCAATTACGAAAAATTTGGCATATCTATGTCAAACTTTAAAATCAATAAATCAAGCCTTATATTTCTTATTGTTTTTCACGAGACAAAAGGCTTTTAAATCCTCGTATCTATACGAATTTCTCATCGTTTATACGAATTAGATATGCTTATAGATCCAAATATTATACGAATCTCTCATAAGCATTCTACTTATAAACTCATTCCATATAATTATCATTCCCTTATAACTATTAATACTTTCCTTCTATATAATTATTGTACTCATATAACTATTGATATTTTCATTCTATGGCCTTTCCATGTTACATCCTTCTAGACTGTATAAATCAATGTGAAGGTTCATTTTGATGATGACAATAAAAATTCAGCTTCAAAACCATCTCAAAAATATATTTTTTTAAAGTGGTGCTACACTCCCTAGGTTAACCGAACCTAGGCTCTGATACCAAAAATTCTGTAATGCCCCTATATAGGGGTTAACAGTTTTTAATGAGATAAAATAAAAATAAATAATAAAAGTAAAACCTTAAAAATAAAATTTGCCCGGGACTTAAATGAAAACTCTCAACTCAAAAATAAAAATATAAACGATAAATAAACCACAGTTTTAATGTAGCACCTTAAATTTAATAATATAAACTGTTGTCATCATCATTTTAACCCTCAACACATTATAATACAGTCACAGAAGTAACAATTGATGCTTACATTATCATGAAGAACATTCTCAACGATTGAAGCAGTCCCAATGTAATATAGTTACATCACTTCCTCAACTATATTTCTCGTAGCCACCTCACACTTAGTGAGTCCTGAAAAGATATAAAAATATAAGGGTATGAGCAACACTATGCTCAGTAGAGAAAGCCATTACTCACCTTTAGGTTTTTATCATTACCACATTAAAACCTGCATGGTTAGTAAGTCACATCATATTCCAGATTATGAGGTTTATTATGATCACATCTTATGGATACCGTAGTTAATCATTACCAAGTGTCATAATTACACATTTATACAAATATTACCAATCATCATTGGTCCTAGGTATCCATGTTAAATTGAGTATCACTCAACTCATCGAAACCCAAATGGGCGCACTTGATCACCCTATAAACATTCCAAGGGTGTTCCGGTGAGGGGACATCAAGCCCCGAGTCCTCACCAAATCAATTCCTGTACAGTGTGTTCTGGGACTTTCAACCCAAGGAAGCGTCATCGCCTTCCCCCTACTTTACCTTTTAGGGTATTCATGCCCAAGGACGTAACCGTCGCCCTTTTCATGTCTCACAATTTCTCTATATTGAATCATTATCAATAGAGTTAGTTTTCCAAACCATGCTTCTCAATTTATAATATGTGTCAATTCATTATGTTCCTCGCCGTACAATACAAGACGAGTCCATGTCATAGTTTCATATGTGATAATCATATAATATCAGTTCAACATAGATATATATATATATATATATTGCGGCAAAACAATCAATTTTAATTCTATAAAAACCTCACAAAAGATGAGTAATAGAATCCCTACCTTTCAAGCTTATCAACAATCTTTTAATCCTGGAATCAATTAACGTTAGCTCCATACTCCCTTGATCCTAAGGCGTGCATAAGGACAATTAAAACTAAAGCACAACATACAACTACATTCATAAATAAATCATGTGTAAACCTATCTTACTAGTATGCCATTAAAGCTTTTATATAAATCTCTTTTGAATACCACAGTAAACAATTTTTGTCTTAACACAATATAAAATGTGAACAAGTAATCTATATGTTTTAGTCCCTAATAAGATTCATCAATCACTTAGGATAATATTGGAAAGGTTGCAAGACATTAAAGAATTAGGTGGTGAGCAAAGATGGGTTCTTGGTTCAGGTTAGCAGCTGGTATACCATAACAAACTGGTAGATTTACTAGTTTCCAATACAAAAATTGAATAATCCTTTAGTATAAAAGAAAATTTATAAATGAAAGACTAAATTTGTTCATAAGATTCTAACCTCGGATTATGGTTAGTTGGAAGCTTGAAATGGCTTCAAAACAGGTTCCTTTACTTCGGTATGACTGAAATTCTTGCTCAAATGGAGGTGATGGTAGCTGATTTTTATGGCTGCCTTGAAGAAGTTCTCTAAGTATTTTGCTTCAGCAAAGAAATGAAAAGAAGAGTGTGGGAACCGTGGAAGAGAAAGGAAGAAAAGATGAAGTCTTTGAAGAGAAGTGATAGAAACAATTATAGAGGAGACATGTTGAAGCATGTCACGGAGGAAATAAAGAAAATGAGGGTCAAGAGTAGTTGGAAAAGATATCCTTATGTCTCATCTAAAGACTTTAACACACATAATGCCAATATGACATTTTTGAGATTTATTAGAAGTTCTAAGGCTTTTTAAGTAATCATACTAAATAAATATAGGAGAATTTTAAAAAATTTAAAAATAGATAAAAATAAATATTATAAAATAAATTTAAATGAAGCAATTTTTTTTATACATTAAAAATTAATTTAATTACCTAAATACCCGTTAGGAGAATAACGGGTGTCACAATTTCTTGAACGTTTTTCTTAAAACGTCGTTCATAAACCGTTTCTTGAAAACATGAAAATGTTTTTCATAAACACTTGTCATAAAACATTTCTCTGAATATTTTCCATAACATAGCATATAAACATTTCATGAAAGGCATTCAAGCAACATTAGAATGCATGACTTCATTTATGCTCAATTATTAACTTTAATTATGAGCCTTTTATGAACATTCTATAAACTTAAATATTCATTTCTTTCTCAACCTTTATCCTTGTTCCTTAACTTTCTTTATCTTGTAACCTTCATTTTCCTTACTTTACTTTAGTGTTCGTACCAACTCATTAATCATGAGATCATATACATGATGCTTCCCTTGTGGAAGACTTGAGACCATCAAACATTGAGGTCTTGTACCTCACCTTTAGGAGGTCAAACTTTAATTTCACTTTCATTACCTCATAACAAAGAGGCTGGTACGACACTTTCTTTTTATCTTAACGTTACCTTCTTATTAACTTTAGTGAGCATTTCAAATGCAATCACATCATATGCAATACACTTGCAATTCATATCTTGTACTATAAAACCAATTGCATAATAAATACAACTCATTGCATAACAAATGCAACATAAAATGTAAACACATTTTACTAATCATAATTTGCATTCTAGCACTCATTGCATAACAAATGCAACATATTGCTTAATAAATACATCATAAAATGCAAACACATTTTGCAAACTATAACTTTTATTCTTAAATTTATTGCACAATAAATGCAACTTATTGCATAGTAAATGCATCATTAAACCTTTAACTTAAACTATAAAACATTATGCATTGTCATAATGCAAAACATACTTTCAATACTTTGAAAATCATAACTTAAACTTTTAAATAACATTATGCATATCAATATGCAAATAAACCTTTAACATAACGATTGCAAATTCATTGCAAATCTTTTTCTTGAACTTTAAAACTTCTTGCATAATAAATGCAAACATACTTTAAAAACAACTTGCTTAACAATTTGCAAACACATTTGCAAACATATAAATGAGCATTTAAAAATCATTTACTTCATGCTATAGGTGAGATTTGAAACTTACCCAAACTATGCTTTAGCGTTCTCTATTCCGTTCCTTTTCCTTCCATTAGTCGGCTTCTGTGTCCTGATCAAACGACAGCCGACTCATTAATTAACTTTCTTTATCATCAATCCACTCGATTGATAATAAAACGTAAACATTAACCATTCATTTCTTTTTTTCATAACTTGACTAGTATACTTTCGGTCTACCGTTCTCTTACTCAACCTTATAAACTATCAGTTTATATTTCCTTTATTTAGCCTTGTAACCCACCGGGGTTACATTTTCTTTTAACTTTGTAACCCATCGGTTACCACTCGTTTACTTAAAACATTCTTATGAAATCTCTGATCTCATATGACCGTTACGTTACTTAACGTATCACGGAACATTTTCCATCTAATAACATTATGCTAAATCGGAGTGTTCGACTCCGTTCTAGCCGTTTCCTTAAAAATGACGATTTTACCCTTAACGGGTTTTTTCGTCACCCTGTAACGTTATAAAACCTATTCTTACATAAAACAGTGTAACAATCACTGATCATGCATTTCATAAATTTCTATGAAAGCATCTAAAATAGTTCATACTGCATGCGAGATTCCTACTTACTTGAACTCCAAGCTAAGCAGATCCAGTTGTATCTCGCTGCATCTACAGTATGTGAAGCATCCTCTGCAGTGCTCCTCGAGCTACCATGAATAGCTAGGAATGCTTCCTGGAGATCATGCATTCTTGAAAACATCATTCTAGACTCCGATATTGCTGTTTGAATCGCCTCGATCCGCGTGCAGTCGGTACCGGACGATTTTCATCGGAGTGGAATTAGCTCGAACGGAGGTCACCATTGCGTTCAGAGCGTCGAAACGAGTCGGGAGGCGGTCTCGGATCTTCGATCGGAGGTCCGGATCACAAAATCCCATTTTGCCCTTTGACCGGCCGTTGACCGGCGTTGACCGCCGTTGACCGGCGGCGGTTGGCTCCGTTGAGGGCTGAGCTCGAGCCTACCCCCCCTAATTCGACCCTCCTGAGTCGATTGGTGGGGTCAATTTCACCCAATTTGCCCTCTAACATAGCAAATCAAAGACGGGTTTCACGGCCAAAACCGGCGGCTCCGATCTCCTATCTCCGGCGGAGATACCGTGAAATTGAGGTGGGGGAATTGTTCCCCGACCTCCTCTGAGTATTTCCCCTATGGTGGGGCAGCTCAACACCGCGTGGAACGGCGGCTCCACCTAGCTCCACGGCGGTGCACGACGGAGATGCCGTTCTCCGTCCTCCGGCCATCATTTCGTGCAATTGAGGTACCGAATTTCTTCCTCTCGGTCCTCTGAAGGTGTTTGTGCCTTCAATTTGGCACAAAACGGCCTAAAATGGCCAACCCAAACTCACCCACGTCGACGGTGGCGGGTGCCTTCGTTCTCCGGCGAGGGGCGGCGGAAAGGAGCAATTGACCGAGGGGTCTTGCTCGCCGTCGCCCTCTGATCGTTTTGGCACCGGCGGTGTGCCACACCGCCACCAGACACGACGGCTCCGACGGCGGCTCCACGGCGGCGACGGGGCAGCTCCGACGAAGCTTTTCCAGCCAAAATTGAGCTGGGAAATTGGTACCATCTTGTTCCTCTCCTCACACTGAGTCCATAGACACCAAAATCACGTCGATTGGTGGTCGGACGGCGGAGAAACGACGTCGGGAAAAAATGGGTTTCACCGCCACTTTGGGCGGCGCGTGAGCCCTCCTCCGGCGGTGTTTTGGGTGGCACGACACCTCGTTGGACTCAGCTCAACGAGAGCTTCCCACTGGTATGGGAGGTGTCGAAAAATAACGCCGGAATCTCAAACGAGATTTGAGGAGAGAGAGAGAATTCTAGAGAGAGAAAGAGGAGAGAGAAAGTCTCGAATTTGTGATATTTTCTGATTTTTCTTTTTTTTTTTCTTTTCTTTTATAAAAAGTATAAGATAAAATTGTAGTCCACACAATTCAATTCTTATACTGCATTACTCTAACACTGTATAATTTTCCATCTTATTATACAGTATTTTCCTTTAATTGTACTTTGTCTTAACATAATCTTTAATTTAATGCATTTTTAATGCATTAAAAATCTCGGGTGTTACAATAACTAACTTTTACTATAAGTTTTGTAATCTTTTATTTTATTTATTTTTTGTTTTAATTATTAATTTAGTTAAAAATCTGAAATCCCTATATTTGTGTTTAGTTTAATTTTAGATTTTCAGTGTTAATAACTAATTAATTAGACGTCGTGTTATGTATTCAATAACGACTATAGTACAATTTAGTCAGGTTTTTATTTTTGATAGGTTAGTCGGGACCTTAACTTTTGGCAGGTCCGTTGGAACACTGCAATATAGGTGAGAAATTAACTTTCCATTACATAAAAATAATGGAGAGTTAGTTAGCACAGGAGAATTGGAGAGAACATAAAAGAGTTGGTTAGGTTTATGGCGGACTCGGGTTTGTGACGGAATGGAGACGTGAACGTTAATATAATTTATTTATGCATTATCTGTAAAATGTTTAACTAGCAATGGATTGATGAAATACATCAACGATGCACAAGTGAAGACCAACATTGCTAGCATATGATCATGTATTGCATATTATTTTATCGCAACACCAATGTCCAATACATGTACAAACAAAGTTCTTAAGACAACTTTGATTCAACGGAAGCTCTACGCCTACATCTGCTTTAAGACCTCATCCTTAGCTCCGGTACTTATTTATTTCTCATGTACACCCAACTCAAGCACTATATATCTGTTTCTTGCTTCCACCACCTGTTCATAAAATACCAAACGAGCAAATTTGAGGAAACAAATGAGAGAACATGAAAGCCAGGAACAAGGGTGGAGCCAGAAAAATTAATGAAGAGGAGTGGAGGTGTGACTTAACTAATAAAGTGAGCGGCGAAATACTATTTTTATAAAATTTCATCTATAAAATTACAAGAAAAAATATTTAACAGGGCGGCCACTTACCTTTGTCCCTATATAACTCTGCCCCTGGCTAAGCATGAATTATGTTGATATATTTTTAACAAGACATCACGAAGCTAAGAAATTAATTATTCATAAGTAACACAATATTTAATTACGGTAGATTAGAATGGCTCCTGCGTCGATATCTATACACGAGTTCTCATATCAAACAAACAAGACGGCTGACAGGGCTTTAAGTGGCCATCCTCTGCTAATTTTATGCTATGTGAAAAATAAAAGAGCCCCATACAACTAGGTAACATGTTCTACTAACAATGTTCCATGTTGCTAAAAGTGCATAAAACTAGATTTTCCTAGAAGCTAAGAACAAGAATGAAAAAACTGTTCTAGGGAGCTTCAGAGATGCCTAACCAGAAGAGCCCTTGATCCAGAGGACTTGGCGGTCAATGGCGGTGAGGTGCTCATCATCAAGCCGTTTCCACGTTTTGATCGACTTCACACGTCCCCAACCGCCCTCTTTCAGTTCCTCCAATGTTGCTACCATCACCCTGGCTCTCCTTGCCCATCCAGCTTTACCATAAGCATGATATCCGAATCCCCCAGCATAACATAGATGTATACCATTTAGCTCACCGCAAAAGTCGTTCACATGATCATGGCCTATGAAAACTGCCCTGACATCCCCTGCATCGACCATGGTTTTGAAGAAGCCTGAGTTCACTAGTGGAGAGCTAATGCCTTCCTGCTTGACGCCCGTGAAATTTGACGAGTCGAATCTAGAGAATTCTGGCAATGGTATGTGAAAGTATGCAAGCCCCGGTGCAGGTCCTTTCTGAGCAGGTGGCTTGTTCTCATATTCTATCTGCAGGTTAAAATGGAAGATTACTTGCAAAAGAAAGCTCAACATAATTTGCTTCCACATATAAATTCATTAATTCAATTGATCAAAAGGACTAAAAAGCAGTAAGTTAAGTACCCTAAGCTTTTCAGAAGTGCGTTGGAACCAGGATTTCTGAGAGTCTTTGATCCAATCATAGCCAGGAATTAAGGGGACTTTGGAGTAATCTCCGCTATCAACGAAGTAGAGATTGAGAACCGATTTGTTTTCAAAACTAGAGCCCCCAGCTCCACCAACCTCAAGATTATAGTTCCCAAAACCATCAATAAACTCAACATCTGAAGGGTTGAGTTGAGATAAAGTGTTCTTCAACCTAACTATGTGCTTCATTACTCCTTCCCTTGAGAGGGCAGATTCTTGGTCATGGTTTCCCAACACTGCGGCCCATGGGATGTTGGACAAAATTGCAGGTGCAAATGCAGCATTTAAGGACTCAGCGGCATCAGTGCAGTCGGCTGCATATATATTATCCCCTGCTTACAATAGTGCTTAAGATGAGGTCAAGACTCTAAGAGACAATGAAAATGTGCTCAAAACTTGTAATTAAGATATGTTGGTACATTGGCCAATAGGGAAAATGGGAAAAAATTACATGGTAGATCTATAAAAATTTAATCTCAACAAAACCAACTAGCTTTTTTACAAGCCAAAATCCTGTGTGTTTTTACTCTTTCCATGGTGGGTTCTAGTTCTTTTTAACTCAGCTTTAATAGAGATTCTAAAGCAACAAGTTCCAATGTTAAACTCAACTATTGAATGAAAATTTTACTGCACATATATCTCTTTGCCAAAAGTCAAACTAACAAACACACACCAAAAACATGAACAACCAGAGAGACTAATATGAACCAAAAAGAAGAATAAACTTTTAAAAAAAATAGTAAAGCTAAAAAATATAGGAAGAAGAACACGATTACCGGTAAAAACGATGAGATGGGGTTTCTCAGCAAGGATCATTCGGCGGAGGAAAGCTGTAGTGTTGAGATCAGAACAATAGTCCTTTTGATCAGGAAGAACATTCAAGCAAGGAGTTGACTCTCCGTTAGCAAAGTGCATGTCAGCCACTTGAAGAATCTTGAACTCTCCATTTAAATCAAATCTCAGCTTCTTTTCCTGTTTCTCTTGATGTTTCTCGCCCCGACACACGGTCGGAAGCAGAGACAACAAAACTATCAACAACAACAACAAAAACCCAACATCAGAATTCAAAACTAGTTTTTTCTTCTTCTTCTTTGAATCATTCTCATAAATGGAATGAAACTTCAGAGGAGACATTATTGAGCCACTGTTTTGTTAAGACAAGGACTAGTAGTTTTGGCTCTGCTTGTTTCTTTAATTTCTTCTACTACAAGTAACTCAATCCTTATCTGTATTTATTGTTGAACCACCACGGATTAAACCACAAACATAGAAAACGTTTGAAAAATGTAAATAGAAGATCGGCCTCTATTTGTTCTTTTTTTTTTTTTTGACGAATTGAACAAAAACGTCACGATCCCATCTTATCTTCATAATAATATAGCTAGCTGTCTTGATTTTACTTTTGTAATGTCAATAACAAAAAAAAAAGAAAAGAAAATCTCTTTTTTATTTATTATTGTGTTTGGAAATCAAAATTTTACTGCTACAGCATGAAATTTTTATATACTACGATATAAAACAAAAATATGCTATAGTATAAAATTTTTATATGCTATAATATTTAATTTTTACTTTAAATTTTTCTTAATATATACGCGAACTTTGATATGAGCTCATCACCACGTGTTGTGCATGCTCGTCTAAACATATCTCTTATCTTTTAAACTAAAATGACCACGCGCCCGCAATGTGCTTTTTGTATTTTTTTTTATATGAAGATCCAAGATATTTTATTCTTAAGAAAAAAATCTAAAGCACCAAATGTAAATCAAAAGGAGGGAGGATAAAAAGGATAACAAAAGACAAAAAAAGATGATAAAAAGAGGGAAAAAAAAAAAAGAGGATGAGAGAAGGAAAAAAAAGGAAAAAAATAAAAGAAAAAAATCTAAAAAAGTTAAAGAAATCTAAAAAAGAGAAAGGAAAAAAAAAACAAAAAAGTTAAAAAATTAAAAACAACGACAGCTCGTGGGTGGGGGTGGACATTCGTGTGAGCCAATGAGCTATTACCTTTGGCCTTTTTTCTTTTTGAAGGTATTACCTTGTCTCTTTTATTATAGTATATATCTAGATAAATTGTGTTCTAATAATTTTCAATTTTTTTAAAAAAAATAAAAATGCACATGACATTTTGAACATGGCTGCTCCAAAAGAAAAAGGACATGTAAAAAAAAAAACACACAGTATGTACAATATGTTGTCCCCGTTTTACCTTTGTTTTGTTTTGGTTTTTTTTTTTTAATTTTCTTTAGAGATTTCTATGGCAAAATATGAAAAAAAAAAATGTCCTACTAATAGAATTTTATTTTGCAACCATTTTCTGCATAATTTTTTTAATGTGATTTTGATCAAATTCAATGATAAAAAAAATCATTGCCAAAATGAGACCCTATTGAATAGAAATCAATTTTCTTATGTTTTGTAGTTGACAAGAATAGAACCTCTCACCTAACGGTAGCAAAGAGATGCTAGACCTGGGGACAAGTGCAACTTGCTTTTTTTTTAATATGTTTTTTAATATATTTATTACTCCTTTTTCATGGAAATGCAAATTTAAAACGTCTCATATAGAAAAGATACTAGGTTTCACCCTCTTTACATTTTATATAAAAATGCCTAAAGGATTCTATCCACTAAGCTTTTGAGATTAAAGCAACTAAAGCCTGAAACTTTTTTTTTTTTTTTTTTTCCAAAAGGCTTAGGTCTTTTTTAATTTTATCGTGTATGTTACTTTTTTATAACAAATATTTTAATAAAAATATTAATGTTAAAACCCCTTCTTCTTTTTTTTCTTTCTCTTCTCCCTTCCCTATCGTCTTTCTCTTTCTTGGGGTTGTTGGGTTCAGGGGGCGTTGGGGTCAGGGAGTCATAGGCAGGCGTCGCCGGAGTTCGCACTAGCGCTGGAGTCGGGGGTCGCAGGCAGAGAGCACTGGGATTGGGTGGTCGCTAGGTGGGGTCATTAGCTTCAGGGGGTGCTAGGGTCGGGGAGTCACAAGTGGGCGTCGCCGGAGTTCACCGACTCTGGAGTCGAGGGGTCGCTAAATGGGGTCGTTGGGTTGCCATTACCGGATAGGGAGGAGGGATGTCCGGGGCTGCTGCTTGGAGGAGAGAGTGACAGGGAGTGAGATAGAAAAACGGCTTTTTTTGTTTTCAATTTGCAGTTTATTTTTTGGATATTTTCAAAACCGTTTTCAAAATGGAGGTGACGCAAAACATTACCAAACAATATTTCTAAACCATTTTTATTTTTTGTATTTTTAAAAATAAGAAAAAAAATTTTAAAAATAAAACCAAACAGATTTGTTTGACTTGGCCAAACAAAGGAAAGAGTGGAGCCATATTAATTAATTTATTTTATTTGGAAGGGATATTTATTTATTTATTTATGTAATCACACAAAATGGGATCCGACATTATCATATAATTACAAATTTTGTCCCCTTTTTTATTTGTTTTTAAATTTATGAATTACCTTATTCATCAACATGGTGTTGGAGATAAGCCCAATTTACAGTCCAACTAATTTTTTTAATACTTTTTTCTCTCATATGTTATGCAATTTTTGTTCTAACTTACGACACCTTAAAAAAAACAATTTCTCTTCTCATTTTTAGGTAACAATCTGTGCAAAATTTAATTCTTTATATTTTTTAAAATTGCATGAGATTTAATCCTAAGATTCCTAACACAGGTAAAAATTTTACTACTTCATTGAGCGAAACTTAAAAAAAAAAAATCATTCATACATAGCTTGCAAATTTTGGACAGTATATAAAAAGTTAGGATTTCTTTAATAGGGATCCTTATTAATGCTATTTTATTTTAAAATAATTAAATCTAATCAAAATCATGTCTTTTTTATAAATTTAACGAGTGAAAGAAAGATACCAACCAACAAGTATCTTTTCCAACTTCCTTTTAAACAAATTGCCTAAAAAGTTTGCAACATATTAAAAGGGTCCAAATTGTTTGGTTGAGCGAGCATTTCAAGAGTTAGCTTTCTTGTTTCATCATCTAAATATAATATGATTAGAGAGAGGGGCTTGATTCTTAATATAATTCACAAATATTCTTTTTTTAGGTGGATGAAATAATGAATAAATATTCTTTTAAACATTAAAGATGTGGTTCTCAAAACCTCATAATAAGACAAGGTATTAATTATATCAAAAGAATTAAACATAAGAAATCGTTCAATAAGCAACATTCTTGCAATCTAATGATTGGTTGTTTAGAATATAGAACAAAGAAGAAGCTTCATCATATTATATGTTTAAATTACTAGATAATCTTGTTAGCATCAAGCAGTCTCTTTGAAAAATTAGATAAGAACTTTAATAGTAATTTTAACTTTTAAATGGAAAAGACCGAAAGCAAAATGGACCAGGACACCAATAGCGAATAAGGCCTCAAAAGTCTTACTTGTATTCCTTGCTTTGGTTGGTTTCCAGATGAACTATTTATGATATCTTTTATATAATACAAGGGGGAAAAAAAAGTACTATCTGCTTAATTGGTTGTTGGGTGCCCACGTATTGATTAAGCCATAGACGACTGCCGACAGAAAAACAAGTAGAAACCTCTATTTTGCAGACCATAAAGTCATTGCATTATGCAACCAAAAGAAGGAAAAAAAAAAAACTATATAAAGATTTTATAAGAATTAGTTACATATCTGTTATCTAGCTACAATCCAAATCAAAACCTCCGGCCAACAAGGGCGATTCAAGATGAAATCATAATTTCTAGAAAAAAAAAAGGTCATATCACAAATAAAAATCCTCAAGCAAATATGTTTTTTTAAAAAAAATTAAAAACTTCATTTAAACTAAAGAAATTATAAACGAAGTCACTTAAACCATCCGTTAAAGACATAAACTATCCCTGACTGGTGCTGGGTCCACTAGTGTTGGGATTAGCAAAACAGACAATAACATACAAAAGGACAAATAACAGGACAAATAACAGGTGTCAAAGCCGAAAAGGGGAATCCTGCTTGACACTACTTAACAAAGGGCTTGACCAAGGCTCATTGTAATAGCTCATCGATTGGCAGACAAAGCATAATTCCTTCCTAGTGGGGACAAAAATGACCCTGATTAGATGTAAAACTAGCAGAACATAATTACAAACTCCATTTCTCACGAGCAGGTAAATCACACAGAATAAGTCCAGAGATAGAAAAACCCTCTCCGTTATTATAAACAGATCATAAACAACACACAAAAAAATACAAAAAATGAGGCTGACGTAGCCTCCATAGCGATCCCCGACACCAAAGTCCATCACCGCCAACCCCTTAGACACCCGAAGCTCCCTTCTCCAACCATCTACCCAGGAATGATACTCACGGCCTCTCTACCACCGTTCCCACGGCCTCTCTGCCCAGCGAATGATACTCCTAGAGCCACTATGCCCCATCCACCATCGGCGATATGAATCCATCTGGGCCCTTCAACACCAATGCCGTACAGGCGGTAACAAAGCCGGCCCAACCCACACCCAAGCCAAATCACTGAGGCTTCTCCCGCGCCCCTCCAATCCAGCCAAGACCTTGTTGAGCTCCACGCACCCCTTGGCCATCGAAAACAGCCTCGCCCTTCTCGGAGCTAAACTCAGATTGGCAGAGTTCCACCATAACCCAGCTATGCACCCAAGCTCTGCCTTGCTCCGGTTGCGCCTCCCTTGGTAGCACGAACTCCAGCTTCGTGTAGACCACCCGTTGACCACTCACTAGACAGAAAACAAAGGCCAACGGACCAGTGACTAGCTGATCCGCCAGCCACAGTTCTTTCTCTTTCTTCCTCGTAATCGCTCTTTCTCTCACTCGTACTCTTACTCAGGAAAATAGCTCCCTCTACTACAGCAAATATGATTTGTGAGGTGTGGTTCGCGTGGGTGGCAGTAGTCGTCGGTGGCTAGGTGGTCGATGGTTTAGGTACTCGTCTATGACATCACATGATTCTATAAGTGGTTGTACCCATTTTGAGGGGTTTTCCTTACTCTAGTGGTGTTACCTAGTTCGAGAGGTGCGCTTTGTCATGGTGGAGATGTTGGCTAGTTTGACAGTGACCTTCCTGCTGTCATTGGTTCCATCGCGTTGCCATATTTCCTACGCCTCTTCGTTTTAGCCTCACACACGGTAGTTATAGAGTTCTTGCCTTTCGGTGTGTGCATGAGGCCGGGCCACTCATTTGCTTGTCTTTTTTAAATAAGGACTTTTGGTTCTTTGTGTGTAGGTTTTTTCTTTGTATTGTGTTTTTTTTTTTTTTTGTGAGTGTTTGTCTGCAATAGTTTCTTTGCAGTTTTCTTTGTTTAGTAGTGATGCTCTATGTGGTATTGCGTTATGACCTTTATTCTATTGGTTTTTCTATTGACTTGTGGGGTCTTTAGAAGAGCATAATGTGTGCTTATTTATGGATGTGTCGAGGTTCTCTCGTTCTCTTACAGTCTTCTCTCACTCCCTCTTCCGGAGATTATCATGTGTGTATTGATAGTTGGTTGAGTCATGCTCTGTACTATATAGTTTATCACATCATTCTTACTAGTTTCTATTTGCATAAAATCCCATTTCTATTAAAAAACTATATTTCTTTTTTGTCATAATTATTATGTTTTAAAATTTATAAAAGTAAACTTTTAATATTGAAGATGACAAGGTTATAATGATTAAGAAAAAAGTTAAATGTATCAACAAAATAACAATCAAATGCCGAACTTATCACAGGCTATATTTGTAGCTAATTTACTATTAAGTTTAACATATAGCAAATTTAGTAACAAAAAAAAAAATACTATAGTAGCGTTTTTATATTCAAATGCCAAATTTTAACATTAATAAATCAATTTAACATTATATTAGAGATGCTCTAACATGATTTTCAAGTCAAAACTAGAATACTTGATGATGCAATGTTTTTATTTGACATCCAGTGTGATGCTGGTACAATTCACGACAAAATTCACAGAAATACATATATGTCATTCGTTTTTTTTTCTTTCAATTTTTATAGGCGCCAGCTGGCAACTGTTTTCAGTATTTAGATATTTTTTCCAACATTAAATAGTTAAAAAATCAAAATGCATGTTTATCCGGCATGCATTTGTTTGTAGTTCTAGCTCGCTCTTTATTATTAGGGTTATTGAAATTAAGGTTCTTTGGACTTTGTCCTTTTCTTTTTTGTTTCATAAACTTTAAAACTATCAATTTATTACTTTAAATTTTTATATCTCTTTATTTTGCTCTCTCTGTTCAATTTTTTATCTAAAATGACGAAAATAAACCCATATGGATGATCTATAAGAATAGGTTTAGATTTTATCAGTCTCAAATAAGAATTATTGTTTCATTTAAAAAGTTAGAAAAAAATAATTTGGAGATTTTTAGTTTTTTGCTATGTTAGGGGCAAGAATGGTATTAACAAGGTATAAATAGTTTCAATAATCCCCGCGTGCACCTCACATCATTTTTGACGGAAAATTAGACAAAAATGACAAAATGAGAAGATCTAAAAGTTAAAAAATAGTAAAATGTTAATTTTTGAAATTTTGAGGACAAAATGAGAGGAATCTTAAAAGTTAGGGACCATTGGTATCAATATCTTTTATTGCTTTTTAGTTAGAGCTCTTTCTCTAGGCACTGTCCTTTTGCAACCCTTCTTCTAAAGTTGACCCACTCTTTTGCATTGCACTTGATTTGAGGACCCGTGTAGGCTACAAAAATGAACAAAGCATTCCCTACGTTCTTCTCAATACTGATAAGTTCCATGCATTTCTTCCTTCAATTTACGTCAGCATAATCGTTTGCTGCTAAAACTTCATCAAGCCAAGTTTTACAAAAGCCCGCCAACAAAATTGATAGCTTCTTCGACAATTCGGTGCCAAGTGTCGCGTGGCCATATGAGCCTTGCGAGAGGATGACATCGCAGGCTTGCACTGGTGCTTGCTTTCTCTAGCAAATTAGAGAATTGTTTGATTGAATTAATAGTAGTCTTTTGTCATTGTTACTTGTTCAAGTTGGCAAACGTTGATAAAACTTTAGACTAAGAATGTGTCTTGGTAACGCAGTTAGAATTAAAAGTTAAAACGATTTTATTTTTATACGTAACATTTAAAAGCTTTACACTATAGCCTATTTTTGTTTCACATTGTAAGGTAAGACTTTTATACTGCAGCAATTGAAATGATATTTTTCTGAATGATGTTGCCAAACATTCTCTAAAAGGAGCTTTAAAATTTACAAGGGGAGAAAGAAAAAAGTGCTTGGCATTGACGAGCAAGGTTATTTGCTCAAATTTTTGTGTGCTATGCATATTTCATCGATACTAAAGACGTGTGTGCTAGGTGGATCTTTGGATATATATATATATATATATATATATATATATATATATACACATATATATAGACAAAATCCATGTAGCCATCAAACATGAAATCTACTTCATCATGCCTAACTCCACACATTTTTTGCCCGTTCTCCTCTCTCAAGCACCAAGATCTGCTTCTTTTTTCATTTGTTTTTCCCCTCAACGGCCAAGAAAGAATTTTTAAAGAAAGCAGTGCAACCAGCACTTAAATATAACATCAAGATTATTTAATAGTCTCCGATTTCAATCGGATCAACATATATTACCTAAAAATATTGAGGGCTATAAATTAGGATTATTTAGCTTTTTATATGTTATAGTTTAGGTTTACTCAAGCATACCTTTGGTTTTTTACAGATGGTTATAAATTATTTTTTTATTATAGAAAATTTCGCGTAATTTATTTTTAGGAGATGGATAAGGTACTAGACATTGTTCAACTGTTCACATCGGAACCATTGAAACAAGATAGTTGACTAGTGGTGATGGAAGTAAACGGAGATACGACGGCAACACGGGCTAGTTTCACCAGTGGAGAATTGTAGCAGAGACTGGCACTAAGAAACTGTGAAGAGGACGACTTTATAGTATTCAAATCCTAATGGTTTATCAGATTTTAATACTTGTGTTTTTATTGAAGCATGTATGGTTTTTGTAATTATCATAAAGCACATCTCACATAAAGGATAGGAATAAAGGTATAACGTATATTGTTGATTACAACAAAACACTAATTTCCAAACATAAGAAGGCCAATTTTGCTAGCATATGATCGTATAGTGTATATTTGTGTAAAAAAATTCAAACCATCTAAAATTAAAACAAAAGCCATTGGTTTGATTCAGTTTGATTTAGATTGGACGGTTTGGATAGATTAACAGATTTTTTCAACACCCATGGTCTTAATAGACCAACATGTATCCTTCTATTTCTACTTTTCATTCAATGCACTAAAACTATTTAGTCATGCCATTTTTATAAAAATTTTAATATGTTTATCCGTGAATTTCATGTTCAAATATGCGATAAATACATGATTAAAAAGTTACATCGCCATTACATAGCCGTTACTTCTAACCATGCTTTGTTACATGGTCGCATGCCAACTCCTGACCGTATACAAATATTGCTCCAAAACAGGCTCAACTTTATAATTTAATTACAAGTTTATCCAGTCAACTGAACAAAATAACAACCTATATCCAGTATCACAAAAATTACACTTTATTTGATTGCCCTTTTACCGACCCACGTGGTGCAGTTACGGCTACAACTATTTATTTATCTCACTAACAACAGGCCCATGGCAGGGCGGATAAAACGCCTAGGCGTATAGAAGTGATTTCAAGATATGTGTGTGTGTGTGTGTATGTATATATAATAAGTGTATAATTTGTCATATTTGTGCATCATTTTTTCTTGCTTTTATTTTATAAGTTTTTGGGTATTCTAATGTTTTATCTGTATTTTTGTTTCTTTAGCTATTTAATATTAAAAAAGAAAAAAAAGGATGGAAATTGAGGATCATGGAGTTTAAAATTTCAATTATTCAGTTTAGAGACAATCAGAAGTCGTGAGATGAGATTTGGATGCTAAACGAAAAAAACGACAAAATCAGCCAAATCAGGTTGACCCACCAGCTTGTCTCAGGAGACCCATGCACGACCACCAGCGTATTGCCCGCGTGTGACCTATTACACAACCCGCACAACCCTTAGCACGCCCCATGCTACCACCTGCGCAGCTCGCAAGACATGCGGCACCTGCATCGAGAATGCTGCATGCCAACGTAGCCAGTGGCACGCCCAACGTGCCTGTCACGAGATGCTAGCAGACCCCATTGCGCGATCGTGCCACAACCCGTGCAACACACACCTCCCACTGCGTCTTTATCTAATTTTGGACTCAGAATCACTATTTTTCATTGTTCCTCAACCCCTAGGTGTATACCCCATTATTGCTCAAAGGGAGAGAGCTTTTCGATAGATTTTGGCTTCCCAAAATATGAGAAGAGAGCCAACCAAGGAGAGGAAAAAGGCCATGGGAGAGAGCTCCAATAGAGGCGGTAGCTTTCTAACACCAAATCTGTTCTTTTTTTGGCTTTCTAACACCAAATTCGTTCTTTTTTTCTTACTCTTAATTCTTTCTTTTCTTCTGTAATTATGTTAATTTAGTTTGTATTTTGGTTATGGGTGATTTCTAAATCTTAAACTTAATTATGTAGAAATTGTATGAATAATTTCTAGATTTCCCATTTGAGATTGTTTGTGTTCCACTATATTTCATGTTTATGATTATTTTCTTGTTATATTTAGGTGTACAACTAGATATGACTTGAGAATTGTCTGCTACTAAATTAGAATACTTGATTCGTATTTGTCCTGCAATTTTAACCATTAGTAGCAAATTATGACACATAAGTATAGCGAGGCTTTTGTGTGATTATGATGTGAAATGCAACATAGGTAAATGAACCCAGCTTCTACGTGTTTGTTGCCTAAAGTAACCTATCTTTTTCACCACAATGCTTCAATTAGATTGAACCTAGCGAGCTTTCTCCAATGTTGTTTGATAGAAAAGGGATTTAATAGAGCACTTGCTTTTATTAAATCTATACTACAAAAGAGGATTGGAGTAGTAGAGCTTCTTGCTATCTACAGTTATTAGTTTCAATGAAAAATTAAAAATAAATTGTATGATTATCTACATAATTGATGTTTAGTGGTGATGAATGATCCTATAACTAGCTTGTACTATAAGTTTTGTAATTCTTTATTTTATTTTTTTAATTATTAATTTAGTTAAAAATCTAAAATCCCCATATTTGTGTTTAGTTTAATTTTAGGTTTCCAATGTTAATAACTAATTAATTAAACTCAGTTCTCTTATGGGAACGACCCATGCTTACTGCTTTACTCAATAACGACTATACTACAATTTATTAAGGTTTTTATTTTTGATAGCCCCATCAAAACCGTAACTTTTGGCTGGTCCCTTGGAACACTGCAATATAGGTGAGAAATTAATTTTCTATTACATAAAAGTAATGGAGAGTTAGTTAGCATAGGAGTATTGGAAAGAACATAAAAGAGTATTGGAAAAAACTCAGGTTCTACGTATTTGTTGCCTAAAGTAACTTATCTTTCTCAACACAATGCTTCCGTTAGATTGAACCTGGCGAGCTTTCTCCTCGTTGTTTGATAGAAAAGGGCTTTAATAGAGCACTTGTCATATTAAATCTATATGTAAATAAGGACTGGAGTAGTAGAGCTTTTCGCTATCTATGGTTCTTAGTTTCAATAGAATATTTGAAAATAAATTCTATGATTATCTACATAATTAATGTTTAGTGATGATGAATGATCCTATAATTAGCTTTTACTATAAGTTTTGTAATCTTTTATTTTATTTATTTTTTGTTTTAATTATTAATTTAGTTAAAAATCTAAAATCCCCATATTTGTGTTTAGTTTAATTTTAGGTTTGCAGTGTTAATAACTAATTAATTAGACTCAGTTCTCCTATGGGAACAACCCATGCTCACTGCATTACTCAATAACGACTATACTACAATTTATTAAGGTTTTTATTTTTGGTAGCCCCATCAGAACCCTAACTTTTGGTTGGTCCCTTGGAACACTGCAATAAAGGTGAGAAATTAATTTTCTATCACATAAAAGTAATGAAGAGTTAGTTAGCATAGGAGTATTGGAGAGAACATAAGAGAGTATTGGAGAGAACCCAGCTTCTACGTGTTTGTTGCCTAAAATAACCTATCTTTCTTAACACAATGCTTCCGTTAGATTGAACCTAACGAGCTTTTTCCTACGTTGTTTGATAGAAAAGGGGTTTAATAGAACACTTAGCTTATTAAATCTATATTGTAAATAAGGATTGGAGTAGTAGAGCTTCTCATTATCTATGGTTTTAGTTTCAATGGAAAATTTGGAAATAAATTCTATGATTATCTACATAATTAATGTTTAGTGGTGATGAATGATCCTATAACTAGCTTTTACTCTAAGTTTTGTAATCTTGTATTGTATTTATTTTTTGTTTTAATTATTAATTTAGTTAAAAATCTAAAATCCCCATATTTGTGTTTAGTTTAATTTTAGGTTTCCAGTGTTAATAACTAATTAATTAAACTCAATTCTCTTACAGGAATGACACATGCTCACTGTTTTATTCAATAACGGCTATACTATAATTTATTAGGGTTTTTATTTTTGATAGCCTCGTCCGAACCTAAGTTTTGGTGGGTCCGATGGAACAAAGCAATGTAGGTGAGAAATTAATTTTATATTACATAAAAATAATGGAGAGTTAGTTAGCATAGGAGTATTGGAGAGAACGTAAAAGAGTTGGTTAGATTTATGGCGGACTCGGGTTTGTGACTGAATAGAGACGCGAACATTAATATATGTGTTTTTACTCTTTCCGTGGTGGGTTCTAATTCTTTTTAACTCAGCTTTAATAGAGATTCTGAAGCAACAAGTTCCAATGTTAAACTCAACTACTGAATGAAAATTTTACTGCACATATATCTCTTTGCCAAAAGTCAAACAAACAAACACACACCAAAAACATGAACAACCAGAGAGACAAATATGAACCAAAAAGAAGAATAAACTTAAAAAAAAATGGTAAAGCTTAAAAATATAGGAAGAAGAACACGATTACCGGTGAAAACGATGAGATGGGGTTTCTCAGCAAGGATCATTCGGCGGAGGAAAGCTGTAGTGTTGAGATCAGAACAATAGTCCTTTTGATCAGGAAAAACATTCAAGCAAGGCGTTGACTCTCCATTAGCAAAGTGCATGTCAGCCACCTGAAGAATCTTGAACTCTCCATTTAAATCAAATCTCAGCTTCTTTTCCTGTTTCTGTTGACGTTTCTCGCCCCGACACGCTGTCGGAAGCAAAGACAACAAAACTATCAACAACAACAACAAAAACCCAACATCAGAATTCAAAACCAGTTTTTTCTTCTTCTTCTTCTTTGAATCATTCTCATAAATGGAATGAAACTTTAGAGGATACATTATTGAGCCCTTGTTTTGTCAAGACAAGGACTATTAGTTTTGGCTCTGCTTGTTTCTTATGTTTCTTCCACTACAACTCTACAACTCAACCCTTAATCTGTATTTATTGTTGAACCACCACGGATTAAACCACAAACTTAGAAAACGTTTGAAACACGTAAATAGAAGATCGGCCTCTATTTCTTCTTTATTTTTGGCAAATTAAACAAAAACGTCACGATCCCATCTTATTTTCATAATAATATAGCTAGCTGTCTTGATTTTACTTTTGTAACGTCAATAACCAAAAAAAAAAAGATTTTTTTATTTATTATTGTGTTTGGGAACCAAAGGTTTAACTACTATAACGTAAAACTCTCATGTGTTATAATATAAAACAAAAAGATGTTATAGTGTAAAGCTTTTTCATATTTTAATGTTTAAGTTTCGACTTCAAGTTCTCTAATAATACATAAGTGAACTTTGATGCGAGCTCACAACCACATGTTGTGCATGCTCCTCTAAGCGTATCTCTTATCTTTTAAACTAGTGATGAGCACGAGTCCCGCAACGTGCTTTTTGTATTTTTTTTTTATGAAGATCTAAGTTTTTTTTTTATACAAAAATCTAAATCACCAAAATGTAAATCAAAAGGAGGGAGGATAAAAAAGATAACAAAAGACAAAAAAAGATAATAAAAAGAGGAAAAAAAATGATAAAAAGAGGGGAAAAAAAGAGGATAAGAGAAGAAAAAAAAAACAAAAGGACAAAGAAACAAAAAGAAAATCTAAAAAAGTTAAGAAATATAAAAAAGGGAAGGAAAAAAAAAGTTAAAACATTAAAAACAGCAACAACTGGTGGGTGGACGTGGACATACGTGTGAGCCAATGAGCTATTACCCTTGGCTTCTTTTTTTAAAGTATTACGATGGTTCTTTTACTATAGTAGAGATATAAATAAATTGTGTTCTAATAATTTTCAAAAAATTTTTGGAAAAATATAAATACATAAGACATTTTGGACATGGGTTGCTCCAAGAAAAAAAAAAGTGCATGTAAAAACATGTGTTCTTGAAATAATTTTTTTAAAAAAACACGCGGTATGTACAATGTGTTGTACCATTTAACCTCTCACCTAAGGGTAACAAATAGACGCCAGACCTTAGAACAAGTACAACTTTGTTTTTTCTTTTTTTTTTTTCATGTATCGAATATATTTATTGCTCTTTTTCTATGGAAATTTTAAATCCAAATTTAAGGAGTCAGGTGAAAAAGATAGTAGGACTCTCTTTACATTTTATATAAATATGTCTAAAGGTTCCTACGTATTAAACTTTTGAGATTAATGTAATTAAAGCCTAAAATATTTTTTTTCCAAAGGCTTTGTCCTTTTTTTAATTTTAACTATTAAGTTGTTAAAATAAAAAAAAGAACACTTTAAAGAAAGCTTTTTGGTTTATAGTTCAAATATTTAATTTTTTTTCTTTTAATTATTTAATTAGTTAACATTTTTAGTCCAAATATTTATTAGTTTTTTTAATTATTTAAATCCTAATCCGTGAATATATGGATTTCAATCTGTAAAATCTGTTGCTATATACGAATTGGATTATGACTTAACTGTTGATAACAGCCTAAAATTGATTAGGATTTTTACTATTGCAACCGTCTTTAAGATATCCACATAATCAAGGCAAATTTGAAGAAACCAAAGGGCAATAATAGGAATTTAAGGAATTTCGAAGAAATCAATGGCCACCTTTGTCAAATTGCAAGCAAAATAGAGTTTAATCGCAACATTAAATGAACGTTAAAAACAAAGGTGGTTTATTTTGGTTTTTGTTTTTGAAAAATTTGAGAATGAATTTTTTTTTTTTTTTTTTTTTGAGAATGGTATAAGAATTGTTTTTAAAATTGTGTTTGGTTGTGTTGAACTTAAATGGGCTCTTTTTCTAGAAAAAAGAAAAAGTTAAAGGAGAAAGAAACCAGTTTTGTTAAGATATAAAAGGAATTGCATACTAGCTTTTAACTGTAACATTTTAACACAAATCACTGTAATAAAATGAGTATAAATATTTAACAATTTTTTGGGTGTGTGTCATTTATTGACTTGGAAATTTGTGAATCGAAGGACAGTGTTGATCAATAGTCATTTAGATTTTGTTTCACATAGGCTAAACAATATGAAATATAGTCTGCACATACCTATTTAGTCTATAAATAAGAAAGCTATGTTACTTGATAGAGCCGTTGATAGATTTCAATAGGATAGACATATATTGCCTATAAAAAAAATAGAGAGAAATTATCTTTTAAATATAAATAATTGAAAAAGTAAAAGAGGATAAGGCAATCCTGATGGGAAATTAGATTTTAATATTCGTGTTTTCATTAACTCATACATACACGTTTTTATGTAATTTTATTGAAGGACATTGGTTATAGTGATAACGTGAGAACATAGAAATTAAAAACTAGGAATAGACGTATAATGTTTATTGTTCCTTACATCGTATAACAACAATTCCCCAAAAACAAAAACACCAATGTTGCTAGCATATGATCGTATAATGAATATTGTTGATTCCGTTGAAATACCAATTTCCAGTTCTATGCTTATGTTTTTGCCCTAAATGCTTTTATCAAAACTGAAAATACGTAAAAAAAGTTGAACCTAAGACAAACTTTATTACAAACAAAATCCATGTCTTTATCCAAACTATAACTCTAACTTGTCATCACTGCCTCCTGCACATATTTTTCATCTACACCAAACTCAAGGAGTAGGGATATGTATCCTTCTTCTATGACCTGTTCATGAAATACCAACAAGTAAATTAGAGGAAACAAATGAGAGAACATTAAAGCTAGAAATGGATGTTAGTATATGCTACAAAGGCCTCGCAAGGCTAAGAAATTAAGCACTTAGGCCTTCTCCAAAGCACGCTAAAATAGGGGAGAAAAGAATGAATGGTGTTGGAGATCCTCTCCAACCCAACGCCATTTCTTCCCCCAAATTTGGCATTCACGATCTAAAGGAACGGTAGCATGCCAAATCTGGCGTGTTACTGTTCATACGCCAATTTGTTCGGTTCAAAAGCTTCTTAATAGTAGGGAGTTGGTAAAAAGTACTATAAAAAAAAAAAGTAAAATAAAATATACCGAGAATATTCTTTTTTGGTGTTAGAAATGGTTTTATGGGTTGAAGATAAAGTTGCTATTTGATGTGACATACCATTTTGAAGTGAAAATTACACCATTTTGGTGATATGAGTTGGAGATGCCCTTGTAAGTAATACAACATTCAATCATTGTCACAGATGAGTTGAGAGATTCAACATATTGTTTTCTTCTAGTCATTTATCAAGCAGTAAAATGATAAATGCAAGGGAACTAGACAAGACTGTATTCAACACTATGAGAAAGAGAACGTAGGTATATGAATTACTGCCATGAAATGTTAAAAGCAGGCTAGCAGGGTTTTGATCACTTCATGCAAGATATGAACTAGAAGATTGAGTTATTGCATTAGTAGGGGAGAAATAAGGATTACATGCAAATAAAAAAAGAGGAAAAAAAAGGGAATTAGAATACAAGAGGGTCTTGAAACATATGGTAACTAGCAATTTTATTTAATTAAAACATACTGCTATATGTAGACACTGTCCACTTATGAGCATGAAGTCAGGGTAGATTAGAATGTCCTACATCTATATACAAGTTTACATATGAAACAACAAAAAAGGCCAATTGGTTTTTAAGTTTTCCTCTGCTAATTTTCTGCTGTGTGAAGAATAAAATAGCCCCATATTAAGTAGGTAATATGTTGTGCTAGCAATTATTCCATTAAATCTAGATTTTCCTAAATGTTAAGATCAAGAATGGAAAGACTGGTCCAGGGAGCTTCAGAGATATCTTACCCTTGCTCCAGAGGACCTGGCTGTCAATGGTGGTGAGGTGCTTATCGTCAAGGCGTTTCCATGTTTTGATTGAATTCACGCCTCCCCATCTGCCCTTTTCCAGTTTCTCCAATGTTGCTACCACAACCCTGGCTCTCCTTGCCCATCCAGCCTTCCCATAAGCATGGTATCCGAACCCTCCAGCATAACATAGATGTATACCGGTTAATTCACCACAAAAGTCATTCACATGATCATGGCCTGTGAAAACTGCCTTCACATCCCCGGCTTCAACCAAGGTCGTGAAGAAACCCGAGTTCACGGCTGCAGAGCTAATGCCTTCCTGCTTGACACCAGTGAAATTTGACGAGTCGAAACTAGCATATTCTGGCAATGGTATGTGAAAGTATGCAAGCCCCAGTGCAGGTCCTTTCTGCGGATGTGGCTTATTCTCATATTCTCTCTGCAAAAGAACATGTAAATAAAATAAAAAGACTATCATCAAGGCTAGCTAGTAGAATTCGAGCTTCAAGATCAACATAATTTGCTTGCACATATAAAAAAAAATCATTAACTCAATTGATCCAAAAAGACTAAAAATCAGTAAGTTAAGTACCCTAAGCTTTCTAGAAGTACGTTCAAACCAGTATTGCTGAGAGGCTTTGATCCAATCATAATAAGAAATGGAGGGGTCTCTGAAGTAATCTCCACTATCAAGGAAGTAGAGATTGAGGACTGATTTGTTTTCAAAACTAGAGCCTCCGACTCCACCAACCTCAAGATTATAGTTCCCAAAACCATCAATAAACTCAATATCTGAAGGGTTGAGTTGAGACAAAGTGTTCTTCAACCCAACTATGTGCTTCATTACACCTTCCCTTGAGAGGGCAGATTCCTGGTCATGGTTCCCCAACACCGCGGCCCACGGGATGTTGGACGAGATCGCGGGTGCAAATGCAGCATCTAAAGACTTCGCAGCATCCGTGGCGTCAGCTGCGAATATATTATCCCCTGTTTACAACAGTTCTCTAGATAAGGTCAAGAGTCACGAGACAATGAAAATGTGCTCAAAACTCGTAATTAAGGTATATTGGCTAATTGGGCAAGTGGAAAAAAACTATAGGCATAGTAAAGCTACAACAAAATTGACCTCAACAGAACCAACTAGCAAAAACAAGCCAAATTCTTGTGTTTTTTTTAACCCTTTCCATTGTTGGTTCTAATTCTCTGTCTCTGTGCTTTAATAGAGATTGTAAGGTAAGAACTTTATAAAGTTAAATTCATCTGTTGAATGAAAATTTCGCCTCACATATATATCTCTTTGCCAAAACTCACACGAACAAACACACAACAAAAACATGAACAACCAGAAAGACCAAGATAAATCAAAAAGAATAAAAACATTTTCAGAAAAGGGTAAGCTTTAAAATAGGAAGAAGAACAAGATTACCGGTGAAAACAATGAGATGCGGTTTCTCAGCAAGAATCATTCTGTGGATGAAAGCCGAAGTGTTGAGATCAGAACAGCCCTTGACCTGACTTGGAAGAACATCCAAGCAAGGAGTGGACTTTCCATCAGCAAAGTGCATGTCAGCCACTTGGAGTATCTTGAACTCTCCATTTGAACCAAATCTCAGCTTCTTTCGATGTTTTTCTTCATGTTTCTCAATGCCGAACACACAGATCGGAAGCAGAAACAACAAAACTATCAACAACAAAAACCCACCATTTGAATCCAAAATTATTGACTTCTTCTTCTTCTTTGTATTAATATTCTCAGAAATGGAATGAAACTTGAGAGAAAACGTCATATTAAGCCACCCTTTTTTTCCCCCGACTCTGCTTGTTTTCTTTCTTTCTGTACTTTCTACTACTCCTTATCTGTATTTATTTATGGACCCCCGGATTGCACCAAAAACGTTTCTTTCCAGAGAGGAAACAAGGAAAGAAAAGCAGAAAACGACTAAACGAGTAAATAGAACAACTGTCCTTATGCTTGCCTAATCAAACAAAAATGTCACGCTTTGATATTATCTTCATAGCTGTCTTAATTTTGATTTTGTAACATCAATAAAAAATAAAATAAAATAAAAAATCTCTTTCTTTATTCATTATCATTTGCCAGGAAAACAATATTTTTTATTATATATGTGTGTATGTATGTTTTCCTAGAGTATATCCTAGTAATATTCGTGAACTTTAATAAGAACACACACCGTGCCGTGTCGTTGATGCCTGTCCAAGCCTCATCAATAATTTCCTTTTTTATTTTTTTATTTTTTAAATTTGCATATGTAACTTGACAAAGCACTGTTGGAATTTATGGAAAAAGTGAAATACGAGATATTATTCCATATTTGGAACCGAACAGTACTGTTTTCTGTAACAAATTCGTTGCTCGGATGTGTCCAACAATGAGTCTGAATCTCGATCTAGAACATGTGACGAGGAAAACACAAACGTGTTCGCGGACAGGTTATTGGTTTTTTTGTGTTTTTTTTTTTTCTTCTCTAAATTGTTAGAACTATTTTTTTTTTCTTCTCTAAATTGTTAGAACTATCGTATCAGGAACATGTTACTAGCCATTTTAAAAGATATTTACGCTTGTAACTGACGGTTCTTAACGCATGATCGTGGCTTAAGGAATTAGTTTTATCAACACTTTATCTATTTATTCATTGGTCAAGATTTTGACAATTGGAATTGTTTTTTTAATGGGGTATTTGTCTAACAGTGAAAACAATCGATAAAAACCGTTTTATTATAGTATAAAAAAGTTTTATATTATAGTAATTTTTTTTATTATAACATAAAAAAATTTTACATTGTTTATAATTAAATTTATGGTATAAACTATCCTTAGACAAACACCTTAGACAAACACCTCGAAGAATCAACATCCACATCACCGAAGGCCAATATAAAGAAATAAAAAAGGGCAATAATAAAGATTAAAGGGCTTCTAAAGAAAAAAACGACAAAGACTTGACTTGATCCACTTCACTATACAAGATGTTCGACATGTTTGCCATTGGACCATGAATTAAAACTGCAACCAACTTTGATTTCTTTACAATAAATAAATAAATAAATTGAAGGGCTTTATAAATATTGCACCAATTGGAAGAGGCACTCATTTACAGCCCTCAACTAACAACTTAAAGCAGTCATTGTCCTTGCAATGTTGGACATTATTAATTCACCCACCTAGTTTCTTCCTCTTTTAACTTTCTAAAATTGACATTGATGATGAATAAAACAAAGGTAAAAAAAACCAACAAGAGAAGACTTGAAACTTTCAGCACTATCTTAAGGGCATATGTTTTTGGAAAGTTACTCACATGAAGCGAAAAAAAAAAAAAAAAAAAAGCAGACTTTTACTCACCTCTTGAATCTGTAAATTAAAAATAAAAGAATAAAAACATAAAGCTTTGGAGCAAGCTACTAGAAGTGAAAAATGTGTTGTTGTCAAGTCAAATAATCCATGTAATGGAAAGCACTTTGTGACTAGAGCATGATCATTACAGGAAATTATTGCCAACTAATTTACCGGCTTCACACTTCACGTGTTGAGTAGTAACATTTCGTTTCAGTTGGCATGTCAAAACGACTACTAAATGGTGTTCGATGGTCACACCTACCCAACATTTCACATCCCAACCAATGGCTTGTGATAGCCGTCAATTATATCAAGAGAGTTTCTCCCTTTGTCCCTTTTTTGTAGAGGGCTTTGAGGTTAAAGAAGAATCAGGCCCTTTTTTGGGTGGGCCGGGAGTAAAGGGCCTAGAGAAAGTTTTGAAAATGTCAGATAAAACCTCACCTTTGGATTTGTCATATGGACATTGAAGTTTCCGATTCGAACAAGTCGCACTTAAATTGTAGTTGAAGTTTTAAGTTTAACAACGGTAATATATAAAAGCTTTATATTTTAATAATTTTTTGCTTTTTAATGTAGATATGAGCTTTACCTTCGTTAGTTGAAACTGAAATGCGAAATACCTTATAGAGGTGGCATATATCCGAAACACAATGTTGCGACTTGAGTCCAAAAACAAGAGCCTCAGATGCTAAACAGACGTAGGTCTCTTTCTCGAGCCCAATCATTTGTTTATGGTCTGATTCCAGTATATCCCAACTCAACTCTTCATGTTGGCAGGTACCACTGCCTAAAAATTACAAAAATATGAACATATTGGATGCACAAAAAATAGTGCCCTCATTTTCTTCTTGTTAGGTTTCTATAGTTTTGAGACGTCTCTTAAAGGAAACCTCTTCTTTTCCCTAGTCATCTCCAGATCAAACATGCTAATGAATTCAACCAGCAAGAACCCCTCTTCTTAAAAATCGCTCTAAATATTAGCCTTTTTTTTAAAGCTTAAAGTTTCCGAAGAAGGACATCTTAGACAGGTTCACATCAATTCTATACAATTTCATAAAATGATATATTGCAACACATGAAAAGAAAATGATCCAACCATTCTTTCAGATAAACAACAGAGTTCACAGGCAAGCAATGAACATGACAAGGAAGAGGAATTACACAGATAATACACATTGAAAGATCTACAGAAGCGCAACGCTGAAAAAAAATCTGATAATTTATGTGTCCTTATCTTTTTCAGCTGCTGCAGATGACTTGAACCAAGGTATCCACACTGATGTTGTCTTCTGATACAGCCTGTAAGCTTCAGCTCTGTAAGGCTGCTTCAGCATTCGGTCTTCCACAAGTTTAGTCACATAAGCTAAACACATACTGTTGATGAGAGATCCAACAAAGGTCCATCCATGTCCGAGGTTCCAAGCAAAAACAACCAGCCCCCACCACCACAGTTGCTCTCCAAAGTAGTTGGGGTGTCGAGAATAATGCCACAAGCCCCGGTCAAGATTCGCTACCACCGGCTTCCCAAGCTCCTTCAGCTTTTCATTTCTAGTCACGAACTCGTAGAGTTGTGTGTCAGCAAAGAATGCGATAGCGATGCCAGAGACACAAACAATGATGGCGACAAAATCCCAAATGTTCAATGGTTCATCCACTGAGTGGATCACATACAGTGGAAGGCAAACACCAATCAAAAATACCTGAAAAAGCAGGGTAAAATCAAGTAAAAGAAGCCGGCACCACTTAGCTGGCCCTGAGGCTATGTGCAACATTCGATTTTTCAATTTAACCCATTATATATTCACATTCAACTTTGAGGTCCTCAAATTGTTACTCAGAGCCCCAGATAGGTTTTAATGACAATTTTTATTTGTTTGAAAAACTAATAGTTATAATTATAATTAACGGTTAATGATATTGTTCAATTATTGGGATGTATAATCACTAAATTGTTGTGTTTTAGTCAATAGTATATTTTGGCAAAAGACATACAATGGTTATTATGTAACTAGCGCCTATCAAACATAACTAAGTAGTAGCGGGTCCCACAAGCGATCCAGCTACCCAAAAGACACGCTATTACAAATAGTGGTGTCGAGCACCACTACCAAATAACATTATGCATGAGTGTGTTTACAAATATGGTTGAAACTAATACGTTGAAAACAATTTATTATAGCATGTGAGAGCTTTATACTATAGCATATTTGTGACGACCCGTCTTTTCGGACAGTCACTTTACTTTCTTAAGCATCGTTCTTAAGCAGTAATCTTACTTAATTAGTAAGAAAAATATTGAATTAAAATTTTTTTTCCTTAAACATTCTTCGTTTTAGAAATGTTTTATGAAAAATGTTTTAAGAAAAAAGTTTCCATAAGAAAAGTTCCTAAAGTATGTTTTAAATGATTTGTGAGAATATGTTTAAACTTACTGAGCGAAAGCTCATAAAAAGTTTCTTCATGCTATAGGTAGTATGTGGGTGACCAGTAGGACCCGTTAGAAGAGTTGAGTGTTGCGGAGGGCGGATGCAAAGATTTGGGTATGTATACCACTACAGTAAGTTTTCGCTGTTTAAAAGAAATATTTTTCACTATTTAATATAGTGTTTTTAAAGTTTTGAGAAAAACAAAGTTTTAAGAAATATTTTCAAGTTTTAAGATACAGTTTATGAACTGGTTAATATAATTATAATGCTAAGTTTTAAGTTATGTTTTAGTAAATGTTTCTTATTAAGTTTTAAAAAATGATTTGAAATGGTTTTAAAGTCAAGTGTCGAGACCTTGAATGGCGACAGAGGTCGCAGCAGTTTTTAAAAAAACGTTTCAAAGAATGTTTAAGAAAAAAAATTAATTCAGTATTTTTTTTTACTAAGTAAGTAAGATCACTACTTAAGAACAATGCTTAAGAAAGTAAAGTGACTGTCTGAAAAGACAGATCGTCACAATATTTATAAGACTTTTTATACTGCAGTAATAAAAACTACTAAGTTTCAACAATGTTGCCAATAATTACCTACATCTCGTTTTGCATTTTTGACTGACGGTATTACTCACCTTCTTGATATCTCACGTTTTTCATTAGAACAATAATAAATGACACGGTATTAAATATCACATACTAATAAAAGGTTGACCTTATGTATAGATCCCACGACATGAGATCCCAAAAAAAAAAGGTCTACGTTCTATCAACCGCAGTAGTTAACACTGGTGTTGCTCTCAAGCTTTTTTTTTTTTTTTCAATTAATTGGCTATGGAAGCCAAGTGCGGACTTTTATTAAACAGTGATTAGGCATTCAAATTAAGCTTCATTATTTCCTAATCCCATAATTATAAACAGAGAAAACACACGTCATACCTGCTGTGATACATAGACGGCGAAGAAGGAAACCCACCACCAGTGCTTACCATACTGGCTTCTCATGTCAGTGAACCTCCAATCTTCCCTTGAACCCCACTGCCACTTTTCCCTCCTGAAATAGTTATGAGCAAGCCTAACACTCCAAACCAACGTCAACAATATCGCCACCCTCGATCTCCACCAATTGTACTCGCCCAAAGGGTGACTTGCATAGTAATGAGACAGCATTACCGGTATCACAGTCCAATACAAATCAATCATCTAAAACACATTTCCCAAAAAAAAGAAAAGAAAAGAAAAGAAAACCCAGATCAACAAATGAACAAAATTGAACAATTATCCCAAAAAAAAATAAAAGAAGTAATGAAAGTGAACGAACCCAGTGGCTGGACAGGATTTGGCTGATGACCCAGAAGAGGACATTGACATTGAGGAAGAAGAGGAGGTTGGCCAGCAAGAGAGGATGGTTACAGCACCAATTCCAAAGGGAATTGCTGTATTCGCTTGATCCTTTGTTATTGCTAACATGGTTGAGGAACGAGATGTAGAAGAGAATGGAGGGAAGAGGAACGAGAAATGCAATGGCAGCGTTCTTCAAATTGCGAGCAAGATTGCCCATTGGATCTTTTTCTTCCTCTTGTTGGTTTTTGACCAAAAAGTCTTGTGATCTTTTGGCGCTTGCTATTTTTTTGTGTCGGTTTTTATTTCGCAAGTTGGTGCTTTTTATACTGCTTGCTTGAAGGAGCTATTACCGCTTTTTGTTCCGTTAGTGCTATCTAGTTGTAGCCAATATCGGTTGTAGCTTTTTCAGAGTGAATTACCCTTATGCACCGCAAACTTAACGTCTTATGCATTTGGATCTTAAATTTTTGATTTGGCGCTGAGAATACTAAAGTTTATAAGACTATTTGGTATTATTTTTAAAATAGATGAAAATATTTTTTGTTTTAAAAAATAAGAATTTTTTGATAATTATGTTGTAAGTATTTTTAAAATTTTTGCTTTAAAAAACGTGTAAAAATATTTTCAAAAATTCTAAAAACGAAATCAAATAGGGCCTATAATTCTTGAAAATACAGTCCAATTAACAATTAACATCAGTTAAATGATGACAAGCAAAATCCAAAATTTCAAAAATTAAAAAGTTTAAGATCCAACTTATTAATCAACAAAAAGTTTAAAAAGTCTATTTATAATCTTTTTATGAAAAAAATAATCTCGGGTAATTTTCGTATAATAATTGATGTCATTAATTCTTAGATCACAATTCAATAAATATTAAAATTTAAGATGCTATTTGCTAAAGTTAAAAATTTAGGGCCTAAGATGCTAAAAACTAAAAGTTCAAGGTGCATCCGATACAAAAAACTACTTTTTTTTTTCCTAGTCAACCGCGTGATAGTTAAAAATTATCCACTTTCTGCGGCTTCTTTTTATTCTTATTTTTATTGTGCCCCCTTTTGCACTTTGGTTAGCTTTCCGCTTGGCAGTACCCACCGCAAAATGTTTGTATATATCGGATAACGGTTAATTACTGATTAGTCCTTTGAAAACATGTTACTGATTAGCGACTTTTTGGCGTTTTTATTAATCCTGGATTTTAGTTCAATTAGTCATTTGCGCACTTAACTATGGTATTTAATTATTTTTTTAGATTAATTACAAAAATTCTCTTTAAACTATAGTCTTTATAATATTTTACTTTCAAACTTTAAAACGTAAATTTCGTTCTCGCTAAAGTATGAACTATTAACAAAAATTGTCCATCTGTTAGAAATTTAACGTCAAATTGACAAATAATTTCAAAATTAAAGGAATTTTTTATAATCCTAGTTATAAAAACAACAAAAAATTAAAACTATAATAAAAATAGTCTTTATACGTGTTGAGTGGGCTTTTTCTTCATGGGTTTCGAAACTTAAATCTAGTCACTGTAATTCATCCATCTTTACAGGTGGATCAGTCAGTATTTGGGGTCAGATTCTTCCATAATAGGCGGTCTCATACGACTATGTTTATATTTGTTTTAGTTGGAATGAAAGTTTCTCATTTAAAAAAAATGCATCGATTGCCATTTGTATTTTGAAAACATTGGTTTGAAACGATTAGTTCAAAATACTGTAGCATTTAAGAACTTTTAGCTGCTAGAGATTTTACACAATTAATCTCTTCCATTAAACAAGTTCAAGATTTTACAGTCACATTGTTAGTTTTAAACCAAAACTTTTAGTTACTATTGTGTAAAACTCATATATGTTATAATGTCAATAAAAAGTAAGCTATAATATAAAGCTGTCGCATGCTACATTTTTAACTAAAATTGGTTCAAACTAGCTCCAAAACACCCAACAAATTTTAATAGCTGTTAGAGATTTGAGTACATTCACTTGCAATATTATGTTAAATTTAATAGTATAAGGTGACAAAATTAAAAAACTAAGAGGTAACTTCTCAATCCAAAAAAAAAAAACTCAAGAGGAAGATGTGCCAAATTAAAAGTTTAGAGGAAGATGTGGCAAAATTATATAACTCACCATCTTGTCAAATCTTAGCTGGCGGGTTAATGTTTAAAGTTGTTCATCATTTGTTCATTTTTCTTTTTTGCTTTCCTTATCCCTTTCAAGTCCTAGTCATTTTGGGTTGTTAGACAGGGCCCTGAATTGAGATTCTCGACATCTTCTTAGATGGTTTAAATTGTCCACCCAGCAAATATATATATATATTCCTTTTTTTCGTGCATCGAACAGATTCACAACACCATCACTAAGGACATCACTACGTGCATGCGTGATATCTCACTGAGCATACAGTATCAAATAGAATCAATTTGGGACTATTAGTTCAAACACTGATTTAAAGTAACTTTGGTTAAAACTATTGTTATATGAAAGAGTTTTATGTTATAGCTTTTTTTTTTTGACGCTGTAGCATATGAAAATTTCACTCTAACAACCAAAAGTTTTAGTTGAAACTGAGAATATTAAACATTAGGGCCAGCAATTTTAAACATGACATAATGACACGATACGAGAACGACATGAGATAAATGAGTTTGGACTATAAATTTATTAATTGAGCTATAAATGGGTTAGCACGAATAACACGAAAATAAACAGGTTAGATTCATGCTAGCATGTTTAATACACTCTAACACTGTTTAATTAAACGGGCCGTAAATATGTCGATACGGCACGACACGACTCGCCCGTTTATAGCAAATTTAAACTTAGAAATAAAAATATTTGAAATATTTATAGCAGGTTAGTATTAATTAGATATTGCATCTTGGTTAATTTTTTTATTGGCTTTTTTTTTAATTTTCAGTTAACTGGGTCATAAGCGTGCTATATACGTTTTTTTATCATGTCAATCCGTCACAGCCCATTTAGTAATCGTGTTGATCATGTTATGCCGTGTTATACGTGCAATAGGCAGTTCGTGTTCTTGTTTGTATTTCAGACACGTTTATTAATTGTGTCATGTTCGTGTTCAACCTAATTGTGTCGTGCTGCAATTGTACTTACACGAATATGACACGTAAACACGAATTGTGCTAACCCTATCAAACATCCTAATGGTTCACTGCAAAAGTTTGGTACGTACTTCACCATGCAAGAGAAAACCCCAAAGAAAATGGCCCCGTTTTTTGTATACATGCTTCAGACGTGAACCATGGTAAACTATACATTCTCACCATGCGCAGGTACTATTGAGTCTATGACTAAGCTTGAGTTTTTATTTTTATTTTTTACTTTTTTTTTTGGGCTAAAGAGTAAGCTTGACTTCTTATTTGTTGAGTAAAAAGCAACCAGCAATCATTAGTGGGAGTGCAATTAAGTTAAAAAGGCAACAATCCCAAACAAAATATGCAATTATGGGAATAATTACTATCTTACTCCGATCGTGGTGTCTCTAATGATGACTGCGGCCAATGGTGGTGTGCCTAATGATATAGGCTCAAGTCCACTGACATGACAACTACAAAAAGCAACCCGAAAGATTTTTTTTGGGCTATTTTTATCTTTTAATCCCTAAATTATAGAGAAATTCAACGTTGGTTTGGTCCATAATTTCTTAAAATATTTTATAACCAATCATAAATACGATGTTTAAGAGAAAAATTTACATTCACATTTGAACCATATATATTGTAACACATAAAAATCTTACATATTTAACATATTTATTTACAATTGAAACTCTACCACATATCCTATGAACTTTTTTTTCATATGGTGTAAGGCTTATGACTCCTACTTTATTAAAAAGAACGAAAGACATTCGACCCATGATGGACATACGTACACATTCTCCCCTAACTATTTAAGTTTAAGCTACCCTCAAAAGTGCCGCAAGTCTCTAAACTATTAAATTGTTTCTAAATCACTAGCCATCTTTAAATGTTGATGAGAAAAAGAAGCACAACTTTCTCCTAAAATGTAGACTTATAAAATTAACTTTCATTCTATTCAAAAATATAGAGCCAAATTCAATATCTTTTAAAATATCACCTTATACTGAAGATTTTACTGCCAAGGTCCAAGAAGGGGAAAAAAAAAAAAGAAAAGAAAAATGCGTGTTGGAGGCAAAGGCAGGCACGCCTCAGCCACTCATGGAGCACAATGAAAATCATAGCACGAGGCAAATCTTATACGGTTGTGCAAGCTAAAGCGCGCGGCCGCCCAAGTTTGATGCGAGAAAATGTGTTTTTTTGGTAGTTTGCTACCCATTCTTTGTAAACTTATAATATAGATAGGTTGTGTTCTTTTTTTTTTTTTTTGTAGAATGAAACTCAGAAAATTAGAGTGAGAGGGAGGCTAGAGAAAATTCTTTGAGAGAGTGTGTACAATTATTCTGTTATAAACTTCTTTATCAGCATAGTGAATCATTCTGCAGTAGCTAAAAGTGAGTATAGCTCCCACGTTAAAGGTAAACCATTATAAATTTTGTGTGTTCTTATTTATTTTTTTATTCGTATATTTTTCATTATCGGTAAAATTATGGCTTCTAATTCGCAACACATTTAACCGTATAAGGTCCTCATGCGTCTTTTTATTGAGATTTCAACTGCAAGATGAATGAAAATAGAAAGTAATTTAAATATAATTTCATAAATTAAATCAAAGACTCATTCTAAAACATTTTAAGATTCATGAACCAAAAAAATATGGGATGTAATCTTTTTCTTTTTTTAAGGTCATCCCACAATATTTCTTTTCTATATATGCACACTTTTGCATGAGTTGCGGACCCCATCCTCTTGCCCTTCTTCTTCCATAGCTGTAAACCCTTGAGAATCTCCGCAATCTGCGCAGAAAGGAAGCAGCGCCTGACACCAAAAAGAACTGCCATGATCGCCATCAATGGCCGCTGCTCAAAACCAGCACTTTATTATCAAGCAAAGTAAAAAGAAAAAGAAACTATATTGAAAAAAAAGAAAGCTCGCTTTGTGCACGTAAAAGCACATGCACGCGTGGTCTACATTTGAGAAGATATTGTTGATGTATATTCCTTCCTTTTTCTAATCAGGTCGGCGACAAATCAATTAAAGTTTCATTCTTTTTTGCTTTTCATCGGCGTGAGTTCGTATTGCCATGAAGTTCCAAACATATAATCTCGATTGTTAATAAGCAAGAGCTTTATTATTATTATTATTATTATTATGTTTTACTATTTATTTTTTTATTTATATTATTATTCTTAACTAAAAAGATCAAAATATCTATAGATAACACTTATATGTCTAACCTTGATTCAAAATACTTATGATCAATTATGTTTTTTTTTTTTACTTTTTTAAGAAGTATGTTTCAAACTTTCTCATAAAAATAATAAGATTGAAAAACATTACATAGAAGTAATATTTTTCAAATTGACCCATCATAAGGTGTACAACTTTTGCATACATAGATTTGACTCAAATATTTCAACAAAATATACACAAATTAGACTAAATTTGCGCTCCGCTACTAGGTTATTCTTGTATGAGCATGAAGTTATGGTTAAACGATAGGGTGTTAGGCAGGGTGGTTTGAACTGTTTTTACTGTAGCATGTAAAAGCTTTATATTATAATGAATTTTTTATTGTTACTGTAGTATGTGAGAACTTTACATTGTTTATAACTTAAAAAATAGTCCAAACCACTTTCTGTCAAATACCCTAGAAATGCTAAAAAAAAACCCAACAATTATAACAGACCAAATGAAGATAAACATGATACTCAAATTATTATTTTAGCACCAAAAAGCGTCTTCCAATCTCACTATCTATGCCCTCTGCAAGTGTCAGCCACAGAAGAATCTCTTCTGAATTTTTCATCAGTATAGCAACTTATAAAGTGTTAAAAACACTTATTTTCAACGTAGGACAAGTGAAACTTTGGCTGTGAAGTAACAGCACTTCTTTCATTCAGGTACACAGATTACATGGATCAGATTTTAATGGTTACATTTTTAAATTAATGTATAGTTGGTTTGGTTTGTGGTTTACTTATAAACAGTTTGGATTGATTGCTTATCCCTGGTTCGTGTTTGATAAAACATTTTAAAGGATGCAAAAGATTACACAATGAAAATTAAAAATATATTCTGATGATACGTATTAAGAAAAAATAATTTAGTGAAGTGGATCAAAAAATATACAAGGTATTAGGAGGGAAAGTGACAAAAAAACATGAAGATGAAAAGGACAAAAATGAAGTACTGAAAATGTAAATGAAAAAAGATGATGGACCAAAAAAACAAAAGGAACAAAAAGATAAAATACAAGGATAAAAAAGACTTTTAAAAAAAAGTAAAAAAAAAATGAGAAAGGGAAAAAAGAAGCAAGAATTCTATTTTTTTAAAAAAAGGAGAGGCACTAAGCGCCTTTTAATATAGTGTGGAATAATATGATCTTTTATTCTTTCTTTTTCACTGTTACACTAAGGAGTTAAGGATTTGCACTCTACATCTTATACAAATAGGTGTAAAATAATAGTTAAACATGCCTATAATCGCATTATATATGTATGTTTTAATTAACGAAACTTAAATCTAATTTGTTATAAGTGGAGAAAGCTAGCAAGTCTAATTAATGAAAGAGAGCCTTGGTAAAAAGATGTTCATACAAGAAAACATTGCTTTTTTGAATAAAATGGGCGCAATAAACAAAGATCATTTAAAATTTAAGCATATTCTTTGTTGTATTTCTACCTAAAAAAAGGCACGGCGTAAGTTGTAACCACTTAGATTACTAAGCATTGGCTTAAAACCATAATTTATCAAAAATAATGTATAAATATAATGAATCTGCGTATGGATGAATGAGAACTGATACCAAAATGCACATATGCACATATGGAGTTGCAAAAGCTAAAGTCAAAAGCTCTTTTGTCCCACGTTAGAATGAAAATAAAGTCATAGCCTCCTCTAAATCCTATATAAAGGATCCTCATTTTGTTTTTCAAGACACGCCGAAATATAACACTTTCCTTGATAATGGTTTGCTTTCACCAAGTTTACTTCATCAATGACTAAGTTTTACGTAAAATCTGGATAAAAAAACCCTTTAAAACTTACCATATATTAATCTATATATATATATATTAAATTTATCTCCTACTCCTAGTAGGATAAACACAAGGAAATACATTGTATACTACAATGTATATATATGTATCATTTTACATTTACTTCTATAATATTTTTTGGAATATTATTATGACATGCTATTAACAACATAACTAATATACTAAAAACAATATATATAAATCAATGAGTTTGATGAGAAAAAAATAACATATCATTATAATAACGAATATATAATTATAAAAATGCATAAGAAAAATAAGAATTTTGGTAAATCATTATTTCAATAATGGATACATCGTTATAAAAAGGATACATATATATGTGAATAACAATTGCATGTCATTAAAAATACTAACGACAATCTATATAAACCAATGTGTTTGATGTAAAATATAGTACATCATTACAAAAAAAAATGATACATATATGATTTTAAAAGCAATTAATCGATTTAAATTTGAGCCCAACACATGATAATCCCCTGGTACTCACCATACATGAGAAAAATAAGGAAATTTATTATAAAAACTAAATATACAATAAAATCTACTTAAATTGTATTTTTGGATTCCCAGCATATATAATGCAAAAAAGGGAACGAACAAGTGAACGAATTCATATTTTAATTCACCTCTAAAAAAATGGTCAGATTGATTGTATAATTTTTTCTTTGAAATATGATTTCTCTTGTTTGGGCCTATTCCATTTTCATATAATATTTTTAAAGAATAGACAAATTAAACTTCCTTTTCTTTAGTACTTATCTATAGATGCTAGTTGTTAAACCACCTCCAATACAAATATTGATATAAATTTTAAAATTTTCACAAAAAAGTATGTAAATAGTATATTTCATTTATTATTTTCATTTATTTACCAATGCGTGGTTATATTTCAAAAACTATCCAATGATTTTGTCATAAGCATTAAGTTTTAGACGATATAAAATATTCTTTTAATTTAAATTAATATAAAAATTTGATATTAAAATGATAAAATAAAAAAGTCAATGTATTAAACGATAAAATAAAATGTCAAAATTTGACATATGTTATATTAGTGTCAAATTTTATATCAAATATAGTATATACTACATTTAGCATCAAGAATAACATTGCATCGGGAAAGGGAACATAACCAAGTTATGGTTGACACATAATTAAGCTTTGCTTCATCAAAAAGACCAATTGGTTGTTGAAAGCTTTGTTGATGGTTGTTTTTGTACCACGCACTTTTGGAGGCCCAGGCTCAAGATCTTATCCTTCGACATGAATGGGCATGATACTTAGACCTAAGCTATGCTCATGGAATCCACATGGGTTGTTGGATTGTAGCTTGGTAGGTCATAAATAAGCAAAAGAACTTGTTTATTTTGACCCAGTTTAATTTTAAACCCACTTGGACAAGTGATGGAGAAATAGGCCCAATAGCCCATTTTTCAACTTTAGAAATCATCTATGAAATAGCTCAGGTCCAAAAGTCCCACAAATTGGCCAAAGAACCTAAGAAAACAACTAAAATAATACCAACAAACTTAAAATATGGTTAGGTTTCATGTGAGGGTTTGTCCCCAAGTCACCTCTGACACACCTATAAGAACCTCTGTAGTTATGCTCTAGGACGGTGCTCTAAGCGCATCATGTGGCAAGACATTAGTTCCTTTAATATACCGACGTCATGTAGCGCCTTTGAGATAGCAAATTCAATCCTGGTCAACCTGACACACTCTAATCTATAGCTGGAAACCTAAAAAGGGGTTGATCAACTTCCAAAGTAGGATTTTTGTCCTCAAATTATGCTATTTTCAGTAGGATAAAAGTCACGCTTAGAAAAACACCTGATGAACTTGCTCCATAGGGAATGTCTTGTTGAAGGTTTAACCTTAATACAAAGCACGTTTTCTAGAGCAACCGTCACATATTTCCCATTCTTCTCCTATAAATACCTAGTTATTATCTCCATTTGGACACCTCTGACACCACTAAACATACTAAGATCATTCTAATTCTCCATTAACTAAACTCTAGTCATTTTTCTAATTACTTCCTCGCTCTAAATTTTCCCTCTTTAAGTGTGCACCCTTCAAACTTAGAAGCTTCTTCCAAGGTCTGTGCCTTTCGGACCTTGCTATTTTGAAGAGACTTCAACTGGTATGTGTCCTTCCAACTATCATTGCTTTGAGAGTCTTTCTAAGATCTTCCTTTGGGCCACTTTTAGGATGTGCTTTAAGGTCTAGCCTTTCGGACATGCAGAGTCTTAGAAAGCACTTTCTTGGACCTCTGGGATATCTTTCTAGCCTTTCCTTTGAGAAACCACCAGACCTGATTTCCCTTTGAGACATTTTTAGCTAAACTAGTAGCCTTAAACCCCTAGAGCAATTTGTCTATGAAACATCTCTATTAACTTTTTGCTTACTTCTTCCACTATGCTTCATGCACATGCAGTTTTTCTTTGTTCTTTTGGTCACGCTTTAGTAAGAATAGCAACGAAGTGGGCCTTATGAGTCATTCTTCTTCGAATCTAACTGTCCTCACCATTCCATTGTAGGTCCTACCTTCTAGCATCTACATGTTTTTGAAGACCTTTAAATTCATTGGAACAACCACCAAAGGATCAAAGATGTATGCATGTGCACCCTCGACATATCAAACCCTCCAAATCTACTAGACCCCACAAGCATCAGCAGAAATTAATTTGCGTGCTACTAAACGAGGAAGTAAGATGTTCTTTTTATCACTTTTGCCTTTGAATTGTTTAGAAGGCACGATTCTTACTCTTATATTTTTTTTTTCATACAGAATTTTCATGAATGAAGGTAATTTTAACAAGGTATCTTCCTAATAAGAATAGTTAGCGATCAAGAGAAACTTTTAATTTCATTTATTTTTTTCAGAAAAACAAACATAAAATTTTGTAAAATACCCATAAAAATTTTTAAAATACTACTTCTTAAAAAAAAAATTAATGTCCAATACATAAAAAAAGACTCTTCTAACTTAATAAAAGAAGAAGAAGAAAAAAGAATATAACCTATTTTGGAACCCAAAAAAAAAAAGAATAGATAACCTATTTTATCTAATTCTCTTTCATAGTGAATTTATTTTACATTATCATTGATATACAACTATAAGAGCTGAATGATCATTTTAATAAGAAAAATATCAACTTGCTTTTTTATAGATTATTTTTAAATTTAAATGATTTGTTCTCAGCTTATGAGAAGAAAAACTTGATATAATAATCTGAAGAATTGGCTACACAATCGAATCGAAGATCAATTGATAAGTATTATATTTGCATGTATCTAAAAAGTCATCTTCAATAACCTTGATAATGAAATTATTATACAACATTTTCAATACACAAAAACTGTTTAAAGACAATAGTAAATTAATAATTGCTTTTGACTAAATTTTTGTTGTAATTATAACTAGCCCCGCCTTAATATATATATATATATATATATATATATTGGCTTCATCACTAGATATACCGTTCTTTCTTTTGAAATTTTAATGTGTGTTAGAATAAAGGAAATGGTTTTCGTCTATCCTAAACTCTGTTGTTTATAAGGAAAACGACATAGTCCTTTTTAAAGGCAACAACCTATCATTTTGTCTACCCATCAATGTCATGATTCAAAATTCTATGTCATTTGGCTCAATGAAAGGCACATCATTTTATGAGAAAGAGATTCTTTTAAAATTTTAATATTTGTTAGAATAAAGGATGCGGTTTTCGTCCATCCTAAACTCTGTCATTTACAAAGAAAATGACATATCCCTTTTTAAAGGCAATGACCTGTCATTTTGTAACACCCAGATATATTGATTAAGATTAATTAATTTAATCTGGTTGTTAGTATTAATTAATTTGAAATTTGTAATTATTTTCAATTGTAATATTATTTTTGAATTAATTTTTCGTTTAGAAAATTTTTGTTATAAAATTGACTGCTAAATTGTTCAGTTGCATATGTTTATACAACTGTATTATTTTGATTGTTTCTGAATAGAATATGAACTTTATTATTTGTATTGGGCTTCATTTAAAATTTCACATTTTATAAAAAGTCTAAACCCAATTAATTTTCCCTTTTTCTTTTCTTTCCTTCCTTTTTCTTTCTTTTCTTCCTCTCATTTGTGTAGAACCCCTCTCCCTCCTTTTCTTTCTCCAACTGGTACACACACTCTCTTTCTCCCACAAAAAATTTCAATCTTTCAAACACCATAACTTTCGCATCTTACATCCAAATGAGATTATTCTTTTTGTAAAATTCTTAGAACGAAGAAGAGAACAACACAATATCCATGCTGACTATGTAAATCCATTATCCTTGTGACTCACCGAAGCTCCATCACCGACCTTGCCATGAGCCGTCGCCACCGTCGGTGGCAGTTGACACCACCTACCTCAAAACGTTCATAACAACCTCTATTTCAAAACCCCTAGAGATTTTATCAAAATACTTCTTATATTTTTCTATTTGTAAGGTAGGGTTTTCTACTATCTCTTCCATTTTATTTAAATCCAAATTTGATTTTCTTTTTGTGTTTGATCGTTGATTCATGATGAGAATTTTATATAGCTATTATATGTCATGAAATCCCCTTGAAGTTGTAAAGTGTTGAAATCTTTAAAAGTTCATGTCTAAATCCTTTATTGTTTTCAATATTTCAAGTTTTATTTCAGTGCTTAATGAGAACCTTGATTAAGTGGATGACTTTTGAGAAGGCATGATGTGCTATGTGGTTAGAAAACGATGGATTCATGTTAAATTTGTTAGTGAATATATTTATATTATATGTTTGATAAAATGCCTAAGTAAAGAAATACTTTTATATGATCTAAGTTTTGATTGTCAACTTAAAGAGTGAAATTTTAACTTTTAGGATATGTTCATAGTAATATTCTTATGTATGATCTAATTGTTTGAGTATTAAGTTGAAAAGGATATGGATCATATTGCTTTTGGAAGACTTCTTATTTATGACTATACTCTAAGATATGATACAAGTGAGCATTAATTTTTTTTTTTTGGGTCTATTTGGGGGTTCATGAAAATTTAAGAAATGTTTGTGGTAAATTTTAGTTTTGCAAAGATTGGTGGTTAAATGAGTAGTTTTTGTGTATTTTATCTTGATTCAATATATGGACTTAAAAAGGGATATGTGCATATTAATTGTATGATGAAATACTATAATGAAGAAATTGATAATATATAGGTTGTTTGGCCTCTAGTTGATTTTGTCAATTTTTTTAATAAATTGTCTAAACATATTTATGAGCATATTTGTATCTAAGTAGGAATCAGTAACTTAAGTGTTATGTAAAGAAAGTTAAAAATGATGTAGAAATTATAGAACTTTTCTTTGTGCACAAATTTTAATGCATGTGTTGGGTTGAATTTGTATATAATAAGCGTGTGCCTTACCGATTCCTTTAAAGTTAGAAAAGTAACTTTAGTAGAATGAATTCATAGTTTGCTTTGTAGTAGTATTAACAAGTGAAGGTTAAAGATGTTGTTAGTGGCTTCGTTGATATAAATGTTTTAGAAAGCTTACTTTGTTTCTTGACGATGGGAGATATCTATGTGTAAACTAAATATTTAAGAGTATCGTATTCATGTATATAATTATTTTGGAATTGGATATTTAACTAGTGTTTTACACATATCATGAGTTATTTAATTAGATTTTTGGTTTGTTAAAGGCATTTGTGTGAAAGTATTAGTTTGTTATTTTGACATTGTTAATGCAATTAAACCTTTGGTCTTGAATTGGATTGTTTCTTTTTTCATGATTAGAAAATGTAATTGAGATTTGACCATTCGTTTTAGGCTAGTGAACAATATAATAAGTTCATAAATCCTCGTCGGTGGTTGCCTTAGAGGAACCAAAAAAACTATGATAATCCATTTAGTTTCTGCCTTAGAAACTTATAGGAACTTAAAGTATATCCTTTAAGCTTTATATAGCCGTAAAAATCACATTATTTAGATACCTTTAGCCAAAGATATGTACATTTGAAGTTAGACACTAGTGCAATAAATTTTGCAAAAATCAACTGTGGCTCTGTTTGGTTTTATATATTTTTGGAGACTTTAGTAGAGTCTAAATTATGCATACAATAGCTCATTGCAAAGGTATAGGTAGTAGCTTCAATTAGGTATTGATTTTGTAATTTTTGGAGTTGTATAGAATATTTTATGAATATTCTCGTAACAGTCGCCAAAGCTTATTTTTTCAAAAATAAGTAAGACGAAGAACTGAAATTGCTATTTTTTGATATACAATGCCCACACCCAAACCAACCCTAGAACCTTTTAGGACCTACAAATTTTGACTTGTGGAACTTGGTTTCACTTCATTTGGGATTACGTAGCCTAAGTTATGCTCATTCAAAGTTTTGCTTGGAAACTTTGCGAATCTTGTAGAATTTCTTAAAGTCTAAGAATTTGATATCTTGAGGATTATTTTAAGCAATCTAGAATGGTTCAGGTAATAGCTTACAATGACTCGATATAAGATTTATCGATGTGTTTTCTCTCAACACCAACTTTGCTACTTTGGTAACTTAGGAAATTCTAAGGAATTGAATCTAAAGTGAGATTTAATAAAATACTTGCATTTTTGATATGTTATATTTGCATAATTGTTGCATTGGCATATGCATTGCATTACATTGGTCATTTTGAGCTATTCGCTCAAGTTATGGTATTCAGGTAAGCATAGATTCTTCAACTCTCTTGCTTGGGTCGCGGTATGGTAACTATTTTTAGGATTTTACAGACTATATTAGTTGCTAGTCGTGCTCATGTACGGTTTTACTGTATTTAGTTTTTAATTCTTAATGTGATATTGTATTCTTGTATAGAAACTCTATCGATACAACAGTGTCCAACGTCTATATACTTTTGATACATTTTGTAATTTAGGACTTTTACTATTTTTAATTTTAAGACTCCATAACAATTATTATACCTATTTCTATTAATAGTCTATTTTTTTCTTTTAGATTAGCTTAATCCTTTTATTTTCTTTAATTTTAATTACTAATCCCCATTTTTGGGCGTTGCACATTTTGTCTACCTGTCAATGTCATGGTTCAAAATTTAGTGCCGTTTGGGTTAATGAAAGACACACCGTTTTGTGAAAAACGATTTTTTCTTGTTGCGCGATTGTTGTTAGATTTTTACAAAATAAACGACATATTTTATTTTCTTCTCGATTCACGTTCTTCGGTGTCTTTTGTTCTGAGAGCCGCAAGGAGTTTGTCGTATAAATTTGTTATGGTTACAAGAGGGATTTAAGTAAATAATATTTTTACATTTAATAATTAACATAAACAATAGGTTTTAAAAATATTCATCATAAATAACAGCAATAGGAGTAAATAATTCGCTTGATGAATTTTTTATTTATAATAAGGATTAATTTCAAACGTTCCCTTAAATTATAGCTCTTGCAACACTTTGCTCCTTAAATTTTAAAATGTAATATTTATTCCCCTTGAAGCATGAGCTGTTAATAAAAATGATCATTTTGTTATAATTTTAATAAAAATTTGAGAAATTATTTTAAAACTATAGGTATTTTAGTAACCTATTTTTAAAAATAACCACAAAAACTAAAACTATAATAAACATAGTCTTTATTGATGATTAAAAAAATAAATCAATTGAAACCATAATACTATTAAGATTCCTCTTTATTTTTGATATACCAAAATTTTCTTTAAATTTTTATTAAATTTATGCACCCAAAAAATATTTTGAAATTTTAAAAGTGATAAATACCAATAGGAAAAAAGAATATAACAAAATATATTCAATATAATAAAAAACACAAATGTTTCAAAAAGAAAAAAAAAACTCAATTGGTTTAACAAAGTTTTTTTCATACTTTTAAAGTTTTCATTAGTATTTATAAATTTTAAAATTTCAAATTATATTTTGGGTGCATAAAGTTGGTAAATTTTTAAAGAAAATTTTAGTATATATAAAAAAAAGATCCAAATGGTCTTATGGTTTTAATTATTTTTTTTGTTTTTAATCATCAATAAATATTATTTTTATTATAGTTTTAATTTCAAAGGTTATTTTTATAAGTAGATTATCAAAAAACCCCTAATTTTAAAATTATTTGATAACTTATCCATTAAAAATCTAATAAAAGGACCATTATTGTTAATGACTTGTACTTTAAAGGTAACGAATGTTACATTTTAAAATTCAATAAGCAAAGTATTACAAGGGTCTTAATTTGAGGGAATTTTTATAGTTGATCCTTATAATAGTAGAGTTTTTATCTAAATAAATTTTCTATTCACTTAAAAAATTTATAATTTTCTTTTAAAAAATTTATAATTTTTTTTAAAAAAATTATAATTTCTAAAATATTTTTAAAATCTATTTAATTGTAAAAATATTTTTACTACATTTTTCGCGTTATAAAACAGCTAAATCGACCATTTTAGAAAATAGCTAAAAGGCCATTAATGTTTGTGGAAAGTAATATATGTTTGAGCTCAAAATTAAAGAAAGTAATATATATATATATATATATATATATATAAGAATATTGTGGAAAGTATATTAAGGAGGAAAAAAAATCTGCCATGGTAATTGTGGAAATTAAGGGTATATTTGTTTTATGCATTCTTTGAACTCAATAGGCTCAAATTTAGATTTGAGTATCAAGAATCCTTCATATGCGCGTTTGTTTCCCCTAAAATTTAAATCATTTGAGTATCAAGAATCCAAGTTTTCAGAGTTCTCATCTCTTTAAACTTTTGATACTCGGATATCTTTGTTACAGTAAAAACTAAAATTCTCTCTCTTATATTTAAGGAAAAAAATCATAACTTTTTTATTTGATATCCAATTGAGATGATACTTTTTTCACTGTGTTCCTAATGAAGAGAGGAATAAATCAATATCCATATTGCATACTTTTTTAATATCATTAATATTAAGATTTTATTAGATTTATTAATAAATCAAAAACTATCTTTACTGTCTCTCTAAATACAAATTTTAAATTTATTTTATACTTAGATTAAAACTTAAATGCATATTCAAATGTCAATTTAAATAATAATTTAAATCACTAACTTGAATCCTAATTCAAATAACATTAACTCAAATTAAATTACTGTTTCGAATTCGTTTAGTACTAAACGGACCCTAAAAAGATAACTCCAAAACGTTGACAACCGCAGTGTCGTACGTAGCCTGCAAGGGAGAAAAGCAAAAGCGAAACCAGTAGTATTGGCTCCGCCGCCACCGCCTTATGGTTCGTTGTCTTCCTCCTCGCTTATCTCTCTGATCAGAAAGAACACCCCATTTTTAACATTAGGGTTTCATTCGGAATTCGCAAATTGCCAAGAGAATTTCACTGGAATAAAATAAAACATCGAGAATTTCTATAATCGATTTGGGATTTTTCGGCGATGTCGGCTCGATTGCTGAAGAAAGTTCTCAAAGAACAAGAACAGAAGCTTCAGATAAAGGACCCTCCACATAAAGAAGAAGAAGAAGAAGAAAACGAGGAGGACGAGGAAGAGGAGGACCAGAAGCTCAATTCGGGTTCTTCGATCAATCCTTTCGACCTCCTTGACGATGGTGACGATGGCCGTGTCAGTGACCAGGTTTGATTCTCTCTTCACTTCGATTCTGCTTCTTGTTCGAAATTTCCCTTTTCCATGTCCCTTTTTGTTGCCAAGTTCATAACTTTATTTATTTATTTTTGTTTTAATGATAACAAGACCTAAATTTTGATTCAATTCTATACGTATCACATCCTTCTTAGCTGCTAGTTGGTCCGTTTGAAAATTTTCAGTTGTCTTTTTATTTCTTCAGCTTTGTATTTTAGATGTTTCAGACCGTCAATTCTTATTGTATTCTGTTGATGATACTCTGAACTCTGTTCTTGAAGATTTTAGTTTTGTATTTCCTTTTTATCATTGTAACATAATGAAAGTTTGAAGGCCTTTTGTGATTGATATTCAGTAGAAGTATATTCGCTTAGATGTTGGGTGGGGTGGGGCTTGGGTTTAGAAGGACGCAAGTTCGATCTCGTATTGTATAGGGAAAAGAAAAAGAGAATTGCTTAGATGTTAAATAATGTCCTCCAGACTCCCTATGCTTGTATTATTTGGAATGTGTCCTGCTCTTGATACGCTAGGCCCAACTTCCTAACTCTTGACAAGAGTTTCACGTGCTCATATTGACATCAAGTCGAGAAATTCATGCATAAGTGTGTCATAAACTATTTTATCCTTAGTGGTAGCCTTTAAGGGGAGACCAATATGACACTGGACGTATTCGAACTTCCTTAGCTTCGCACATTAATCACGTTCTCGTTCTACTTTGATTCTGACCGCTTGATATACAAGATTGTTGAAGTGATTTCTACTGAAATTGAGAATTATGTTTGGGTTCTTTGTTTCATCTGTTGAGATTGTTGACAGCTATAACAAGGTTAACAGTGCTGCTGCTATACTGTGCACTTAAATTGAAATTGTCTTTTTTGGTTTAGGAGGGTGAATCAGAAACTGCTGATGATTCCTTGTTTGCAAGTAGAGACAAGCAAGATGTACGTGAGCGAAAAAGTTCCGTAGACGCAATTCCTACATCTACTCACAAATCAAAGAAGAAGAAAAAGAAGAAGAACAAGGAGGGTTCTTCTGCAAGAACAGATAAAGTTGAGAAGCCCTTGGATGAGATTTTGGAATCTTTATCTTTAGACATTAACAATTCTAGTCTTCAGCATGTTCCTGATAAAGCTAAAGCAGCAGATTCAAGACGTCATGATAACCTGGTCAAACAGTCTACAGCCTCAATACTGCAAGTAGATCCAAAATACCTAAATGCTGAAAATGAGCTCCGAAGAATATTTGGTTCTAAGGTGGTAAAATCGTTTGAGAAAACTAATCAAACTGGCAGTTCAAGACAGGCTCGTGGTGTAAGACGTGGAGGTTATAATCCTAAAAAGACTGTTCTTGTTACTCCATCAGAACATTGGCATCGCTGGGATGGTTCTTTCTCCATGGAATTCATTGAAGTGAAAGATGGGTACCACTACTTTAGGTAAGATCATTTTTTGTTTCTTTGTTGCGTCGTCTTCTTTTTCTTCCTTCAAAATTCTTGTTTATCTATACTTATTTTGTGCTATGATTTAGATATGTGCATTCATCGTCCTATTATCAAGCTCAGAGTGCATTTGAAGCTGCCAAAGCTATTCATGATCTCAACGGCATTGCAAATATTTTATTGTACCACCCTTATCACTTAGATTCACTTATAACAATGGCGGATTACTTTAAGTTTGCGGGAGAGCACCAAATGTCAGCAGATGCTATTTCAAAGTGTTTATATGCATTGGAATGTGCATGGCATCCGATGTTCACACCCTTGCAGGGTAATTGCCAATTAAAATTCAGCGATGAAAAGAACAAACCTTTGTTTACAGCACTCTTTGCTCACATGAAGAATATGGATAGGCGTGGATGTCATCGATCTGCTTTAGAAGTTTGCAAGTTATTGCTTTCTCTGGATTTGGATGATCCAATGGGGGCCAAGTTCTACATTGACTACTTATCATTGAGAGCAGAGGAGTATGCATGGCTAGAACAATTTTCTGAAGATTATCAAAGTGATAACTCCTTATGGTTGTTTCCAAATTTCTCTTATTCCCTTGCCATTTGCCGCTTTAATCTCGAGAAAAATGAGTCAGCGGATGGTACCCATGAAATGACTACAAAGTCTAGCTCAGCTGATCTTATGAAGCAAGCTTTGATGCTTCACCCGTCGGTCCTTAAGAAATTGGTTGAGAAGGTACCATTGAAGGACCAGGCTTGGACAGGTATCATTAAGCATGCATTTTTCCGAACAGAACAAGGTGGAAGCCCAACCTTGGATCACCTAATCAACATGTACGTTGAAACAAATTATCTTATATGGAGGCTTCCGGATCTACAAAAACTGTTGAGGGATGCTGCTCAAGAGGTTATTGAAACGCTTAAACATGATAGCAGTGAGGTGGATGATTGGGCATGCGTTAGAAAAGAAGCATTTTCATCTGAGAAAAATGAGTTAGTTTCTCAATTTTTAGTCACTGTCGCTTACTTTTGCTCTAGCTAGTCAGTTCCTTATATAGTTTATTACTAAATAATAAACATGTGTCCATTATTTTGTTACTTGTTACTGAATTGAAGCTTTTAATTGGTATGGAAATTTATTTTCTGTTGCAAGGGAGAATGATCTTTTGCTTCTTGTTCCCTAGGTATCGCCATTTATTGGTTTTGGATTTCTCCCATTCAGTGCCAACCCTTCCACCTGAAAATCTGCAACACTTTATGGTTGACCCAAGGATGAGGGATGTTTTGCCCAATGACGGCCATGTTGCAAATGCAAACGACGGCATCCCCGCTCCTCGCAACGTTGCAAACCGAAATGCAGTAGCCGTTTTGCTTGAATCATTGTTACCATGGGTTCATTATGGGGATGCAAATGGAGCAGCTGAAGATGGGAATAACCAACCTGACAGGCATGGCCAAGAAGATGAACAACGTTGAGGTAAAGTTCCTTCGAAAGCCTTATAGCTATCTTGGGGCGGTGCTTGATACAACGAATTTTGTTTCAGCTGGTAGCGAGGAATATAGAAACTACGGCGGAGGAGACTGAACCTCTATTTTCTAGGACTGGTTCATCAGATATTCGGATTATTCATGTAATTGGATTGATTTTGGTAATAACAAATGGTATACTTAGTACTTTAAAACTTGATTACCCATATGTGAAATAACTTGTATGAACTCTTTGTTAGCAGATTAGTTATTTTGACAAAGACACTGTGCTTTGATTTTTATTAAAATAAAATCGTCACTAAACCACAGGGTTGCTGGAAAATGACTGCCACAAAATTGTGAGAAGTCTCTGTCAAAAGATATCCTTTTCGTATATGAAGGAAACGATGTGTTTTTTTTCCGTATAATATCATGTTGTTCGTTCGTTTGACAAGTACATTAGCGTGACTCTCGAGTCCAAATAAAAATCTATAACGTATCAAGAAAAAGTTCAAACAAACCTAAAATGAGAAAATTGTGAAAAATGACGTTAAAAATGCCGTTTTCAACCACAGGTGAAATACAATGGAAGACGACATTTGAAGAAGTGGTGTGCCGTTTCTTTGTACGCTGATTAACGGCAACTAAAGCGATGTGTTGTGTGTTAGCTGGGGGAAGGAAAATTGGAAAACAGCACTGACTCAGAAGGAAACTAAACTAAAGACCATTAAGAAAAATGCGGCGAGATCTCCTCGGCATCACGAGTTTTTTCCTACGGTAGAGGGTGACGGCATCGTCGAGGCAGTGGGGCAGTCGGAGCAGAAAGGGAGGAGGAGAAAGGGAGAGAACAAGATGAAGAAAGATGACATAAATAACTTAATGGATGTTTGAAATTCAGAGAAATAATATATAAAGCCATCCTCGTGGCCATTTTATGTTTTAAAATGCATTAGAATGCGGCAGAATTTGCATTGTGAGTGTCAACCATCTGAAATGCGCGAGGCCTAGTAAAGGCAGGAAGTTAAACTGTGACTTCCCCGTGGTTTGGGGGCAGGGGTTAAGCATCCAAATCAACAATGAACACTAACTGACCGTGTAACAATTCATTGTACGGCCGATCACAGTGTTTTGAAATTGATAGGCTGTTTGGCAACGGTTTCTACTATACGGTTTTCACCATAAACTTAGTTATGAACAGTGTAAAGCTCTCGTATGCTAAAAAAATTGCTATAATTTAAAACTCTCATAAGCTACAGTAGAGGTTGTTCCCATCACGGGTTTTTACCACATTTTTAAACACTCTATGAGTATTGCCGTGGGACTCCTGGAAGCCCCAACTCCACAAGACAAGAGTGCCTGGTGTCTTGCGGAGTTGGGGCAAAGAAAATCGCAAATTTTTTTATTTAACCTCCCAGGGCAGTATAAGCGGTAAAGATGATATAGTTTAATTCTACTGAATGAAGATGTTGGTGAAAAGTTGCCTCACTTTAATCCCACTTACTATTTTATTGAGGAAAAAAATGCGCAAGGGCATTCTACGTAAATTTTGGAGGAGTTTGATCTAAATCAAATCAATAAGAAAATAAAATACATAAAATCATTGAAATAAAATTGGAATTTAATCTAATAACCCTTAAAATTTTATATTTATTACTAATATTAATATGACATGATATTTATGTGGGGTAGCAAGACAACTGGTCTAATTTTGTTCACTGAATTAAAATATAACTTTAATTTGTAAATATTTAATATATTTTCAAAAAATATCATTAAAATAATTATTATATAATTATGTAATACAAAATAAGATATTATTAAAATAATTTCTACATCATTAAGGCATTTTAAAGATATTTTAAATATTGTGTTGACTTTCAATTTCACATCAAAAATTTGGTCATATATTGTAATTTTTTTATATCTATATGTTATATAGCATGTTAAATTAAGACTCAGATATTAACATATAATTCATTTAATTATTTTTCAGATTATTCTTCATAATACAATATATAAAAACTTAAATAAATTCCAAGTTCCAAATAATTTGTTTAAGTGCTCCATCTATCCTCATCACTCTGTAATACTTTTTTTCCCTTGAGAAACAACTAGGAATGGTTGCCTTTTGCTAACTGTAATAGCCTATTTGGTATTAGGTAGTTCTAACCAACTTTTCAGTTAAATATAGTGTAAAGCTCTTACAAGTTACAGTAGAAGCAAAAAAGTTACACAATATAAAGTTATCAGATGTTACAGTATTATAATTTTATCCAATAGTTCTAACCACCGTGTCAAACATCCTATAAAAAAATATTTACTAAAGATGATAAAAAAAAGACTTTCTATCCTTAATTAAAAACAATGAGGGTAAATAATCTTTTTTAATTTTTAAATAAATAGTTAAAGTTTTTAAAAACCAAAGAAATGGCTTTTTTACATTAATAATATACACCAGTATATATGTCAACTGATTTGTGATTAGTCAAATTATCAGTGATAAATTATAGCTAAGAAGCCATGTATTAATATTAATCAATAATCCAATTCTGTAGAAAAAAATTTCCTCTAAGGAGCAAAATGGTCATCATAATTTTAAAAAGCTGGTTGTTTATCGAAAAATATGGTTTAAAAAAAAAAGAAAAACAAAATAGGATTACGTTTCTCAGTTCTCTGCAACTTCTCCTCCACGGACGGCGAACCTCGGCAAGCCCAAGGCTTGTCTTGTTTCCTTGTAAGACTACCTGGAGCATTTTCACCACTCAAAAAAGGTCTTCTCTTCACTAATCTTGGCCTTTTATTCCTTTCTAAACAAATTTTGATTCATATATAGTTCCATTTCAGTGTCCGTCGATTCTGTATTACGAATTCTTTTTTGTTTTTTTTCAAATCTTAGTTCCTTGCGGAACATCTCAATCTCCACTTGCTTAAAATTAATAAGGTTATAAATTGTAATTCATAGTTTTTTCAATTTGTCGAGAAGAAACAGGAAACCCAGGTTTTTTTATTTTTTTTATTTTTTTATTTTCTTTAAGGAAATGGGAATATGTATCTCTGCATAGTATTATGTTTATTTATATAATACTGGAGTGGAGTGATGAAAATTACTCTGACAAATGGAATAAAGTGAATATAAAATAGATAACTCAGGTTCTTGCCTGCATATTATTAGTTAAGATGCTGGACTGTATGCTTCTTTGTCAAGATCACTCTTCAAACTCACAGTTGAGTTTCAATTAACTTCCTGATTTTCCCCACCTATATATTGCATTGATCATGGATGCTTTATGGTTAAACAGGCTCAAAAAAGGTTGATTTCTGAGGGGTTTTTTTTATTTTTTATTTTTCCAAGGAATCGGGTAATTGAACGATTAGAAAGAGTGCCATATATTTGTTTATCTTTGACTTAGGTTGTATTGGAAGTTTATTTAAGTGGATACAAGTCGTTGTAACAGTTAGATTATTCTGGCAGTGGGTGGTCTTATGGGCTATTTGAAGAGTGGCAGCCAGAAGTCGTTATTGGCAGGGGGATTATCGGCCTCACTACTCAACTATGTTTACACTCGGCTTCCTACTAGCCCTATTTTTGCATCAACTCTTGGGCGTGGTGAGAGCTCTTTGCACCTCCATAATTTTGTATGCTTTTGTAGTTGCTAGAGTATTGGCCAAGTGATTTTGTTATAATGACCGTATATTTGGTGTGTTTCTTTTCTTGATTTTTTTCATTCGAACTGAATTTTAGTCCTGAAAATGGAGAAGAAAATAAAGTTGCAAGGTAAAGTAAACAAGCATGCATTATGACGGACACCTTTCTACAAGCTAAACTTCATAAGCACTGAAGGTGGAAATGTAAGAGGGTTTTTTGCTTTTCAGATTCTGATGAATTTGCTTATGGCAGAATTTTCCCGAGTTCTCTTCCTTTCATAGGGGATTTTTGTAAGGCATTTTGAATGCTGGGATGTGTTGTGGGAGTCAATTTCTTCTTGTTTTCTGCTAAAGAATAAAGGTCAACTTTTGATTCGCTAACTACTAGACGCTGGATTCTGATGGCCAGGAAGTAGATATATTTATTGTTGTTCAGTTTTCATTACGAAGTGAATTGGAATTTACCTCAAGTTCGTAATTTCTTTTGTCATGCCCTGTTTTTTCAGGTTTGTCTGTTGCAGTGCTACACAAATTGAAAAAATCCATCTTTGAGAGCGAAATTCTTGTTCAAAATGCAAAGCTCCTTCAGGCCCCAGCCATTCACCTCCATGGAAAAACCTTCCAGGCCAAACCACAAAAAAGCTGCCATTCCCAACTCGCGGACCTCCTCTTGGTCGCCTCCCTCACCAAGACCCTATTGGACTCCGGCACTCGTTACCTTCCTGACCCTCACTCCATCCCTCTCTCTGAGCCTATCCTCCTCCAAATCCTCGGCAACAATTCCCTCCACATCTCCAAGAAGCTCGATTTCTTCACTTGGTTCTCTCTTAACTCCGACCTCAAACCCTCCTCTCGCTCCTATTCCCAGATCTTTCGAGATCTCTGCCGTGAAGGCCATCTCCATGAGGTCTCAGACTTACTCAGTTCAATGAGGCAAAACAAAATTGTTGTCGACTCGGGGACGTTCAAAACCCTACTAGATGCGTTCATTCGTTCTAGTAAGTTTGATTCTGCCTTGGAAATCTTGGACGTCATGGAGGAATTAGGAGTCTCCTTGAACTCAGACATGTACGACTCTTTCCTAATCACTTTGGTGAGAAAAGATCAATTGAGTTTGGCCTTGTCTATATTCTTTAAGATTCTCAAAGACAGCTCTCAAATTCCTAGCTCAATCGCCTGCAATGAATTGCTTGTTGCACTTAGAAAATCTGACATGAGAGTTGAATTCAAGCAAGTTTTTTATGGAATTAGGGAAAAGAAGGGTTTTGGGATGGATATTTGGGGGTACAATATTTGCATTCATGCGTTTGGGTTTTGGGGTGATTTGGGTACTTCTTTGAGCCTTTACAAAGAGATGAAAATTTCTGTGGGTACAGATTTATGCACTTATAATAGTCTCATTCATGTTCTTTGCTTTTTTGGGAAGGTGAAAGATGCATTAGTTGTCTATGAAGAATTGAAAGGGTCTGGTCATGAGCCTGATTTTTTCACTTACCGAATCCTGATCCAAGGATGTTGTAAATCTTATAGAATAGACGATGCCAAAAGGATCTTTAATGAGATGGAGAACAACGGATATCACCCCGATACAATCGTGTACAATTCCCTCTTAGATGGGTTGTTGAAGGCGAGGAAGGTTAGTGAAGCCTGCAAGGTGTTTGAGAGAATGGTTCAGGATGGCGTGAGAGCTTCATCTTGGACTTACAACATTCTAATTGATGGATTGTTTAGGAATGAAAGGGCAGAGGCTGGTTACACCATGTTTTGTGACTTAAAGAAGAAGGGCCAATTTGTGGATGGTGTTACTTATAGCATTGTGGTGCTGCAACTTTGCAGGGAAGGTCTGCTTGAGGAAGCTCTAAAGTTGGTGAAGGAAATGGAAGGCAGAGGGTTTGTTGTTGATCTGGTTACTATAACTTCGCTCTTGATTGGGTTGTACAAGGAGGGTCGGTGGGATTGGACAGACAGGCTCATGAAGCACATTAGAGACGGTAATTTGTTGCCAAACGTGTTGCGTTGGAAAATCAATTTGGATGCTTCATTGAAAAACCCACAAAGCAAAAGAAAGGATTACACACCAATGTTCACATCTAAAGATGAGTTTAGTGAGATTATGAACCTGATAAGGTCTGCCGATGCAACAATGAAGGACCATCTTGTTCAAGATAATGTTGAGGTCAAAGATGATGATAGTATATGTTCTGATATTGATCAGTGGTCATCATCTCCGTATATGGATCAGTTGACCAATCAAGTTCTGGCCGATGACCATTCCTCACAGTTGTTTTCACTATCTAGGGGGAGGCGAGTTCAGGCAAAAGGGGGTGGCTCGTTTGATATTGATATGGTCAATACTTTCTTGTCCATATTTTTGGCCAAGGGAAGGCTAAGTTTAGCGTGCAAGTTATTTGAGATTTTCAGTGATATGGGCGTTAACCCTGTAAGTTACACTTACAATTCGATGATGACTTCATTTGTCAAGAAGGGCTACTTTGATGAAGCGTGGAACATCCTCGATGAAATGGGAGAGAAGGCTTGTCCAGCAGATATAGCAACATACAATGTGGTAATCCAAGGCCTTGGCAAGATGGGAAGGGCAGATCTAGCTAGTGCTGTTTTGGATAAGCTAATAGAGCAAGGTGGTTATCTTGACTTAGTTATGTACAACACACTAATTGATGCATTAGGGAAGGCTGGTCGCATAGATGAAGTAAATAAATTCTTTGATCAGATGAGGGCTAGTGGGATTAATCCTGATGTCGTAACTTACAATACACTTATTGAAGTTCATACCAAGGCTGGTCGGCTAAAGGATGCATATAAATTCTTGAAAATGATGCTGGATGCAGGCTGCATTCCGAACCATGTCACAGACACGACTTTGGATTTTTTGGGAAAGGAGATTGAGAAACAGAGGTATCAAAAGGCATCAATCATGCGCAATAAGGGGGATGATTCTTAAGACTTTTATTTTTATTTTTATTTTTGTTTTCTGGTGAGGGTAGTTTTCAGTGGTATAAAATCGATTGTTGCTTGCAAATTGACAATTTCATGTCCAATTATCATAACAAGCATTTTTGCACCACAATTTATCCAGTTAACAATTGACATGTATGCTGAAACAAATTATCTGATATGGAGGCTTCCGACTCTGCAAAAAGAGATGTCACCCAGGAAGTTATTGAAAAAACACTTAAAAATGATAGTAGTGAGGCGAAGGATCGGGCTTGCCTAAGATAAAAAGCATTTTCGTCCGGGAAAAGTTGGTGAGCATCTCTATTTATACTCATTGTCATATTTACTTTTGCTCTAACTAGTCAATTCTATATCTAGTTTATTTCTGCATAATCCACTTCCGCTCACTAATTTTGGCTACTCAATACTGAGTTGAAGCTCTAGATGGGTGTGGAAATTCTATTTTTGTAACGGAGAATGATCTTTTCCTTCTTGTTTCCTAGGTATGGCCATTTATTAGTTTCAGATTTCTCTCTTCAGTGCCAACCATCCCATCTGTAAATCTGCAACTTTATGATTGACCCAAGGATGAGTGATGCCGTGCCCAATGAGGGCGAGGTTTCTGATGCAAACAACGTATCTACGTTCCTCGCAACATTGCAAACCGATATGCATTGGCCATCTTGCTTGAATTGTTGCTACCGTGGTTCATTATGGGGATGTAAATGAACCAGCTGAAGATGGGTATAACCAACTTGACGAGCATGACCGAGGAGATGAACAACAGTGAGGTAAAAGGTTCTTTGAAAGCCTTGTAGGAATTTTGGGGCCAATTTTGTATCAACTAGTGGGGATGAATGTAGAAGTTGTGGCTGAGGAGATTGAACCTATGTTTTTTAGGTCATCAAATTGTTCATGTAATCAGAGGCAAAGCCACGTAGGGATGAGGGTGGGCGACTATCCTCCTTGAATTTTTTTTTTCCTTATAATTTTGTATATGAAATTCTACAAAAATCTACAAAAAAATCTATAAAAAAAAAAATTGTATTCCGTCCTCTTCCTTAAATCACATTTCGTCCCTTAAAATCAATTCACATTTCACCTCATTAATTCAGTAACACCTTCGCCCTTCTTCAATAATTTTTCTGGCTCCGCCCTTACGTGTAATTAGATTGTTTGGCAATAACAACAAGTGCTATGTTTGTAACTTTACCATAGTGAAGTTCATGATACCCATTTATGCTTTAACTTGATTACCCAATATGTGAAATAACTTAGTGTGAACTCTTTGCAAGTACATAAATTACGTTGACAAAGAAAATGTAGTTCAATTGAACGCGAAGGCATTATTGATTTTTTTTTTTTTTTAGTTCACGCCTTTCTCGTAAGGGAAATTTATATAAATGTACTTACATAATGATATATTTTATGTTTATTCAAAAAGTATTATTATCTAATTTGGACCTCCTTGTATACTAATATCTATAGGAAATTGTTTAATAAATTTATACAATTTGATAGTTAATATTGAATTTTGACTAATTCAATGACAAAAATGCCCTTAAAAAGAGAATTAAAAAAAGCTTAAAATTCATCTTTTTAAAAATCTGGAAAAAAATTATTAAAAAAGCAAATCCACAGTGTGATTTGAGTTTTTTTTTTTTTCCTCTTTTTTCTTTGTTTTCCTTTTTTTTTTTTTTCCTTTTAAGGATATTTTGGTTTTTCAGGCTCAAAATAGAGAATTTACGAATTTAGGTTTGACAAGGTTATAATAAGATGGTATACTTTTTGAGTAGACAGACAAAAAATACTAAAGAATGACGTGTTTTTTTGAGGTGTAAGTCATGCCAATTAAAATGACATGTTAGTACTTGTAGAATATTACTAATTAGTTTGTTTGTTTGGCAAGCACATTAGGGCAACAACGCGCAAGTTCAATAAATGTTCACTCAAAAACGTTAAAATAAACTGAAAATAAGTATACTGTGAAAAAAGACGTTAGAATATGTCGTTTCAACCACAGATGAAGAATACGTTTGTCAACGTAGTTAGAATAATTTTATTATAGTATATAAGAGCTTTACAGTATAGACTATTTTTTATTTATACTGTAACATGTAAGAGCTTTACACTGTAGCAATTAAACGACATTTGAGGAAGCTTAATATGCTAGTTTATCTACATGCGAGTAACAGATGTAAATTGTTGTAGTATTTGGCATACTCATTCCAACTCATCAGTTTTAACTTAAATATTATCAATGACGTAGCGGAAGCATATAAAAAAGATAATAGAAAAAATGATATATTCTTAAAACCCATTGATTCAATTAGAATACCAAAAAATCCGTTAGTTATCTATGAACACCGAAAAGTAGGACTTCTATAAGCCAGTTGATTCACTCATAATACTTAGGAAAATATCCATCAATCACTCGTTGATTCCACAGAATACCAAAAAAGATTGGAAGAAAAAAAGAGGAGAAAAAACTTCTCTAAACTTTTATTGATAACAACTCTGAATAATCTGAATGAACTTTAAAAATAAGAAACTATTGTAGCCTATTTATAAAATTCTAAATGCATAAAATAAATAAAAAAAGATAGAAAATAATCATAAAATTCGTAACCACAGTCTATCAGATAAAGGGAAACAAATCTAATGGTTTAAATTTAAGAACAACTTATAAAATCTCTAATTTTGGCAAATTCCTTTTCTGCTTAGCATGCACATCTGGTTGACCGATGGAAGGCCAAGACGTTGTATCAAACATGCCAGCTTCAAGATTCATCCTCAAATCTTGAGTAGCTTCAAGTAAAAAGAAAAGAGCATAGTCTACTTCATGAATTTAGGATGAACCTCCTTGAGAGCAAAAAATTGGTGGAACTTACGGGTACAATCCTTTTCCATGCTAGGCAAAAAAAAATTTATCACATTGAATTTAAACATCGCCAGCATGGGAATAACTGCATGGAAAGGAATGTGGGGAAGGAGACATCGAAAAAGGAAAGTATCTTTGTCGACGATTGCGGTAGAAACTGAATCTAAATCTTCTTCTTCTTCTCCATTATAAATGTCTTCTTCTTCTCCTTTATCATTGTCAAAGATTAGATCAAAATTAATTATTTGATCATCAGATTCTCCATAACTTTTGTTGAAGATTGGACCACAATCAAATCTTTCTCTATCATCTTCATCTCAATCTCCATCGAAAAGATCCTTTTCTTCACAGGTGTCATAGAAAAGGGGATTTTCATGTTCTTCCTTGTCGTCAAAAAATTCTTCTTCATCATCAAAATCTTCTTCTTTTTTTTTCATGCTACAAGGCAAGAGCATCGAGTTTCTCCACAATAGCATTAAGTTGATCCTAAAAACGAGTGAGTACTTCAGGATCGATGTAAACAGGTGCGATTGTAGTGGCAGTACCAGTGGTGGAAGCACAAGCAGGCGGCGAGTGTACCGTCGGTTCTACAGGAAGACAACATGCGTAAGATCAGTGTAGGATAATTTGTCTTTGATACCAACTGACATAGCAGAAGTTTATAAAAAAAATAAATAGAAAAAATGATAAATTCCTAAAACCTGTTGATCCAATTATAATACCAAAAAATCCGTTGATTCTCCATGAATACCGAAAGGTAGGACTTCTCCAAGCCTCATTCAGAATACATAGAAAAATAGGCATCATTCACTCGTTGGTTCTGTAGAATACTGAAAAGATTGGAAAAACAAAAAACAAAAAAAAAACTTATCCAAACTTTTATTAATAATAACACTGAATAATCTAAATGAAACTCTGAAAATAACAAACTATTGTAGCCTATTTATAGAACTCTAAATGAATAAAATAAATAAAAAAGATAGAAAATACTCTTAAAATTCGTAACTAAAGTCTATCAAAAGAAGGAAAACAAATCTAATGGTTTAAATTTAAAAACAACTTAAAAAGTCTCAAATTTCGACAACTTCCTTATCTGCACAACATGCACGTCCGGTCGACAAGTGACACACAGGTGGTAGACCGGTGAAAAGCAAGGTTGCTAGATCAGTGTAAAGCAAAAGTAACACATATAAAGTTTTTATATACTATATTACTTTTAATTATAACATTCAGTTTTAACTTATTTTTAAAACGTGTGTTTTGCCTTGCAAGCAGTGAACACGAAAAAACAGATTCCTCCATCCATATTTAAGTATAAACGGCGTGTCGTTTACGGGTTTCCAAGAAATGAGGGTAAAATGGTCATTTCATGCCCGTGGTTAATTCATCAGAGGAAAGTTGGGGGAAAAGTAAACGAAGAAGAAACGAAGATACCAGAACATCACATGGAAGATACCAGAACATCACATGGCAGGGGCATTGTTTGGCGTTTCACAGTCTTCTCTTCTGCTACACCCGAAGATCGGATTCTCCCACAGAAGAGCCATTTTTTTCGCCTGCGAAGGACCTCCGGGACTGTCATCTCCGCCGTCGAATCCTGCCGCCACCACCAGGTATCAGCTGTTCGGAACTTCCTTTGGCAGTTCTCATCTTCGCAACGTACCCCGAAAGCCTCTCTGCGCGGCGATCGTCTCTGATCCCAAAGCGTCCGACAACGTCACCGCCGACTCGGCGAACAAGGGCGCCGACATTGAATTGGACACCGGTGGTGGCGCCGGAGACGGATTCTGCGATCGCGGCGATAGCGGCGGAGGAGGCGGCGGAGGCGGTGGAGGTGACAATAATCGCGACAAGGAGGACGGTGACGGCGAATCGCACGAGAAGAGCAAGAAGAAGATGGCGTTGTCCATGTCTCAGAAGTTGACTCTCGGATATGCAGCCCTTGTCGGAGGTGGGAAAAAAAAGTTCTGCATCTGTAAATTGAAATATCTTGCTCTTCTTATGTTTGTGTTGATAATTGGATGATTGTGATTGTTTTTTCGGTTTTTGGTGGTTCCGATCGTTCAGTTCAGCATCGGCATTTTTCCATTTTGAAATATCTTGCTCTTTTCTGTTTACCTTGATCATTGGATGATTTTGATTTTTGATTTTTTGGTGGTTCATTTATTTATAGCCAAGCATCGGAATCGTGAAAAATTGCTAGGATTTCCGTTTTAGATATGTACTTGTGTGTGAACTTTCAAGTGAACTCTCTGAGTTCCCTTACCTATAAATTGAATTGATTATGGTTGAATTTAGTTGAGGCTTCAGGCTTCATATTTAGCTCATGAACGAGAGAGAGGGAGAGAGAGAGAGAGAGAGAGAATTGATTATGGCTACTTATAGTCAGGCTTCGTGTTTAGCTCATGGAAATAAGAGAGAGAGATAATTATGGCTACTTATGTCCCAAAAAAAAATTATAATAATAATTATGGCTACTTACAGTTCATGCTTCATGTTTAGCTCATGAGAGAAAAAAGGGGAAAAAACCGAGAGAGAGATTTGGTTATGGCTGCTTACATTCATGCTTCATATATAGCTAATGAGAGAGAGAAAGAGAGAATTGATTTTTTTAGGTGTTTTAACTAAAACTTTTTTCTGCATGAATCAGCAAGTCGAGAGCTAGAAAAGGGCCATACTTTTGTTTAGAATTGATGTCTTTTTGACATAATTGTATTTCGAAGTTTGTGTATGCACATACAAATCATTGCAAAGTAAAGGTTGATTTATTTTGGCAGTGGGTGGTCTTATGGGCTATTTGAAGAGTGGCAGCCAGAAGTCGTTATTAGCAGGGGGAGTGTCAGCCTCGCTACTGTATTATGTTTACACTCAGCTTCCTACTAACCCTGTGTTTGCATCAACTGTGGGGCTTGGTAAGAGATATTTGCACTCTTATTAACGTTACTGCATAATTTTGTGTGCTTTTCTAAGCTGTTTAGGAACATAATTCTTTTTTTTTTTGAAGTGTTTGGGAACATAATTCCCAAGAATTTGAGTCAAAGTTGGTTTGAAATTCAAATTTTGAGAGAGAAAACATCCACAATTTGAACTACATTAGCAAACAGCTGCTGTTGCTAAAGTAGCATGCCAATTGCCAAGTGATTCTGTTAATGAGGATCCAACTGTTAGTGTGCTTCTTTTCTGGTTGCTGACGTGGCGTGATTTTGTTACAAGGACACAACTGTTGGTTTCTTTCTTTTTTATTATTGTTTTCTTAAGAACTCAACTTGAGCCTGGAAAGTTGGAAAAGAACGAAGTGGAAGTTAAAGCATCCATTATGTTGGATGCATTTCTACAAGTTAAACTTCATAAGCACTGAAATGGGATCCTAAGAGGGGTTTTCAGTTTGCTGATTTTTTGAACTTGTTTGTGGCAGAATTGTCCCAAGTTCTCTTCTTTGTTTGATGACTTATGGTGGTTAAATGTTTGTCATATTTGCATCTGCAGCATAAAAGCTCAACTTTTTACATGTTAACGACTAGTCACTGGACTTTCATGGCCAGGAAGTAAATTCATTTGTTGCTGTTTGGTTTTCATCACAAAATGAGTGCAAATTCACCTTGATTTCTATCACCATCCCTTTTATTTTACAGGCTTGTCTGCTGCACTGCTAGGAGTGATGGGCTCTCGTTTTCAGAGGTCCGGGAAGATATTTCCGGCAGGCGTCGTTTCTCTTGTCTCGCTTATAATGACCGGTGGCTACTTGCATGGGATCTTGCGCAGTGCTCACTGAAAAAGAAGTGCATGATGTTCAATGCTGTATGTTAACTGATGGTAGCAAGTAGTGACTTCTCAACGTGCTTAAATCTCAAACCATGTTATGGTGGATTTTGTATTCAGTGTCATGGCTTGTAGACTTCTTATGGCGTGTAGACTTGTTTTGTGGGATCTCGCTTTTTTTGGTCTCAACCTTTTTTGGGAGAATAATTCACTCTTGCTTTGTAGGCTTGCGCTTCTCTTCCTGCCTCCCAACTTCTCTCAAAGTGATTCAAGAACACGCTTTTTGAAAATAATTTACTTTGTTTCAGGTGGAAACAGATCATTTACAGTCTCAATTGATCCACACAGAAGTTTGAGTTTAAATCTGCGATGTTATTGTTCTTGGCTGTCCCTCTAGAATCTAGTATTAAATACCGAAACACTTGAGTAATGAAATAAGGTGTCAAAATTTAACTGAAAAGGACAACCAATAGAATGGATAAATGAGATAATAGATTTAAACTCTAAAAAACTTACATAAAACTGCAGTCAATAGTCTTTTAAGTCTCTTAAAAAATTCTCGAGCAACTCTTACGGCAAGCTGGCGTACGAAGGTAGGGCCATCATGTGATTCCATTTTGTATGCTAAGAGTGTGGGAATATTGTAGCAGTATAAAGTTTTCACGCCGTAGTGTAAAATTTTTACATGTTGTGATGTTTTAGTTCTAACTTATTAGTTCTAACTACGTTTTTAAACACACTCTATAGACCAGAATTTAACTTCGATCACAAGTAAAAGGGGTACATTAGCCAACTAAGGAAGCAATCCCAGACCAAAAACCTTGTCATTCGTTCAAGTTTGGACTGAACACGACAACAATTAATGAGAAAATTGCACAAATAAATTCAGATGCTTTACAAAGATGGTGCAAATTTCAAAGACAAGGTATGAACAACTTCACAAGAACTATAACCATGAGACATTAGGGAATAATATGTATGACACAACATAAGTTATATGTCACAAAGCAATTCAAGCACCACTACTAGCAGTTAACTTTGCTTTTTGAAATATGTGCTAAGGTCCACATTTTTGTTACAACATTAAAAAGTTCCCCATGATCCAACGAAGACTTTGTAACTAGTTCAAACAAGATGGTTGCAGCAATTGGTTAATATTCCTTTTGAAACACGTTCTTCGAGGCAAATTGAAGTTTTACTGCAGACTGCAGAGGTTAGATTTGCATGTCATTTTCTACTTTCATTGCTGGTGAAGAAGGATATGGGTTCTTGCTAACCAGCCTGCAAGAAAGAAAAATAGAATGATACACGTATTAGAGGTTGACTTGCTTCTAAGATCAAACATTACAAAGAATTTTCCTGGATCAACATATGATAATGACAAACAAAGAATAGATCATGTGATAGGCAACTTCTTATACTAATTGCGACCTGGTGCAGCGCCCCCAAATTTAAAATACAAAGGGTATGGAGCACGTTCAAAATAGAAGGAGAGGTCCCATGGCAGTGTTTTAATGCGGTACCTGTCCCGTCGCTTTTCCAAGAACCGCTGAAGGGAGTGCCTCCTAGCAATTGGAAATTCTAAACAAAACAAACAAAAAAGTATAGTGGAGATCATGAATCCATCTTTAACAACTTTTTTTCTAAAAAGAAATATAACAATATTGTTGTGCATCATTGCTACCACATTCCATAATTTTAGTTTAGTGGTGCAATTATTACCAGCTTGCATCTTGCAAAGAGTACTCTTCTGAGCAGGGCATAGCTGGGCCAACAACGAACCCATTGCAGCTGCAGTATTTTGCACCGCAGGCAACGTTGCCTGAAGTTGTGTGCTGGAGGCATTGTCCGCCTCAATAGTCTTCATGTCACCCGACTTGATGGCGGCGGCAGCGGCAGCAGCAATGCGTAGAATTTCATTGACCTGTTTAGAGAAAGAAAAGAAGAAATGGACAAGAAACATAAAACACACAATATATCATGGACTGAATTGAGATGGAAATTGCGAATTCTCAATTTAGAAGAGAGACCTTTTCTTCAGGGATTCCATCAAACACCTTAACACTCCCACCATAAAAGATAGTAAGCTGAGCCCCAGCAGGAACTGTAGTGGTTGAAGCAGATCTTGGCATTGTTTCGAGTCTCAAACGTCACAAGACAAGGAACCAAAATTTTGTGTCAGCCCCGACATAAAGTTTAATTCGCAAAAGACTCCTTATCTCATCACAACCCACCTAAAGCTTAATTTTCTTCAAGTAAGAGCTAAAAAAGAAAGAGAAAGGCCATGGGGGCTTTTTTGCTAAGCACAAATCCAGAGGTGAATAAGCTAGAACAAGAGGATATTGGGGATTTTTGCAGCAGAAACGGACAAGTATACCATATCCAAAAGCGACTCAGTTAGGTATAGAACAATTCTGCCACTACAATAATGATGTAAATTTGTTTGGAACAAACAAATGGTACGGAATGCTTGATAATTTTGTGGGTTTGGGTTTTGGGACTGAGTTAAATTTTGTTACTGCACCTTGTACATGTACCAAAATTTAATGTTTAAGCTGATATAAATAAATTTTCAAAAAAAAAGCACTGTAGATTGGCAAGCCTAGACCAAAACCTTTACTCTATTCCAACGAAGCAAGTGGCACATAGCAATTGGGTTCTAGAAATCTACCCAAAAAAATTGGGTTCTAGAAAACTTGACCCAAATTCCTTTCCCAGTCCTTTTTGTTTTTCAACATTCTGAGCGCCAAAAATATCGCCCAAAACAACAAAACAACGGAAACAGAAGAAGAAAAAAAAATCCCAACAAAACCTCATTCAAAGAGAACCATTTTTCATTAATCATAACAATACTACATGTCTAAATTTCTGTAACTTTACCAGTTCTAAGACTATAAACTCGATTAAGCAAAGAAAAGAGAAAAACCAAGAAATTAAAAAAAAAAAAAAAAAAAAAACCTTCGTCGTGATCCTGAAATTCCCACCTAGCGATTTTCACATAAGAATAGGAAATTAAATTACCTGGTGTTGGACGAATTCTCGCACGTTGACTTGGGATCATCCTTAACCTTCCCTTCTTCTTCTTCTTGCTTTTCTTCTTGTTCAGAAATCTTAGGCTTTTCTTCTTCACGCTTTACATCTTCAGAATCCTTCTCCATTGCAGAGCGCTAGAGAGAGAGGGAAAGAGAGGGAGAGTTTGAGCTGAGCTTCGTTCGAGGAGGGACGGACAAAACAACTCTTTTACGGTATTGGTTTTAGACAATAATAATAATAATGTTTAATAATTATTTAAGAAGATTAATATAATATATTGTCCATTTCTTTCTTCGAAACGAACAACTGTAGACATACTGGATGCTTCCCACCACATTTGCTTTTAAAAATTAATGGCAATGATAACAGCTCACATGTGCAACCCCCTTTTTTTTTTCCTTTTTTCTTTTTTCAATTTCTCACGTCTTTTGTATGATCTCCAGACGACCCCTATAATGATTTTAATTTTTAAAAAATAAAAATAAAATCCATACCAAGGATATTTGTGAAATAAGTTAAGATAATTATGAAAGGGCAAATGGTTTCAAATGGCTCCATACTAATTTTGAGATAAATTAACAACAAAATGCCACGCATATTGTCATAATAATAATAATAATAATAGTTAATCTTACCTTATTGTTATCATTATGATAGGGCAAATGACTCATATAATAATAATAATAATAATAATAGGGTTATTAACCCTCTTGGTTCTTAAATTTAAGGTTCCGTTCACTTTGTCCTGTGAACTATAAAAATCACTACATTACTCTATGAATTTTTAAAACTCTTCATTTTGCCCTTTAAATTTTAAAAAATAACCATTTTGCTACTCAACTTTGAAAGATCCTCGCTTTGTCTCTTAAATTTTGGATTTTCTATTCAAATATACAAATTTAAACCCATATGATTTGCACATGGGTCACTTGTAAGGACAAAAGTGATATTTTATCACTTTTAAGTTTTGTTTCACATTTATACTTTCACTTGATGCTTTTGTTTTTTATCTACACTCTCATTTAGAAAGGGTTTGCCTGCACGTTTCATCTTATTTTTAATGCGTAACTCGTTTATAAGTTTTCTTCACGTCGACATGTAGTTTTTGTGAAAAACTCATACAGAAAACCTAGAATTTGTTTTCTAAGCCCTTTAATCCAATTTTTAGTTTCCTAACAGCTTTTTTAAACATAAAAACTATATATAAACAATACATAACCTTCTCTAAACATCAAAAACATATTTCTTATAAATTTTCATACCAAATACAACTTAAAATCAAGATTAAAGTTTTTAAAAATCTAACCTCAAAACTTAGCTCAAATCCATTATTTGATCTTGAAAATGTTTAAATCTCCTTGATCCTTGAGCTTGTGAGAAGTTGTTTGTGAAGATTTATGAGAAAAGATCTTGAAAATCTTAAAGAAAGTTTGAGCTCTTCCTTTAGTTCTCTTTGTTAATTTTATCATGGAAGAAAGAGCAAAGAACAAAGAACAAAGAAGAAAGAAGAAAGAGAAAAGAAAGAAAGGAGAGAAATGCAGAGAAAGAAAGATAGAAAGACGTGAAAGAGATAGGGAGAGGGAAATAATTGAGGCAGGTGAAGAAGTAAGTCTCCTCAAGAAACTTTTAGTCACATAATGCCAAAATGGCATTTTTGTGACGACCCGCCTTTTCGGGCAGTCACTTTACTTTCATAAACATAGTTTCATAAACAGTAATCTTACTTACTTAGTAAGAAAATACTGTAATAAAAAAAAAAAAATTTTCTTTCCTTAAACGTTCTTTAATATTGATGCGACCTCTGTCGCATTCAAGTTGAGACATCGCTCAACATTTGCCCTTAAAATCATTTCAAAACGTTTCTTAAAACTTAATAAGAAACATTTATTAAATCATAGTTTAAAACTTTACTTTATAATTACATAAAACAGTCCATAAACTGTATTTTAAAACTTTGAATACAATTCTTGAAACTCTGATTTTCTTTAAACTTTGAAAACACAACATTAAACAATGGAAAACATTTTCTTTACGTAGCGGAAGCAATCAGTGATGGTATCCATACCCAAATCTTCGCATCTGTCCTCCGCAGTACCCAGCTCTTCTAATGGGTCCCATTGGTCCCCCATAAGTTACCTACAGCATGAAAAACTTTTAATGAGCTTTCGCTCAGCAAGTTCAAACATAATCTCACAAAGCATTTAAACATGCTTTAAAACTTTTCTCATGAAAACTTTTCTCTTGAAACGTTCTTCATGAACGTTTTCCATAAACATTTATGAAATATTTTTCATAAACGTTTTCCTTAAACATTTCTAAAAACGTTCTTCATAAACGTTTTTCATAGAACATTTCTGAAACGTTTTTCTTAAAACATTATTCGTAAACCTTTTCTTGAAAACATGAAATGTTTTTCATAAACATTTAATGTAAAACCTTTCTCTTAAAACATTCCTTGAACGTTTTTCTTAAAACGTCGTTCATAAACCGTTTCTTGAAAACATGAAAATGTTTTTCATAAACATTTGTCATAAAACATTTCTCTGAATGTTTTCCATAAACATAACATATAAACATTTCATAAAAAAGCATTCAAGTAACATCAGAATGCATGATTTCATTTATGCTCAATTATTAACTTTAATTATGAGCATTTTATGAACATTCTATAAACTTAAATATTCATTTCTTTCTCAATCTTTATTCTTATTCCTTAACTTTCTTTATCTTGTAACCTTCATTTTCCTTACTTTACTTTAGTGTTCGTACCAACTCATTAATCATGAGATCATAAACATGATGCTTCCCTTGTGGAAGACTTGAGACCATCAAACATTGAGGTCTTGTACCTCACCTTTAGGAGGTCAAACTTTAATTTTACTTTCATTACCTCATAACAAAGAGGCTGGTACGACACTTTCTTTTTATCTTAACGTTACCTTCTTATTAACTTTAGTGAGCATTTCAAATGCAATCACATCATATGCAATACACTTGCAATTCATAGCTTGTACTATAAAATTTACTGCATAACAGATGCAACATATTGCACAATAAATGCAACATAAAATGCAAACATATTTTACTAATCATAATTTGCATTCTAACACACATTGCATAACAAATGCAACATATTGCTTAATAAATACATCATAAAATGCAAACACATTTTGCAAACTATAACTTTTATTCTAAAACTTATTGCACAATAAATGCAACTTATTGCATAGCAAATGCATCATTAAACCTTTAACTTAAACTATAAAACATTATGCATTGTCATAATGCAAAACATACTTTCAATACTTTGAAAATCATAACTTAAACTTTTAAGAACGTTATGCATATCAATATGCAAATAAACCTTTAACATAACGATTGCAAATTCATTGCAATTCTTTTTCTTGAACTTTAAAACTTTTTGCATAATAAATGCAAATATACTTTAAAAGAAACTTGCTTAACAATTGCAAACACATTTGCAAATCATATAAATAAACATTTAAAAATCATTTACTTCATGCTGTAGGTGAGGTTTGAAACTTACCCAAACTATGCTCTAGCGTTCTCTATTCCGTTCCTTTCTCGTTCCTTTTCCTTTCATTGGTCGGCCTCTGTGTCCTGATCAAACGACAGCCGACTCATTAATTAACTTTCTTTATTATCAATCCACTCGATTGATAATAAAACGTAAACATTAACCATTCATTCCTTTTTTCATAACTTGACTAGTATACTTTCGGTCTACCGTTCTCTTACTCAACCTTATAAACTGTCAGTTTACATTTCCTTCAATTAGCCTTGTAACCCACCGGGGTTACTTTTCCTTTTAACTCTGTAACCCATCGGTTACCTCTCGTTTACTTAAAACATATCTTATGAAATCTCTGATCTCATATGACCGTAACGTTACTTAACGTATCACGGAATATTTTCCATCTAATAACATTATGCTAAATCGGAGTGTTCGACTCCGTTCTAGCCGTTTCCTTAAAAATGACGATTTTACCCTTAACGGGTTTTTTCGTCACCCTGTAATGTTATAAAACCTATTCTTACATAAAACAGTGTAACAATCACTGATCATGCGTTTCATAAATTTCTATGAAAGCATCTAAAACAGTTTATTCTAAAACAGTTCATATTGCATGCGAGATTCCTACTTACTTGAACTCCAAGCTAAGCAGATCTGGTTGTATCTCGCTGCATCTACAGTATGTGAAGCATCCTCTGCAGTGCTCCTCGAGCGACCATAAATGGCTAGGAATGCTTCCTGGAGATCATGCATTCTTGAAACTGTCCTTCTGGACTCCGATATTGCTGCTTGAATCGCCTCGATCCGCGTGCAGTCGGTACCGGACGATTTTCATCGGAGTGGAATTTGCTCGAACGGAGGTCACCATTGCGTTCAGAGCGTCGAAACGAGTCGGGAGGCGGTCTCGGATCTTCGATCGGAGGTCCGGATCACAAAATCCCATTTTGCCCTTTGACCGGCCGTTGACCGGCGTTGACCGCCGTTGACCGGCCGTTGACCGGCGGCGGTTGGCTCCGTTGAGGGCTGAGCTCGAGCCTACCCCCCCTAATTCGACCCTCCTGAGTCGATTGGTGGGGTCAATTTCACCCAATTCGGCCTCCAACATAGCAATTCGAAGGCGGAACTCTCGGCGGAAACCGGCGGCTCCGATTTCGGTCCTCCGACGACGGTACCGTGAAATTGAGGTGGGCGTTTTCTTCCCCGACCTCCTCTGAGTGTTTCCCCTACGGTGGGGCAGCTCAACACCGCGTGGAACGGCGGCCCCACCTAGCTCCACGGCGGTGCACGACGGAGACGCCGTTCTCCGTCCTCCGGCCATCATTTCGTGCAATTGAGGTACCGAATTTCTTCCTCTCGGTCCTCTGAAGGTGTTTGTGCCTTCAATTTGGCACAAAACGGCCTAAATTGGCCAACCCAAACACACCCACGGCGACGGTGGCGGGCGCCTTCGTTCTCCGGCGAGGGGCGGCGGAACGGTGCAATTGACCGAGGGGTCTTGCTCGCCGTCGCCCTCTGATCGTTTTGGCACCGGCGGTGTGCCACACCGCCACCATATGCGGCGGCTCCGACGACGGCTCCACGGCGGCGACGGGGCAGCTCCGGCGAAGCTGTTCCAGCCAAAATTGAGCTGGAAAATTGGTACCATCTTGTTCCTCTCCTCACACTGAGTCCATAGACACCAAAATCACGTCGATTGGTGGTCGGACGGCGGAGATATGACGTCGGGAAAAAATGGGTTTCGCCGCCACTTTGGGCGGCGCGTGAGCCCTCCTCCGGCGGCTATTTGGGTGGCACGACACCTCGTTGGACTCAGCTCAACGAGAGCTTCCCACTGGTATGGGAGGTGTCGAAAAATAACGCCGGAATCTCAAACGAGATTTGAGGAGAGAGAGAGAATTCTAGAGAGAGAAAATCTAGAGAGAGAAAGTCTCGAATTTTGCTTAAATTTCTGATTTTTCTTTTTTTTTTTTCTTTTCTTTTCTTTTATAAAAAGTATAAAATAAAATTGTGGTCCACACAATTCAATTCTTATACTGCGTTGCTCCAACACTGTATAATTTTCCATCTTATTATACAGTATTTTTCTTTAATTGTACTTTGTCTTAACATAATCTTTAATTTAATGCATTTTTAATGCACTAAAAATCTCGGGTGTTACAATCTTCCCTCCTTAACAATTTTCGTCCTCGAAAATTAGAACCTTCATAGGTAGTTCATCTTCCTTGTCATCCTTTTTTCGTTCTTAACATACTTCCTTGATCATTACTTTTTCATTAAAACTGAGCCTTCATCTTGAAACTTCAACAATTTTCATCATGTTCTTGACATATTCCTTTAAATTGTACACCACACTTCTGCTGCGCAACTCTGATCTTCCAACATTTGAGCGCAGTTTCCATTCATCTAAGGGTTTAGCATTCTATCATTGAATGCTATTCTTAGAAATAGGCTCATTTTCATTCTAATCTCTTCATTTCCTTCTAAAGATCAGGGTCATCCGATCACAAAATCCATAATTTTCGTTTCTATATCCATTCTAGAATGACATTTTACGTAATTTTCCTCATAACGTATAAATTTCCAGCTTCCATCCTCCAATCTGTGAGGTTTCCGCTGCTAGATTGGGCATCGTTGTCTTGATCGTATTTTCCATCCGGGCAGTTACGAGCTCATTCGCATGTCTCAGCTTAGCGAAGGAGTGCTTAAGCTCTATCAAATCACATAATTAATGATCTAACGTCAAGTTGCTCTCAGGCACTTTCGTTCCATAAAGCACTGAAATCACTTCAGACCTTCATTATTCCGTTATCTTGATCCCCTTTTCCTCATTATACGTGTAGCCAATACTGAATAACTCCAACAGAGTAATATTTGCTCCTACGGAGACACCATTGTGCGCCTAAACATCTTAACGTGTCACAAGCTCATCTTCTTGATTTTGAGCTGTCGGCCATCTGTTGACCATCATTGAGCACGTTTTATCATCGTTGACTTGATATCGCTAATAGACAACGACTACAGTCGACTTGCGAAGATATTCTAGCATATATCATCACATTCATCCTTTGACCTTTGCCTTCTCGTTGCATATCTAGGTGTGCCAATATCAAAGGCTACGCCTAACATAAATACGTATTCAGTAAATTCTAACTTTTCTTTCTTCTTAACTTAACTTACTTACTTGAGCTATGGTGTAGCGGACGTATGACAGCGCGAAATGGGATGGCAGGATACTGCTCTGATACCACCTGTGACGACCCGCCTTTTCGGGCAGTCACTTTACTTTCATAAACATAGTTTCATAAACAGTAATCTTACTTACTTAGTAAGAAAATACTGTAATAAAAATTTTTTTTTTCTTTCCTTAAACGTTCTTTAATATTGATGCGACCTCTGTCGCATTCAAGTTGAGACATCGCTCAACACTTGCCCTTAAAATCATTTCAAAACGTTTCTTAAAACTTAATAAGAAACATTTATTAAATCATAGTTTAAAACTTTACTTTATAATTACATAAAACAGTCCATAAACTGTATTTTAAAACTTTGAATACAATTCTTGAAACTCTGATTTTCTTTAAACTTTGAAAACACAACATTAAACAATGGAAAACATTTTCTTTACGTAGCGGAAGCAATCAGTGATGGTATCCATACCCAAATCTTCGCATCTGTCCTCCGCAGCACCCAGCTCTTCTAATGGGTCCCATTGGTCCCCCATAAGTTACCTACAGCATGAAAAACTTTTAATGAGCTTTCGCTCAGCAAGTTCAAACATAATCTCACAAAGCATTTAAACATGCTTTAAAACTTTTCTCATGAAAACTTTTCTCTTGAAACGTTCTTCATGAACGTTTTCCATAAACATTTATGAAATATTTTTCATAAACGTTTTCCTTAAACATTTCTAAAAACGTTCTTCATAAACGTTTTTCATAGAACATTTCTGAAACGTTTTTCTTAAAACGTTATTCGTAAACCTTTTCTTGAAAACATGAAATGTTTTTCATAAACATTTAATGTAAAACCTTTCTCTTAAAACATTCCTTGAACGTTTTTCTTAAAACGTCGTTCATAAACCGTTTCTTGAAAACATGAAAATGTTTTTCATAAACATTTGTCATAAAACATTTCTCTGAATGTTTTCCATAAACATAACATATAAACATTTCATAAAAAAGCATTCAAGTAACATCAGAATGCATGATTTCATTTATGCTCAATTATTAACTTTAATTATGAGCATTTTATGAACATTCTATAAACTTAAATATTCATTTCTTTCTCAATCTTTATTCTTATTCCTTAACTTTCTTTATCTTGTAACCTTCATTTTCCTTACTTTACTTTAGTGTTCGTACCAACTCATTAATCATGAGATCATAAACATGATGCTTCCCTTGTGGAAGACTTGAGACCATCAAACATTGAGGTCTTGTACCTCACCTTTAGGAGGTCAAACTTTAATTTTACTTTCATTACCTCATAACAAAGAGGCTGGTACGACACTTTCTTTTTATCTTAACGTTACCTTCTTATTAACTTTAGTGAGCATTTCAAATGCAATCACATCATATGCAATACACTTGCAATTCATAGCTTGTACTATAAAATTTACTGCATAACAGATGCAACATATTGCACAATAAATGCAACATAAAATGCAAACATATTTTACTAATCATAATTTGCATTCTAACACACATTGCATAACAAATGCAACATATTGCTTAATAAATACATCATAAAATGCAAACACATTTTGCAAACTATAACTTTTATTCTAAAACTTATTGCACAATAAATGCAACTTATTGCATAGCAAATGCATCATTAAACCTTTAACTTAAACTATAAAACATTATGCATTGTCATAATGCAAAACATACTTTCAATACTTTGAAAATCATAACTTAAACTTTTAAGAACGTTATGCATATCAATATGCAAATAAACCTTTAACATAACGATTGCAAATTCATTGCAATTCTTTTTCTTGAACTTTAAAACTTTTTGCATAATAAATGCAAATATACTTTAAAAGAAACTTGCTTAACAATTGCAAACACATTTGCAAATCATATAAATAAACATTTAAAAATCATTTACTTCATGCTGTAGGTGAGGTTTGAAACTTACCCAAACTATGCTCTAGCGTTCTCTATTCCGTTCCTTTCTCGTTCCTTTTCCTTTCATTGGTCGGCCTCTGTGTCCTGATCAAACGACAGCCGACTCATTAATTAACTTTCTTTATTATCAATCCACTCGATTGATAATAAAACGTAAACATTAACCATTCATTCCTTTTTTCATAACTTGACTAGTATACTTTCGGTCTACCGTTCTCTTACTCAACCTTATAAACTGTCAGTTTACATTTCCTTCAATTAGCCTTGTAACCCACCGGGGTTACTTTTCCTTTTAACTCTGTAACCCATCGGTTACCTCTCGTTTACTTAAAACATATCTTATGAAATCTCTGATCTCATATGACCGTAACGTTACTTAACGTATCACGGAATATTTTCCATCTAATAACATTATGCTAAATCGGAGTGTTCGACTCCGTTCTAGCCGTTTCCTTAAAAATGACGATTTTACCCTTAACGGGTTTTTTCGTCACCCTGTAATGTTATAAAACCTATTCTTACATAAAACAGTGTAACAATCACTGATCATGCGTTTCATAAATTTCTATGAAAGCATCTAAAACAGTTTATTCTAAAACAGTTCATATTGCATGCGAGATTCCTACTTACTTGAACTCCAAGCTAAGCAGATCTGGTTGTATCTCGCTGCATCTACAGTATGTGAAGCATCCTCTGCAGTGCTCCTCGAGCGACCATAAATGGCTAGGAATGCTTCCTGGAGATCATGCATTCTTGAAACTGTCCTTCTGGACTCCGATATTGCTGCTTGAATCGCCTCGATCCGTGTGCAGTCGGTACCGGACGATTTTCATCGGAGTGGAATTAGCTCGAACGGAGGTCACCATTGCGTTCAGAGCGTCGAAACGAGTCGGGAGGCGGTCTCGGATCTTCGATCGGAGGTCCGGATCACAAAATCCCATTTTGCCCTTTGACCGGCCGTTGACCGGCGTTGACCGCCGTTGACCGGCCGTTGACCGGCGGCGGTTGGCTCCGTTGAGGGCTGAGCTCGAGCCTACCCCCCCTAATTTGACCCTCCTGAGTCGATTGGTGGGGTCAATTTCACCCAATTCGGCCTCCAACATAGCAATTCGAAGGCGGAACTCTCGGCGGAAACCGGCGGCTCCGATTTCGGTCCTCCGACGACGGTACCGTGAAATTGAGGTGGGCGTTTTCTTCCCCGACCTCCTCTGAGTGTTTCCCCTACGGTGGGGCAGCTCAACACCGCGTGGAACGGCGGCCCCACCTAGCTCCACGGCGGTGCACGACGGAGACGCCGTTCTCCGTCCTCCGGCCATCATTTCGTGCAATTGAGGTACCGAATTTCTTCCTCTCGGTCCTCTGAAGGTGTTTGTGCCTTCAATTTGGCACAAAACGGCCTAAATTGGCCAACCCAAACACACCCACGGCGACGGTGGCGGGCGCCTTCGTTCTCCGGCGAGGGGCGGCGGAACGGTGCAATTGACCGAGGGGTCTTGCTCGCCGTCGCCCTCTGATCGTTTTGGCACCGGCGGTGTGCCACACCGCCACCATATGCGGCGGCTCCGACGACGGCTCCACGGCGGCGACGGGGCAGCTCCGGCGAAGCTGTTCCAGCCAAAATTGAGCTGGAAAATTGGTACCATCTTGTTCCTCTCCTCACACTGAGTCCATAGACACCAAAATCACGTCGATTGGTGGTCGGACGGCGGAGAAACGACGTCGGGAAAAAATGGGTTTCGTCGCCACTTTGGGCGGCGCGTGAGCCCTCCTCCGGCGGCTATTTGGGTGGCACGACACCTCGTTGGACTCAGCTCAACGAGAGCTTCCCACTGGTATGGGAGGTGTCGAAAAATAACGCCGGAATCTCAAACGAGATTTGAGGAGAGAGAGAGAATTCTAGAGAGAGAAAATCTAGAGAGAGAAAGTCTCGAATTTTGCTTAAATTTCTGATTTTTCTTTTTTTTTTCTTTTCTTTTCTTTTATAAAAAGTATAAAATAAAATTGTGGTCCACACAATTCAATTCTTATACTGCGTTGCTCCAACACTGTATAATTTTCCATCTTATTATACAGTATTTTTCTTTAATTGTACTTTGTCTTAACATAATCTTTAATTTAATGCATTTTTAATGCACTAAAAATCTCGGGTGTTACAATTTTCATAAATAATGAGAAGTTCTAAGGTCGTTTCTGTAAACATACTAAATAGATATTGAAAAATTTTAGAAAATTTTAAAATAGGTAGAAACGAATAGAATGAAATAGATTTTAGATGAAACAAATTTCAATTGACACACTACTATTTAATTTAATTACCATAATACCCGTTAGACAAATAACAGGTGTCACATTTTTAAAATTTAGGGGGCAAAATGAAAAAATTTTGAAAATTCAGAGAGTAAAGTGGTGATTTTTATAGTTCAAGGGACAAAGTGAGAGAGTCTCTCAAGTTTATGAGCCATTAATGTTAATAATAATAATAATAATATCAATAATATCAATAATCTAATGTTACACAGATCCATTCATTTCTATCTAATTCACTAGAATAGATTGGATTGGGTAGATTTTAAATTAGTAACAAATTAAGATTTTCCATGTCCAAATGTTACGGATTAAACATTTCCCAATTTATAATTTGCAAATTTGAACAACATACATATGTTACATTTAAGTAAGGATGAAAATTTCAATGAAATTTCAAAAATTTTGGGGGAGATTTTGAAAATTTTGGGGAAGATTTCAGAAATTTTGAAGTACCAAAATATCTTTCTGCTGTAATATCGATTTCAGTAAAAATATCAAAAATATCGGTAAATGTTGTAAAAATATCGATATCGAAAAATCTGTAGTGTATTTTGTATAAAATTTTGGTACATATTATATAAATTTTGACTAAATTTCAGTAATGTCAGAAATTATAAAATTTGTTTTTTTAATAATCTATCGGTATTTTATACTTTCAATGAATAAATATTTGTACTAGACACATTAAGAATGCTAACATTAGATGAAGATAATATTTCCATAAGTTTATAACCAATGAATTTGGGACCCAATTTCTATACAATCAGGACTTTAGAAACTATGATGGTTGTGGAATTTTCAATTATCCTCATCTAAGCTTACCACCTTCATCTCAGGCAAACTATTGGGAGAGTTCATAGTTTTCTATTCATAAAAATACAGTAGGAAGAAGTCAACAAACCTACATATGACATATTCATAATTATATTCAACTATACTCAAATAATATATTACGGTACCAATATTGTTTGAATCAAGATAGAATCTCAACCACGTTTGAGCCTCATAGAATTTCTTTTTGGAATTGACAAATCTAATATGTAGAGAGTTTATGATGTAAATCACGTTTTTTTAATGTTTATTATATCTTAAAGTATTGGAGATCTATATACTATAAAGTTTTCATAATTTTCATAATTTTTGTCAAAATTTCTACCAATATCAATATTTTCCCTGAAATTTCTATAAATTTGAAGTAGCGATATTTTCACCGATACCGATATTTTCATCATTGCATGTAAGACCCTAAAAGGTCTTATTAAGAAGAACCTTTATCATTTTTATTTCTCATTTATTTTTTGACCATCAAATCAAAATTTAATGTATAAGATCTAAGTCTCACATAAACAAAAATAAACTCAACCTCACCCTATCATTTTTTATTTTCAGATTAGATTTTTTAAAATAACAAATAAATTTCAAAAAAAAAGAAGAAGAAGGAGAAGAACATATCTCCTCCTCCGTTACCTATATCATTCCCAGTGATGTCAGATTCCACCAGATCAGGTCACCTACGACAGGGTTGCAATTCCATCCTTTTCACAGGTTAAGAAAACCTATCAAGGTTTATCAATCTCCAAAAAAATAAGGCTAAAAAAAATAAGAATCCCATAAGAAAATCCAAAGTGCCTTTACTTGACAAGCAGTAGCGGAGCCAGAAGTTTTCCTTAGTGGGGGCACCTTATAGAAAATTAGAAATAGTATTTTATTGAATAAAGATGTAACTATATATTTTAATAATTAAGTGTTTGGTAAAATAAGAACATAACAACATATTTAAATTATTTTATGGGAAGACAATAATATATTTAATTATTTCATATGACACAACAATATTTTTCTATTATTCTATGGGGCATGGTTGTAATTTTCTTTAAAAATAAAGGCATAAACTAAAATTTTAAACTACAATATATGGGTAAAAATATAAATTCTAAAAGAAAAGTAGGGGCACTTGCCCCAACTCATAATAAGCTGGCCTCGCCAATGCTAACAAGAGGTGGCAAAAGCATATATCACGTGAGGACAATCATCTAGACGAAAATGGTTTGTTTTGGAATTCTCATTACTTGTTATTTCAAGGAGCTGGTTGCTTAATCTTATATAAACTTTTCAAGAATTAATGGCTATGTGGCTCTCATTTCACAATTTTGGGTCAAGGCTGAGGAGATATTGGAGAGCCATTAGCCTCTAGTTTTCATAAATCCGTTGCAATAGGGTCATGATCTTGACCCAAAATCATGAGGGTAATGATGAAACATGACAGTTTCTATCGCGACCTTGACTGAATCACAACCTAAGGAGGTTGCCACGACCGAGTTCCAAATCCAAGTGTCATCGTCGATGGAAGCACAGAAAGTGATCACGATCCGCGAAGGGGGTGGGGTGCAATCCACGACCTCCACCTACGATCTCGTCTACAAGCTAAGCATCTCCACTGACGAGACCCTCTTTATGGTGGGCAAGAGCACCCTTAATGTTTTTTTAGTTTTGTTTTGGTTTTTATTTTTGTTTTTGAGATTATTATATTTTGTTTTGAATTTTGAATTTTTTTTTTTAGTTTTTGATAATCTAATGTATTTGGACTCATTTTACTTGGTGAGCTTGTTTATTTTTAACTGTCAGACGCAAATGTCAAGAAAGATTCTTATGAACAAGACTTTTAGAGGGTCCTATTATAACATTTCATGTACTTTATATACATATACATATTTTTGGGCATTTCAAATAAATATGTAGGAATTTCTATGATTAGACTCTTAATTAGTTTTCATCAATAAGAACTTTTTGTGGCCACTAAATCTAGATCCAAGGGTGAAAAAGAAAGATAAGCTCACCATAATAAAATGAACCACACACACTACATTCTTAAATCCTAAAAATCTAGAAAAAAAAATCTCAAATAAGAATTAAAAAAAAAAAAGACTAAAAAAATCAGGAGCTTATCCTCCACCGCTGGGAGGTCATCGATAACCCTAGTTTGACCACCATGTCTAGAACTTCGTAAGGGGAAGTAAAGGTCGCGAAGCTCGTGGGTGGACTATAGTGAAGGATCTATAGCAGTGGAGAATCACGAGCTCATATCTTGCAGCCTTCAAATCTTGTTGGCAATCGCTGTTGCCTGAGATTCCATCACGCGAAGGTCACGAGTCGTGACCTGTGGATCACGATTACTCAGCACCTATGGATGGGTTATGTAGTTGATTCACGACCCAGGCAGGAGGGGTGGCGACGCCTCTACCCCTCTGCCTCTATGGGTTGAGAACCAGCCCCCCTGCAACTCGTGTTGGAGGATGGGGTGGTTAGTCAAATATTCGGTTTGCAGAGATGAGTCATTACTGGCATTTGTAGATATGACATCCAAGGTAGGGGTGGCGATGGATTTTGGCGTGGGTCACGAGCTTTGTAGCATTGACACAATTTTTTTTCCTGAGGTTTTTAATTTTTTTTTATTTGTTGTTTTAAAATTTGATATGGAAATAATAAAAAATGATAGGATGAAATAGGTTTTATTTTTGTTTATATGAGACTTAGATTTTGCACCTTTGAATTTTAATCCGACAGCCAAAAACAAAAAAGAAATAAAAATTGTAGAAGCTCTTATCAATAAGAACTATTAGGGGGCTTTATCATAGTATACCCCTAAATATATATATATATATACATATATATATATATATCCATTGTACGTCAACATATCATTAAGTTAAAAAATTTCTATTATTATTCAATACGCTAATATGAATATTGTTTGACTAATGGGCTGAAACCCACAAAATTTGTGTGTGTGTGTTTAACTGATTAGCATGATTGATAAATTTGAAAACCCTAAATAAGAGCAAAGGCCTCACGTATTCGTCCATTCCCTACCCCACGACAATCTCTCTTTTCTTTTGCCTTTCTTCTCCTCGATTCTTAAATTTAGAGGCCCAATTAATAAGCCTAATATATGATTGCGCGAAATTCAATGTTTTTAAATTAGATTGGAATTTATTATAGAACTCACGGATTGGGATGTTTTCAATCCAAAATGAAGAATTGGATTGTAAGATTGACGTTTATTTTGTGTAATTTGATCCATCAACGCCTATAATTTTTAAGAAATGCTATGATAAAACCCTTTAAAAGGTTTAATTGATAAAACTCTTTTTTTTCTTTTTTGCCATTGGATTGACATCTAAGGGTGAATATTGTACAAGCTCATTATAAATAAAATAGGTTTGTCCCAAAAATAGAAAGAAAGATGCTGATTCAAATGATCTGCTTCTCCTCCACCTTTGAGAGAAGTCACCGAAGACGGTTTATGACCACTGTGTTTGGGCTTTACGAGATAGAGCCAATGGTCGCTGCTGAGGTTCACGACCTTGTGGGGATCGCCATCGACTACCCTTGATCACAGCGGAGGTCGCCCCATGGGTCGTCGGCAACCCCCATATCGCCCACGCAGACCCTAAATTAGTGGCAGAGGTTGTGACTGCGCTTGCTAGAAGCCCCACATCTTGCTGGATTTCCAGAGGAGATAGCAGGAGGTCGTGGTCGCGCCTAAAAACTCAAAAATTGCAAAAATAAAAAAATAAGAAATCCAAAAATACAACACCCCCATTTTTGTTTTTGTTTTTGTTTTTTGAGTTGTTAATGATTATATATGGCTGTGTCTATTTTTAATTACATGGGAGTGTAATTTTAGGCCATAGATCCTTCAGGCAAAAAAAGAAAAAAAAAGTCTCGTTAAAAAAGAATCTTATTAATAAGAGTTTTTTTTTTTTTTTGGGTCTTCTTGTGGTTTTTTCCTTAGTTTTTATTCTCACTTGCGCATTTTTTTTCCTTTTCAACAAAAAAGAGAAAGTTCGATGACTTTGTTTTTGGTAGAGCGGATTCAGTGGCAATTTTCAAGTGGAAGAAGGAATGTTGTCGCTGTCTTAGACATTGACAACAAGAACTTCAACCTTTAGGGTTGACAAAGACGATTCTGGATTGCGGTGGAAGATGATTATGGATCACGACCAAAGATAAGTTTGGACCGTGGCTGGAAACAATAATGTTTTAGGAAGTATGGCTCATGTTGAAAGTGAGGTTGTGGAGATGGGGATGAAGAATAAACAATTTAAAATCAAACCCGAGGAGGGGTTGTCGGAAGAACGAAGGTAATGATGGCAGCATGGCTATATGATCCCTCATCCTGAAGTGGACATGGCGTAATTCATAGGAAGAGCTCCAACTGTTTGAAAATAGCTCTAGCAAACAAACTAGATTTATAGCATGCTACTTTCACACTCTATTCCTCTTATAGTTTTTCGTAGCGATTTTATGTTGAAAGGCTCAAGTAAACCAAATATTAAGTGGAATGTAGGCAGATTAACTAATTTTAATTGATTTTATGACCTTTTAAGTTTTAAATAAGTAAAGTATCATCTGCTTACTATATCTAGCGGTTTAGACAATTTTAGACAGGTCTCTCGTAGGTTTCTAATTTAGTTTTGGAAAATTAAACTTCTTAACCATATTTGAGCATGGAAGGAAAAACCATCGCCACAAACAACTTGGTCTGGATCTTGTTGGAGGGAGAGAGGGAGGGTGGGGGAGGGAGGGGTGGAAGGAGGTAATAGAGGAAGAGGAGTGGAGGAGGGATGTGGTCTACCTCTAAATCACCAAATTGGATCTCTCTACTAATGAAAGAATTTAAGTGATCCACCGCTTTTAAATTTTAAAAGACCATTTTACCTTCTAAATAATTTATTAACAATTTGTACGAATGAATGATATAGTAATTAACTAAACAACTATAATCTATCATTTTAACTCTCTATCCCTCTTTCCAAACAACAAATAAAGGACTTCTATAATCCTCTTTGGCCTTCACATTTCCCATCCATGCAATTCTTTCCATTATTCTTCTTCTTCTTCTTTATCCTTAATACTATTTGGGATATAGGGATTTGTCTTCAAGGTGGTTGGAAGGTTATAGAATTTAGCCCTAGGATATTGGGCTACAAATGGCAAGATAATGGGTTATTGGGATGAGAAAATTTTCGGCTTTTAGGGCGTCTGGTTTTTTCCCTCATTACCCATCCATCTTTTAGCTTATTTATTGCCAAATTAATTTGAAACACCCCAATTGAGTGGGACTAAAAACCATTTTCGTGCCAAACATGAATCATTCTATATTAATTTTTAAGTTTCGTTTATTTGGTTTTGTGTAACTAACCTAAAAACTTTTATTTATTTGGTCAAATAAAATTATATATTTTTTACAATGGGATAATATATTCCATATTAAAGAAATACAAATAGCTATTTTGAATCAAAAGGCCACAAAACTACATGAAAATCACCCCAATAAACGTCCGGATCTACCATTGAATTCAAATGAAATGCTCAAGAGGAAGAGATGCTACCGAGTTCTAAAACTGAACACTCAAGATGGTACATTAACAACCAAACACACACTTGGCTCTTTGATAAATCCTTTACTAGTAATGAAAAAATTTGATCAATTGAAGTCGAGAAACCTATAGCACCAAGGCTACACAAATACATCGCCAAGACACAAATCAAGTAGATTGAAAGTGGAAACACGCTAAAAAGTACAAACCAAAACCTTTGTTATTAATAAACCAAGACATGCACAAAAACTAAAGAAAAACCTTAAGCACAACCATCAAAAGCCTCAAATGAGGAGATAGTCAGCTAAGGAAGTGCCGTGAAAAACAATCAACTTCGAGACATGTGGCTAAGTGAAAGAGGTGCTGTCAAACAAAAACATGCAAACCCCACGCATCACCACCACCGTTCCTGGAAGTCGACGTTGCCACAACCAAATGAAACCCACCACCATGCAGAACCGATGGAGGTCAACCACACGAAGACAAATGTCTTAGGTGGCGCAACCTAACCATTGAGTCTATGTTTCATGAAGTTTTTAACTCATTCTTTTATTAATGAATCCTAAAACATTTCCATAAACTATGAAAGGAAATAAATATAAAAAATTCAAAAACAAAAAAAAGAAGAAGTATATCATTTTATTTGAGCAGTTTTTTTTTTAATTTTCCTATTGTAGCTCTACGAAATTAATTTGGTATCCAATAATAAAAAGTAAGTATAAAATTTAACGTCCTAAAATTCAAAGTAGGAATTCAAGATATCAAAACAATATATTTGAAAATTTTACAATTTTGATACTGTTTTTTGAATCATATGGTGTAAATGCCATATTTTTCTAAAATATAGGAAATAAAACGATATTAACCTAAAAAAAAGCGAGAGAATGAAATAAGAAGCGAGGAGTAAAAGCAATCGGAGATCATGATCTTCAGGTCCTCCAAACATCGGTTGATTCTGAAACCCAATCAATCAACAAACACATACATATATACCTCGATTGGATCAGAAACCTATAAATTTAAATTTCTATATATGCACATAATATACATATAATATATACACACATATCTTTTTCTATGTACGATATGGAGCCTCCTCCTTTTCAAGAAGCAGCGCGCTGCGACGTCTGCAAATGTAGCTTCAACACCTTCCGGCGACGGGTAATCCTCACTATCAATCTCGTCTTTGTTCATAATTTCGTAACTTTTTTTTTTTTTTTTTGGTTAAGTTTGTGCGAATTTATGTAAATTTGACTTGATTCAAGTTCAGTGATTTCCCATTCACTCGCTTTGTGATTCTCTGATGCCTAGAAAGTTTTGAATTTTGATTTAGTGGATTATTTCAAGAGTTAATTTCAAAGCCCTTGTCGTTGATGATGATTTCTGAGATTCTAAATTGGGAATTTCTTTGGCGTGATTGAGCTCCAAGAAACTACTATAGTAATTTTTAGGAAGAAGAAAATATTGGGCACTTTTCGTGGTGGGAAAATGGTATGGGCTCATGACTCAAACAAGAGAATAAGGATCAATGTGCTGATTTTGAGGTCATTGATTGATTGAATGATGTAAATTGGTCCTGCATGTTAGGAGATCACACTTCTAGTTTTAGAGAGTCACTGTTGATTCATCGTCTTGTTTTCATGGGCTTAACTCTCACTATTTCATTCGAGGTTTCGGGGCTGTCGTAACAGTGCAACGGTCATGTTTGAGCTTCATAAGATCGTTCACATAGGAAATGCAGTTGATGTAGTATTCTGCTTAAGCGATCTTTTCATTTTTTGTTTATTTACATTTTCAAGTCATAATTTCACTTAAAAAAGTAATTGCTTATAGCTGCTCTGTGGGCTTCTATTGACAAAGCCTTTAAAATGTTTTCTTTTTCTTTGATTATGTTCATTGGAAAGATGTTATGGGAATTTTAGGTTTTATTAAGTTTTGAGGCTCACTCTATTGTTTTATTCTCTTTCTGTCATAACTGTGACTCTGTGAGGACTCGTTTTTTTCAGTTGTACTTGTTTTATTTTCACTAAAGTTTTGTTTGCTAAAAGGAATGGTTGCAAGTCACTAGGATGGTTCTTCTTGTTAATAATAGTCTCACTTTGGGCACTGAACTCTGTCATCATGGCCAAGTTTACTTGCCTCATTTTGGATTTTTTTTGCAGCATCATTGTCGATGTTGTGGCAGGACATTGTGTCATGAGCATTCCTCAAATCAAATGGTATATGTTTCTTGTTCTAATATCCCCTTTTCCCTTACATTCTTAGATTCTAAATAGTTTATTGATTGTCTTGGTCATTTTACGAATAAATGAATTCCATTGAGCAATCATGGTCTGTGCACATTTTCAGGCTCTACCACAATTTGGCATTCACTCGCCTGTCAGAGTTTGTGCTGATTGTTTTAATGACTCCTCAAGGTTAGCAGTCCAGCTTGATATGGTTTTTTATGAGAATTTATGGTTTTCTTAGTCACCTTAAGTTTTGTTTCATCTGCAAAGCAGTATCCTACTAGTAGCTGCCAATATGTTGAGTTCAAATCCTACCTCTAGAGATGCGCTAAGGATCAGAGTTTGTTCAATCTCATGGAGATTCATGGCATCTTAACTATTATAGCATGTCTTTTTTTTCGGCATTCTCCTTCTCTGGAAAATATGATATTGACATGAAAAATAACATGAATTTAAAAGAAACAATCATAGTTGAAGAATGAGATTTCCAATATCTTATCTGCTTTTCTTGCTTCCTACATTAGCACTATACAATGCTTATCTTATTATTATTATTATTATTTATTTATCTTAAAGTGTCTATCTTGGTTAAGAAATGAGATATACTTTGGCAAGAAGATGTCTTAGCACTTTTCTAGCAGCCTTCAGCTTCTGTTGCCATTTTCTTTCTCTTATTTACTGTCTGGATGTTTTCAACCCTCATTCAGCCTGATGATATTTGGAAGATCTTCATCCCCGTTGCTCTTTCTTTTTCCTTTTAACAATCATTATTGTTTGCTTCTAAAGATTGTGAGGTCTTTTTTTTTTGGCATAGACCTGGAAAAGACAAAATACGGACTTCTCCCAAGGAAGCTGATTCCGTAACAGATGGGGTTTCTAGTTTAACCATTGACGATGATGTAAAAATGAAAACTGATCCAACTGCAGAGCATCAACCTGTGCCAGGCGTTGTAGAGTGTAAGTGTGGAATGCCTCTATGCATCTGCGAAGCTTCAGCCCCACCTGTCGATGCATTTCCCCTGCAGGTATAAAGTTTTTATTTTCTTCATATGTATCTACTGAACCACCGTGTATCTCACAGATTAGTATCCTTTGTGGCAGAAGAAACCTTTATCCACCTCTGTCCCACAGTCAAATCCAAAACCAAAGAGAACCGAACGTGCTTTCAAGAATAAAGGTTCCACTTCAAATAGTAAGCCTAGGTAGGTGGACTCTGGTGCTTTTGATTTAGGTCCCTGCTTTTCCTGATATGCTGAATGATTATGTAATCTGAATTTATGCACGAGTTCTCTCCTTGTCCATCCGTGTAAATGATGGAGTACTGGTTTTATTGTGCAGTTCAGTTGGGGTTCTTTATGACTGGCAGTCTTAGGAATCCCGACTTAACATTGAGAAGAATTTTTTGTTCCACAGACTAAAGAGGTTGCATATGACATACTTTTCAAAATCTCGATTAGGATCGCGAACATTCCTTATTATTATTATCATTGTTTCCTTTTTTTTTTTTTAATTTTCCACTGTTCATACTGTAAACGAAAAGGGTTTACCACACTTCTATCTGCATTTCATTTTAAGTGAATATTTATTGATACACACCAACAGTGATCTTGATGCCAGATTGTGTGCAATCTCTTACACTCTATTGTACCTTCAACTCTGCATATTTTCAGCTCTGTTTTCAATCGTGGTCAAGGGTACAATTGCAGCTCAGATATTTCTCAGATTAATTATGAAGTCAATGGGGAGGTATAGTTTCTAAATTGTCTACTTAAGCAATGACGAGTTCCAATTTATTTAAAGAATTTAGTTGCTCTGGATTATTTAGTCATGTTGTTTGCTTAGGGATTGAGGGAAGCAATAAAGAATGGTGACACTGCTGCAGTCAAGAAGCTCCTGAGTCAGGTACTTGTCCTTTTTTGTTTTTTGTTTTTTGGTATTTTTTTTTTCTTTGTATAAAATTAACGTTTGAAAATGGATACTAATGCATTCTCCTATTGGCAGGGTGTAGATGCAAATTACCATGACAGGCAGGGGTCGTCTTTGCTACATTTGGTACCTCTCTCTCTCTCTCTCTCTCTTCTCTGAATGTATATGATATTTTATATATATGACCTAGAGGACCCAGCTTGTTTTTGCGTCTGGTTTGTGCGTTACATTTAGTATAGTTGCTTTGATTACATGATACTCATTTCTGGATTAATTTTGGTGCAGGCGGCAGTTTTTAACCAAACCGAGATAGTTTTCACCCTCATGGACAGTGGAGCCAGTCTGAACTACAAGAACGCTCAGGGTAATCGTTTTCCAGTCCTCGTATAAAGTATGGCTATGATTTTTAACGTGTGGAGGTTATTTTTAGGAACATTAGTTATGAAAAAAACTATGAAGGAATTCTAGGACCAGCTTGTGAAAAGTGGGGTTGTTTCTACTTTCAGTTTAGCTGAATATATAGTTGTTGATTCCTGGATTGAAGAAAGAATACTGCCAAAACAGTTTCTAACTTCTTGTCTCTTCTTTAGGGGAAACCCCACTGGATTGTGCTCCTGTTACGTTGCAATATAAAATGCGAGAGAAGATGAAGGAGAATGAGCAGTTTGGCCAACAATAGAACTGAGAGTTTCTTATGTCAACGGTCTCTGCAACTTCAAGATACTTAAACGAAATTGATTTGTTTCCTCTTATGAAAATGTTTGAGAAACTGATAGACATGAATTTGCATCATGTATGAATAAAAGCTAAAAACTTGATAAGGAATCGGGGAACAATTCATGATGGTGCCGATAAGATGTCCTTAATCTTCTAAGGCAATGCAAAAGCAAAATGCACTCAACGCTAGTTCCCCCACCCAATAAAATTAAAAAATAAAAAAGGGGAACACTCCTACTTTATATCACCGCCTTTTTATCAAATGGTCAGCTTTGTTTGAGCAGATAAAGATTGCAAAATATGCGCATATGCAATTATGCTTCCCAATCTTTATGGTATTAGACCATGTAGTAGTCACTGTATTGGTCAGCAACTTTTGGCTCAAAGTTTGCAGGCCGTAAAAATATCAAAGTTGTGGTCAGAGCTACCGTGGATGATAAATGGATAAAGTCTTTAAAATCTGTCTTTCTTTCTTTTGGTTCCTTTTCTCATCCTTCTAGGGAGGTGGAGGTTGGGCAGAACATGTTCAATGTTGTTTAATTATACATTCATGCGTTTTTATGATTATCTAAGCCACAGTGATATGGGTTTTGTCCCGGATATTATGATTATCTAAGCCACAGTGATATGGGTTTTGTCCCAGATATTTCTTTCTTTTTTTTTTGGTTGGACGGAGAATTTCTTTTTCTTTTTCTTTTTTTTTTCATAAAGAAATGGAAATGATAGCGCTCTTGTGGGATCTGACTAGGATGATGCGAATTAACAAACTTGCCAAGTGCCATTGTCCCATGCTCACGTATCATGAAAAGCAAGTAAACATGTCCGATTGTGGTGTGGTGGAGCCTTTCTGTTCAACCAAACAATTTGGTATAGATCTCTCTTTCTCTCTCTATATCTATTGAATATATGCACATTCACGTAGAGGGAGGGAGGGCGATATTATTGCAAATTTTGCTAAAACTATTGTTATGATTATTTGGTTGTGCTAGTGATGTTATTTGCCATATATTGTTGGCTAATAAAGCACAATGGAAAAAAGATAGTGTAGTCTTTTTAAGATCAGCAGGCCCAGCTACTTTTGCTTTGCGTAAATAATAAATAAAGGAAAGATATTAAGAAAATCAAAAGTTAAAAAAAAAAAAAGAAAAAAAAAAGAAAAAAAAGAGAAAGTTTTCGCCAAGGAGGCACCGCCCATGTGACGTGGACGCACACACATTCAAAACATGAGGTAGTGACGAGTCATTGAGACTCCATTCATGGCAATTGGTGAGCCATGCACAAACTATTGTGGTTAAAATAGTTGAACAAATAAAAGGCAAATCAAAAGAGATTCCTTCCACTAGAGTAAGCATCAACTTTATGTGTCTTTATAAGGAAGCCAAAGCCCCTTGAAATCTTCCCCTTTTCCTTCCTTCCTCTTCCTCTTTCCATTGTTCTCTGCTAGTGCAATTTTTTTTTTTTTTTTTTTTTTGTGTTCTCATTAGTTTTTTTGGCATAGTTATTGGTTTTTCTCCAATGGGTTTGTTTGCGGATGATCTATACTCAAGTGTGATTGTTACCCATATGCTGTACAAAACAGCTATTGTAATTGCAATCTTGAGATGGGTTTTGTCATGGGCACTGAGGCTTAGAAACAGAAACAGAACTTCTAGTAATCTCTTGGAATCTGAAAACATTCCTTTCGCTTCTCCACCAGTTTCACCACCATCATCTTCTTCTTCTTTTCCTTCAACACAAATGATAAGAGACAGCCTAGTCCTGACCACTTTTGGAGACATCACAGGGAGACTGCCAAACGACAACTGCCATTGGGACACATGCGCTGTGTGCTTGAACCCGTTGCGGACGAACGACGAGGTTAGGGAGCTGAGGAACTGTTGCCATGTCTTCCACGGAGAATGCCTGGAAAGATGGCTAGATCATGATGATTCTCACAACCAGGATTCTCATCACAAGACTTGCCCACTTTGCAGGGCACCTTTTCTGACCCTTTCACAGTCCCAAAGCCTCAGCCTGGCCGCAGCCAGATCACAGCCAAGCTGGGCTGTTGAGAGGCTTCTCTACCTCTTTGGAGACGATCTCTTGTTATGACTTGTCGGATGTCATCTAATGTAACTTTCACTTTTTAGTGTCGTTTTTATGTAAAAAACAAAACAAAATCTGTGAATATCTATTTTTGTGGTGAAGGGAAAGATATTCTGATTCTCTGGTCCATTTTTATGTGGGATACGTAGAATGTATACAAGAGTTGTGCCTTCTTGCTGTGATGTACACAGAGATAGAGTTTGTGCGTGTAGAATAAAAAAGGGTCCAAGCTTCTGCTTTGTTTCCTTTTTGTATTCTTTTCCCACTTTAAGATCAAAGGATTTAAAGGGTTATTTGTCTGCCATGGTTTATAATTCCTATATTCATGTTTTCTGGAGTGAAAAACAAGTCCAAGATGTTTGGACGGTATATAGAGTGTACGTGTTAAACTAATAAAATAAGAAGGTGGTTTAAGTAAAGGATTAATTGAGTGAAATAAGAAGAATAGTAGAGGCGATTGACTTGGAAAATTTGGGTTTAATTTACACATAGACAATTTGGATGTTTGATTAATGTCTAATGTATTAAGGGGGTATTAATGTGGTTTTTTTAATGTTTTTACTAACATCGTTACTAACATCCATGCATATAGTTAAACTAATATTACATCAATATTATATCTAATGTGGTATTTAGCAATCATAGTTATCTTCCATGCTACAGTTCAAGCTTATTTCTCAAACGGTTTATAAGTTATTATGTGCATAAATATAATGCATGCGTTTAAAAAAAGAACTTAAAAATACAGGCCATAAGGTCATACTCTCTGTTTAATCTGAAAATAATCCATATTAGGTAAGACTTTAAATATCCCAAAGAAATTAAGAATAAAAATAAAACAATATTACGTCTAATCACAAGGATAATTGAATCAGTATAGCAAAGAGTAGAACAAAACAGCAAAGCTGTGAGCCACAATAAAATGTCGTTATTGATAAGGAAAACGACATTTTGTTCTTTCAACAACGACAGCAAAGTTCATGAAACAAACTACAAGTCGCTCATTGGTCAAACGACGGCAAACTTAGGAAAGAAAGATATGTTCTACCAAAAAAAAGGGGGGAAGATAAAAGAAAGAAAGACATGTCGTAACTTGGAACTAAAAGACAACAAACTCTAGGCAAAGCGACGACTCGTTGCTTCCGAGTTAAACGACAACAAGAAAACTAACATGTCATTATAAGGTAAGCTCCAAACATGGAATGGCATGTCATTTTCTTATTTAAAGGACAACATATATTTACAAGCAAATGAGACGTTGCTTTCTTAACTTAAATGTAGATCAGAGCTTTCTACTAACTGTAGAGACATTGTTGAAGTGTTTGATTGTTAAAATGCGATGTCCATTTGATTTCTTTAAACATTCCATCAGAACTTAGATGGTGGAACTTGTCTATAATCAGGATCAACTTCCTGGCATTACAAGGTCGTTAGAGTTATGGGATTGTCTCCAATTCGGCACCCGGATCAGTTTGTCATTTGTAACTTTTTTGTTCGTGAATGTAACTATATTCGTGTATTCTTGTAACACTTAATTTGTTCACGTATGACACTTAATAAATGTAGTCAAACACCTAGTTACATTTTAACTAATTAAGTGTTGCAAGAACGTAAGAACATAATTATGTTCATAAACAAAGAAAGTTACAAATACTAGACTAGTGTGGGTGTTAGATTTAAGCCTACACAAAAATATTATTATTGTGTCTTTTTTTTCATTTGGAAAACAATTTACGTAATATATATATATAAAGAGAGACTTTTAGAGGCGAGAACTATAAACAACAAATGTAATGAGAGAAATGACGTGTAGGTTTCACTTAAAATACATAAGTAAATATTAATACCTTAAACGATATGTTGTTTGATGAGGAGGGAGATCTAAACCGTACAACTTTCAGAATAGAAACGACAACTGTTGAGGGTTAGCTCGGCACTTCCACCGAGGACATTAACTTGGTGGTCGGCAAATCAGTTCGGCAGACATAGGCTACCGCCCGACCCGACGAATTGCTTTTCCCGAGGATCCTTCCATTTATCTAAGGGCACGCCCCCAAGAAGGCTGCCACCTCGGGGGATGAACTGTAGCTCGGGCCGGGCCACGCTATTCATCATAACACGTCACTACCCATCCTTGTTGGCCAACACCAGGCAGGCGTGCTGCCGTCCGATAGAGTCCAATCCATTGGACTATGGACGCGACACTTGTCACCTATTGCTTGACACACTTTGATGTGACACCTGGGTAATGGGAAAAACCCATCTTGCACCCGATCCAGCTGGTGGCCTATAAATAGGATGCATTTATGACGTTTTAGGGAGAGAGACCTCTTCTCATTTAATCAGCTGCCGACCTCTGCCGAACAGTTCTTGCCTTGAGCATTGGAGAGCCCTTGTCTATTGGCTAACCCCATTTCTCTGAATCATCCCTCTCGCAGGTACTCAATCCCGACCAGGGGCAAGCTTAAGAGGAGGTCAGAAGGTGTTCAGTCACACGTGGGTGTTGATCCGACACCGAACAGCGGTAAGCATCAACATTTTGGCGCTAGAATGAGGGCCGGACGCGCCCCAATCCAGTTATTCTACCTCGGATTTCCGAAATGACAACACGAGGTAACGTAAGAGATAGTACCACCCGACGTCAGGAGTCGGGCAATGCCAGGCATAAGCAACCAGCTACAGAACGGCCCAGCAGTCGTCCTCGGACCGCCAGATCTCGGTCCGGAGGGCAAGGAAGCGCGGCAAGAGCTGAGTCGATGCAGGTCCGAGCTGCACATGACCCCATCCAGGAGCTCACAGATGCAGTTCAAATTTTAACTCGGCAGCTCGCGCAAGCTCGACAACAAGCTGCGCCAGAACCGCCACCCCCTGCCCAGGTTGACCAGGCAGAGGGTCGGCGTGAGCAGAGTGCCACCAACTGGGAGGACCGATCAGAGCAGTCTCTGGGATCCACCAGAGGGCCCGTGCTCGATAATCGACTGGTTCATGAATGACAGATGGGACGTCAACCACACCGTGTCCCTTCACCACAAGGTTCTAGAGCCTCGGTATTTGATCAGCTCGGATACCGAGGGATTAACAGAAATCGCCAAGGCGGAGCTGAAGGCCGTGCTGAGGGCGGAGTACCTTATCGGGTCGAACTGCCTGAAGATACAAATAGTCACCAATTTCGGGTGCTGCAGCGACAGATCGATGAGATCCGCAATTGCAGGTTCGGTTCGGATGAGATCGGGGCGCAGGGTCCGCCCTTCCCGGATCATATAATGCGGGCACCCATGCCGCCTAAGTTCAAGGTCCCACAAATCAAGTCTTACGATGGGGCCACCGACGCGGATGAGCATGCCGAGCTCTTTCGCGGGCACATGCTGTTGCAGAATGCCAGTGACGCTGCAATGTGCAAAGCCTTCTCCCTCACCCTTACAGGCCCTGCTCGGCAGTGGTTTCGACGGCTCAAACCAGGGTCGATTTCTTCTTTTGGGCACTTAACTGACGCCTTCTCTGCTGCATTCTCTACAACTAGGACGCGGAGGAAAGAAATAACTTCTCTGTACGCTGTCAAGCAGGGAGACGGCAGTGTCAGGGATTACGTCAACCGATTTACCCGGGCTGCCCTTGAGGTCAAGCACGTCGAAGACGAAACCCTCAAACATATTTTTGTAGGGGGCCTCCGAGACGAGAAGCTGACCTGGTCCCTGGCCTTCGAGCAGCCAAACACGTTTTCGCAAATGCTCGGCTATGCTCAAAGGCATGCAGACGCTGCCAAGTATATGAAAAGCCGTCGGGAGGAGGCTGGCCCGAGCGGGACGAAAAAGGAAAAGAAGCAGAAAAAAGGACCAGTGCAGGATTGTGCCGAGCATGCGAAGAAGCAGAAGAAGGAGAAATCTGACAAGCCGAAGGGGCCGACCGGCAAGTTCCAAAACTACACACCTCTGGTGGCAACCATTGATGAGGTGCTCGCCCAGGTCGGCGACAAGAATCTGTTGACACCGCCGCCCAAGCTTCGAGGCTTTAGGGCGAAGCGTGACCAGTCAAAGTTTTGCAAATTCCATCAGGATGTGGGTCATACAACCCGAGAATGCATCCAACTTAAGGACCAAATAGAAAGGCTGGTCCGAGAAGGTCTATTGCAGGATTTCATGGAGAAGGCCATAAACCTGAGGGCGACCTCTGGAAGGAACGACTCGTCAGGCCGAGACGTACAAGGCCGACCCAGGACCGATAGTGTGAACGCCCCAGAACCCCTGAATATCGTACACACGATACTTGGCGGGCCTGTAGCCGGGGACACATCGAGTGGGCAGCGATCCTACGTCAAAGAAGCCTGGCAGGTCAAACGGGGTGATTTCATGAATGTCTCCGAGCACATCAATAAGATATGCCGCCAAGAAGACATCCCGATCACCTTTACCGAGGAGGAAGCAGACCGGCTGATGCATCCCCATAATGATGCCTTGGTTTGTGAACTGCCTATCGCCAACAATGTTGTACGGCGAGTCTTAATCGACAATGGCAGCTCGGCGGACATCCTCTTCAAGCAGGGGTTCGACAGGCTGAAGATCAGCAACTCGCCTTTGGTCTCGGTCTGGACCCCACTTTTTGGCTTCACGGGTGAGTGTGTCCGAGCAATCGGGAAGGTTAGTCTCCCGGTAACTTTTGGAGAAGGTGTTGCCAGGGTCACTCGGGTGGTCGACTTTTTGGTCGTCGATAAACCCTCTCAGTATAACATAATCATCGGTCGACCGACGCTCAACGGATTAAAAGCCGTGGTCTCAACATATCACCTGGCAATGAAGTTCCCAACCGACGGTGGCGTTGGAGTAATCCGCTCGTCCCAGGCGGATTCCCGGGCTTGCTATGCAAATGCAGTCCGGGCAGCCTCAGCCCAGCAGCGGGGAATTCTGGCCGTACACACAATCGACGAGATCGACCTCCCAACCGATTCGATGCCGAAGATGCTCGCGGACCTAGACCCTAGGTTTCCCGAGGAAGAAGTAAGGGGCACCCCGGTCGAAGACTTAGTGCCGTTCTCCCTGGACCCCGAAAGGCCAGAACGCACAGTCCAACTCGGGTCTCAGTTACAACCTGAGATCCGGGCCGACCTGGAATCCCTTCTTTCCGAGTACCGCGACGTTTTTGCATGGTCTCACGAAGACATGCCCGGCATAGATCCGAGCATCATCAGCCATCGGCTTAACGTCCAACCTGGTCACAGGCCGGTGATACAAAGGCGAAGAGCCTTCAACCCGGAGAGATATGCCGCGATAATGATGAAGTCCAGAAACTATTGAGGGCTGGGTTCATTAAAGAGGTCAAATATCCAGAATGGTTGGCAAATGTCGTCCTCGTCAAAAAGGCGAATGGCAAGTGGGTCTGCGTCGATTATACCAACCTTAACAAGACCTGCCCCAAGGACTGCTTTTCGCTTCCTCGGATAGACCAGCTCGTTGACGCCACAGCCGGACATGAGCTCTTGAGCTTCATGGACGCGTACTCCGGATATAATCAGATAAGAATGGCCAAAGAGGACCAAATTAAAACCTCATTCGTTACTTACCAGGGTTTGTATTGTTACGTTGTGATGCCGTTTGGTCTTAAGAACGTCGGAGCTACCTATCAACGACTCGTTAACAAAATGTTCGCTCAGCTGATCGGGAAAACTATGGAGGTCTACGTGGACGACATGTTAGTAAAATCTGTCCAAGCGATGGACCACATAGCTGACCTCCGAGCTAGCTTTGACATTCTCCGAAAGTATGGGATGAAACTTAACCCGGTAAAATACGCTTTTGGCGTCGGCTCTGGCAAATTCCTCGGATTTTTTGTTAACCGACGAGGAATCGAGGTGAACCCGGCTAAAGCCCAGGCAATCATAGACATGCATTCTCCTCAGACTGTAAAAGACGTGCAAAGGCTTACCGGCATGGTGGCTGCCCTGTCAAGATTTGTCTCCCGGGCTACCGACAAGTGTCACCCCTTTTTCAAGGCACTTAAGGGGAGGTTTGAGTGGAGCAGGGAGTGTGAGGACGCTTTCCAAGGCTTAAAAACTTACCTAGCCACACCCCCACTCCTGTCCAAACCTTCGCCCGGCGAGGTGTTAACCGCCTATTTAGCCGTCTCGGAGAAGGCTGTCAGCTCGGTACTAGTCCGTGACAAAAATGGGGTCCAAAGGCCGGTTTACTATACCAGCCATGCGTTCCAAGGCGCCGTGGAGCGCTACTCATCATTGGAGAAGCTAGCCTTCGCATTAATGACATCAGTCCGAAAGCTGCGGCCGTATTACCAGGGCCATACCGTTAAGATCCCGACCAAGTTTCCTCTCCGACAAGTTCTACAGAGCCCGGAAATATCAGGTCGGATGGCCAAGTGGTCGGTCGAGTTGGGCCAATACGATATACATTTTGTGCCGAGAACGGCAATAAAGGCCCAAGTCCTGGCGGATTTCGTTGCCGAATTTACAGAAGCCGGGAAGGTTGCTCCTTCAGTTGAGAAATCACCCATGGAGGAGCCAGATACAGCTAGCTGCAGTAAATAAGGCCTCTCCTCGGAGCTGAACTGGAAACTACACGTCGATGGCTCAACCTGCGTCGATGGGTCGAGGGCGGGCTTGATTTTAACAAGCCCCGACGGATATAAGGTCATTTATGCCCTTCGTTTCGACTTCAAGACCTCAAATAACGAAGCGGAATATGAAGCTTTGCTGGCCGGTCTACATATTGCCCGGGACCTCGGAGTTGATCAGCTGACCATCTATAGTGACTCAATGCTAGTGGTGCAGCAAGTCACAGGAGGATTCCAGGCCCGAGCAGAATCAATGACGGCATATTTAAAAGAAGCGAAACGGTTGCTTGGACAATTCAAAACCTACACTTTTAAGCAAATCCCCCGATCCGAGAACGTGGAAGCCGATGTCCTCGCTCGACTAGCCTCCGGGATAGGCGGAGTAGACCCGATCTCCGTTCCTATTGAAAGACTCTCTGGACCAAGTATCAGTACGGAGGTCATGAGCCTGGCAGCCGAACCAAAATGCACGTGGATGGACCCAATAATCCAGTACCTGACCTTGGCCGAATTACCCGATGACCGGGAAGAAGCACGTCGGATACGTAACAGCTCGGCCCGGTATTCAATGATTGGGGAAAAGCTATACCAACGCGGCTACTCAACGCCATACCTGAGATGTTTGGGTCTCTAGGAGGCCGAGTACTTAATGAAAGAGATTCATGAGGGCCTGTGTGGCAATCACTCGGGTGGACGTTCCTTGACCCAAAAATGCCTACGGCAGGGTTACTACTGGCCTAGTATGCAACAAGACTGTGTGAGCTTTGCATGAAAATGCCTCAAATGCCAGCAATTTGCTAGGATGCTAGGTTCGCACGCCGAGCCTTTAAATCCGGTGACTTCAGCATGGCCATTTGCAAAATGGGCCATCGACTTGATCGGACCACTCCCTCCGGTTCGTTCACAATTCAGATATTGTGTCGTCGCCATCGACTATCTGACAAAATGGATCGAAGTCGAGCCTTGCACCAACATGACTGAAGCTAAGTGCACCAACTTCGTATGGAAAAATATCGTCTGTCGGTTCGAAATCCCGTACACTATCGTGACCGACAATGCTAAGCAGTTTGACTCCTCGGGTTTACGGCATTTGTGTGAGAAGCTCGGCATTAAGAAAGTCTTCTCTTCTCCGAGCTATCCACAGAGTAACGGCCAAGTGGAGGCCGTAAACAAGACAATTAAAGACAACCTGAAGAAGAAGCTCGAAAGGCTCAAGGGTGCGTGGATCGACGAGCTGCCCCAAGTGCTATGGGCATACCGAACAACCGCGCGAGCTGCAACTGGCGAGATACCGTTCTCCCTGGTCTATGGGGCAGAGGTCGTCATCCCAGTCGAGGTTAGATTGTCGACCTTAAGGGTTGAGCAATACGAAGAGAAACTTAATGAAAAGTTCATGATGACCGAGCTCGACCTACTTGAAGAAAAAAGAAACCGAGCATCCATCCGTAACGCAGCCCGGAATCAGGTTGTAGCCCGGTATTACAACAAACGGGTTCTGCCGAGGAGCTTTAAGGTTGGTGACTTAGTAATGAAGAAAGTCACGGTTCAGCAACCCGGTCTCGGGTCCTTTGGTCCGAAGTGGGAAGGACCTTTTAAAGTCAAAGGTATCGTGCGAGCAGGCACCTACAAGCTAGTCGATTCGAAGGGGAATCAGCTCGGGCATCCTTGGAATGCCGAGCTGTTAAAAAGATTCTATTCCTGAAAAAGAACAGGAAATCAGAGCCAGATTCCTTTTCTGACCTCTGGCCACAATTCTTTTGTAACTAGACCTGCTGAGCAGGACTGGAAAAGTCAATGTAAATATTACATTCATGGAACACAACTTCCCTAATCTCATTCCGCCTGAGCAATGTTTTTAAGGGAAGTGTTAGGCCAAGACGTCGGAACCCCAGCTCGGAAGACAGGATGTTGACTCCCAGCCAAGGGCGTCATCCTCGTCCAACTGGACAGGGGGGCTAGTCAATATATGTATCATGTCTGTCATGCAGACATCCTTAAGTTGCTCGGCACATTTATGTGCCCGATCAGTCCTATACTTGTAAAGTTTCTTTGAAACTTCCACAAGTCTACGGGGGGCGACAGGGTAAGGGCAGCTGTACGCCGTTTACATTCTGCCCGACCGAGACCAGAAACCTAAACTTGCTTGGATAATTAAGCATAAGTGGATAACTACTCGGAACGACCGAGAACTGAAGTCCTTGGATTAACTAAGGACAGAGGTACCGGAATTAACCGAAAACAATTGCATTATTTACCTCTGCTCGGTCAATTGTCCCCCAGCCTGGGAATCTACCCGAGAAGTATCTAACCTTAAATATTACGTGGGATGTAAAAAAAACTACACGTAAGCTAAAGTGGATACAAAACGGGAAAATATAAATCGTTTAAATTTCTTTATTAAGGAGGTACAAGAAAGTCGGGCACCTCCCAAGCCCAATCACAAAAAGCAAGAAACAGATGATCAATCGGCCCGAGTCTCATCACCAGCTTGAGTCTCGTCCCCGGCCGCACTGTCGTCTTGACCGCCCTCGGCAGCTTGCACATCCCCGTCGTCATCACCGTCTACAACGACGACCTCCTCAACATCCCGTTGTTGCTCGGCCTCACCCTGGTCCGCCTCGGCAATAACCGACCAGTCGAATGCGGCGGCCTTGGGATGCTTCTCTATCAGATGGTCACGGAGATCCACCATTCCATCGAAGTAGAGATTGGTGTACTCGGGGGATGTCTTGAACTCCTCGACCGCAGCGGCCAGCTGATCCGGAAGCCCGGCCACGAATCGGTGATGCTCGGCTTGTAGAGTTGCCAGTCGTTCCTCTAGCCGAGCGGCTTTCTCCTTCTGCCGAGCGGCCTTCTCCTCCTGCCGAGCAGCCTTATCCTCTGCCTCCTTGAGCTGCCTCAACATGTCCTCGGCCTCGGACTTTGCCTTCTGAGCCTCCTCCTTGGCCCGACCTAATTCATCCTTCGTGTCTTTGAGCTCTCTGTCGGAGTCCAACTTCAGGAGGAGGATCTTCTTGTGCCTTTCTTGCTCCTTGTGGACCTCCCTCACCCCGATGGAGTGCGCCATGTGCACAACGGTGCTCAGCTGTGAAAAGTACCAAGGGATAAGTTCTCGGCAACATTATAGGAAGTCCCTGCAACCATTAGTCGACTTGGATACTTACTGACGTTGCCGTTCGGAGCGCCAGGTTGCACAAATCGGGGAAGTCCTCACCCCGAATCTCCATAAAGAAGTCATTCGAGGGAGCCACGTCCCTGATGCGTTCAAGGAGCATCCCGCGGTAGTTCGGGCGCCTTCTTTGTCGGTTCTCGAAAGAACCTCTGGATGCCTCGTCTACTCGGCCGACCTCTGACGAGGTCCTTATTGGCGGTTGTGGTGGAGCTTGGACTGATGTGGAGGTTTGCCCGGTACGTGTCGGGGGCTCGGTTGCTGGCGTCCGCTTACGCTTCTTGCTGGCCTCGGCGGCCTTGCCCTTGCCCTTCCTCTGTGTTGTCATCTGGGCAAGCCTACCAGAACGGGAGCTCGGTGTGGTCATTTTTGTACAAAGAAAATCCAAGTTAAGCAAAGGACGAAATAAAAGAGGACGGTGACTATAAATAAAGTTCTGGGCTGACCTCCGATCCGGAGTTGGCCCGACGGGTACAGGAGCCTAATCACGCCCTCGAGGTTCTCGTCGGCTACAGGTGGCCCCGCACCGAGGGAGCCACTGGACGAGTCCTCGGTACTGGACAATGAAGGCTCCCTCGTTGGCCACCCGGACCGGGAAGTGCTTGGCCCTGGAAGATCCGCATCACCCATATGGGCAACAGTAACCTGCCCGGTTTCCCGGGCAGGACGCCTAGCTCGGGGAAGACTGTTAGATTCCCCGAACCAACCGTATCTGGACAGGGCGTCCTTTCTCAGAAGAAAGGACTGTTGTCTGGAAGACTCGGGCTTTTCGAACAGTTCGTCCACGGCCTCTATTACATGGCTCGGTGCCCAAGGGCGCTTAATCCAGACGTGCCCCAGCTCGAATGACCCCGGCACTTGTTCATCCTCGGGGACAGCTTCACCGGCTCGGGCTAAAAAGTTCCCCCCGACGTAAAACCATTCGTACTTCCACAGCTTGTCCGAGTCGGGGTTGCCTAGAATAAAGTCCTTTCTGAAGCCGGTGAAGTAGTACCAACCGGACTGCCGAGGAAGCTTCTTCATCTTGAATACTTGCTTGAAGGCCTCCAGCGGCATCTCAGTACTCCGGTGGTACTTCCACAAAATATACATCCCGATCAGCGACCTGTAGCTGTTCGGGTTTAATTGTGCCGGGCACACATTAAAGTCATTAAGCGCCCGGCGAAGGAAACGGTGCAGTGGCAGACGCAGCCCGGCCTTGAAGAACTCGGCGTAAAGCGTGATAAACCCCTCCGGCGCCTCTAAAGGTGAATCCCCCTCGCCGGGAACGACGAGATCCACATCGGTCGGAATACCATATTCGACGCGTAGTGTCCCTAACCGCGACTCTGTAATCGCGCTCGTATATCCTGCCGCTGAGGTTTGCCCAGGACGGCTTATCCGATATGCTGTGACGCCCCGTACGCGGGTGGCCTGGACCTCCTACTCCATCTCCGGCTGTTCTGCCCCTGCCTCCTCGGCCGCATGCTCCTCATCGGAGGCATCAACCGTAATCACGCCTGCAACTTGGACGGGGGCCTCGGCATTCCGACCAGAGGTGCTCGGAGCGTCCTCCTGGGTTTGAAACTCGGTCCTCTCCCTTGGAAAAACTTGGGAATGGCCCGCTGTTGCCGCCCCAGTGTAAGGGTCTTGCTCCCTGGACGGCCTGATAAGTTTGTGCCCGCCCAGCAAATCTAAAAATTCTTGCTCGGGCATGGTCTGGGAATCGACCCTTAGGATCTGCTCCAGCCGCCTGGCCCCTTCCCGTCTTTGGGACGCCACCTCGGCGTCAGATTGAGTCGAAGAAGAGCTACTGCTCTCCCCGCTGCTTTCCGACCATGAAACCTCTACGTTTTGCGAGTCGGACAAATCACTCATTTTCACTCGGGAATTACCTGCTCGGGTTCTTGGTTGCTCGGTTGATATAATCCTCGGCTAGTACTTGAGCTCGGCAGCTAAAATTTCTCATTCGTAAATTTTTGAAAATGAAGTGCAAATTGCAGAGGGGAGGGACCTATTTATAGCCATTTTAAGCGGGAAGTTCGAGCACGAAAACCCAAAAGGTGCAATTAATACGCCTGACAGCCACACAGACGGCTGCGACACGACACGCGTCCCCCGTCTGATCCAGGCGTCTTTTCACCTCACCCCGCTTCTAAGTGTCGCTTAGTCTTCTTCCTTTGAGCCGACCTCACCCACTCGGCATAGTCCACCCGGCCGAACACCGACCAGGTGCACTGGGGGGCTAATGTTGAGGGTTAGCTCGGCACTTCCACCGAGGACATTAACTTGGTGGTCGGCAAATCAGTTCGGCAGACATAGGCTACCGCCCGACCCGACGAATTATGCTTCTTCCCGAGGAGCCTTCCACTGATCTGAGGGCACGCCCCCAAGAAGGCTGCCACCTCGGGGGATGAACTGTAGCTCGGGCCGGGCCACGCTATTCATCATAACACGTCACTACCCATCCTTGTTGGCCAACACCAGGCAGGCGTGCTGCCGTCCGATAGAGTCCAATCCATTGGACTATGGACGCGACACTTGTCACCTATTGCTTGATACACTTTGATGTGACACCTAGGTAATGGGCAAAACCCATCTTGCACCCGATCCAGCTGGTGGCCTATAAATAGGATGCATTTATGACGTTTTAGAGAGAGAGACCTCTTCTCATTTAATCAGCTGCCGACCTCTGCCGAACAGTTCTTGCCTTGAGCATCGGAGAGCCCTTGTCTATTGGCTAACCCCATTTCTCCGAATCATCCCTCTCGCAGGTACTCAATCCCGACCAGGGGCAAGCTTAAGAGGAGGTCAGAAGGTGTTCAGTCACACGTGGGTGTTGATCCGACACCGAACAACGGTAAGCATCAACAACAACTTTTAAAAAATAAGGTGAAACAACAAGTTTTTTTTTTATAGGATATTTGGAAGGGTGGTGGGAACCAGTGGTAGGAACCACTTTTACTATAGCATGTGAGAGTTTTATACTGTAGCATATTTTTGAGATTGTAGTGGGAACTGAGTGGTTCCTACCACTGCCAAAGACCCTCTTAAAGAACTAACATGTATTTCCAGAGCCATGTAACTTCCAGAAGAAAAACGACAATTTTTTAAAATTAAGGTCAAACGACAAGTTCTTTTTAAGGAATTAATATGTATTTCCAACCGAAATTACTCCACTCACATAGAGAATAAAAGATGAAAAGTTTTTCTTTTTTTAGAGCAATCTTCTTTTAGAGAATTTAAATTTAAATATCCATGTGTATATGTTAGAGAAAATTCAAACCTATAGTTTTAATAAAGTATTGAACTTAAAAGTCCTCTCAGAACTTACTTCTAAACATAAGATTGCGATTCAAGCCAACTTTATTCAGTGCTTTATTGCATAAAACTTAAATTATAAACCAGTTTTGGTTTGAACTCTAGATGTCTATTACTGATTTTCACCAAATCTTTTTACCTTTTTTTTAAATAACTCATTTGTTAGATCACTATTTTTGTTATTTGTATTACTATTTTGAACCAGTGCGAACCAAAAATTCTTTAACAATTCAAATTATAGACAAAACACTGTAGTAAAATCTGTTCGAACTAGAAAAAGTCGGGTATTTTCAAACAAACTATAAAACTTCTAGTAAAGTATATCCTTTTAGCCGCCCAGTCACATGACGACGACGACGACAACGACAACAACAATAACAAACTAAAAAAGATTTCTTCAATAATATCTCATACTACTTTTTTTTTTTAAGATATAGAGGTAAATGACTATTTTTTAAGCTTTTTCAAGTAAATAGTCAAAGGTTTTGAAAATAAAAAAATGACTGTTTTATATCAATGATATACTGAAATATATCAATAATGTAATGATGTTAATTAATATATCATTAATAAATTACAATACATCATGATAAACTTAGCTTCTGTTTGAAACTTCAGTTGAAACAAGCATTTTAAGTTTAAGAAGTATAGCATGTGAGAGCTTTTCATTGCAGCAACTTTTTATTTTTTACTATAGCTGATGAGAGCTTTATATTGTTTATAGTCGTAACTGATGGATTGAAACTAAAGTTCTAAACACCCTATTAGTAATTTATTTATTTAATAATTTACCAATTTTTTGATGAGAAATCATTAATATATTAACACTAAACCAATTTATTAGTAATGAATTATAGTTAACAAGCGATATACAAATATTAATAAATAATGTACTGATGTTTACAAATAATATATGGTAGTAAAAAGTGACCATTTTATTGATTTTCAAACAAATTTGACTGTATCCTTAATTTTTAAAAAATTTGGTCATTGATTAAAAAAAGTTGTCAAAAACAAGTTATTTGTCTAATTTTCTGTCCTTTTTTTCCCTTAAAAACAAAACACCGATTTCCCAAAAAAAAAAAAAATCAACTACATGCAAATGTGAAGCGCCGAAATATTTAAGGTCTGCTTGGTAAATAGATTCGAATTAGTGATTTGATTTATATTATGTTATTTAAATTAGGATTTAAATTAGTGATTTGAATTGTTATTCAAATTGATGTTTGGATATGTATTTAAGTTTTAATCTAAATATAGAAAAAAGTAGAAATTGTGTTTGGAGAGGTAGTGAAAAAAGTTTTTTGATTTATTAACAAATCTAATAAAATGATCTTAAAAAATATGCAATATAGATCTTAATTTATTCATCTCTTTACTAGAAACATAATGAAAAAAGAATCATCTCAATTGTATATCAAACGAAAAAGTTATGATTTTTTGAGAATTTTAATTTTTACTGTAACAAAAATATCAGGTGTAAAAAATTTAAGAAGTTAAAACTCTAAAAACTTATTCTTGATACTTATTTAATTCAGTTTTGAAAAAAATAAATATAGATCTAAAAAAGTATTGATACTTAATGACCCATTTATTTCGATACTTAAATTATAGTTTGAATCATTTTACTATAGTATTTTCTCTTCATTTTATTATAGTATTTTCTCTTATAAAAATTTAAATCTTCATTTAAATATTTTATACAAATCCTCGAATCAAACGGACCTAAATCTATATTTGTCTCAAGAATGCTCCAAACAAACAAACAAACTCTTGTTCAACTCTTCCTCTCCACGTCGTCGTTTGACAAATCTGAGACCCGCGGAGGCTTGCTTACGGGACGCTTGCGGTAAGCTTTCCCAAATGTCCAACCTCCCAGCTCTGAGTTAAGAGAACTGTAAGAAGAGGAAGAACAACAAGAAGAAAAAGATTAAAACTTACTTCACAAATACTCCCACATCCTCCAGATCTATTCTTGAATCTCCATTTCCTTCTCAGATCTCCGATCTTCTTCTCCCAATTCTCTTCCTGTCTCTCTCATTTTTTTTGAATGTCCTTTCTCTCTCATTCACAACTTCGGCAATTTCATTCTCTCGGATGTCCGCTTTTGATCCGATATTGATTTTGGTTTCGACAGATTGTTTGAAGTTTTTCTGTTTTTTTGGTGGTCTGAATCTGGAAGCATCGTGGAAGAAGGGAATTTCCGGCGAAGAAATCGGAAATGGCGGGTGGAGCGGCTGGGGGTTTCGTCACGCGAGCGTTGGAGTCGATGCTCAAGGAGTGTTCGGGCAAGAAGTTCCCCGACCTTCAGAAGGCGATTCAGAATTATATAGGTCATTACGCGATTCTTCTTCATTCAAAATTTCATATTCTCATTTCTCTTTACATTTGTCCAATTTGATTTGGTTTAAGCATTGATTTTGTTTGTTTGTTTGTCTTCAGATGGTACGAAAGAGGTCAAACGGGTTCAGAATTCGGTTCCCAGTGAAACGAGCCAAGCTGCATCTGCGGCTGGCGAAGAGAGGTTTATATTTTTCATCTAACTTATATTGCTTTCCTCATAACTTACTACACAGACCACACAATTTATTATTGTTGTTGTTAATTTTTGTTTAGATGTGATTATGGGAATTTGTAGTGTTAAGAAATGTACTTTTTTTTTTTGTAGCTGTTGAATTTTTAGTTTTCGGCTCTCTTCCTACTAGAAAGTAGAAATTTTCATTCCCTAGTACTTGCTACTCTTTTTTTTTAATTATTATTTTATATTTTTGGGGTGGGGGAGAGCTTTTTAAGTGATTAAGAGACAGATTTAATTTGATCATGTAATTAGTGTTGAATTAATGTCACAGTTAGTATTGAGTAAAACCACTCTAAAGTGGAAAGTTTCCTTCATCAGGTTTTATAGGTTTGAGTTATCTTTGAGGAAATGATAGGGTTTATGATTATGATCTGGGCTGATCAACAAAAATATCCAGGATCTCCCTAATTTTGGTTTTGATGCCTATTTCCTCTGCAGTTCAGCTGAAGCAGGAGCAGGAGCTGCACAAACTGAGACAGAACCGACCCAAACGCAGGCAGCTTCTCAGAGTGCTCAAGGAGCCAATTCTGTTGGTAAACCAGTGAGCCTTAGTGAAACTATTTCAACTGTTTTGGCAAATGCTGGGCATACCTTGGAAGGGTCCGCAGCAGAACTTGTTTTAAGTCCTCTTCGACTTGCATTCGAAACGAAGAACTTGAAAATCCTTGAATCTGCTTTGGATTGTCTTCACGTAAGTATTTGTCGTGATGGTTTAGTTTTATGCTTTAAATTACATTGGTGAGGGCTGTTTTTTATGTTGCCCTTTGGTTCTTGATATGTGTTAAGTGGGGGAGACTCCCTTTGATTTGAGAACATTTTATTAGGCCATAAATTGTTCAAGGATGAATTTTATGAGCTGGTGGTTGCATCTCACATGGGATGGGGAGATTCAAGTTTATGAAAAGTAGAGTGAAAAATTGGAACAAGAATATTTTTTGGGGGACTTTGGAGTGGAGAAAAAGAAATCATCTTTACTTACATTTTAGGACATGCCTAGACTAGAGTTGAATTGTGTGTATAATGAGGCACTGAATGTGGCAAGGGTATATTTGGAAACCAGTTTTGGGTTCTTGCATGGTGATTTTCAATTAGCATGTTTCATGGAAACAAAAGATGAAGTTCTCTTATGTGAGAGAAGGAGATGCATTTTAAATTTTTTTCATCAATGGAAGAGTTAAGAAAGTAAGCAATAAGTTGGAAGGGGAAAGATTGGTGTTATTGAGGAAGAGGAGTATTGAGAGGGAGGTATTTGGTTCTTTGAGAATTAATATCTTAAGATCACGACAAGTTCTTAGGGGATTGAGGCTTGAGGTTGGAGTCTCAATGTCTCATTAGCGAGAGCGATGCTTCTTGGGTGATGATTTATGGAATAAAATGAAGATCTAGGTTGCCTTCTGGCTGGGTGAAGACAGAGATTTTGCCATGTTCACTTTTAACATTTGGCTAGGATTGACATCGTTTAATGTAGTCCTTTACTACTGTTTTTGAGATTCTGGTTTTTCTTTTATTGCCCTTTTGATGTACGAGTCTAAACAGAATAACAAAGTTAACCTGAAAAATGCAAGAGATAGGGCTACTTTGGTCCTTACTCTACTGAAAACTGTACTAAACCAACAATCGGCTTAGTAAGAAGTTTCAGAAATGGCCACCAAAACTGTCTTCCCCAATTCTAACAACAAAACAAAAATAAAGAGTGAGAGCACCGATGCATATAACACTGTTGTTCTTAGCCTTCACCAAATACAATAAATAAAGTAGCAATGACAATGTGTATAGGAAAACAAGTGGCATTATAACAGTATCTACTGATGACAGTAAAAATCTAGGGCCCATTTAGGAGGGCTTTCTAGAAGCTGTTTTTGGTGTCTAGAGTCCAAAAACTGCTTCTGGAGGTGTTTGGATGATAGATGACTTGTCAAAATGCTTTTGTTCTCCAAAAGTTGTCAAAGCCACAAAATATGGCTTCTCAAAAAAGCACTTTTGAAATAGATTTTGAAACTTGGACCAAAATGTTAATAATACATTATAAGCTTAAATATAGCATTTTTGTAACTTAAAAAAAATTGAAACCATTTTGACTCATAAAAGCTCTTTTCAAAATATGATTCAAAATGCTTACTTAAAAGCTACAGTTTTTGCTTATCTTCTTCTACTGACTAAAAGCACAAGTAGAAGCTGTGCCAAACGGGGCCATAGATGTAAAGCAGCTAAGCCCTTGCATCACCCTTTCGTTCATTTAGGTGGATATCTTGTCCTCCTTGCTTTGTACTTCATAATTCTTCAGAATTTCTGTTTCCCATAAGTAAATTATGTAGTCGATATGGTGATGTCCCTCATTGATCCTTGTACTACGACCTGTAACCGCTAGTTGGGGAGGGGGCATTAACACCTTTTCAAATCCCGTTATTTATATTCTTGCACTATGTTATCTTCTCTTTAGCTTGCTATGAATTTCTAATTACTTCTCAAATTTAATAAGTACAGAAACTCATTGCATATGATCATCTTGAGGGAGATCCTGGTTTAGATGGTGGTAAAAATGCACCACTGTTTACAGACATGCTGAACATGGTTTGCCGCTGTGTTGACAATTCATCGCCTGACAGGTACATATCTTTGATGTTGGGTTTTTTTTCCCTAGTTTATATATCTTGTAATGCTTATTTACTCTTAAACATAAATGTGCAGTACTGTTCTCCAAGTGTTGAAGGTCCTCCTTACTGCTGTGGCGTCCACAAAGTTCAGAGGTATGTTGTTTGAGAATGAGAGGACGAGGGTACTACACATCATTTTACTGGTTGCTTTAAATTCTGAAATATCTATTTTATGTATATGGATAGTCAACAAAATTTATATTGCTGGTTCTCCAGTTGCTGATAAATCACTTGCAAGGCAAGACACATTTGTGCACCCACATTTAATAAGAATCTATTTTGAATGACTTCTCATACCTTTAGTGATGTTTTCTGTTTCCTTCTTTCTTTTGTATATTTGAGTATGAAACATTATTTTCAACTGTAAAAGATTTGTACATGCAGTCCACGGGGAACCTTTGCTTGGAGTCATCAGAGTATGCTACAATATTGCTCTTCACAGGTACTTTTCATATTATCCAAGGGTACCTTGTATTAACTCTAAGCCATACTCATGAATTGTAGTTTTAACGTGTAGCAAGAGTCCTGTAAACCAAGCAACATCAAAGGCAATGTTGACGCAGATGATCAGCATCATTTTCAGGAGAATGGAGACTGATCAGGTTTGTGATTTAAATTCCTTAATTCCATCTGTCTGGATGATTTTTTCCCCTTCTATCTCTCTCTATTCCTTCTATGAATGCTACAAAGTCTGTAATGTCTGGCAGGGAGTTCAGGTAGCATCTGGTTCTGCTGGACCGATGGAAGCCCTCTCAGCTGAGAATTCAAAGACAAAAGTGGAAGAAACTTCCTTGGGGGATGAAAATGAGAGTGAAATAACTTTAGGGGATGCACTTAACCAGGCGAAAGAGACTTCTCTTACATCTGTGGAGGAACTTCATAATCTTGCTGGTGGTGCTGACATCAAGGTACCTGATTATTGAGTTTCAGTATTTTCCTACCCTTTGCAGTGTAACTCAGCTGCTTGGCCATAAAGTCTTCTGTTGCCTACTTTTTAGACATGCCTATGCTGGGCATTCATAACTTGCCTAGGATTTTTTGTCCTAAGGTTGTAACTTTTTTCCACATGCAAATCTTATTAGGGCTTAGAGGCTGTCCTTGACAAAGCTGTGCATCTTGAAGACGGTAAAAAGATAACCCGGTAAGGATGTGTTATCAAACCATGAGGTACCGTCTTCTTTTATTTGTATCATACTGATATTGTTCCTACTTCATTTTTGTTTTTCTAAAATCATTAAGAGGGATTGATCTTGAAAGCATGAGCATAGTCCAACGTGATGCTTTGTTGGTATTCCGCACCCTTTGCAAGGTAAATTTTATAAGTAACCACTCAGCATTGTTGCTATGAATATTTAGCTTTCTATTTACGAATTGGAAAAGTTCATTACCTGTAGATGGGCATGAAGGAAGATAATGATGAAGTCACATCCAAGACTCGAATATTATCTCTTGAGCTTCTGCAGGTTTGTCTAATGGATTTCGCATTTGTATTTGTTTTTGTCTGCATGGCCTAATAGGTTGATGCTTCATATTTAGCCATAAAACCTTGTTTTAGGCAAGTTGGATTAGCATTGTATATTTTTCACTATGCTAATTTGTCAAATCACAAATAACTGTATTCTTGTGCCATCCTTGCTACAAGTTGAGTGCATCGATCTATTCATTTGACCTCTTTTCCTTTATTGAATTGAATTATGTACTTTCTAATAATATATTTCAGGGTTTATTAGAAGGGGTCAGTCACTCGTTTACAAGGAACTTTCATTTTATTGATTCAGTCAAAGCTTATCTTTCATATGCTTTGTTGCGGGCTTCAGTTTCGCAGTCCCCTGTCATATTTCAGGTTTAAATGCAACTATCTTTTACATGATTTTTTTTTGTCCACTATGAGATTTTTTTTAGTCCACTATGAGATTTTTTTTTGTCCTCATCGCACTTTTATTTTCTGCCAGTATGCATCTGGAATTTTCTCGGTTCTTTTGCTGCGTTTCAGGGAGAGTCTTAAAGTACGTGTCTGACCTTGACAATAGTTGGAGAAACTTCTTTTGAATGGTACATTTTACTTTGTTCTCCATTATTTCCATTGAGGCGTAGGCTTATTATTTTTTTTTACAGGGTGAAATTGGCATCTTCTTTCCTTTAATAGTCTTACGATCATTGGATGGCTTGGAATGTCCTGTCAACCAAAAAATAAGTGTTCTACGGTAAATTGTTCTTTCTGTTGATTACTTTACTAGTTGTATATTTGACTCTCACATTTTGTCAAGGCAGGCTTGTTTCCAACATTTGTCTGTTGGTCAATATTTTATATGGTTCTTTCCCTTGCTTTCTTATAAGTTCTTATTTTCCCAGGATGCTTGAGAAGGTTTGCAAGGATCCACAGATGCTTGTTGACATATTTGTAAACTATGACTGTGATCTTGAGGCGCCAAACTTATTTGAACGCATGGTGAAATCCTATATAAATATGTCATTTCACAACATTATCTTTTAATCTCCATTCAAGACTTGTAGTGTTATCTTGTTCTAGGGCACACCTAATGCCTATCTAATGCATTTTGAGTAATTGTATAGGTTACTTCTCTATCTAGAATATCTCAAGGAACTCAAAGTACAGACCCTAACTTGGTTGCATTGTCGCAAACAACTTCAATTAAAGGCTCATCGCTTCAGGTAGGTTGAGTGATTTGCTCTCCAACAAAAAATCAGTCTATTTAATCAGTTTTCCTTCCAAGCATTCTATGCTGCTATGTTAGCAGAAATAGCTGGATGACCTTTCATTTCTATGCCTTTCCAGTGTCTTGTGAATGTGCTTAAATCACTAGTGGATTGGGAAAAGTCACATAGAGAATCCGAAAGCCAGAGTAAAAGCCTTCAGTCTTCTGAAGGAGAACCTTCAGTTGGAGAATCTGGAGAGATAAAAAACAGAGATGATTTGACTAGTAACTTTGAGAAGGCAAAGGCCCACAAATCTACTATGGAAGCTGCAATCTCTGAGGTAATCAACGAGAGATTCTTCATTACTTTTTTCCAGGATGTGAATGGCTGCGCTTTGATTTTTTTGTCACTGGTCTGGCCTTTTAACTTTCACTTTGCCGTAATCAGGGACTAATGAATTCTTTTAATTGTATTGCAGTTCAACAGGAAACCAGTAAAGGGTATAGAGTATTTGATATCGAATAAGTTGGTTGAAAACACGCCGTCTTCAGTTGCCCAATTTCTGAGAAATGCTCCCAGTTTGGACAAGGTTTGAACTTGTGTTCTTAAATATGTTTTCTTTTTTTATTTGATGTGAACTTCTTATCCCGTTCTGAATCTTTCAGACTATGATTGGGGATTATCTGGGTCAACATGAAGAATTCCCCCTTGCTGTAATGCATTCATATGTTGATTCCATGAAGTTTTCCGGAATGAAGTTTGATGCTGCAATCCGTGAATTTCTTAAAGGATTCCGACTACCAGGGGAAGCCCAAAAGATAGATCGTATTATGGAAAAATTTGCAGAACGGTACTGGCTGTCTCTTTATGTCTCTGTGTACTTCTTCCAATGTCTAGCAGAAAAGGATTACTTCATTCCAATAAAGATTTATGCAACCTTGTTTGATGTTGCCCAACGCCTCCTATGGCCTTAAACATAGGATTGAAGTTCTACTTTCATTTGTTAAGATGATAACTAATTGAGCTCTATTAAAGAGAAGCAAAAACGCTTCAGGCCAGAAAGAAGACAGTTATTTAATTGACCTCTTTCTTGCTTAACTGGTTAAGCTTGTTGTTTACTACCAGAAGCCCTACACATTCACGAGAACTTTAATGAGCTATGCCCCTAAATTATGTTGATATGCATTTAATTGCTATCTAGTGATTTATGTTGTTTTCTATCGTCTCTGGCAGATATTGTGCAGATAATCCTGGCCTCTTCAAAAATGCGGATACTGCATATGTTCTTGCGTATGCAGTTATAATGTTGAACACTGATGCACATAACCCGATGGTGTGGCCTAAGATGTCCAAGTCTGATTTTGTACGCATGAATGCTGTGAATGATGCTGAAGAATGTGCTCCTACAGAACTCTTAGAAAAAATATATGATTCTATTGTGAAGGAAGAAATAAAGATGAAAGATGAGAAATTTAGTGTTGAAAAAGGTAGCAGATCCAAACCAGAAGGTGAAGAGAGAGGCCGTTTGGTCAGCATTCTCAATCTGGCCCTTCCCAAAAGGCAGTCAGCAACTGATACTAAGGCTGAGAGTGAAGCTATAATTAAGCAGACACAGGCAATATTCCGGAATCAAGGAACTAAAAGAGGGGTGTTCTACACGTCTCAGCAGATAGAACTTGTAAGGCCTATGGTTGAAGCTGTAGGGTGGCCTTTGCTTGCTACGTTCTCTGTTACAATGGAGGAAGGTGATAATAAGGCAAGGGTTGTTCTCTGTATGGAGGGTTTTAGGGCTGGAATACATATCACACATGTGCTTGGAATGGACACCATGCGCTATGCTTTTTTGACATCTTTGGTCAGGTATATTTGTTACCTTTCAGATTTATGTACATATATGTGCGTGCTCGTGCACGTGTGTTTTAATACTTCATCTATTTCTGTTCATGTTTTCATTGCATGTCTAAATGTTTTTTATTAAATGATCGTTGAGTTTTTCCCTGGTGCAACTTATAGGTAATTTGAAGCATATTACGATCACTTTTCTATTTGGAAAAAAATCCTTTTCCACGGAATTAAGCTTTTGAATAATTATCTCAGATTTACTTTCTTGCACGCCCCAAAGGAAATGCGGAGTAAAAATGTAGAAGCATTGCGGACATTACTTGCTCTTTGCGACTCTGAGACTGACTCCCTTCAAGACACATGGAATGCAATCTTGGAATGTGTTTCTCGACTTGAGTTCATAACATCAACTCCTGCCATTGCTGCAACTGTCATGCATGGATCAAATCAGATCTCAAGAGATGCTGTTCTGCAATCCCTTAAAGAGTTGGCTGGGAAACCTGCTGAACAAGTATTTGTGAATAGTGTTAAACTCCCTAGTGATTCTGTTGTGGAGTTCTTCAATGCTCTCTGTGGTGTATCCACTGAGGAGTTAAAGCAAACCCCTGCTCGTGTTTTCAGCTTACAAAAACTTGTTGAGATAAGCTACTACAATATGGCTCGTATACGCATGGTATGTATCATATATGCTGAAATCCTTGTCTGTATCATGTAATTCATTGTACTAAATTGGCCTATGTCATCAATTGCTATTTCTGGGAAAATGGCTTATTCCGACTGGTACTCCTGTTAGTGTGATGATTGAGTATTATTATTTGATAAAGTAATCTTCATAAGGGTGTGTAGTGGGGGTACTGAATATTCCTTGCATCCAGTGTGATGTATGGAATATATGACTAAGGCGGGTTCTTTTATTTTTATGTCAATGCATGTCTTTGCATGCCAGGCATGTTTATCTTAACATGTTTGACCAGGGATGTTTGGATTGCTTATGCGAAATATGGTCTCTGATGTCACTTCTGTAGTGACTTCATGGTTTTTCATATTTTAAAAATGATTCTCACAAATGCTTTACAGGTATGGGCTAGAATATGGTCTGTTTTAGCAAATCACTTCATTTCAGCTGGGAGCCATCCGGAGGAGAAAGTTGCCATGTATGCCATAGATTCTCTAAGGCAGCTTGGTATGAAGTATTTAGAGCGTGCTGAACTTGCTAACTTCACGTTCCAGAATGACATTCTCAAGCCATTTGTTGTTCTTATGCGCAATAGCAGAAGTGAATCCATAAGGAGACTGATTGTCGACTGCATTGTCCAAGTATGTCCATACGATAAGCGTTCTTGACTGCTCACTTTTTTTTTCCCCATCTTCCCCGCCACACCCCCCTCCCCCCCCCCCCCCCCCCCCCAAAAAAAAAAAAAAAAAAAAAAAGAAAAAGAAACTTCAATTTGTATACAGAGATACTATATAGTGTTTTTACTAGTAGTTTGTTCTGGTGTCTGCTGCAGATGATAAAATCCAAAGTGGGGAACATAAAGTCTGGATGGCGTAGTGTTTTTATGATTTTTACAGCTGCTGCAGATGATGATTCAGAATCCATTGTTGATGGTGCATTTGAAAATGTCGAACAGGGTAAGACCTTCAAATCTTCTTGGGTTGTTGATATTCTTGCACTAGTATTGAAGTTTCCATGCTTTCCTACCACTTTGTTGTACCTGACTCCAAGTACATTTGCAGTTATTTTGGAACACTTCGACCAAGTTGTTGGCGACTGTTTTATGGATTGCGTCAACTGTCTTATCAGGTTTGCGAATAATAAAAGTTCGTGCAGAATTAGTTTGAAGGCTATTGCACTCCTTCGCATCTGTGAGGATCGTCTGGCAGAGGTTTTTTTTTGTTCCTACTCTTCATTGTTTTTTAAATATTAGTTGAACTTGTATTGCTTGTCTGGAAGCTTGATATGGCATATTGATGCAATACTTATGCCAACCATAATCTGAATGCTTCATGTGGGTTTTCAAATTTAATTGCAGGGATGTAGTATCATGATATTAATTGTTACTTATGCCAGCCAAGAGAATCAGATTGACTTCTAACTGTTGTATCCAAATTATTTGATTTTGTTAATAATTTCAATAGATCTCATGGGCGTCTTTGAAATGATTGCTTTGTCAACGTTGTGGTTGTTAATTTTAGGGTCTGATACCTGGCGGTGCTTTGAAGCCCATTGATGTAAACGCGGATGAAACCATTGATGTGACTGAGCATTATTGGTTTCCAATGCTTGCTGGCTTATCTGATCTAACTTCAGATCCTAGACCAGAGGTCAGAAGCTGTGCGCTTGAAGTTCTGTTTGATTTACTAAATGAAAGGGGTATAAAGTTCTCGTCATCTTTTTGGGAGAGCATCTTCCATCGTGTCTTGTTTCCCATTTTTGATCATGTGAGACATGCCGGAAAGGAAAGCTTGATTTCTTCTGATGATGAATTGCTTCGTGAAACAAGCATTCACTCACTTCAATTGCTGTGCAACCTTTTCAACACTTTCTATAAGGTACTTTTGAGCTTAATATTGGTTTTTCAAACTGTTATGGTCTAGCTGCTTATTACATAGCCACGTACAGGAAGAAGATGCACTTGTTGCCTGACTATCAATATATAAAATTCAAAGAATGTGGGATATGTTGCTGATGCTAGAATAGTGAAAATTTTGTGGTTATGTGTTGCAATTTATTAAGACTTCCTAAAAGAATTTTTAAGTCAGATATGGGTACAGGCCTACCCTTCGACATTTTTGTACAAAGTAGCCATTCAAGAGTCAAACCTGCACCTTTTCACATTCAAGACTTTAACCATTGTACTCTCTAAAGTATGTATTTATTTTGTGCAGGAGGTTTGTTTTATGCTTCCGCCACTGCTCAGTTTGCTGTTGGATTGCGCCAAAAAGACAGATCAGTCAGTGGTTTCAATATCTCTGGGTGCGTTAGTGCATCTCATAGAAGTTGGAGGGCATCAATTCAGTGAGAGCGACTGGGATACATTGCTGAAAAGCATAAGGTAAGTGTAAGCTCTATATCGGGAAGTGTTCTGTGATTACCTTATTATTGATCATTTTTGTGTTCAATTACCAGAGATGCGTCGTATACAACACAACCACTTGAGCTTCTCAATGATTTGGGTTTTGAGAAGAACAAGGCACTAATTAAAGATTTAGAGATCAACAGAGCTGATAGTTCTTCCCCAAAGGATGTTGATAATCATCATTTTGATGTCAATGATTATGGAACGACTAGCAGCGCCAATAGCACTGGAAGAACTCCAGAGCATAATCAACAATCAGGGCTACAATCAAATTTTGATGGTTCTGAAGGTTAGGGTTTATCTAATAGACTATTAAAGGATGATACGTGATCAAAATTGTTGGGGAAAAAAAATCAGAAGATGCAGAACAAAATGAGCGTTGGTTGCTAAAGTATAGTATTTTAATCAATAGTGCCAATACTACACATGATTTTATTACCTTAATGAATAGGCCTAAATTTTGCTTTTTATTGTCATAGTCTAAGAAACTTAAATGGATGATTTTAATGGAAACTTAAAACTATTTTTCACATAGGTCTTCCATCACCTTCTGGAAGAAGTTCAAAATCTGCTGAAGCTGGTGGCCTCCAACGGAGTCAAACAATAGGTCAAAGAATTATGGGAAATATGATGGATAATCTCTTCCTCAGAAGCCTTACCTCGAAATCCAAGGCCGGTGGTGCTTCAGATGTTTCAGTGCCATCATCTCCAGTTAAGGTATCATTCCAATAGATATCTATTACAGTGCCATTAAATAGGCTATGACTTTGACTCTGTTGTAAATATTTGTATGTATGTATGTATGTCTGCAAAAATATTCCATTGTGTAGCAGACAGAAGCTAGAAAGTTCATAATGACAGAAAGCCTGCCAATTGCATTTATGTTCGTATATTCCTTTCAAAATGTTTTTAAGGGTCTGTTACCTGATATTGAACATATAATCCCTTTTCAGTGAGTTTCATTCCATTCCGGTTGCTTTTTTCCGATACTGTATTAGGTTCCTGATGCTGTAGAACCTGAGGCCAAAGATGAAGAGGAAAGTCCACTTATGGCCACCGTTAGGGGGAAATCTATTACTCAGTTATTACTTCTTGGTGCCATTGATAGTGTACAGGTTTGGGTTTTAATATTCTATATCTCTAAATCTCCAAATATGACATATGTGTTCTCATAAGAACACAAATAGTTTTTTCTATCGATTATTCAAGTTTCGTGTGAAATCCAACGTAGCTAATGTCACTCTTGAAGATAAAAACTCTATTGTGATACATATATACATACACCAATAATGTGACCCCAGAAGAGGAGGTGGGGAGTGTTATTCAATTTTGTTGGAAGTGTCTGAGAACTATTTATAAATTGTTTTTATGGCAGAAAAAATACTGGAGCAAGTTGAAAGCACCACAAAAGCTTGTTATAATGGATATCTTGCTATCTCTGTTAGAGTTTGCTGCTTCTTATAATTCATATACTAACCTCAGAACAAGGATGCACCAACTTCCCCATGACAGGTAGTCCCCCAAGTTGCGCAATTCCATTTCTCTCTTACTCTCTCTGTCTCTTTGTCCTCTCTGCTCCTTGGCTTAATTCTTGAAGCAGAGTGATATTTAGGAGTAATCTGATATATATTAATCAAAAAAGAGTACAGGTATATATATACAAGAGGATCCGTAAAGCAGATCCTTAATCAACTCCTAGAAAATAGAAACTACTTCACGTTTCTATGGTACAAAATCCTAACTGAATATACAGAGTATTATTCCTAGGAAATTAATGAAAAATCTAATAAACTATCTCCTAAAATACAGAGCATAATTATAGGAAATTAACTACTCTAATCGGCTAGTTTGTTTTCCTACAATTCTTTTTCTTTTTTCAAAAATAGTAATGATAATAATTGAAATAGAATAACCTTCTCTTCTACATATTTCATTTTGTGATAGGCCACCTTTGAATCTTCTGCGCCAAGAATTAGCTGGAACTACTATATACTTGGACATTTTACAAAAATCAACTTCTGGATTTGATATCAATGATGATTTAAGCGTCACTCAGCACTCTAAAGAAGAAGAGAAGCTTGGAGTAGCAGCAGAAGAGAAACTGGTGTCTTTCTGTGAACAGGTGCTCCAAGAGGCTTCCGATTTGCAGTCCAGCGTGGGAGAGACCACTAATATGGATATTCATCGAGTTCTGGAGTTGCGTTCTCCTGTCATCGTTAAGGTATTAACTTATCAGACCTCGAATTTGAAGGTTATTCTGTTGGAAATTTTCAGCTTTGTTGAGATGGGTGTGTTCTATTCGTGTTGTTCTATCATCATTAATGTAGTGGTATATGACTGTTAAGTCTTTCGATTTCAATGTGGATTCAATGTGTTCTGAATACTGTTGAGGTTCCTAGGTTATTCACGTCTTAGTGTATTTTATCCTTTAAATTGTTTTATCACTTTTCGTGCTAGATGAAGGGGAAAAAAAATGGGTCTGTTTTTCCTTAAAAATTGGTGCCAATGCTACATCGAGTTTTATCTATCATTTGGTTGGGAATTCATATCTTGTATGAGAATGATGCCGTGTGGTTTGTTCCGATTGGTGGTTGTCATACTAGATTTATTTTTAATTTTATGTATTTTTATTTAGAACATTTATTTATTTATTTTCTCTGAGTTAGCCTTATTTTATAGTGTGCATGTTGCTACCTATTTTTACCTAATTGTACAAGTAGCAACAACACTGAATTTTTATTTTTGTTTTGGTCGCAATCTTTCAGGTGCTTAAAGGCATGAGCTTTATGAACAAAAAGGTTTTCAGAAGACACCTAAGAGACTTTTACCCTTTGCTTACAAAGCTTGTGTGCTGCGATCAGGTGATCTCCTTTTCCGCTATAAGACAACTCATAATTCCTTGGAATATCTTAGAAGCATCCCGCAAAATGTTTTTTCTATAGAGGGAGTGGTTTTTTTCTTAAAAAGGGAATAAAAAAGTATTAATGATCAGTTGTCACGCTAAATTCTAAAGGAGAATCAGAAATTGTTAGGATGACGACGAGCATTCCAATAGAGCAGTTTGTGCACCCCAAAGAATTCGAGGAACTCGTCTGGTGCCATTTATAATCATGTGATATTTGGTCTAAATGATTCCTTGCTAGATAGATATTCACCCGTCAAAATTTGCTAGCCAGTAAATTGTTTTAGCTTAGTGCCATAAATCTAGGATTGAGAATCAACTATTGTACTCGTCGGACCACCAGACATGTTTGACATCCCATACCGATTAGAGACCATGACATGTTTAAAAAACTGATCGTCTCTTATGTTTTTTAGATGGATGTTCGGGGAGCACTTGCTGATCTTTTCAGGGCACAACTAAAAGCTCTTCTGCCGTAGGTCTTTCCTCTTGACACTTCTTCAAATTTCTCCGAGAAGGCATATGGCAACACAGCGAATAGCTAACATCACATTGTGTCTCACCAAATTTTCGTGCCTGAAATATTAGTTGTTCAGAGATCGGCATTATTTTATTCGTTATTTCTACAGTATCGCTTTAGCGTTAACGGTGCCATTATTGTGCAAAAGAACGAGAAAAAATGGGAGAAAAGGAAGATTTTTTTTTTTCTTTTTTGAATTTTTATGGGCCACTGGCCATGTTTAATATCCAATTTTGTTGTTATAATTATATAGTGGAAGTATCCCAAAAATGATTATTGCTGGGATCCTTTTGGTCTTGTAGTAGTGATTAACAACTATTTGATTATTCTCACAAAATATCTTGGAGCGAGTTATGTATTTAATTCTGCATTCCATGCACCATCTTATTTAATCCTCATCAACATCGTATTACAATCTCACATGATCTGCAATATTCCCGCCTCCAGCATGAAAATTCCAGAGCTCATGCATTCTGGTAGTTTCCTGCTTACTAATATATATATATATATATATTGAAATGATAATGTTTAAAGTTAAAGAAAGAAAAATCTCGTCTTATTCAGAAGATTTTTAGTTTCTGCATATGATGACTGCATATGATGACGGTTAAAATTTTTTCCTTAGCAATATATATATATATATATATATATCTATATATATGCGTATGCATGTACGCATGCATGCATGCATGTATAATAAGATACTAATCAGTCATCAGAATAGTTGTCGTTAGCTTGTGAATGACGGCTGTCTTTTGGCATTTGGTCTGGTGGCAGTGATGTGAGCCCAGAATTTTCCTCTAAAAGCCCCATTTTCCTATTAATTTGACTGTCATTAGTTGATGCGGGGTCCACCATGGAGGACCCGTGTACCCTTCTTTGTGGAAGCTGAAACTTCTTTTGCTAAACGGAACTTTTACAAAGAGTCGAGACTTTCAGCTTAAAAAAAGGAAAACATTCCTCTCATGGTTTTTTCTCATGTAAAGAAATACCTACACCAAATGCTCTCCAAGAAGTATACCCAATTCTTTTCTTGGTAGCTTTTTAACAGTGTTATCGTCCAATAACAAGATCAACGATTCAATTGGGTTTCTCCTTGGAATCAAGTTCCTTGTTGAACATCTTTGTGATTCCTTGCCTTTCCTTCCATAAAAGTCACTCGAACCTTTTTAAAAAGATCAGTTAAATTCAAACATAACATATATACCCCTCTGAGTTTCTACAAAGAATCATAATATCTATATCATGCCAAAACAAAACATGAGTTCTCACAACTATAGGATTTTGTTAGTACTGTGCATAATCATAGAAGTATTTGCGGTAGGGGTTTTCGGGTTTGCGTGCAACTGGGGAACCCGTTCCACACATCCATTGCCACCAAACATAATTGTGAAGCTCCTCAAGGAGAATGGATTTAACAAAGTGAAGCTCTTTGAAGCTGATCCTGGTGCTCTTAAGGCTCTTGCAAAATCTGGTATAGAGGTTATGCTTGGTATTCCCAATGAATTCTTAGCACCTCTTGCCGGCAGTGTCCAGTTTGCTGTGAATTGGGTTACTCACAATGTATCTGCCTATGTCACAACTGGGGTTGATATAAGGTAAATTTGTCTTCATCTTTCTAGGCCTGTTTATTTTACTGTTCGAATCAGAATTCAAACATTTTTACTACATTCTATTCTCTCGTAAAAATTTGAATTTTTTTAATTTTTTTTTTGTTCAAACCTATAAAAACATGTTTTCTCAATAAAAACATGTTTTCTCATTAAAGTAGGTTGTCAACAGAGGTTGTTGGTATGTGTCCTTTTTAAAGCGAAGCTGAGTAATTTTGGATAAACTTTCACCTTTTGGGAAAAGGAGGTGCTCTGAACAGCAAACTTGGCAGAACCTTAAAAGGGGCCACCCCTAAGAAGCTATTTTTGGAGTCTATTTATGTTGTGTTTGACATGTTATTGTTTGTACTTGTGGAATCAAACTTCTACTATTTTGGTCGGTGGCTTTTTATTGCGTACCACTTGAAAAATAATATAGTTTAAAATCTCAGACTATATAAAATTCTTTAGATTGTATAAAAATCATATAAGAAAGTACAACAATTTAAGAAAATTCAATAAAAATATGACATTTCATATTTGTATTTTATGCATAAAGTTTTTTTTATTATTTTTTTGTTCATATACTACCGTAAAATCCACCCACCATTCATTCATCCATCTTAAAAACTCATGATCTCAATGTAAATAAAATTTTCCGTTAGGTAACAGTAACAACATAATTATATGATTACACCATACGTCCTCAACTTCTCTAATATAAGCATTTATTGAGTACAAAGACTGAAAGACATAAATCACCTTCAACACCGAAGTTCATGCTAGTTTATTTTGCATATAGTTAGCAAGATATATGTACACATATAAATACATACATACATACATATATATATATATATACACACACACGCACATATGTAACGACAACAATAAAGCTCAGAAACTTGTATCTATAATATCCCAGGTACGTGGCGGTAGGAAATGAGCCATTTCTCAAAACATACAAAGACACGTACCTCCAAACGACGCTCCCAGCCCTCCAAAACATCCAAGCAGCTCTCATCAAAGCCGGGTTGGGCAGGCAGGTGAAGATCACCGTCCCACTAAACGCCGACGTTTACCAAACCGACACTGGCCTTCCCTCCGGAGGAAACTTCAGAAACGACATCCACGACCTCATGATATCCATCGTCAAATTCCTCAGCAACACCGGTGCTCCTCTCACCATCAACATCTACCCTTTTCTTAGCCTCCAAAGCGACCCCCATTTCCCCAAAGAGTACGCCTTTTTTGGGTCCAATTCTAACCCAATTGTAGACGGTTCCATTACTTACTACAACGTCATGGAGGCCAATTTCGATACACTGATTACGGCCCTTGAGAAAAATGGCTTTCCTAACATGCCCGTTATTATTGGAGAAATGGGCTGGCCCACGGATGGAGACCCAAGTGCCAACAATGAGCTGGCCCAAAGGTTCAACCAAGGCCTTTTTGATAGGATAAAGCAAAAACAAGGCACGCCCAAAAGGCCCACTTTGCCTGATGTGTATGTTTTTGCACTTATCGACGAGGATGCCAAGAGTATTGAACCGGGCAATTTTGAGCGTCATTGGGGTATTTTCAACTTTGATGGGACTATAAAGTATGGTTTGGATTTGGGCAATGGGAAAAATTTGGTCCCGGCAAAAGGGGTCCAATATTTGGCTAGGCAATGGTGTATTATGTCACCGGAGGCTAACATTTTGGACCCTAATTTGGGACCAAGTATAAGTTATGCGTGCACTTATGCGGATTGTACTAGTCTTGGATATGGATCCTCTTGTGGCATGCTTGATGCTAGGAGTAATGCTTCTTATGCTTTCAATGTGTATTATCAGACTATGAACCAAAGGAAAGACGCGTGTCAGTTCAACAACTTGTCGATGATCACGAGGGCGGATCCGTCGCCAAGGGCTCCCGGCGGCAGTGGAAATAGTTCGTGTCGTTTTGAGATCATGATCGACATAGGAAAACACGAGCTCGCTCCGTCTCCGTCGTCGGATGCAGGGCCTGGAAACGGCGAATCCTGCATTTTCGCTATGATGAGTCTCGTAGTTGTTTTAGTGTCCATGTTATTTGGCTGAGTTGACTTTGGTTTGCATCATTTTTTTTTTTTCTATTTCGTATTATTCATTTCCATTATATTAGTTTGAGCTAGCAATTTATGTGCTATGTGTTTAGCGTTGGTGGTTGATGCTTTCGGCTCGCCTTTTGTTTTCTATTTAATCTTCTATTCATTTCGAGTTTATCCAGACGAAGATGTGGGGGGTGAGAAGTTCACGAGAGAAAAGGTTTTATGTACCAAATGAAAGGCAGTTAATTTAGGTGCGGAAAAAGTGTACAAGAAGTTGTATACAGTGTTCGTTTAAAAATACGGGAAAATAAGGCAATTACTCCAGTGGAACAAGAAAGATATCCATTGATAGATATCTATATTTCAGCTGTTAGATCTGCAGAAAAAAATAATTTTGATCAAATCTAATGGCTTTAAAACATATATCATCAGTGGGATTCTCACTAGAGAAGTGCTCAATAAGCTATTAGTTTAAGTTATAACCTTTACCAATTAAAATATGATTGCAATTACCAATAAAGAGATAACTTTAATTTGCTTTAATTATTAAATTTCACCCTTTTTTATATAAAATACTGCTCAAAACAAACTCATTAATTATGTCTCTAAAATGCATCATGCATTCATGATAATGTTATGATTTTTTAGTAATTTTTGTGGTAGAAAGGGTAATTTTGCTCCACTGGTAGAGTATGGTATTTTAGCAATTAGATTATGATTTTAACGGTTTGCTCTGTGATTGTCTATATTAAAAAATTGCAGTGCATGACACAAAATTATTTCTAATTATAGGTTGGACTTGTAAAAATTTAATGCAATGGTTAAAGGTTCGTTTGGTGCACGAGTTCGGAATGATATGGTGTAAAAATTTATGGTTTAATTTAAATTGTGGGTTTTAAATTATGTGATTTAAATAGTTGTTTTGAACTGACATTTGTAACGTAAAGGTTTAAAACGAAAATAAAACATTGCATCAAGTTTAAATCGAGAACTAGCGTTTGAAGAACTATGGTTTATGAAAGGAAAACAAAAAAGAGAATGATTTTTACTATAGAAGATAGTTCAAAACTTAAGGGGAGGCCAAAGTTTGGTTTTTGTGGGTTTTGGCTAGTTTAAAACCTCCTCTATAGTTTGAACTGGTCTCAGTTATTACTCTATCAAATGTAGTTCAAACCGCCTTTATGGTTTGAACTGTTTTAAACGGTTTTGAATATACATACCAAATGGTCTATTAAACATCCATGTTCTACTAGTGGAGCAAAATGACCTTATACACCATAAAATTTTTTTTTTTTTTGGGTTAAATCATGTTAACAAAATCCAAATTTACACTCATTTTTTACGCCCCAAAAACAAAAAGAAGGTTAAGGAAAAAAAAGTTAAGTTAATAGAAGCAACGGTTCAATTTGTAATTTATAGTTCTAACCAAATTGAGTTTTTAACACTAATGGCCCCTAAATTTTACTTTACTTCTTGAACTTTTAAAACTCTTCACTTTGCTCTTTAAATTTTAAAAATTATAATTTTGCCCTTGTTTCAAACTCTTCATTTTGTCTTTTATTTTCTGATTTTTCGTTCAAATAGACATAATTAAGCCCACGTGATTCGTAAATGGGTCAACTGTAAGGGTAAAAATGAGATTTTATCAGTTTTAGGTTTTATTTTACGTTTAGAGTCTTATTTAAAAGTTTTTTTATCTGCTCTCATTTCTGAAATGGTCTGTATGCACATTTCTTCTTGATATTGTTCGCCGATATCTCCTCATCTTTAATGCGTAATTTATCTTCTTTAGTATTTAAATTCAGATATCGACGAATAATATTGACTTATTATATGAGTTATGCATTAAAAATAAGAAGAAATGTGCAGGCAAATCCTTTCTAAATAAGAGTTCATTTAAAAAACAAAAGTGTTAAGCCATAATGTAAATGTGAAACAAAACTTAGAAGTGATAAAATCTTATTTTTACTATTACAGGTGACCCATGTGTTAATCATGTGGCTTAATTCCTTCTATTTGAACTAAAAAATCTAAAAATTAGGAGACATAATGATGAGCTTTGAAAGTTTAAGAGCACAATGGTGATTTTTAAAACTTAGGGGGGTAAAATGAGAAGTTTTTAAAGTTCATGAAATAAAATAGTAATTTTTAAAGTTTAAAGGGTAAAATAAAAGAGACTTAGGAGCAACCAAATTTCCGACAATGTTTACTTTCATATGTTATATTGTTTTTAATTTAATAGAGAATTGGACATAGTGCTTAAAATTATTGATTAAAACTATAAATACTGTAGCATGAAAAAATTTTATATTGTAATATTTTTTTATTTTAATATATAAAAATTTTATATTATTTTTAACTAAAAATTTGATTAAAACATGCAATAAATAACCTATTAAAAGCGAATGAAAGCCAAGGCCTATCCTTCATTAGGAGGGAATCTAGTCCCAAGAAGTGAGAAGGAGGACTCCTTTCGATGTTTGTGGCGGGCGATGGTTAGTGGTATTCGGTTGCGCTCGTGGGTCCCTTTCAAATTTCCGTGATAAATTAACAAAAGAATATATTGAATTATTGATACGGACCAAAACTCAACGTCAAGAACCCCAAAAAAGTGGAGGCGAAAAGATTTCTACAAAAAAAGAAAAAGAAAAAGAAAAGGAAAACATCATTCACGCCACCGCAAAAGGAGAAATAATCAATAAAGAAAAAGAGTTTTTATCAGATGTAGTATCAGTTTAAATTATTATTTTAGTTATAAATAATATATAATATAATAAAAAAATATTATAACATAAAATATTAAAAATAATTTTAACTAATAATTTTTATCACCATATTAAATATGTTATTAATTTTAAGTAAACATTATATTAATACTTTATTATTTAAAAAAATCAAAATAATATTTTTTAAAATATCATTTCAATATCTTCTGTCAACGTTTGTAACCTAAAATTATCAACTTGTCTTTTTATTAATAAATCTTAAATTATTTCATAAAATCTATTAAAAGAAAATAAATACAAAAACATCAAAAAATAATAAATCCACATGTATATATATATATTTTAAAAGATTTGTTTAATCATTTGTTTTGTTTTCTATTAAATTTTTACAAAATTAATTTGAAATCATTAATAAAAAAAAAACTTACGTCAAAAAAACTCAAATATCAAAACGAATTTTTAAAAACTATATGGCAAACCTTTAATATATATTAGTTTGAAAAGACCGTTTAATATATTTCAAACAGTAACACAAGCAATTAGAACGACAATATCAAAAAAAGAAAAAGAGAGAGAGAGAGAGAAGCGGGGGTGGTGGAGCGGAGGGGTTTAATGCCAAAAACGACAACAAAAAGAAGAAAAATCGAAAATCAAGCCCCAATCTTCCCTTTAACCAACGATTAGTCTCTTAATCTCTTTCTTTTAACTTTAATTAATCAGATAATTAGATCTTCAAACTTTTTTTTTTGTTTTTTTTTTAATGGATAAAAAGACAGAAGGAACACCCAGTGAGAGAAGCTTGGCAAAGCAACCATTGAGAATTATTGGTTGAGAACAAAATCTAACAAAATTTTCATTCTTTCTTTATTTACTTTGGTTTCATCTCAAAGTTGTTCAATCCAACTTTTAAATTTTGGATTTTGGATATTCCGATTCCGAAATATTCCTGATTATCCAATTTTTTCTCCTTCATATTTTCCGTCATATTTTTCTTTTTCATGTATTCTTTGATTTGTAATTAGCTAGGGTCTTGAGATTTGCGGCCCAATTTCGTGGATTGGAGTTCGCAGCAATGGCGGCGGAGGGGAAATGAGCGTGAATCGTTCGTAATGTTGTTGGCGAGGAGGCAAAGCGACCGCGGTGTGCGATTCCTGTTCTCCTCTCTCTCTCGATCGCAGCATCCTCTGCGCTTCGCGGAGGACATGGCTGCAACTTCTGTAGCTTATGTTATTTCCAGAGGATTTCATGTCGAAACTCCTCCTTCTTCTCCTTCCTCTTCGTCTGTTCGGTTTTCTGCTTTCGCCATTAGAGGTTGCTTCGAGTCGGATCCTCACGATCGCCAAACCCGTCCCCGTTCGCTCCACAATAATGGTAAAGCCAGTAATGGCGGTCGTCGGATTAGCGGTTTTGATCATCACAAGGCTCAGTTCCTTCGTGATTTGGAATTGGAAGAGATTTCTCCTTTGCAAGATGTACGCACTGCCGATGCTCGTACTTTGGCCCTCAACGGATGCGAGACGGCCATTCAACACGGAAACCGTCTCAGGTTCCCTAACCATTCTTTGCCACGCGATAAGATTGTCGTCGCAGTCGACGTTGATGAGGGTAAATTCTCTCTGTCCATGTTTGTTTTGGGTTTTTTTAATCTAAGGATTCGAAGAAGAAGAAAAGACAAAAAAAGTCAAATCTGTTTTGCGTCTTTTTGACTGAATTTTCAGATAGACGAATTTTTGCACATGCCCTTGTGAAAATTAATTGCAATGTCAAAAGAATCTCAAGTTTTCTACTCGCTGTGAAGTCTGAAGTAGAGATTCTTTTTAAAGTTAATTTATTTGTGTGCTTAATTTGATGTTTGCTTCTTGTTGGGCTGTTCTTTGGTGGCACATAATTTGTTGCTTTCTGCAGTTTTGGGGAACTTTGTGTCAGCCTTGAACAGGTTTATTGCGGATAGGTATTCCTTGAATCATTCTGTTTCAGAATACCATGTCTACGAGTTCTTCAAGGTGGTTCCTTCTTGCCCCTATAAGCTTTCTCTAATGATTTCCGTTTTTCATTGCTGGTGAGTGTTTACACTTTGTGGATGTTTTCTCATGCAATCTGCATTTGTGTTACAGATATGGAACTGTTCCCGCGATGAAGGTACTTTTAGTATCCATTGCTTTGGCTCACACCATTACCATAAGATGATTATTTTCATGGAACTAGCAATGTGGTATATTAAATGTTTCTACTAGCATTGAAGCTTGCTGATGTTAGGAACCTACTGATTTAGCACAAATAAGAACAGAAATGGAGAGTAATTGGGATTGTTATTTGATTGAAATTGAAGGAAAAACTGATAAAGAGCTACAAAGGAGAATTACTGCTGAAAATGCAGAGAGCAGGATAAGGGGGTTTCGAGGAACCTCTGCCTGCAAGACTAAGCCACGCTAATTCACATTTCACGCAAATCAGACCCTCTCATTGACTACTAGGAGCTACCAATTGGGCAAGACCCTAACAGCTGATACAAGTGATGCCTATTTATATGGTTGATGAGGGTCTGACTTAAAGAGCTGTTTCATTTGGATGTCATGGGTGAATATTTTGAGCCCTGCTGTATCACACTATTTAACTAGGTTAGCGTTGAACAAAACATTTCCAGATAATATAGATGTAGTATAATCTGAACTTGATCTGACATTTACAAAGGACTCAAGATACTTGAATTACCAAATATCACTCCAGAATCCTGATTTTAGTTCCAATCTAACTCGCAAATTGTTTACGCCATTAACCTCAACTTTGTTTTCTTTTATAAGGAGCTTTGGCACTTTTTTTAGGTCTCTGATCAATGAATTGGTTTGAAATGTCTACTTTGTTGTGGCAGCCGATATCCGTGTTCATGAGTTCTTCAAGACCTCGTATTTCAAGACTGAAATCCACCCAATTCCAGGTGCTCAGAAGGCGCTTCATAAGTTATCAAGATTTTGTAACCTTTCTGTTGTGACGTATGTACAACTATCAAAAACTTCGTCCATGTTTGGCTTTCTAACCTGCATTTGCTAACTTGTTATTTATACATGTGCCAATAGGTCTAGGCAGAATGCCATCAAGGATCACACAATTGAATGGATTGAAAAGCACTATCCAGGACTGTTTCAGGAAATTCACTTTGGCAACCACTTTGCTCTTGATGGTGTGTCAAGGCCTAAGTCAGATATATGCAGGTATGCTTGTGGATTTCTTTTCCCCTTCATCTTTCGATTTTTGTTTTCTTTTCCCATTTCTTTTTCCCCATGGTACCCGTTCTAAAATCCACTAGTTTTTGAATAAAACGTAAAAATAATGTATGTATGATAATGCATTGTCATTATGCGCTGGTTTTCAAATTAGACCCTTTAAACTCACGCGTGCTCCTGGTTAGTTTACGGAGTGTTTATGTGCATGGACCGTAGTTGATGAACCAGTAGAAATGGAATGTGTCACTGACATGCTTGGTCTTCCATTAACCATATCTTCCAGGTCATTAGGAGCAAAAGTTTTGGTCGATGATAACCCAAGATATGCCATCGAATGTGCTGATGCTGGAATCAGGGTTCTACTTTTTGATTTTGAGAACTCCTATCCGTGGTGCAAGACCGATTCTATCAATAAACACCCCCTAGTGACAAAAGTACATAACTGGGAAGAAGTGGAGCAACAATTAAACACATGGGTTTTTCATTAATTATTCAGTTATAGATAACTTGAAACGATTTAGAAGAGACCCAGAAGATTTATCGACCCATTTTTATTTTATGCGAAGAAGCATCAAATAATGGATGCTGAAGAAAGTTGGCGTATACTGGTCATTCATCAAAGCAGCTTAGAGGAGAGATCCAGAAGGGGCTTGGTAAAAGCTGGGTCAAGGAAATTATGAGCACTAATACCCTTGCTTATTCCTCCCCATTTTGAGGCATGGAAAAAAAAAGGTTGGGGCTTCTGATTTGGGATGTCACGGACATGTCAGGAATTGGGAAGTTAGTTTTATTTGTAGGTTACTTCTTTCGTAATCTTAATGCATCTATGATTTATTTTGGTCAGTCAGATTCAGTAAAAAAGACTGGCCATGTCAAAATCTTGATTGTTTCCGTTCCTGTTTGAAAGTATATTATAGGGTTTAAAATCTGGAGAAATGTAAATAACCGAATGTTAGTTGCTGCAATATCCAAATTTTAATGTCAAGTCCTCCAAATAACTAGGAGGAGACCTGGCAGTTTGGCACAGATAAATTTATTCAGTAACTTTTTTGGCAGATGTAACTTCTATTTTTTTTTTTTTTCGTACTAAAGTTTTCACTGCCCAAGACTCGAGGCCGTGGAACGTTTTTCTTGGTAACTTTTCCTGGTAGATTCCATGTGGTCAGTGGGAATATGTAACACTAACAGGTTTGATATGTAAGTCATTTAGGGCTTGTGCTTTTTGTTAATAGGAGAAAGAGAAACAAAAGTTTTAGATATGCAGTAAATGTTTGAAATTGTATTTTTAAAAAAGCTTCAATGAGTTAAAGTGGTTTTATTTTTTTAATAAGCTACAAAAATATTATATTTAAGTTTATAATGTATTATTAATAATCTTGTATAAGTTTTAAAGTTTATATTAGAAATATTTTTTCGAAAAGTTATATTTTGTGGTTTTAAATGTAAGCACTTCAGAGAAATATCCAAATACTTTTCAAAACAGTTTGTGAACTCAGAAAGCCAAAAGCAACTGCTGAGAAGTCCCCACAAACAGTCCCTTACAGATAGATCGGCGCTACTAAGATGGAAACAAACGGTTTATTCCTACTTACTTGCTGAACTCGTCTTATTATATGGGTTATTAACATGTCGATATCAATCCGTTTATGACCCATGTATTAACTTAATGACCCATGTATTAACTTAAATCTTAAAAGAAAAAATTACATGTTATATCACATTTTTAAAAGTTGAGTCTATTCATGTCATATTTAAAAACAGTTATGTCACATTATCCTTTATAATAGATGTGAAATCATGTCACAAATACATATATGTGACATTTATTAAAAGTAAATCATAAAAGATAACATTTATGAAAATTAAGCAGTTTTTTTGGTGGGAATCGAACAAAAATCCACTAGCGGGTATCCATTTGTCAGCTGTCAAATCTGCAGAAAAAAATAATTTGGACCTGATCTAATCGATTTAAAACGTACACCACCGATCGATTCCTACCGAAAAAGTTCCCCTAAAAAATATAGTATACTAAACCCTAACTGCTCAAAAAAAAAAAAAAAAAGAAGATAGCCCATGTCACGCGGATTTACTCAAAATTCTCATTAGTCACGACCCTAACACCTTAAATGCAAGGGAAGGTAATATAACTGTGATGAGGACAATCTTATAGGGCGTTTAAAAGAGTATTTCAACCCAATAGTTGGAAAAGCTCTAACATGCTATAGCAAAAGGCTATAATGTAAGCTCTCAAATGCTATAGTTCTTAAAATCAAACTAGTGGTTTAAACTATTCTTCCAAACATCCTATTATGTTACTTATTAATAATAAAGAAGGAGGAGGAGGAGGAGGAGATACCATTATTATGAATTTACTTTCAGTTTGACAATTACAATTTTCGTTATTTTTCCAAAAAAAAAGTCTTGTTTTTTTTTTTTTAATTTTGTTGAATTGTTTTAACTTTATTATTTCCTTAAATCTTGAACAATTGTAGACTTTGGTGACTGGTTGGAACTTGAAACTAGAGATGCAGTTGAGAATTCGAACTCAAGACAAGACATTTTTCTTTTGCTTGGAGCTTTGATACCTATTTGTGTTATGTGCTTTAAATGTTTTATACCTCAAACATTGGGATATGGATATTTGGATGATTGACTATGTTTTGAGGCTAAATTTGGATGTTTGGTTATGTTTTAGAACTTCAGTATAATGTGATAGTACACGTACAACATGCCTAATAGTATTATGGGCCTGTTTGGGACAGCTTGTGTTTTTACTTTTAAGTAGCAGAAGAAAAGAAACATAAGCAAAGAAACATAAGCTCCAGCTTTTTAATAGCAAGGTGTATACTAAAAAAGTGCCTTTCAATTTTAGTTTTTAGAAGTGCTTTTGCACATTTTGGTTAAGTAAATAAGAAATACTTAATGATATAGAAAGTAATGTAATTTAAGAATATGATAGATTTTACAAATTTTTTATGGACTATATCATTTACGTCAATATATTCTCAAACTTTAAAACATATATATTATGCTCTTTGATCTATATTATTTCTCCAAATTTTTTGGATGGAATGTCATGTGTATGCATGTGATAAGGACAAATGAGTAAATTTTGTTTAACCCTTTAACTGCCTAATCGAATTAGGCTCTGAACATTTAAAATTAGAGCTGGAAAAACAAAAGTTTTTTCCCTTTTCCCTTTTCTCTTATCCTTTACATGATGCACCGTTGTGGATTGGAGATAACAATTGTGGTTACAAGGGTGAACCAGGTTCGGTTAAAATATCAATTTACCCAATTAAAGTTTAGATGGATTGATTTTAAATTTAATCCACTCAATCAACTCAAAGTTTAAAACCAACCCACCTAGTAAAGTTTGAGTAAGTTAGTCGGGTTGAATAATATAAAAAGAAAAAAATGAAAACTAACAATTTAACCTAAAATGAATAAAAAGATAAAATTCACAAGATATTTGTCATAAAAGGTTTAAAATTGTGTCAATAAATTAAAACAACATAAAGATAAAGGCTTTACAACACAAATCAAATATATTATTAAATCATAAACTAACAAATAAACTATAACAAAATCCAATACAATAAAAATACTAAGAAACATAAATCAATATAGTGGATAATTGTCAATCTCCATTTCTAAGTATCTTCACTCAAACATACTCTACATTTGTAATGCAAGATATATCACCTGACGTAAAACATAATAAGCTTTTATTTATTAATGTAAATATAAAATAAATAATACATGTACACTTTTTGTCAAAACATATTTGTTAACTTCTGATGAATGCAAGTAAAAGTATTTACTAAGAAATTAAAAAGTAAGAAGAACTAAAATAATATATGGATGTTAGAAATAATACATGTTAAAATGCATTTTTCAGCTTTGTGTATGTGCAATATGTACATTAAAGTTATACATATATGATGTAAATATTATATATAAATAGACTGAGTGAGTTCAGGTTAAGATATGTTAAAAAAATTCTAACCTCAAACCACCCAATAAAACATTGGGTTGAGTTGGTTGGGTTGGGTTGAGTTGGTTGGGTTAAATTACTCATTAGGTTTATGGGTTAGAGTTAACTCAGGTTAAGTTGGATGAGTTAATTAGGTTCGTTGGATTGTTGCGTTTTTTGTTTACCCCTGAGTGGTGAGCCATGCTAGGCAGAAAATTAGAGTTCTAACCGTCTTGACGAAGCAGCCCCTGAAACAGTGACTTCATTTGTTGTTACTCGGTTTTTCTCTATGATTTTCTTCGAAGAACGACAGCAAAGTACACTCCGTTTGATGTAAGTTGTGACATTTATTTATTCCTTTCTGTTAAGAATGTATTTGTTGTTATTGGAACCATGTATGTATAAGATTCTCTAAAAGTTTTTAACGGTTAGAGTTAAATGTTTCTTTTTCTTCTATGCCATGAATTTTCTTTTCGCTTATTTTTTTTTCCCGGAAGTAACTAAAATTTTATGGTGTTGGATGGATGTTTGGATTAAGACCAATATATTTTCATTTTTTTAAACTAATACTTATGAAGGATTGACTCATTGTAAATTCTACATCTTTCATTTCTGTTCTCATAGACGTTGCAGAAGTAAAGAAAGAAAGAGAACTCACGTGTCTTTTCTTCAAGATAGAGCAAATTCTAGTCTTTTCTTTTTCTTTTTTTTTTTTTTTTCATTGCAAAAGTAACTGTTTTCCGTCTTTTTGGGATGAGGGCATCCTACAAATCAAAAATAGCATTACTATTTACTAACCAGTAAATAAATTGTCATCTCAACATTTCCGTCCAAAAATTGACGGAGTACAGATGGAGGGGGAAGTTTGGAGATGCATAATAGATAAAGGGCATAACAAGTATGCTTTTAAGTTTGGAGGCATATAGACATGAGTACAATAATTTAGGGAAAAGTTATAGAATCTATCATTAAAGATATTGATGAAATTTTTAATTTGTTACTTTTAAATTAAAGGTAAAAAATGTAGATGAAAGATTTTTCATAAACACTTTTGTTATGAGTATCAAAGAGTTGGCTTGTCCCAAAAGTGCTTATAAAAGCCAAAAGAATTCCATTCAAATTGGGGATAACAATTTTACCCATGAACCTATTTATCAGTAGAGACTCATCTTAAACGAGGAGAGAAAAACCCAGTTATAAACGGGTTAGGATTGTTAACGGGTTAAATGTGTAACCCATCACGGGTTACGAAGCGGGGACGTGTATAAAGGTCCCCGACCCTCCTCCTCGTTTAATTTATACTATATTTTTAAATTAGATATATTATATAAGTATACATGATTCTAAGTATAATATTACATTACATAATATATAAAAAAACTCAAAAAAATAATTTCCTTTTATTTTTAACTTATAAACTTTTATAAGTGTGTCAATTATTTATTTATTTTATCATAAAAATAATTAATTGAGTAAATGAGTTACCATGAGTACCCCGAACCTGTGATAGGAAAATCCGCCCCGTTGCCATCTTTAATCCAAACATGTTCAAAAGTTGTTTTCGGAGTAAAGGCCCGTTTGGGAAAGCTTGTGCTTTTGCTTTTAAGCAGTCTAGAGCTTTAAATTAGTGTTTGGATAGTGCATGAAAAAGTATTTTTTCATTTTAAAGAGCTTTTGAACCTATTTGGCTAAATAAGTCAAAAGTTTTTATTATTATTAAAGGTAATATACTATAAGGATACATATAAAATTTATAATTTGTTATTCACACTATAAGGTTAAAAAGGTAAATAAATAGTTTTTTATAAACACTTTTTACATAAGCACTAAAGATGTGGCTTATTCCACAGAAAAATTACATGTTATATCATACTTTTAAAAGTTGTGTTTATTTATGTCGCACTATCATTTATATTATACATTAAGTTGTAAATATGTTCCCAGTATGATATTCACAACTTTAAATATATAACCATACATAGATATCACTCAATCTTCTCCATCAAGTTGAACCCATAAGGTTGCAAGATATCCAATGCTGAGACACCAAAACAAGTATAATTTATTTTTTAATCTTAAAACATAATAATTAAAGTTATTAGAGGAAAAAGAAACCTTTTAACGGTTGCACAATAGTAAAGCAAAACAAACAAAAATATTACCTGGGACATATACTTCAGGCTCAGTAGGCCTTGAGACTCCTTTTGTGTTTATCTTCTTTTCAAGGATGAGCTGCAAAACCATATTCAATGCATTTAATCTTAAGAAAATTACTTAAAAACTTTGATGGACAGTCTGGTTTTATTGAGTGTAACGAATATCAGTGCTCCAAGGGCTGCAGGGATGCCGACAGTGAGGGCCATGGCAGTGGTGGTTTTGCCATTCTTGGTCTTCCCAACTTCCAATAAAGTTCCTGTGTGTCTCTCTGTATGTTGGTCATCTGGGAAATCTACCTCCACTTTATGATGCAAAAACACCATGTCCTGACCATAAAATCAAACAACTTGTAGTGGGACAAAACATTTGGCTCATGAATCATCACAATTATATCTATTAAAAAGAAAAAGAAGAAAGGCTTAAGTTTCACTTTTGGGAAAATTAGAAAATACTTTTCTTTGTCCACTGGAAAACTATAAAATGTGAAGAATCAGTTTTGGAAAGGACTATTACATGTATCAACTTGCGGGGATAAAGGACTTCCAAACAACACAGGAAACAAATTCCATAAAACGTAGTTGACCCATGACTAAAGTGCAGTTTGACTCTTATATTGAGTTCAGATTTACTGTCTTATTTTTCTGTCCTCTCTACTATTTATACGATACATCATTTAAATTCAACAACCTAAACACACAATTAGAACCTAAATATTAAAAGTGATTAAGCAAGTCACTTAGATGCCAAAATTTAATTGAGGGCATAGCCAAGGAGACAGGAAAGTGAGACATCTGATCTTGATTCTTTATATTTCTAACTAGAACTGGTAGTATTGCTGACAAGGATGTACCTGTTCTGAGCCTGAGTAGGTTAACCTTTCCTCCATCCGGAAACAGGAAACATCGAATGTGCTTTGGCAGGAGGCGGAAATTTCTGTTTGCTCCTGAAGTCCCAAGAATCTCTCCACAAAAAAAAAGAAAAGAAAAGGGAAACATTATAGAGACTTAACAGTAGAATTACAACACCATGCAACACATTTTTCAGTCATTGAATGACATAAAAAAAACCACCAATTTGAATAATCAAAAAAAGTTGTAAGCTTTCACATGACAAAAACTAAAAAGTTTCAATAAATAAGATCGTTTTTAAGCCTCATTCAATGGCTGAGATTTATGCTGCACGCACATCTTAAAAGAGGATGTATTGTAGCCTTGTTCGCAACATAAATATTGTCCATACTATAAAACATTATACCCACTAAAATTTTTCCTATAACATGAGAAACATAAAACCATTTGATTGTGTAAAAACTAAGGTAAAGATGTTTAAGAGGAGGCCTACATGATAGTTTTGGCTGCCTTTAATGCAGTTCCTTGGTCTTTGCAATATCCAAGACTGAAAATCCTTTCAGCAATGCTCTCTTCTTCTTTCAAAGAAGCATTAAAATCATTACCTTTAATCTTGAGAAGCTAAAGCAAGAACGTTCTGAACGTAGGTCTCTTTCTATCCTTAAGAAGTGGATTGGGTTCAGTGTTAAAAAGACCAATTCTTGTAAGTGTCCCCATTATTTCGCCAAATCCTATAAGAAAAAAAATTCTCTTAAGTTCCTTAAAAATGCCACATTACTGAATCAAGCAAAACTTGACAGGGTTACGTCGAGGCCTTCTAATATTATCATGAGAAGCAGTTTTATTTTTATTGTTTTTCCTAGTGTTTCTACCTCAGCGTTTTTTATCTCCTAAAACTTGTTGCTTTAACGTTCCAGTCAATATCAAGAATTGAAGCGTGGGACTAAAGAACAACAAAAGATGGAAACAGGACGCGTATCTTGCCTTCGTAGCGGAGGGTTCCACGAAATATGGTGGATGCTTCATCTGCCATTTTGTACAAGTCTCCATATATTAAAGAATTGCGATTTGGAAGGCACTCCAATGCAAAAGCTGGAAGATCAGGTATCCGAGATCTCACAGCCGAATCATAAAGATTGTCCCCTGCAAAGCACGTACCACAAAAATTGGAACAATGAGGTGCATGTTATATGTTAGTAAAGACAAAAAGTATGAGACAATAAGATGTACGTTTGTCTCTTTTTAATTTAATGCCATTGTCTTGCAGGAGTAAGTCTGTGACTTGAATATATATTCTTGTTCCAATCTCACTGAAAAGGAAAAATGCTGAAAACTTACCACCAACATGCACGGTTTCTTCCTTAGATCTATACGTGGCAGGATTGCGCCCAGCTTGGATAGCTCCTGCAGGATTCCAACAGAACAATAGTTGGCAACTTAGTAAGTAACTCAACCTCCGTTAGAAAAAAAAATAAATAAAGGGTACACAATTAATTCGTGGAAGTACCTGACTTTGTATGCTAATGGATTGTTTGCAGTTGCGGGAGATGGCAGTCCTCCATAGTAAAAGTTGAAAGACTTTATTCTCCCCTTTCGGACGTGCGCTTGGTTGATCATTTTCATCACCATCATGTGATCTGAAACATCCAATTTTCCATCACTTTGAGTTAATACTGTTTTATATTTTCTCTTTTGTAATGGACAGTCATGACACAAAAAAAAAAAAAAAAAAAAAATTAAAAAAATTTTGCATTGTTCAGTTACCTATCCCAGGGTCCAATCCCATTTCACCAAGTATTGTAATACCAGCATGCTTTGCCTTTTCATCTAGCATTGACATGGAATGGTCTACATAGCTTGCAGTTAAGCTGCATCATGTTGATACCAAAAAAAATTAATAAAATAAAATAAAGACCCATTTATGAAGAAAATGTGTTGCTTAAACTTGGAAAAAAAAAATTTTGAGATTCCTTAGTAGTACCTCCAGGCATGCATTTGCTACAATGACGTGGCAACTAGAAGGCAATAAATTATGACAACATCAACCTGCCCAGAGAAGAAACAGGATAAATTTTTCCGACTACAGATTTATTGGAGATTCACATTTATATGTCCAGAATATTCCAGCTAAAGGGTCTTGATAATTCAAGCTTTATAGTACACAAGAAATTTTGTACCTGTGAAATAGAGTTACAAAGACTAACATGATCCTGCACATCAAGCTGAACTGCAGTTGCATTTGGAATACCTTCAACGATCTGCAAATAAATATCGTCCAAATATGAGTCTGCTAATAAGAAAAGCAAAGTGGGATAGAATATACCTCTAAGAGTAATGATAATAGGCCTAATTATTATAACAAATTTTTTATATCAATCTACATAGTGTATGTTTCTTGATTCTTTCATTACTTTGTGATGAGTTTTTGATACCAATGACACTTTTTTAAACATCCACAAATAGCATGATGGCAACTCACATGCCATGTTAGTTGGTCTCAAAAGCCCAAAATAAAAGTTGGGACACTTGGCATTATTTTGATGTCGGACTATAATAACTTTACATAATTCTACTACACTACTCATGTTAGTAAACGTTTATACTGGGAAAAGAACAAAAGAACAGAAAAGGCAAAAGTTAATAAAGGAAGAAAAAGGTCAGTTTTACCTCTTCTGCATCCTTTAGATAGAGGGCAGCAACAATTACATGAACATCATTTAGCTCTTCAAAACCATCTTTAAGGCATGTTTTATACCACTGGCGTGATGAAGCGCTTCCGATCAATGCTAATAACTCGGCAGCTGGTCGACAGACCCTGCCTGCTCCGAGAATCAAAACCCTGGCTTTGCTCTTCATTTTGATTTCGGTTTTACTGCTGTTCTTCTGGACTTTGCCAACTATAAGGGAGATCTTATTCGTTTCTTTGTTTAAGATTCTGCCGCTTACATCTGGATTGGCAATAGAAGTTAGAGTATCAATAATGTGATCCAGAACTTCCTTATCATCTGCACCAACCTAAAAAGACCAAAAAAAAAGAGCAAAAAGAAGAAAACTTTTTGATGAATTTGCGATAAAGTTTTCGTTTACAACAAGCAATTTGCATTAGAAGGTGCTTACTTCAAGTTCTGATAATGACATAGCTTTTGAACTCTGACCCACTTGACATTTTACCAAAGTGGAATGAGCCTCCTGCAGCTTCAATAACGTATAGGGCCTCATTTATCAGAAACTGATCAAATAGGTGACCACTTAAAGACGCCTGTCAAAATAGTTACAAGGTTGACACAAATATTAAATTTATTATGATAGAAACCTAACAATAATTTTGGAAGTTAATAATTTGGATTGACAGAGAAGATATAGACAAATCTATAATGATATTAAGGAACCTACCAGTATATTATACTTCTTCTTGTTAGATTGGAAACTTAAAGGATGTTCTGATATTTCTCTATATATTAAGAAAGGGAATTTAGCTTTTTTGCATAACAAGAACAAAGAAATGGAAAATAAGGCATAGAAAAAAAAAAATCAAATAAATCAATGTAGCAACCTTTTCTAGAAATACAGCAAAAGAAAAAAAGGCACTTTTTTTTTTTTTACAAACAAGAATTATTATTTTTCTAACAAATTATGAAAGGTGGAAAAATTATGTATTATGGGACAATAGCAGCTCCAAATTTACTTTGATCTTCCAGCTTTTACAAAGAAATTTAAAGAGGGACTTGAAGGTTACTCTGAATCAGAACTTCTCATGCGAGGAATATATTCATACAAGGAAGTAAGGGCTCCTCCATGGGGTATGCATGCTCTCCTTAAGTGTGCAGGTAATTGTTTAATGTCTATTATTGAAGCCAAATGTCCCACAAATTCGGATTATATGTCTCCAAAATGTTGAGAAGCCTTTCCACAATTAAATCCAATTTTAGACAAAATCAAGAAAATTGCTTACAAATTATTTATGTATTTTTACAAGAAATTCATTAATAGAAATAGTGTACCTCTTTTGCAAATTCAGCTGGAAGTATGTCAACAGACGAACATATTAAGCCACTACCCTCCAAGTCATTATGGTAAGAGTTGTCCAAGGGGTCATATCTGAGAAACATGGTTGAACAACCATTATCATCTCTCTTAAGCAGGGAAAAATTAAGAATATGAGAGATGTACAATTTAAATTACGAGAATTCGTTGGTAGGGTAAGGGGGAAAAAATCAACTGTTAAGACACGATTTTGAATCGTTAGATTTTTAAGAAGTTCCATTAGGCAATCATACTTTTCTTAATATGACACAATTTTGATGTGATCTTAATTTAAATTATGGAGTGAATCTATATTTATGATGTGCCTGAAGAAAGGTGAGTCAATGGAAGTTGTTTGGTTGACAAATTCTATTGAGCCGCCTATATCACAAGTTATGTCACATAGTCCAACAAGTGCGCATCCTTTCTTCGTTAAGTCTTGAAGCTGCTCATTAGTCAGCAGTCTAGGAAATCTTTGCTCCCAATACATGCAATTCACTGCCCAGAAAAGATAAATTTTTAACAACAAAACATCAATCCAATCCAAATATCTGCTTACAAATTATACCAAAGAAAAGTAGTTATATTGTTCTTTCTTAAAAAACACCAGAACTATGTAACTTAAAGCTAAAAAGGAAAAAGACTTCAAATTTATACGTGCGAGTTAAAAGAGGTAGCTGTTAATGATCTAGTACTTACCAATTACAGATGCATATGGAGCTATTTTTTCATGGAAAACAGGATTGCAGTGTTCCGGATGTTTATAATAATCGACCTGAAACGAGGTAATAACTTTAATGTTAGCCTACATTGATTTAGGATTAACATAAAAGTCTATCTACATTTATTTTTATTTCATCAAAGCTAGGATAAGAGGTAGTTTCAAACCCCATTTTGGAACGGGAACTTCTTTTTTTTTTTTTTTTTTCCAGCAAGTTGACATATAAGATTAACAAAGGAGTATATTTGAGAGAATTAACCAAGAAACAAAAATTCTCAGATGTGGAAACATACTTTGTCAAACACTTTTGTTGAATCCTTGTTTTGGACCATATCTCTGGATGTGACTACACAACCATATACTTGAAAAATCCTCTTTGATTTCCTTGCTGGTTGAGATATGTCCCTGGCCTAACCAATTGGAATATTTATAAACATGTCAGATGACTAACAAAAATGAGCTTCCCAGCTAGCTCTTTTTTGTTGAAGCAAGTATCGAAAAGGGATATAAATCGTTGATTTTATCTAAGTTCCAAACAATCAAAACTATTTTAATGCAGTAGTGAGGAAAAATTACCACAATTGGACAAGTATTTACAAGCATAATTTAAAACCTGAAATTTACCTTTTCAAATAGCTCTGGAAGTCTACTTGGATCAACAAAACTGTGAGGAAGATGATAAACTTAAACGAATTCTAACATGCTTGAAACTGTTTGCATATCAAGAATTAAAACGGAAACGGAAGCATGTAAAACATAATATCTACCTCCGGCCATTGCTACCGTGCAGTTCAACGGTGTCCTTCTGCTTTAAGTGTGGCTGCGGCTCCTTGGGATGTTTTCAAGTTCTCACAAAAACTCAACTGATGGTGTTAGATTCTTAAGAGAGTTTTCAAAACTTGGGGACCCAATACTCTGTTCAATGCACGAACAAAAGAAAGTTTTTCTGTACAGCCATTGCTTCCATCAAGCAATCTTTATACTGCTTCAGAAAAATTCAGTTACCAAGCTAGTTTTAATGGACATAAATATGAGGCCAATAATGCAACAAATTAAATTGGTTTCAATTCTTTTTCTTTTTGAAACCGTTAAAAGGAAACTGTTACATTCTCCCACTTGGTCTCCATATTTATCTTTATATTCATTAAACCTAAACTTTCAACAAACAAATACATGAATCACGGCGATAATTTCTCTGAATTGTGAGTATTATCTTTCATGTATTACAATGTATTATTTCTCAGACTTTATTCCTTATATGGTAATTTAACTTTATGAATAAACCCAATGTATATTCTTGATCCTACTAAATGTGAATTTTTCTCTAATAACTTTATGCGCAAAACAAATATAAAAAAACATCACAACTGAATAAGAGTTTCATTAATACTGTAAATTATATGTACAAACAAATTTACATTATGGAACCAAGTCTCATCTGAACTACATGATCCTTAAATGACTTCGGTGGCATTCCTTTTGTCATAGGATCTGCGATCATCAATTCAGTGTTTATATGCTCAATGACCACTTTATTTTCCTTAATCCGTTCCCTTATGGCTAAGTACTTAATGTCGATATATTTACTTCGATTGCCACTCTTGTTATTCTTAGCCATAAAGACAGCAGCTGAATTGTCACAATATATCCTTAATGGCCTAGACACAGAATCTACAATTCTAAGGCCTGACATAAAACTCTTCAATCATACACCATGCGAAGTAGCCTCAAAACAAGAAACAAACTCTGCCTCCATCGTGGAAGTAGCAATCAACGTTTGCTTTCCACTCCTCCAAGATACAGCTCCTCCGGCTAGCATGAAAATATAACTTGAAGTTGATTTTCTCGAATCAACACAGCCAGCAAAGTCTGAATCGGAGTAACCAATCACCTCTAGAATGTCAGTTCGCCTATACATAAGCATGTAATCCTTTGTGCCTTGAAGGTACATCATCACCTTCTTTGCAGCCCTCCAGTGGTCAATGCCTGGGTTACTCTAATATCTTCCCAACATTTCCACAGCAAATGCAATGTCAGGTCTTGTGCAGACCTGAGCATACATAAGGCTTCCGACAGCTGAAGCATAAGGAATGTTGCTCATTTGAATTTTCTCGAAATTATTCCTTGGACATTGGTTCAAATTGAACTTATCACCCTTCACAATGGGTGCTACACTTGGTGAACAATCTTTCATCCGAAATCTGTCTAAGACTTTATTGATATAGGTTTCCTACGATAGTCCCAAAATGCATTGAGATCTATCCCTATGGATCTTTATGCCAATGACATAAGATGCCTCACCCATATCCTTCATATCAAAGTTCTTAGAAAGGAATTGTTTCACCTCATATAGAAACCCCTTGTCATTGGTTGCAAGAAGGATATCATCCACATATAAAACAAGGAAACAAATCTTGCTCCCACTGACCTTCTGGTATATACATTGATCCATGATGTTCTCTTCAAAACCAAATGAAGTGATGACATCGTGGAATTTCAAATACCATTGACGGGAAGCCTGTTTCAAACCATATATGAATTTCTTGAGTTTGCACACCAATTGCTCACCATCACTAGAGGAGAATCCTTCAGATTGTTTCATGTAAACCTCTTCCTCTAGATCACCATTGAGGAATGCCGTTTTTACATCCATATGATGTAACTCAAAATCAAAATGAGCTACTAATGCCATGATCACACGAAGGGAGTCCTTTTTAGATACAGGAGAAAAGGTCTCAGTGTAATCTATACCCTCCCTTTGAGTGAATCCTTTAGCAACGAGTCTTGCCTTGTGTCTTTAAATGTTGCCTAATGAGTCTTTCTTTATCTTGAAGACCCATTTGCATCCAATGGCTTTTACACCATCAGGCAACTTGACAAGATCCCAGACTCCATTAGATGACATAGAATTCATATCATCTTTCATGGCATCATACCACAAGTTAGATTCCTTACAACTCATGGCTTGTGAAAACGTTTCTAGATCATTTTCGGCTCCTATGTTGTAGTCAGACTCCTATAGATACACAATATAGTCACTAGGAATAGCTGATCGTCTTACTTTAGTAGACCTCCTTAGTCCTGGTTCAACATTCTCTTGAGGAGCATGTTGATCACCTGGATGTTCAATAGGTTCTTGTATCTGTTGTTCAGCTGGATTTACAGCTTCTTGATCAGCAATCTATGGAACTTGAATGACTGGCTATTGTTCAACATGCATTTGAACTGTAGGCGTGTCGCGTATAACAATCACTCTATCATATGAAGTGAAAGCTTGAACATCTGTATGATCTTTCTCTAGAATGGTGTTCTAGGATCGATCACTCCCACTGATCAAGTCATTCTCAAGAAATTTTGCATTCCTTGATTCCACAAACCTAGTGGTGTGTGATGGATAATAAAATCTATATCCCTTAGACCGTTCAACATATCCAACGAAATACTCACTTATGGTCCTTGGGTCTAACTTCTTTTCTTGTGGATTATAGACTCTCACTTTAGACGGGCATCCCCAAATACGTATATATCGCAAACTCGGTTTCCAACGTTTCCATAACTCGAATGGTGTCTTTGAGACAGCCTTGGTTGGAACTCGATTTAATATATACACAACAGTCTTGAGAGCTTCAATCCACAAAGACCTAGGAAGCTTGAAGCTGCTAAGCATGCTCCGCACCATATCCAACAATGTTCGGTTTCTTCTTTCTGCCACACCATTTTGATCTGGAGAACCGGGCATAGTGTACTGGGCAACTATCCCATGTTCTTGAAGAAACTTTGCAAATGGACCAGGTGCTTGTGGATCTTCGATGTCTCTACCATAGTATTCACCACCTCTATCAGATCTCACTATCTTTATTTGCTTACCACATTGTTTCTCTACTTCTGCCTTAAATACCTTAAAGGCATCTATAGCTTCATTTTTGTTATGAGGACTACAAATATCTGTATGTATGATCTCTAATATGTCTGAACTCCTCTTCGCACCTTTCTTTGACATATTGGTCTGTTTTCCCTTTATGCAGTCCACACAAGTGTCAAAGTCAGTAAAATCTAGAGTACTAAGTACCCCATCATTCACTAATCTCTTTATTCTCTCAATAGAGATATGACCCAATCTACAGTGCCACAACATAGAGGAATCTTCATTCATAACACATCTCTTAATGCCAGCATTATCATGAACATGCATAGAAGTATAAGAAGCTTTATCTTGTAAATTAATTTTGAAAAGACCATTTGACAATGTACCATTTCTAATAAGTTCAGATCTATAAAACAAACTAAATATAGTGTCTGAAAAATTAAAGGAAAATCCCACGGTACAAGCCTTGAAACTGAAATTAAATTCCTAGAAAAACTAGGAATATAAAAAGTCTTTTCTATCTTTAAAACATAACCACTAGATAAAACTAAATTGCATGTTCCGACAGCCTCAACATGTGAGCGCATCTTGTTGCCTGAATAGATGCACTGCTCACTTCCCACTGGCTTCCTTAGGCCTTGCAATCCCTGCAAGGAATTAGTGACATGGATTGAAGAACCAGAATCAATCTACCATGTGTTATGTTCAACATCAACCATATTAGATTCATAACAAACAAGTGAAAATTGAGTACCTTTTTTGTCAAGCCATCTCTGATATTTAGGACAATCCTTCTTTATATGCCCATTCTTTTTGCAAAAGAAGCACTTGGATTCCTTCTTGATATCAGCTTGAGCAGGCAGTTTGCCTTTTTCCTTATTCTTGGCTTGGCCCTTATTCTTCCTTTGAGTTGCCAGATGCACACTCTCTCCCGCTTCCATAACAAGCCTTCCTTCTTCCTGAACACACATGGTCATCAATTCATTGATGGACCACTTATCCTTATGTGTATTGTAGGATATCTTGAAAGGTCCATATTGATGTGGAAGAGTGTTGAGAATGTAGTGCATAAGGAAGATTTCAGACATCTCAACCTCAAGTGTCTTCAGCTGAGTCGCTATATCCCTCATTTACATGATGTACTCACGCACACCATGAATTCCAGTAAGCTTCATGGATGAAAATTTCATTATCAAGGTGCTAGCCAAGGCTTTGTTTGATGTAGCAAAGTGCTCATCAATTGACTTCATCAAGGCTCGCACATTGTCATATTACTCAAATGAACCACGTATGCCAGCCGAGATCTTCGTCTTTATGAACATTACGCAGAGCCGATTAGATCGCTCCCACTTTTCATAACGGTTAACGTCATCTGGCTAGCTGGTCTTTGTAATGGCAGGTGGTTCATCCTTGCGGATAGCAAAGTCAATGTCCATGACACCTAATTGAAGAAGAATTCTCTCATTTCACACCTTATAGTTGTCTCCCTTAAGTTCATGAATGTCACACTGGAAATCAGAGTAACTCATAGTTTGCATAGCTGCATAATAAAACATACATGCTTATGTTACTAAATTGAGGCTACAATACTTTATGACATGTTTACCAATGTAAATCATGCATTAAAATATGAATCAAATGACATAAAAATTGCTTGTGGCTAAATTTTTAATTCAAACAGACTCATATATCCTTATGATGATACTATCAAATTATATGCCATTTTCTTAATTCCTGTGGGTAAATTAAGAAAGATAATTTAATACATCATCCTAACTAATCATATTAAATATAATAAAAATTCCTGTGGGATAAAATTTATCATATTACATATGATTAATTACAATTTAATGCCTTTTTACCATATGTGATTTAAACATCTAATATAATTTTTTGCATAATCAAAGATGCTGTGGCTACTCTTTAATTATTCAAAAATTAAATACATATATCACAAGACATTTATTCTTAAATTTTTGCTCATAAAATAAATTGCATTTACCTTAAGCAATAAATAAATATGAACAAAGAACCATAATTTATGTACTAATTTTCATTATGTATAGATTAAAATTATACACTCAAAAATATAATTTAGCACATTATTGCACAAAATTAAATGTACTAAATTATTTAACTTAATATTGCATGCATAATTTTAAATCACAAATTATACATAATGAACACTATATGCACATAAATTTACAAAATTATATCCACACAAATACTGTATAATATTCATAACAAATACCCAGAATTATGAATATTTAAAATTATGAATTTTTCATAAATTATTCCATAATATGAAAAATTTCATAAAAATATCAAAATTGTGGATATAATAAAAAACTCATAAAATTACAAAAACTGAAAATTCTATGAAATTTTCCCCAAAAGTATCATTTTATGAAATTTGGAAAAAAAATCAATTTTTTTTTTAATTTTTGGGTTTTTTTTTATTTAAAAAATGGCGTCGTTTAGAGAAGGCCCCCCGGGCGTAAACGACACGTCGTTTAAAAAGGGGCAGCCTGTCAACATTCTAAACGACATGTCGTTTTGGTCATTATGGTCTAAAACGACTTGTCGTTTTTTAGCAATGAAACGAGCCCCTCAATGCCTGAAACAACATGTCGTTTTTGGCTGACCCAAGCCAAACGACATGTCATTTTTTCTCGTCTTCAACATTTGAATCCGGGTCTTCTTCACCCGAACGACCCGGTTTCAACCCGGTTGGAGACCCGGCTGTAATTCTCCCATTCGGAACGCCAATTTTGTCGTTTCAAATTGCAGAATTCATAGAAATCTAATGTCTAAATGATTTCTAATCTTAGTTTCAACTAAGAAACGCTAAAAAATAAAACCCAAAAATCAAAAAAAAATTCTTCCCGTGACTGTGGAACACGGAATTTTTTCAAACAAACTTAACACAGTTCACACGCAAGGCAGAGTGATTTACGGCTCTGATACCAAATGATAAACATAAACGAATTCTAACATGCTTGAATCTGTATGCATATAGAATTAAAACGGAAACGGAAGCATGTAAAACATAATATCTACCTCCGGCCATTGCTACCGTGCAGTCCAACGGTGTCCTTCTGCTTTAAGCGTGGCTGCGGCTCCTTGGGATGCTTCCAAGTTCTCACAAAAACTCAACTGATGGTGTTGGATTCTTAAGAGAGTTTTCAGAACTTGGGGACCCAATACTCTGTTCAATGCACAAACAAAAGAAAAATTTTCTGTACAACCATTGCTTCTATCAAGCAATCTTTATACTGCTTTAGAAAAATTCAGTTACCAAGCTGGTTTTAATGGACATAAATATGAGGCCAATAATACAACAAATTAAATTGGTTTCAATTCTTTTTCTTTTTGAAACCGTTAAAAGGAAACTGTTACAGAAGAAGCTTAAATATCTCTTGTGCGCCAAGAGAGACTACAAAAAGAAAAAAAAAATATAGATGATGCCAAAATTATAAAACAAAGGAAGACTAAAAAAACAAAAAAAAAATCCACATTCTTAAGAAATGGTTAGAAAATATTCAAAAAGAATTTCATGATAAATGTTGTGTGTAAAGTTGAGAGAGTAAATTTTAAAGACTAAATTACCATTTCCTGAGCCAGTGAAAACAAAGACAAGAGGACAGATTCCTGCAGGCAATCCCTGAGTTGCTATTTCTTCACCCACAGAAATTACTGCAGCTTTGGCCTCAGCCAAGGATGAATACATATAAGAAGCTCCCAATGAAAGAAAGGGTGTTGAATATCCGAGACTTAGATACCCTGTTTAAAAAAAAAAGTAAAAATTAATTCAACCACTATCTTTTTCATTTAACAATTTCCAAATGCAAGTAATTAATTTACTCACTCAGTCCCAATCCATGCAAAAAGTCAATGATTCCTGCTCTACCAGCAAACTTCCCAAATGCAAGCAACCTTTTCCCATGGTCCCCAACTATAAGCTCATAATCATACAACGATACCCTTTCAGCCAAAATCTGCGTATCAAAAACAAAAAAAAAGCCCATTTAAAAAAAAGAATATATATATATATATATATATATAAAATCAAAGTCTGTCCATTTTGGTATGTAAGTCCTTTCACTTAAGTATAGTCACTCGAAAGTGATGGCATTATACCTTATTTAATAAGGACATGTTTTCTGTCTGGGCCTTGTGGGTATGTGAGAAGAAGGCATAGGCTCTATCAGGAAGAATCGTCTCTACCTACAAAACCAAAAACAACATCACCTAATTATAACTCTTTTGTTTTAGCATTAATGCTGAAAACAACTTACAACATATGAAATTTTTCCTTTTTGTTTTTTGATTTAGTACCTTTGGTTGTTTGATACCCAACATGAGGCCACATTCTGACAAGTCCTCTGATGTTTCACACCCAATGGCTGTTTGGCTGTTGGCTGAGTGATGTCAATGGTTCCTATCACAAACTCAGTTATAAACAGTATAAAGCTCTTATATATTACAGTAACAATAAAAAAATTACTACAACATAAAGTTTTCACATGCTACAATAAAAGTAGTTCTAATCAACGGTTTCCACGTTCGTTCCTAACACCACCGTAACATCTTTCATAGAGAGCATCATGGTGAATGCGTTTAGTTGATGGCTATGCAATTATGCGGGAAATTCCAGTTTTGTCCTTACCACCGTGTAGTAATCTAGCACAATGCGATGGAGTCAGAGGAACCCTTCTCTCCCACTTGTTTGAGGATTCCGAAAGAATCCCAACAACCCCATTACCAAGCATGGTTAATTAGCTCTTCAATTTCCTGTTTTATTTTAAAAAAAAAAATGTTTTATCAGCAGAAGAACAAATCAAAGTTTTTTTTTTTTAAATTTGCTGATGATCAAGAATGGAGAATTCCTGCGTGATGAGACCAATGGATGGAATAAAAAATAATGGCATTATAAGCTCAATTAATGATGATAATCAAAAGGAAATTAGAGAAAAAATAATTTAAATCAAGGATCAAAAAGGTGAAATTGTTGGCATAGAAAAAACACTATGAATATGATACAGAGAACTTAAATGAGCCTGGAGATCATGAATATAAATGTAAGGATCATAAATTCATAAATAAGGCACAAAATGAAGTTTTAATTACCCGTTACGAAATCAGGAAGAGGAAATAATGTGATTTTATTTTCTGCAAAAGAAAAGAAAAAAAGCTTCTTTTGTGTTATGTATATGTTTGTGAATGAATGAATGAATGAATCACGATAGAATATTCATAAGAGACGACCAGTTGGAATGGAAAAGAAATGGACTTTTGGTACTAGACTAGGAAAGAAACATATAAAAGAAAGAGAGAGAATTGTGGGATTACCAGATAAATCCAAAATCCTTAATGGTCTTGCAGTGGTGAGACATCAAAAAGGCAAAACGACAACGTCTATTCTTTATTTATTTATTTTGTTTCGTTTGTTTGTTTTCCAGGTGTCATAATCGACCATTAAGAAAAGCTCAATCGTGGCATGAAAACTGGATATATATGTTATATATATATATATATATATATAATATTTGTTTATTTATTTTTGATAAGTTGGAGATATATGATCATTTATGGGAAGAGATGAAGTGCGCGGTGATACGACGACGTGAACATAACCACGTAAGCGAAAAGGACGGCTTTGGTTTTTCATGTTCGTGCACAAATGTCCCAATCAACCCTGCCACGTGTCTTCATTTGCTTATGCAAATCTTACCATAAAATTGATTAACAAGATATTTGATAGGTGGTTAAAATTATTAGTTAGAATTGTTTTTATTATAATATATAAAATTTTATATTGTAGAGATTTTTTTATTGTTATTGTAGTAAGAATTTTATATTATTTATAACTAAAAAAATGGTTTAGATTACTTTTACCAAACACATAATCACCATCCCCTCTAAGTAAAAGACAATAATGTATATTACAGGCCCAAAAAAAAAGAGTGCGCATGACCATGAATGTGATCATATGATACCTGAATTAGTCAGCAATTTAGGAAATTATCTTTGCTCCAAATAAATGCCATTTACTCACAAGGAAAAAAAGAAACATTTGCCTAATAATAAAATATCCAACCCAAACCAAAGATGTGTTAAACATGTCACAGTCTGTCATAAAAAAGATATTGCAAATGTAAAATGAAAAATTGAAAATTGTCAAGGATCTAGCACTCAGTGTGAATCAGTAAGGGCCACCTTACAAGGCTAAATAATTCTAGGTGGCCAATAGTAAAATAGAACAACGAAGGAAAAGTGAAAAGAACCCCCGATCGGGGAGTGAAACAGAACATGAAACCGTAAGCTCCCAAACAGTGGGAGGAGCCCAAGGTATGACCGTGTGCTTGTTGAAGAATGATCGGCGACTCATGATTAATGGCTTTCTTAAAGTAACCCACTGGAGCCATAGCGAAAGCAACTCTTCAAATCACATATTGAATATGGCGCTCTCTTTTATGTAACACTGGTTTATAGTGTTCCAAATGTGCATAATAGTTAACCAGATAGAGAAGCAGATTCATAGATGGAAAAAAAAAAAAGGAATTATGTGGATGTAACATAATTTATCAAATAGTTTTGTTGAATCCTTATTTACAACCATATCTTGGGAAGTGACAACACAACCATGCACTTGAAAGACCCTATTTGAAGTTCCTGCAGGTAGAGATACATGATCCTTGGCCTAACCAAAAGGAGTATGTAGGAAATTATACACCATTAACCAAAGATATAGCACCAGATGAAGAACTACATTCAACTGTTAATAAGGGGATAAAAATTGCTAATAAGCTCTAAAATATGCCATTCAAAACCTGATTTCTCTATGAGTAAGTTACACATAGTGAAATCAAAACAATATGATAAATTGACATGCAGTTGTTTTTTTTTTTTAATTATTATCTCTTTCTATTCAGATTAATACGACATGTCGTTGCTCTTTACATGTGTTTCATTCTCTTGTATGCAACGGCATGCTGTTTTAGATGTCAAATAAGGCTTCTTTTTTTTTTTTTTTTTTTTTAACGTCTGTTGCATGGGAATGTTTCTTATGCTGCTTCTACAGGACACGTCGAATTCAACTGGATTCTAGAGCATGGAACTTTGAAAACGACATATAAATGTGAAACAGACATGTCGTTGATTTCTGCGCACATAAAACGACAACAATAAATTTGCTTCAGATTACCTAGGCTACACATGTCGTTTCCTGTCAAATAAAGAAGGGCGTTGCTTGTAAAAAAAAAATAACGCTTTCACCTTGATATGTCGTTTTTCATTTTAAGCGAGAAAATTAGAAAACAATATGGTGTTGAATCTTCATGTGTCATTCATCCTGGATCAAGAGAACTACATGTCGTTTACTATCAAGTCACAACTCGCATCTACGACGTAGTCGTTCTTGAATGTTAATACGATGTGTCGTTTTCATAGATGTGACATTTTTCACTTTTCAAGCTGGACACAGACGGCATGTGCTTTACTCCTGAAAAGTCACGTCGTTCCTATGATCCAGGTAAAATGACTTGGAGTCTTTTTATTTCTTGCGATTTCTTTTCGTTACCGGTTCAAAATATAATAAACCAAAAGATTTGTAGAATAGAATTCGATGATTCAATACATTGGAAAAAAAAAATTCATTTATAAGAATATTATGAATAAAAATACAGAAATTTTAAGCAAACATATGATAAGATCAATTTTTTTCAACGGTAAATATATATATATATATATATTTATTCCAAGTGTATAATTTCACTTGCGGATTCATTTTCCTATATCACTTATCAAAATAAATAAGTTCTTTTCATCTCAACCCAGTAACTCATAAAAGCTGTAGGCCCTAATTTAGTTTTTAATGTACTTTTTAGACTGAATTTTATTATTTTATTAATAGTAAAGTTATAACCTATGAAGTTAAATAAGATTGCTCTTAAAACAAATAGTTGGAAGTTGACCAACTTATTTATCCGTCACAAAATTTCAGGTGCGCTCTGGACCTAATCAATATATGGTAGAAGTCGATGGTAGGACTAGGATGCATATACAGCTCTACGCTTGCACTTTCAGTTTTCAAACATTCCAAAGAAATTTTAGCCTTAAAATTAACTTTTGTCACATCGTGGATATTGATCATATGGGCACGAATTTGATCCTTATGCAAATACAGTTATCCGTTTTAGAACTTATTCGTGACCCGCATTGCATTTATTCAATATTGGTAGTGGTACCCTTAAAAAAATCATCCAATTATTGTTATTTGTCAATGGCTGAAGAAGAATTATTTCATTCAAATATTGTAGGACGATGACAGCTCTTTCTATTCATTGTTCACTGACTGATATTTAATGTACATCCCGGATTGATAGAAATATTGCTTTTGAAGAAGTATCCCTAAAAAATAATATTGGTAATGGGGGCAAGTTTTTTTAACTAAGATTATGCTAACATGTAGAGAACTATTAATTTAAGAGAGGTCAAGTCTAATTTATTCACAGATATACTATATTAAAATTAAAACCTCTATATGAAAAAAAAAAATAGAGCCCATCTGCCCCTTTTTTCCTTGAGGTCACTGGCTTGTAGAGTATAAACTATTGGACAAATTTTGCAAATTATCCTTGAACTATATGTTGCTTATGTCAGCATACTACCTGAAGTTTAAAACATACCTGTTGTGCCTTTTGAACTATAATATTTCTGTATATTCACTCTTCAAACTTTGAAACATGATTTTTTTTTTTGGAATAACACTTGAAATTCATCCACTTTTTTTTTTTTTTTGAATCCCTTAATGGATCTAATTGAATTAGAGTTTTCTTCCCTATTCTCTTGGTTTTGAGCAATATCTCATGGGACAAAATATATGAGAGTTTGACACCCTAATGATGTTAGAGTGAAGGACACTCATATTAACTCCTAAATAATATATTTAATCTTAAATCAAACAAAAGCTCAACAATTCCATTAAAAAAATATGTTTTAAAGTTTAGGGGTGAATGGAGAGAAAAATATAATTTAAAAGGTACAACATATATGTTTTAAGGAGGATTTAAAAAAGGTATGATCAATTGAAAAAAAAAGAGTCAATTTTAAGGAGGATATAAACAATTCTTAATTTGTGATAAAACGATAGTAATCAAGCATTTCACAGTGCATTTTTAAAGTTCATTAATTGGCCAAAAAAAACAAATAGTTTGAAGCTTGTTCTGATCTCATCGCTACGTAGTTAGAGGCTTACAGAGATGATCAAGCTTACCCCCATAGGCCAATAGAACAAGAAAGAGAAGAAGACGAAAGTCGAATGTCGAAAAGAAATAATTAATTCATAATTACAACGTTAGTGTTTGACTTTCTTGACCTTTGAATCGCCTTTAAGTTTTCATGCAATGGTGGTATATAACGTGGGCACAAAAGGAATTCAGATATCCTAATTGGTAAAAGCAAGGCGACATTAAAATCTCATATAAAAGATAAAGCAAGATCTGATTATCTAAACCAAGTTATTCTATACCAATTACGCCCTCCAAGGATAACAATTATTTCAATTTTGATCATTAAATTTCATATCTTACTTTTTTTTTTTAAAAAGAGAATTTATATTATCCAACTAAAAAAAAGGTTTAGATATAGTGATTTTGAGAACATGGGTGACCTTAGGTGCACATGAAAGCTATAAAAAATAAGGTCCAAAAACCTCCCAAAAATTGAAAATAATGAGGTCCCAAGCAAACAATATTATCAATTTCTGGCCAAACATACAATATTAAAAACGATATATATTATATACCTTATCAAAGAGAAATATAAAACAATGAAGTGTAAGGCAACGTTTGGTGTGACAATAGGATTCAAATAGAAATATTGAATGAAATATATGCACATGCGATCAATAACATGGATTGGCCAACTGATAAGGACAAGCAACCAAACATGGTATATCATCTCTAGATCGAACAAGTGGACAATTGAAAGATATATATAATACCCCCAAAACCGCGTCATTTCATGTTCTTTTTTTGCTTTTTTTTTTCTTTTCATATAATTTTTTGAAAGTTCCTTTCATATAATTAAACATTTAAAGCAGCGTCTGAGCACAAGCAAGCTGTAAAACCGCGTTTTCGAGTCCCTTCTTTAAAGACGTCTCTTTAAGCCTTTATTACTTTTTGGAAAAAGAATAGTCCTCCGAATTGATGCTTTTGTTACAAGTAGATATTATATTCCCTTTTCTTTCTTTAACTTAAGAAAATGACATCTTCTTTTCCATCTTTTTCAATTGATTCTTCTTCTTTTTTTTATTGAAAAAGAATATTTTGGTGTAATAATCTTGTGAGATTATATGGATTAAAAATATTAAAGTAAAGTACCGTTGATCTACTCATCACTCGGACATGCATGGTTAATCTCTTTATTACTAGACGTTGGATTTCTGTCTAGAATTACCTAATTTTGGAGCTTAGTAATTTTATGTTTGACTGTTTTAGAAGTACTTTGAAAACAGCTATTTACAGTAAATGGTCGTTTTTCCAAAGAATAATAATAATAATAAAAGAAGGAAATATTTATTGCAAATTTGATGCTCCTATAACAATAGGGCATGTGTAATTCGCAACTAATGTAATTGGTTACAGGGTGCATTTCAGATTAAATGTGTCTCATCATGAACATATATTACTAATAATGACGTACTATTTTTACTTCCTTATTCAAAACCTGCATTGAAGATCGTGGGGAAATCTTCTTTGAAGCTCGCTGCATATATAGATATTATTGGTTACGATATATACCTCAGCATAACTGCATGTCATCATGAGCTTAGTATTATTATTTATTCTTAATTATTTATTGTTTTTTTTAATTTTTTGGGGGGCTAATATAAAGGGTTTTTCTATTGTTCAAAATCTTCATTGAAGCTGCTTTCAAAGAAGTTCAATGTTAAACCTCATCTGCTATGGTCGAGTTGTTTTCATTAGTACTAATCTCCACTCTTCTTTTTATTGTTCAATTAATCTTAATTAAAGCTTCTGATAATATGAAAAGTTCATTAGAGCAACATGTGGATGCTAAGGTCAAGCTCTTTTTTAATATATCAACAAAATGAAAAATTTTGTCTACGGTGGAAAAATAAGCATTGTAACAGTGGAATTTTGCTTCTTTTTTTCCTGAATGTTTTGCTTTGAATTTAAAAAAAGAATAATGTAAGCCCATTTTTATTGTGTGGAAGTGCTTTCGTTCTTGGGCTTTTGGCATACATTTTTTTTTTATTTGTGAGCATTTATTTATTTGTACAAGTATTAATTTTTGTTGGGGATTAAGTACTTGTATTCATTCACATTATTTGTTCGTTGAATGAAATTTTTCTTTCAAAAAAAATTATAACTTGACTAGCGCTGAATTATGTAGAAATTAGCGGATTGTCTGAAAATTAAAAATTAAAGAGCAGAGAAAAGAAAAGGGGGGGACAATGTGCATGGCCCTTGCCATATTCTTTGTTCTTTGATGGAACAAGGGATCATGACACCCACATGAGTACTAATGCATAGGAAAATCGACTTGGTAAAAATTTGGAAATCACGGCTAAAATGGAGTTATTATAAAAGGAGATGAGAGCGAGAGGGGTCCCGTTTGGGTTGAAACTTTAGTCCCATAATTTTTTTTTTAGTACAAATTTATTTGGCAAATAATATCAAAACACATTACTCATAGGGTACTGTTTGGCATTCTCAGTTTTAACGAAAACTTTTAATTGCTACAGTATAAAACTCTCATATGTTATAGTCTAAAAAAATGAGCTATAGTGTTAAGCTCTCTTATGCTATGATGATTTAAACTAAAATAGATTCAAACTATTAATTCCCAAAACGCCCTATTATGAAAGATCCTGCCATGTCAAAAAATAAATAGCAGAGAATTAGTAGTCAAATACTAGTTAGGTGCTGCTCTAAGGAATCGCTAGATAAATAACAAATTCAATTAAATTTAGAAGGTACATAACTACCATTAAGAAAGGTACGAAATTTGATGAAATCTGATTAAAATTTTTACAGTTTTAAAACAATGTTTGATGTTAGATTAAATTTATAAAGTATGCAAATTTAAAGAAATCTGATGAAATTTAATAGTTCAAAACAATGGTTGATGATAAGATATTTTCATATTTTACCATGGAATTTTTCTATTTCCAAGTGACAGTAGAATTACTGAACTGGCCTAGATAGAGTTACATATAACCAAATGTGGGGCTTAAATCTAAATGAAAAGGGCGGTGAGTGGGTCTGAGTAATTGAACACACGTCCCTAAGACAAAGACCAAAACATCCATCTAGACACTTGCATGTGAAATTTTTTTAGCAAAAATGTGGTTTGAACCATAATTGTAGTTCAAAACACTGCAATATATAAGACCTTTAAATTATAATAATTTTTTTACTTTTTACAATAACATTTATAAAAACCTTACACTATTTAATAACCATAACTATATTTCTATTATAGTTCCCAAACACCCTATTAGATTTCTTAGCGAAAACATCATGCCAATCAAATATCGATTAGACCATGATATCTAACCGCCGACACATGGAGCTTGAATACTATAAAAGAGACCCACAACCCCTCTTAAATTGCTTCACCTGCCAACTAAATTACTTCACTATTCCCCCCACTCTATTGCCTTAAGTAGACACCATTCTATAACTCTGGCCCTCACCACACACTTGACTTTGCCCATATATTTCCTAGTGGCCCTTTTGAAACCACCATCACTACCAGCTAGATAGCTACTCATATTTTCCCAAATATGGCTCTTGATCATCATCATAATCAATGGCCTAAATATTTGCTTGTTTTGTTACTTGTGGTTTTTTCTAGCTCTTTTGTGATTGTTAGAGCCTCAGATGATACCGCGGATTTTCTTCAGCCGGAATGTTTGAAGGTGGCCAAGTCCGAGTTTGCAAGCTCTATTTACGGTGTAATAGACATTATACGACAAGTCACTTCTACTCTCTCTCAGTTCAGCGGCTTCTTTGGTGATTTCCGCCTCTCTAATGCCGTTTCCGATTGCCTTGATTTGCTCGACTCCTCTGCTGATGATTTGAGCTGGACTGTCTCTGCCACTAAGAATCCTAAAGGTACATATTATATGTATAAATCCACATTAACATAACTCCTTGGCATTTTTATTTTAAGTTTTTTGTTGAAGAGGGTAATATTTGGAAGATATTTTGGGTTGTGGGTCATGACCATAAGAATGTTACTTCACAAATGCCGAAGAAGTTTCCTATCTTAATTCTTTTGCTCTGTTTCCGTACGTTTTTTGGTTTTATTGTCGTTACTTTCAAAGATCGAAGTGTAATATCTGTTCTCATCGTGTTGGGTACGCAACACGCACTTTGATTTTTCATAGGAAAACACAATAGCACAGGAAATCTGAGCGCTGATCTAAGGACATGGTTAAGCGCTGCGCTCGTTAACCAAGACACATGCAGCGACGGATTTGAGGGCACCAACAGCATAGTCAAGGGACTAGTCACCGGCGGGCTTAACCAAATCACCTCTCTGGTCAAGGATCTCCTGACCCAAGTGAATCCAAGTTCTGTTCTTGCCGAGCCCGAGCCCAAGCGCAAGACCAAGGACCAGTTTCCTTCATGGGTCAAGCCCAAGGAGAGGAAGCTTCTAGAAGGAAATGGGGTTTCTGCGGACGTGGTTGTGGCTCAAGATTGGACCGGAAACTTCACAAAGGTGATGGACGCCGTTTTATCGATCCCAGAATATAGCATGAGACGGTATGTAATATATATCAAGAGAGGGATTTATTATGAGAATGTGGAGATCAAGAAAAAGAAATGGAATATTATGATGGTTGGTGATGGCATGGACGCCACCATCATCTCCGGCAATCGGAGCTTCGTCGACGGTTGGACCACATTCCGCTCTGCAACTTTTGGTAAGAATCTTCAATCTTATCTTGGTAAATAAATGTATTGTACTTGGAACTTTCAATTTTTTAATTTTTTTAATTTATTTGCTTGGCTTTGAAGATATTAACACAAGGAACATAGTTATTTAAAATTCATCACGGTATTGACGGTGAAAGATTGATTTATAGTCATGTCCGAAAACTAGGGTGTGCATGTAAAAAGTTGGGATAATATCTCTCTAACATATTTTCCATGTGTGTGTACATATATATATATATATATATATATATTAATTTATTTATTTATGAATCATAAGACGAGATCTTGATATTTTTCTTTTCCTTGGTTTCTTTTTCACTTCATGATGTATACATGAATAAAGTAATGCTATTAAGTTTTATGGGCGTTGGCTCTACAAGTAGGACCTACGACCTAAATGTAGCGTGTGACACTACTCGAGCTAAAAAACAAACATTTTTCGCATAAATGTCTTCTACTTGGAACTTTCATTTTTTTTGTTTTATTCATTTACCCGGCTTTGAAGATATTAACACAAGGAACAACGTTATTTAAAGATTTATCAAGTTAATTGATAGTAAAAGATAGATTTATAGTCATGTGAATCATGCTATCAGAAAACTGGGATAAAAGTTGGCATGATATTATCTCTTTAACATTTTTTCCAAAAAAAAAATACATAAATATATATATATATCTATACACACACACACTAATCATAAGAGAAGAGATCTTGATATTTTGCCTTTTCTTTTCTTGAATTTTTTTTACTTCATAGTGCATACATGAATAAATTAATGATATTAAGTCTTATAGGTGTTGGCTCTACGAGTAGGACCCAGTGTGTGACACTCATTATCGAGCTAAAAGAAAAACATTTTCCACATAAACAATTAGATTGCAACTCAAAAGCTGTGCCATAAAATCGAAATTCAAAATTAATAAATTCGTGCCTTTAATTGTCACGATGTTGGCCAAATGGGGCCAAAATGGAATAGGTATTTGTTGATGGTCTTTTTCCCGGAAATAGTACAGTTAATAATTAATTGAACATGGCCACTATAATAGTGACTTGTCACAGCCTAATTCATGAGAGACAAGTGGCAAAATGGGTCACTGATCACTGTGGTGCCAACATACTTACGAGGGTAGTTCTAAGTCCAGCAAAATTAAAGAACTACATTTATTTTATGGTGGAGCTGGTACACTTGCATTTTTGGGTGACAGTGCTTTCAGATACGCAATGCAATTACGCTGCATTAATTCTAATCTTCATGTCTCCATCTTTGAAGCAAAAAAGTAATACACTCCACGTAATTGGTTTGTTCTAAAATCAAGAACCAGGAAATAAGTTTGCATTTTAGGGTAAATCATTTTAAAGGAGCTCAAAATTATGTCCCAACTTCTGTTATCTGCCAAAGTGTAATTTTAGGAAGTTGAGTTGGTTAGGCGGCTTGTGTTATGTAAGTAAAAATATGGTAAATATATAGATCTGTAAAGATAAGGTACACGTCGTCACGGGAAATGTCAGATTCATTTTGCTTTGTCTTCGTTGAGAGCGATTGTATTATTAAAAAAAACCCTCGATTCACAATATATATATATATATTAAAATTTTATAATTTTTTAACACCTACTACGTAGTATGATTTACCATTCTTCTATTGAAAAGTAGCAACTTTAAATAATAATTAACTTAAGTTAGACTAGTGATTAATGCACCTGGCTTCACTTGAGTTTAAATCTTCCTCCTACAATTTTTTTTTTTTAAAAAAAGAACCTAAAATAGAAAAATGTTAATTGACATTATGACTCCTAGTGCTATTTTACAGCTACACCTCAATCAATAATCTTAATTCCATTTCTTTAAACGCGCCATTAAAACATGTTATGAATTTTTTTTTTTAAATTGTCGTAGGATTAAAAATACCTTATTAATTCAGTACAGTTGTGCAACCTTAATTTCTTTCTCAAATTTTATTAAATTAATACATACACATCTAATTTTTATTTGACATAATTTAATGTGATTAAAGGAGGACTGAAGAATTCTCTTGCATTTACCTTACATACACGTGACATTTTTTTCTTTTGGTTCACATGCAGCCGTTAGCGGGAGAGGCTTCATAGCCCGGGACCTAACGATCGAGAACACGGCCGGTCCCGACAAGCACCAGGCGGTCGCCCTCCGCTCTGACTCGGACCTCTCCGTCTTCTTCCGCTGCTGCTTCCGTGCCTACCAGGACACCCTCTACACCCACACCATGCGTCAATTCTTCCGCGAGTGCCAAGTCAGCGGCACCGTGGACTTCATCTTTGGCGACGCCGCCGCCGTCTTCCAAAACTGCCAGATTCTGGCGCGCAAGGGCCTCCCCAACCAGAAGAACACCATCACAGCCCAGGGCCGCAAGGACCCCAACGAGCCCACCGGCTTCTCCCTCCAGTTCTGCAACATCTCCGCCGACTCCGACCTCAAAGACTCCGTCAACTTCACGGCCACGTACCTCGGACGGCCGTGGAAGCTCTACTCGAGGACGGTCGTCTTCCAGTCGTACATCAGTGACGCTGTTAGGCCCGAGGGGTGGCTCGAGTGGAGCGGCAATTTCGCGCTCGACTCCCTGCTCTACGGCGAGTTCATGAATTACGGGCCGGGGTCGGGACTCGTGGGACGGGTCACGTGGCCCGGTTATCACGCGTTCAATGAGTCCAGTCAGGTTACTAACTACACCGTGGCTCAGTTCATTGAAGGGAATCTGTGGCTGCCTTCCACCGGTGTCACATACACAGCAGGATTGGGAGTTTAAATTGTGTTATATATATAGTTTTTATTTTATTTTATTTTTTGGTATTTTTGGTTGAGTCTGTGAGGTGAGAGGTCCGTCCGTGGGCTGATTTTTTTTTTTTTTTTGGTTTAAAAGTTTATAGATTATCAGCCAGTGGAGAGATTAAAAGATATGGCAATAGAAATGTATACTATTTGTAACGTCTTCCACCATTTTTGGGAAGTGATGTATTAAGAAGCTAAGATCGTTTTAAGAGCATTGTTATAAAATACCGGTAATGTTAAGTATTATTCATAAATAAAAAATGAGTCTCACAACATAAAACCTGATAGGTTCATTTTTTATTGCTTATGGTGTTAAACATCGGTGCTACCCTAAGTATTTTTCCAACTTGAAGCATCTTGTTATTGAAATTTTTGTCCTCTTTCTAGATAGTTTTGGGCCGACTTGAGATGAGTGATAGTTTCAAAGTGAGTTAGATATATTACTTTTTGAAAGATTGGCATTCAAATATATGATGCATGTGTAGGGATTTTAAGAACCATAATTTAAAGAAGATAAAAGACGAAAGTGTCTTCTTTTTTAATGAACTTTATAATGACTAATTCTCTCGTAGCACAGACAAAGTCCAAGTTGTCCTTTTTAGCACATAAAAATGGTATTTTGGGAACCAAGCAAAAAAAAAAAAGAAGAGGTATCTAGGGTTTCGAGAAAAAGAGCTCAACTAGTTTTCCTTTGAAGGAAGAGTGGCACCGCCCTCTCTCCATGTGGGTCCAACACCCAGTGCCACCTTCGGACTAGCTGTCGGAGACTCAAGCTCATGAGAGGGGGAGGACGTTAGTGACAGGGCTAGGAAAGGGGGCAACTCGGGGCAGTTGGACTCTGTCCAACTGTTGTGGTTGTTTGGGTGGGATGTTGACGGTTTATATGCTGGCAGGCTAGGGGGAGACGGATGTGGCTGGCAATGGTGCTGGCCAAGTATTGAACGACCATAAACAACTGCAAGCGGATGGATCTAATTGCACTGAGGGGGCTAAACAGGGGAAGGAGAGGGCTGATGATGACCTAATCTCGAGGGTGGGGGGGGTTGGTGGGGGAGGCGGTGCAAGAGAGGGAGGGAAGAGGTAGGTTAGATCTAGCAATGGTGGCGATCTTCCAGGGGAAAGGAATTGCTACAGTGTTAAGAATATATCGAAAGGGGCCACCGACAGGAGGAAAGAAGCGTCGGGGAGTAGGCAAAGCCACAGCGGGACTAAAGTGGGGGAAATGATAGCGGCAGTGGAAGCAAAAGACTCTCTCTCTAGATTTTATCCCTATGTTCTTAGTGTAGTCTATATTTAGGTTGTATTTTTGTTTGTTTTGTATTGTTAAGATTGTAATAAAGGAGGTTGTTTTAACACCTCTAGTTGGTGTTCTTATGTCTCCTTCGTCCGTTAAGGCGGAAGGCGTTTAGATATCTAGCTAGACAATAGCATAAGTCTTATTATATGTACCCTTGGCGTGAAGAATTTAGTTAGGTCCACTTTAGGACTAGGATGTGGCTACATGCGGCAAAATCATGTAAACGACCTATTTAATTACGAGCCAAGGGTGCAATTAAATTGCCTAGTCGTGTGAGTGACACCCATTTTTATGGCTTTGGATATATGTTGTATTCTTGCCCTTAGTGGCTTTTAATTGAATCTTTCATAGACAATTATTAAAAAAAAAAAAAAAAAAGAAGAGGGTGAGAGACTTTCGTAAAGTCTAATTTCTAAGATAGATTTGATTTGTTTTTAATGCAAAGAAAATTCATCTAATGAGCGCAAGAAATAAGCAAAGAAAGTTCGACCGCAAACGACAAAACAAACACAAAACAATAAAAGACAAACTACAACAACTAACCAAACCTAGAGACTACTTACAAATAGGGCCTTACACCTAAGAAGAAGAGGAGTCTTTGGAGAAGATCAAGCTCATTGCTCTAATCTAGGAGCCACAATATTACCAGAGTGTCAAGTCCAATAAAACTCACAAGACCTAAAACGATTAGCTGACTCCACCGGCTTAATTTATTGTAGCTAAATAGCCCAATTTGTAAAATAATAATAATAACAACAACAACAACATAAATGGCATAAAATTTATTATAGAACTGTCACACAGCCAAACCCCGGTGGCAACATAAGAGTTTAATTAAAATACATAAACAAGATTAATTAAACACGCTAGTTATTTTGTTAATATTTTTTAAAATATTTTAGGTAATTTATAAAAATATGGCAATTTTAAACTTTTTTGAAATATTACCAGTATTAAAATTTAGCAAGAAAAAATTCTAAAATAACCTCAAAAATTAAACTAAATGCATAAAATCTGTTACAGCAATCTGGGTCCCAACAAACCATACACGGTGCATACATAGTACAAACATAAGGAAAATATAACAAACTACAGTCCAATAGAATTTAAACAAAGCACATAATTAATGTCTCATTATTACATGCCTTGGTAATTAAAAACTGATAAACTATATAGCTCATGGTCTGCATAAGAATATCAGCAGCGTTTTACTTGATGGCATACTACGAACTACCTAGAGGGGGATTTAAAACAAAATAATAGAATCATGAGCAAAAAGCTCAGTAGGACTTGGGTTCTAAAATCATCATTTATAAAACAAAAATAAACGAGTTTAAATGCGATTTATAAGAATAATAAATAATTAAGTAAATTCATACTTACTGTTCATGTCTTATGATTATCTTAAATCATATATTAATGTTCATTATGTGCAAAGCCTACTATAATCACCACCGTAGTATCTCAGTTGAGTTTTAGGACCTGCCCCTGTTAATGCCTGAGTTCGGCACAACGTCACGTGCGGGAGAACACGGTGGTCGGGTTCTCTATTCTGTCTCCTGTTTTGCCTGACTTGGCCTAGTCTGGTCAGATCTGCAAGAGGAGAGAAGGCCTCGGAGTAAGGGGACACCGGTTTGGTGCCTTTGTGGTGGAGTTTATGCTCCTATTTATAAAGTTTAGCTTGGATCCGGGTGTAGACTGATTTGGTTCGTAACCCAGGTGTCTAACGACAAGTGTCACGATCTCCGAAGAAAGAGGATTGACCAATGCAGGGTTAAGATGGTGCCACATGGTGGTCTTTGGGTAAGTCAAACAGATCCTGATCGGACGGGTCCTGGTCGGATAGATCCTATCCTGGTTAGACGGATCCTAGTCGGATAGATCTTGTCGTGGTTGGACAAATCCTGGTCAGACGGGTCCTGGTCTGATAGATCCTATCCTGGTCGGATAGATCCTGTCCTGGTCGGACGGATCCTGATCGGACAGATCCCTAGTTGGATAGATCCTATCCTGGTCAGACGGATCCTGGTTGGACAGATCCTATCCTAGTCGGATTGGTCTTTTTAGCCAACCGACTGCTTGGTTAAAAGAGGGTATGAACTTCAAACAGTTTTCTCATCATGAAGATTTCCCTCAATAATAGCCCCCCAAGACTTTGGTGATGGAGGTCATCAGCACCAAAGTCTTGATGTGGTTAGGAAATATTTTTTCTGAGCATATCCTTCTGGGACTCTTCGTCCTAGACTTGGTTAGCCATAGCCTGGACCTAGTCTTCTTTGGTCAGCTGTAACCTTCTCGGACCTGGTCAGACTCTTCGTCCTAGACCTTAGGTCTTTGTCGGTCGTAGCCTACTTGGACTCTTCGTCCTAGACCTGGTCAGCTGTAGACTGTACCTGGTCTTCTCTGGTCAACTGTAACCTTCTTAAACCTGGTCAGACTCTTCGTCCTGGATCTTAGGTCTCCTCATTGGTCGTAGCCTGCTTGGACTCTTCGTCCTAGACCTGGTCGGCCATAGCCTGAACCTGGTCTTCTTTGGTCGGTTGTAACCTTCTTGGACTTGGTCGGACTCTTCGTCCTGGATCGTAGGTCTCCTCATCAGTCGTAGCCTACATGGACTCTTCGTCTTGGACTTGATCGGCTGTAGCCTGGGCCTGGTCTTCTCTAGTCGGTCGTAACCTTCTTGGACTTGGTTAGACTTTTCGTCCTAAACCTTAGGTCTCCTCATCGGTTGTAGCCTGCTTGGACTCTTCGCCTTAGACCCGGTCGGCCGTAGCCTGGACCTGTTCTTCTCTGGTCGACCGTAACCTTCTTAGACCTGGTTGGACTCTTCATCCTGGACCATAGGTCTCTTCGTCGGTCGTACCCTTCTTGGACTCTTCGTCCTGGACTTTAGGTTTTCTCTGGTCGGCCGTAACCTTCTTGGACCTGGTCAGACTCTTCGTCCTAGACCTTAGGTCTCCTCATCGATTGTAGCGTACTTGGACTCTTTGTCTTGGACCTAGTCGGCCATAGCCTGGACCTTAGATTTTCTCTGGTCGGCCATAACCTTCTTGGACCTGGTCGGACTCTTTGTCTTAGACTTTAGGTCTCCTTGTCTGTCGTAGCCTACTTGGACTATTCGTCTTGGACCTGGTCGACCGTAGCCTAGACCTGGTCTTCTCTGGTCAACTGTGACCTTCTTGGACTCTTTGTCTCAGACCTTAGGTCTCTGTTGGTCGTAGCCTACTTGGACTCTTTGTTCTGGACCTGGTTGGCTGTAGCCTAGACCTGGTCTTCTCTGGTCGGCTATAACCTTCTTGGACCTGGTCGGACTCTCGTCCTAGACCTTTGGTCTTTGTCAGTCATAGCCTGCTTGAACTCTTCATCCTAGACCTGGTCAGCTGTAGCCTGGACCTTAGGTCTTCTCTGGCCGACTGTAACCTTCTTGGACCTGGTCAGACTGTTTGTCCTGGACCTTAGGTCTCTTCGTCAGTCGTAGCCTGCTTAGACTCTTTGTCCTAGACCTGGTCTGCCGTAGCCTGGACCTTAGGTCTTCTTTGGTCGGCCGTAACCTTCTTGAACCTGATTAGACTCTTCGTCTTGGACCTTATGTCTCTTCGTCAGTCGTAGCCTGCTTGAACTCTTCGTCCTAGACCTTTGTCAGTCGTAGCCTAGACCTGGTCTTTTCTGGTGGGTCGTAACCTTCTTGGACCTGGTCAGACTCTTCATCCTAGACCTTAGGTCTCCTCGTCGATCATCCAGGGAATCGGTGGGGGGAAGAAGAGCTGAGGCTACTGGAAAGGCGCAGGGCCCTCCTTTTAGCGCCAAATGTTGATGCCTGAGTTTGGCACAACGCTACGTGCGGGGGTGGACGGTGGTCGGGTTTCCTGTTTTGTCTCTTCTTCTGCTTGGCTCGGCCTAGTCTAGTCGGATCTGCAAGAGGAGAGAAGGCCTCGGAGTAATGGGACACCAGTTTGGTGCCTTTGTGGTGGAGTTGATGCTCCTATTTATAGAGTTTAGCTTGGATCCGGGTGTGGACCGGTTTGGTCCGTAACTCAGGTGTCCAGCGACAGGTGTCATGATCTTCGAAGAAGGAGGATTGCCCAACGTAGGGTTGAGATGGTGCCACGTAGTGGTCTTTGGGTTAGTCGGATAGATCCTGATCGAACGGGTCTTGGTCGGATAGATCCTGTCCTGGTCAGAGGGATCCTGGTTGGACGGCTCCCTGATTGGACAGATCCTGGTAGGACGGGTCTTGGTCTGATAGATCCTATGCTGGTCGGACGGATCCTAGTCGGACAGATCTTGTCCTGGTTGGATGGCTCCCTGGTTGGATAGATCCTGTCCTGGTGGGATGGATCCTGGTCGGACAGACCCCTAGTTGAATAGATCCTGTCCTAATCAGACGGATTCTAGTCGGACAGATCCTGTCCTGGTCGGATTGGTCTTTTCAGCCAACCTGATCGGGTGCTTGGTTAAAAGAGGGTATGAACTTCAGACGATTTTCTCATCGTGAAGATTTCCCTCAACTGCGACCAAGGCCTTTTCTACACGACCCAATCTCTATGTATGGCATCATGCACTTATAAATCATTCCAAGCAAAGGTTCTTAGTCCGTTTGGTATTTGTCATTTATTCATGTCATTCAATTGGTATACTTTTTTTGAGATCATTATATATTTATTATCATCCATTCATCATGATCATATTCAATATCTCTTGAAAATAAATAAATACATATAATTCAATTCTTAAAAAAGTTTTAAGAATATACAGTATGGCCAAAACTTGTTTAAAATTATGGCTATCAAAAAGAAGATTCTAAAGTCTTACCTTATTATCTAGCACAGTTCACGCCTACATTGCAATCCTGGTTCCACTAAACGTTAGCTCCTTGGAATAGCAAACAACTTTAGGTGTAGACTAGATATCTTAGAGTCCTACCTCGGCCTGTCGAACTTATGCAATGCAATCGTCCGCACTATATTATATGCGGTTGACCGCGTGTTCGCAGCCAATAAGCTTTATATCGAGCTTCTGAACTCAATCTGAGTCTAAATCATTTCAAATCAATTTTAATGCATTCTAAACATATTCTAATGATAAATAAACATGATATGAAACATATAAACTCGATTTTATTTACATGCAATATTATTTCATCATTTTTCATACATTTTTACATATAATTTCGAAAATAAATAAAAATAATACAAAAACTATTTTAGATCGGTTTTAATCCAAATGTGAGATGAATTCATGATAAAATATGTTCTACAAACTCAGATTATGCATGGGTAAAGTCTATCAATACTCAGATCATTTACACACAAGGCAAAATCTTGTTCAAAACTGGCTCAAAACCGACACTGTTTTAGTTGGAAATAAAAGTCGGCCTTTGAACTCAATTTTGATCATATAATCAGAGTTTAAAAACTTAAATCATGAGTTGGATTTGTCACAAACGTCTTTGGCCTCGTGTTAATCGGTTTGGATTGACTGGATAGCTTTAAAATGATGATTTGGTCTCTGCTTTGGCTGGAACGTTTGTATATTGTTCTTGAGTGGTGGCTGAGTTCTTGAGTTTTTGGAGCAAATAAGTGTGTCTGAGTGAGGGAGAGAGAAAAACGTGAAGAAAAGGAAGAGAGAGGTTGTGAATGAGTGACCAATGAGTCTCTGAAATGGTTTCACTCACAGAAGCATAATGCTTTCTTCAAAACCATGTTCAGCATACTGATTTGATGAGAGGGAGTTTCAAATGTATGTCTGAATATTGCTTCAGGTGGGAGAGTCTCAAGGCTACCTTCACGTGTGGTTGTCTGAGTGAGAAAAGGGGAAACTGTTTGGCATTTGTCAAATTGTTGTTGTAATCTGCTTTTTTTTTAATAAAATCTGATTTTTAGGAAAATAAAATGAAATACATATGTTGTTAAAAACAATTCAATAAAAATGACACAAAAATGATTAATTTAAGATAAATTTATAATTAGGCACACTAACTCATCAAATTTACATACTAATTATCATTATTTAAATCTAGACATTACAAGTGATTCAATCTTAAATTTTCGCTACCTAATTTTTAATTTGCATTAACTCTTTATAATAATTTTCTAATGACTATAAATGTTTTGAGTGATAATTATTTACCATGTGTTTATCCAAGTATTTACAGGAGAATAGGGAGTAATAGTTGAGAAAAGCTGGAAAGCATCCCACCAACTAAACGGCACTACTGTAACTTTTAGTAAACATTATCCTCTTTTCCACCTTCAAATAAAAATCAAATTTAATGGAAAAATTCCTGAAAATTTTCCATCACAAAACAGCACCTTTTTCACTGGATTTCTGGCAAATATGTTCTTTTGTGATCTTTAAGCATTAGAAAGGCAACCAAAGAAAACTGTGAAGCCCACAAAAAGTCAGTCAAGTGGGCTGAACCCGACAAAGTCTGTGGATAAACAAGGACTATTAGCTACAAAACAAGCCACAAACAATTCCTGGGCACGTGACACCCTTTGGTAGATGCTGGGGACAAAATAATGAATGCTCCAATTTTTTGACTCTCTCTCGTGATCTTACAAATACAAAATTAGTCAAGTTGTTTTTATAACGCGCTTTTCCCCTTTTGCAAATTCCTCAACTCACCATCAACTGGGCAAAACTTCTTTTTCTCATTTTCCAAGTGGTCTTGGCTAATTAGAACATGGGAATTTTCTTGTTGAGATATGCTTGTACTAAAATCCATGTAAAGCTCAAATCAGTGTCCTTGAACCGACGCATACTCCAAATTAAAATTGATTTTGTACACTAGTATCTTTTAAGTCCACGAGATCATGTCTATTTTTCAGTCTATTAGCGTGGTTCAAACTTAAACTTTTTTAGATATCTGCCAGAGAAATATCTAGGACAGCACCTTCTCTCTCCCATTCCCTCTTGTATGTCCTGATAACATGAAATTTCGCATGTGGGCAAAACATAAATTTAAATTTTAATTGAAATTTGAAGGAATTATTAATATAGTATTATTTTTATTTTTTGTGTACTGTATACAGCCTCCTTCATTCCAATCTGCTTTAAAAAAAAAGGGAAAACAAGTATGAGGTGATTGTCATTATCATCTTACTATTTTCATACAAGGGCATTATAAGAATCTGTGTAGTCCACTCATTAAAGTAAGAAAATCTATGCAAGTTACGTTTCCCAAGGATAATATTTAAGAAATCCCATCAGCTAGTACTATAGACCCTGTACCCTTCTTCTTTCACAGCAACTTTCATGGCTTCCTTCATCCCAAAACTGCTTCTATTATTGGTCTTTTGCACAAGTACTACATGTGCTCTTCAAAACCATTCATCTTCGTTAAACACTTCAATTGATGCCCATTTGTCTTCCCTTAGATCAATCTGCAGGACAACTCCATACCCGGAAGATTGCTTTGATTCACTAAAGCTTTCCATTTCCATAAACATTAGTCCCAACATCCTTACTTATCTCCTCCAAGCCCTACAAAGCGCGATATCCGAGGCCGGAAAAGTTTCAAGCCTTTTATCAACTGCCGGGAGGGGAAACAACATTGTTGAGAAACAAAGAGGAACAATCAAAGACTGCCAAGACCTCCACCAAATCACAGTAACATCTCTGCAGAGATCGGTTTCTCGAATCAAGTCGGCGAACTCAAGGAAACTAGCCGACGCGATGGCTTATCTCAGCGCGGCTCTAACCAACAAGAACACATGCTTGGAAGGCCTAGATTCTGCCTCTGGTCCTCTAAAGCCGTCCCTGGTGAATTCCTTAACTAGTACTTACAAGCATGTGAGCAATTCCCTCTCCATGCTTCCCAAACCAGGAGCCCCACAAGGGCATAACAACCGGCGACTCCTGGCGTTCCCGTCATGGCTTTCGAGAAAAGCTCGGAGGATCTTGCAGACCTCCGCCGACGAATACGACCCCAGCGAAGTGCTGACCGTGGCGCAAGACGGAACGGGGAACTTCACCACCATCACGGACGCGGTAAATTTTGCTCCCAATAACAGCTTTGACAGAGTGATCATCTATGTCCAGCAAGGGGTTTATGAGGAAAACGTGGAGATCCCAAGCAACAAGCCCAACATTGTTCTCCTAGGAGATGGAAGCGACGTTACCGTTATTACCGGTAACAGAAGTTTCGATGGTGGATGGACCACTTTCAGATCTGCAACCCTTGGTAAACCGCCTAAAAACACTTCCAATGACATTTAGCTTTCTTCTTTGAGGCTTATCAAACAGGTTCTACGCGATCTTTTCTCACCCAAAATTTAACGTACTAATTTCAGCTGTTTCGGGTGAGGGCTTCCTAGCTCGAGATATAACGGTCGAAAACAGCGCAGGCCCAGAAAACCACCAGGCCGTGGCTCTGCGAGTGAACGCAGACTTCGTCGCAATGTACAAGTGCACATTCAACGGCTTCCAAGACACCCTCTACGTCCACTCCTTCCGACAATTCTACCGAGAATGCGACATCTACGGCACCATCGACTTCGTATTCGGCAACGCAGCAGTGGTTTTTCAGGCCAGCAACATCGTCTCCAAGATGCCGATGCCTGGACAATTCACCGTGGTAACGGCCCAGTCACGGGACACCCCGGACGAGGACACCGGAATCTCGATGCAGAACTGCTCGATCCTGGCTACAGACGAGCTGTACGCCAGCTCGGGTAGCGTCAAGAGCTACCTTGGTAGGCCATGGAGGGTGTATTCGAGGACGGTTATTTTGGAGTCTTATATAGACGACTTTATTGACCCATCGGGGTGGACAAAGTGGTCCGGCGACGAGGGACTGGACACTTTGTACTACGGGGAGTACAACAACTTCGGGCCTGGTTCGAGCACGGAGAATAGAGTGGATTGGTTGGGGTATCACGTCATGGATTACAGTGATGCCTCGAATTTTACTGTTTCGGAGTTTATCACTGGGTATGCTTGGTTGGAGTCCACTTCTTTTCCATATGACGACGGGATTTAGACTACCAGATGGATACTTTTTAGGAGGTGAATGCCAAAGTTAGGTCACGGTTGTTCTCACCAATCATGTAAAATGAGAATCACTTGGATCCGTATGTAATAATGCATGGATCCGAAAGTGAACATGTTAGATGTAGTTAGGACGTTTGAGAAAATATTGGATGGGAACTGAGCCACAAAAAAAAAAAAAAAAGAGGAGTTTCAATCACCACTTATTGTTGAATTTGTGTTTAAAGTTTGTTAAAATATCGGTTTTATTTAGTTTGAAAAAAAGAAATTTGATCCATAATTTATATAGTTGGAACTGGGGATAGGGCAAACAATAGTTTTGATTTGAATTGAAAAAATGTTTACCCTCCAAACAGGTGCTGCTGAGGGTTTAAGCTTTCACTATTATAGCATATAAAAGTTTAAAATCATGAGTTTCAAATAAGGTTGTCAGACATTACTATTGATTGGAGCAACAAAAAAATGTTTGTTGTAGATAAAGAGTTACTCCTTACCCTCGTAAGTGTGTACATATATATACATAAAGAATAAAAGCTTTTTTTAAACTTCCGATTAATTTTTCAAGCGTTTTTATTAACGAATGAGAGCAGTTATTGTTACATAATATAAATCTTTGACATGGATAGTGGACATTTATAGATCAAACAATTAAAAAAAATTAATTCAAGAATGATTGTAATGAAAAGGGACAATTCTTCTGGTGAAATTCCTTCGAATAAAGAACAAAAAGAGTATTTTATAGAAGTATTCCTTTCGATTCTTTTCTTTCATGTTATTTTCAATTAAGTATGTGAGTAATTACTATAAATTGTTATTATGATTACCAATAATATGCAATGGTTGGGCTGGAAAATTTTTTAAGGACTATGAATGGAACTAAAATTATAAAGCAACTGTATTTGTTAAACGTGTATGTGATAAAGTTTAAATTCACTTTTTAAAGTTTATGTGTCAAAAAATCATATATTAGAATAGCTACAGTTTGATTTTTGATTTGTTGAGATTTAAGTTTGAAATATAAACATATAATTAATTATTAGTCAAAATTTCGGAATGCTGCTTTTATAAAAAAAAAATAAATAAATCTATAAGTTGCAACTAGTACTAGAAATTAGGGGAGCAAAGTAGTAAAAGAATCGTAAAATAAATCTATAAAAATATTGCAACTAGTACTAGAAATTAGGGGATCAAAGTAGTAAAAGAATCGTAAAATATTTTAAAGAATAATTACATCAGATTACTCATGAAATACTTCAAAGCACGCTATCAGAATATTTATAGATTGAATAGTGGTATATAGTAGTTGCATGATTTTGAGGGATTTTTTGAAAAATAAAATTAAAACAGTTTTTTATTAGAAAAGCTTTAATTTACGACTTATAATAAAATCAAATGAAGATGGATTTTTTAATGGGTAAAATCAGAAGAATTGTTCATGCATATGTAGTGGTTTGTATGAAAAGTTTCAAGTACCTTTTCTCATATAAAATGGATTTTTTATTCAGGACAGTCACAATTTTCTAATGGGTATGTTCATTAAGTGCCAAGAAATGTCGTATATCTTCAGAATTATTTGTCCGATACGCTGGAGGCTAAGTTTGACGGGGAAGAAAACGAAGCATGCATTTGCTCCATACATTTTCCAAGTCATTGTGTTATTGTCGGCCGAAGGCATGCAGCAGAACATGAGTAAACAGACAATCCACGTGGCTTATATACTTTGTTCACGTTCATGCATGTATGATGTATGACCATGTTGCTCAGGCTTCCCAAACATATATATATATATATATATATATATATGTTATTTTGTGATCCAAAATCTTTGGCAGTAAGGCAGCGCCGCGGCGCTACAATCCAGCACCGCGGCGCTAGAAAAGCAACGCCACGGCGCTTCAATCCGAAAAGCAACGCCGTGGCGCTCCAATGCGGCCTGATAGTGTATTTTACGTTTTTACGCGTTTTTGGGTTATTTTGGGCTAGAGTTTGAGTCCCCATACATATAAATACATCATATTCTCTATAGTACACATCAGAGTGAGTCACAAAAGAGAGTCACATTAGAGAGTCACAAATTTTCATAGAGATCATAGTGTTGAGAGTGATACAGAGAACTCAGTCTTGTGAGTTTGTGAGTGATTGAGTGGGTGAATTTCTGTATTTGAGCGTTCTAAACACCGTTGTAATTTCTGTTTTGTGATTAGTGGATTGCTTTTCCTCTGCCCGTGGTTTTTTCACCCTTCATTAGGGTTTTTCCACGTAAATCTTGTGTGCAATTTTATCTCTATTTCTTGTTGCTTATTGCTTTGATTTCAAACAAGTGGTATCAGAGCTTTGGCTTTGATTTGCAATGGCAACCATGAAATTCGATATTCCGTTGTTGGATCGCACAACGAGGTTTTCTCTATGGCAAGTGAAGATGCGGGCTGTTCTGGCGCAGATAGACCTTGATGATGCGCTATTGGGTTTCGATAAGATGCCCTCATCATGGTCGAATGAGGAAAAGGAGCGTAAGGACCGAAAGGCTTTGTCCCAAATACACCTTCATCTGTCAAATCAGATTTTACAGGATGTACTGAAGGAGAAGACTGTTGCTGCTTTGTGGCTCAAGCTGGAGCAATTATGCATGACCAAGAGTCTTACTAGCAAACTTCATTTAAAGCAGCGTCTATACTCTCACCGAATGTCTGAAGGTACGTCTCTTGAGGATCACTTAACTGTATTTAAGGAGATTGTGTCTGATTTGGAGGCTATGGAAGTTAAGTATGATGAAGAAGACCTTGGGTTAATTTTATTATGTTCACTGCCTTCATCATATGCCACATTTAGGGATACTATCTTGTATAGTTGGGACACTCTTACCCTAGATGAGGTTTATGAGGCTTTATTTTCTAAAGAAAAGATGAAGCAGTTAGTTACTGGATCTGAAACACAAGGAGAGGGTCTAGTTGTTAGAGGTAGAACCCAAGAGAGAAGTTCTAGGACTGAGATTAGAGGTAGGTCTAAATCTAGAAATAAGGAAAAGTACTGTAACTATTGCAAGAAGAAAGGGCGCATTAAAACTGAGTGTTATAAGCTGCAGAATAAAAACAAGAGGGCTGAAAATCAGAAGGGGAAGAAACCAGATGCTGGTGAGGCTAGTGTCGTTGAAGAAGGCTCTGGTGGTGAGCTTTTGGTAATTTCTGATGGTGATTCTAAACCCTATGAGGATTGGGTTCTTGACTCTGCATAGTTTCATATGTGTCCCAATCGGGACTGGTTTTCAACATATGAAACGGTTCCTAAGGGCTCTGTTTTGATGGAAAACAACGCCCCATGCAAAGTTGCTGGTATTGGTACTATCAAAATTAAAATACATGATGGCATAGTTAGGACATTAGGTGATGTGAGGCATGTCCCCGATCTTAAGAGGAATTTAATTTCCTTAGGTACTCTTGATGCTAAAGGGTACAAGTACACTGGTGAAGGTGGAGTTCTGAAAGTCAGTAAAGGCGCTCTTATGATGATGAAAGCACAAAAGAAGACTGCTAGTTTGTATGTTCTGCAGGGTACTACAGTTGTTGGTGATGCAAAAGTTATTACTTCCACTATGTATGATGATGATCTCACTAAGGTATGGCATATGCGACTGGGGCATATGAGTGAGCTTGGGATGGCAGAGCTGAGTAAGCGAGGGCTCCTTAATGGACAGTGCATGGGTAAGATGGAGTTCTGTGAGCACTGTGTTTTTGGAAAGCAGAAGAGAGTTCGATTTGGCAAAGGCATTCACAACACAAAAGATATTTTGGAGTATGTTCATTCTGACCTTTGGGGACCGTCTACTGTTCCTTCTTATGGTGGTGCTAATTATATGCTTACCATCATTGACGACTACTCCAGAAAATTATGGACATTCTTTTTGAAGCAGAAGAATGATGTCTTTGCTACATTCAAAGATTGGAAGACCATGATAGAAAAGCAGACTGGTAAGCTAGTTAAACATCTCTGCACTGATAATGGCTTGGAGTTTTGTTCAAATGAATTTAATACCTTTTGTAAATCAGAGGGAATTCTGAGGGACTTAACAGTCCGACGTACTCCGCAGCAAAATGGTGTGGCCGAGAGGATGAACAAGACGTTGATGGAGAAAGTACGCTGCATACTTTCTAATGCTGGGCTACCTAAGTCATTTTGGGCTGAAGCTGCCTCTACAACTTGCTATTTGGTCAATCGCTCTCCTTCCATCGCTATTAACAAGAAGACACCACAAGATATGTGGTCAGGAGAACCTGTAGATTACTCAAATTTAAGAATTTTTGGCTGTCCTGCTTATGCTCATGTTGACAATGGAAAATTGGAGCCTAGATCCATGAAGTGTATATTTCTTGGTTACAAGCCTGGTGTTAAAGGCTATAAGTTATGGTGCCCGAAAACCAATAAAGTTATTATCAGTAGAGATGTTGTGTTTGATGAGACTTCCATGTTACGTGGGACATCTACTACAGGGTCTAGTGATATTGATCGGGATAGATCTAGCAAACAGGTGGAGTTTTAAATAGAGACAAGTACATCATCTGATTCTACTTCCCAGTCAAGTTCAGAGAGTCAAGGCGATAGTGCTTTCCAATCGCCATCACCGCCGCCACCACAGTACTCTATTGCTAAGGATAGGCCGAGGAGAGATGTTAGGCCTCCACAGAGATATGCTGAGCCCGACTTGGTGGCTTATGCTTTATCAGTGGCAGAAGGTATTGAGTCTAGTGAAGATCCTTCTACCTATTCAGAGGCTGTTGATTCAGTTGACTTTGGCAAGTGGATGATTGCTATGCAGGAGGAGATGGAATCCTTACATAGGAATGGCACATGAGATTTGGTGAAGTTACCCAAAGGGAAGAAAGCTGTTCGCTGCAAATGGGTATTTAAAAGAAAAGAAGGCACACCGGGAGTTGAAGATGCTAGGTACAAGGCTAGACTGGTTGCAAAAGGATACAGTCAGGTTCCAGGTGTTGACTTTATAGATGTATTTTCTCCTATGGTGAAGCATAGCTCAATTCGAGCCTTGCTTGGTGTTGTGGCCATTCATGATCTTGAGCTTGAGCAGTTAGATGTGAAGACTGCATTTTTGCATGGAGAGCTCGAGGAAGATATTTACATGCAGCAACCCGAGGGTTTCATTGTTACGGGTAAAGAAGACTATGTTTGTTCGTTGAAAAAGTCTCTTTACGGTTTGAAACAGAGATTTGACTCATTTATGATTGCTTATGAGTTTAAGAGGAGTAGCTATGACAGTTGTGTCTACTTCAAGAAGGGTGATGATGGGTTCTTTGTTTATTTGCTCTTATATGTTGATGATATGTTGATTGCTGCTAAAGATAAAGGAGAGATTAAGAAGTTAAAGGCTCAACTCAGTAGAGAGTTTGAGATGAAGGACTTGGGAGCTGCCAAGAAGATTTTCGGCATGGAGATTTTAAGAAATAGAAAGGCAGGTAAGCTTTATCTGAGTCAGAAAGGCTATATTGACAAAGTTTTGCACAGGTTCAACATGTAGAAAGCAAAACCAGTGAGCACTCCGTTAGCAGCACATTTCAGACTTTCAGCTGCTTTTGCTCCACAGTCAGATGATGAGGTTGAGTATATGTCACGTGTTCCATACTCTAGTGCAGTAGGTTCCCTCATGTATGCTATGGTATGTTCTCGCCCAGATTTATCATATTGTAACACCCGTATTTTTAACGGGCATGATTTTGTAAAATTTAATGAATAAAATGTGACTATTTAAAATTACTAAGTTGTTTATGATCATTAAAAAAAAAAAATTGCCACTTTAGTATTTTTCTTACCAAGTCTTCCTAAGAAACATTCAAAATTTACCAATACTTACTTCTACCAATCTTGTCTCCCTAAATTATTGCTCAATTATGTAGCCTTCTTCTCATTTTGCTAAAGGTCTCCGAAGGGGACATTGAATTATTTTCCCTCAATTAATAGAAGATGTTGAGGGTAAGCTCGGCGCCACCACCGAGGACACTAACTTTGGTGGTCGGCAACTCAGTTCGGCAGACATAGGCTACCGCCCGACCCGACGCATTATGCTTCTTCCCGAGGTGCCTCACATTTATCTCAGGGCACGCCCCCAAGAAGGCAGCCACCTCGGGGATGTACAGTAGCTCGGGCCAGGCCACGCTATTCATCCTAATACGTCACTACCCATCCTCGTAGGCCAACACCAGGCAAACGTGCTGCCGTCCGATAGAGTCCAATCCATTGGACAATGGACGCGACACTTGTCACTTATTGCTTGATACACTTTGATGTGACACCTGGGTAATGGGCAAAACCCATCTTGCACCCGATCCAACTGGTGGCCTATAAATAGGATGCATTTATGACATTTTAGGGAGAGAGACCTCTTCTCACTTAATCAGCTGCCGACCTCTGCCGAGCATTTCTTGCCTTGAGCATCGGAGAGCCCTTGTTTATTGGCTAACCCCATTTCTCAGAATCATCCCTCTCGCAGGTACTAAATCCCGACCAGGGGCAAGCTTAAGAGGAGGTCAGTGTTCAGTCACACGTGGGTGTTGATCCGACACCGGACAGCGGTAAGCATCAACATTTTGGCGCTAGAAGGAGGGCCGGACGCGCCCTAACCCTAAGTTATTTTACCTCGGATTTCTAAAATGACAACACGAGGTAACGCAAGAGATAGTGCCGCCCGACATCAGAAGTCGGGCGATGCCAGGCACAAGCAACCAGCCACCGAACGGCGCAGCAGTCGTCCTCAGACAGCCAGATCTCGGTCCGGAGGGCAAGGAAGCGCGGCAAAGGCTGAGTCCGTGCAGGACCGAGCTGCACAAGACCCCATCCGGGAGCTCACAGATGCAGTTCGGACCTTAACTCGGCAGCTCACTCAAGCTCGACAATAAGCTGCGCCAGAACCGCCACCCCCTGCCCAGGTTGACCAGGTACAGGGTCGGCGTGAGCAGAGCGCCACCAACTGGGAGGACCGATCAGAGCAATCTCCGGGATCCACCAGAGGACCCCTGCTCGATAATAGATTGGTTCATGAACGCCAGATGGGACATCAACCACACCGTGTCCCTTCACCACAAGGTTCCAGAGCCTCGGTATTTGATCAACTCGGATACAGAGGGATTAACAGGAATCGCCAAGGCGGAGCTGAAGGCCGTGCTGAGGGTGGAGTACCTTACTGGGTTGAACTGCCCGAAGATACGAATAGTCGCCAATTTCGGGTGCTGCAGCGACAGATCGATGAGATCCGCAATTGCAGGTTCGGTTTGGATGAGATCGGGGCGCAGGGTCCTCCCTTCCCGGATCACATAATGCGGGCACCCATGCCGCCGAAGTTCAAGGTCCCACAAATCAAGTCTTACGACGGGGCCACCGACGCGGATGAGCATGCCGAGCTCTTTCGCGGGCACATGCTGTTGCAGAATGCCAGTGACGCTGCAATGTGCAAAGCCTTCTCCCTCACCCTTACAGGCCCTGCTCGGCAGTGGTTCCGACGGCTCGAACCAGGGTCGATTTCCTCTTTTGGGCACTTAACTGACGCCTTCTCCGCTGCATTCTCTACAACTAGGACGCGGAGGAAAGAAATAACTTCCCTATACGCTGTCAAGCAGGGAGACGGCGGTGTCAGGGACTACGTCAACAGATTTACCCGGGCTGCCCTTGAGGTCAAGCATGTCGAAGACGAGACCCTCAAACATATTTTTGTAGGGGGCCTCCGAGACGAGAAGCTGACCTGGTCCCTAGCCTTCGAGCAGCCAAACACATTTTCACAAATGCTCGGCTACGCTCAAAGACATGCGGACGCTGCCGAGTATATGAAAAGCCGCCGGGAGGAGGCTGGCCCGAGCGGGACAAAAAAGGAAAAAAAGCAGAAAAAAAGCCCGGAGCAGGGTGGTGCTGAGCATGCAAAGAAGCAGAAGAAGGAGAAATCTGACAGGCCGAAGGGGCCGACCGGCAAGTTCCAGAACTACACACCTCTGGTGGCAACCATTGATGAGGTGCTGGCCCAAGTCAGTGACAAGAATCTGTTGACACCACCGCCCAAGCTTCGAGGCTTTAGGGCGAAGCGTGATCAGTTGAAGTTTTGCAAATTCCATCAGGACGTGGGTCATACAACCCGAGAATGCATCCAACTTAAGGACCAAATAGAAAGGCTGGTCCGAGAAGGTCTATTGCAGGAGTTTATGGAAAAGGCCATAAACCTGAGGGCGACCTCTGGAAGGAACGACTCGTCGGGCCGAGACGTACAAGGCCGACCCAGGACCGATAGTGTGAACGCCCCGGAACCCCCAAACATCGTACACACGATACTTGGCGGGCCTGTCGCCGGGGACACATCGAGTGGGCAGCAATCCTACGTCAGAGAAGCCCGGCGGGTCGAACGGGGTGATTTCATGAATGTCTCCGAGCATATCAATAAGATATGACGCCAAGAAGACATCCCGATCACCTTCACTGAGGAGGAAGCAGACCGGCTGATGCATCCCCACAACGACGCCCTGGTTTGCGAACTGCCTATCGCCAACAACGTTGTACGACGTGTTTTAATTGACAATGGCAGTTCGGCGGACATTCTCTTTAAGCAGGCGTTCGACAGACTGAAGATCAGCAACGCGCCTTTAACCTCGGTTCGGACCCCACTTTTTGGCTTCGCGGGTGAATGTGTCTGAGCAGCTGGGAAGGTTAGTCCCCCGGTAACTTTTGGAGAAGGTGTTGCCAGGGTTACTCGGGTGGTCGACTTTTTGGTCGTCGATAAACCCTCCCAGTATAACATAATCATCGGCCGACCGACACTCAACGGATTAAAAGCCGTGGTCTCGACATATCACCTGGCAATGAAGTTTCCAACCGATGGTGGCGTTGGAGTAATCCGCTCGTCCCAGGCGGATTCCCGGGCTTGCTATGCAAACGCAGTCCGGGCAGCCTCAGCCCGGCAGGAGGGAATTCTGGCCGTGCACACAATCGACGAGATCGACCTCCCAACCGATCCGATGCCGAAGATGCTCGCAGACCTAGAACTCAGGTTTCCCGAGGAAGAAGTAAGGGGCACCCCGGTCGAAGACTTAGTGCCGTTCTCCCTGGACCCCGAAAGGCCAGAACGCACAGTCCAACTCGGGTCTCAGTTACAATCTGATATCCGGGCCGACCTGGAATCCCTTCTTTCCGAGTACCGTGACGTTTTTGCATGGTCTCATGAAGACATGCCCGGCATAGATCCGAGCATCATCAGCCATCGGCTTAACGTCCAACCTGGTCACAGGCCAGTGATACAAAGACGAAGAGCCTTCAACCCGGAGAGATACGCCGCCATTAATGATGAAGTCCAGAAACTATTGAAGGCTGGGTTCATTAGAGAGGTCAAATATCCCGAATGGTTGGCAAATGTCGTTCTCGTCAAAAAGGCGAATGGCAAGTGGCGGGTCTGCATCGATTATACCGACCTTAACAAGACCTGCCCCAAGGATTGCTTCCCGCTTCCTCGGATAGACCAGCTCGTTGACGCCACAGCCGGACACGAGCTCTTGAGCTTTATGGACGCGTACTCCGGGTATAATCAGATAAGAATGGCCGAAGAGGACCAAATTAAAACCTCATTCGTTACAGACCAGGGTTTGTATTGTTACGTTGTGATGTCATTTGGTCTCAAGAACGCCGGAGCTACCTATCAACGACTCGTCAACAAAATGTTCGCTCGGTTGATCGGGAAAACTATGGAGGTCTACGTGGACGACATGTTAGTAAAATTTGTCCAAGCGATGGACCACATAGCCGACCTCCGAGCTAGCTTTGACATTCTCCGGGAGTATGGGATGAAACTCAACCCGACAAAATGCGCTTTCGGCGTTGGCTCCGGCAAATTCCTTGGATTTCTGGTTAACCGACGAGGAATCGAGGTGAACCCGGCAAAAGCCCAGGCGATCGTAGACATGCATTCTCCTCGGACTACGAAAGACGTGCAAAGGCTTCCTGGCATGGTCGCTGCCTTATCAAGATTTGTCTCCCGGGCTACCGACAAGTGTCACCCCTTTTTCAAGGCACTTAAGGGGAGGTTTGAGTGGAGCAGGGAGTGTGAGGATGCTTTTCAAGGCTTAAAAACTTACCTAGCCGCATCACCGCTCCTGTCCAAACCTTCACCCGGTGAGGTTTTAACCGCCTATTTAGCCGTCTCCGAGAAGGCTGTCAGCTCGGTGTTGATCCGAGATGAAGGCGGGATTCAGAGACCCGTCTACTACACCAGCCACGTGTTCCAAGGTGCCGAGGAGCGCTATTCATCATTGGAGAAGCTGGCCTTCACTCTAATAACATCAGTTCGGAAACTTCGGCCGTATTACCAAGGCCATACTGTTAAGATCCTGACCAAGTTTCCTCTCCGGCAAGTTCTACAGAGCCTGAAAATATCAGGTCAGATGGCCAAGTGGTCGGTCGAGTTGGGCCAATACGATATACATTTTGTGCCGAGAACGGCAATAAAGGCTCAAGTTTTGGCAGATTTCCTTGTCGAATTTACGGAGGCCGGAAAGATTGCTCCCTCGGTTGAGAAATCACCCGTGGAAGAGCCGGACACGGCAGGCTGCAGTGAACAAGGCCTCTCCTCCGAGCTAAACTGGAAACTACACGTCGATGGCTCAACCTGCGTCGATGGGTCGGGGGCAGGCTTGATTTTAACAAGCCCCGACAGATATAAGGCCAGTTATGCCCTTCGCTTCGACTTCAAGACCTCAAATAACGAAGCGGAATACGAAGCTTTGCTAGCCGGTCTACGAATTGCCCGGGACCTCGGAGTTGACCGGCTGACCATCTATAGTGACTCAATGCTGGTGGTGCAGCAAGTCACAGGAGTATTCCATGCCCGAGCAGAATCAATGACGACATATTTAAAAGAAGCCAAACGGTTGCTTGGACAATTCAAGTCCTACACTTTTAAGCAAATCCCCCGATCCGAGAACGTAGAAGCCGATGTCCTCGCTCGACTAGCCTCCGGGATAGGCGGAGTAGACCCGATCTCCGTTCCTATTGAAAGACTCTCCGGACCAAGTATCACTAAGGAGGTCATGAGCCTGGCAGCCGAACCAAAATGCTCGTGGATGGACCCGATAATCCGGTACCTGACCTTAACCGAATTACCCGATAACCGGGAAGAAGCACGTCGGATACGTAACAGCTCGGCCCGGTATTCGATGATCGGGGAAAAGCTATACCGGCGCGGCTACTCAACGCCATGCCTGAGATGCTTGGGTCCCCAGGAGGCAGAGTACTTAATGAGTGAAATTCATGAGGGCCTGTGTGGCAATCACTCCGGTGGACGTTCCTTGGCCCAGAAATGCCTGCGGCAAGGTTATTACTGGCCTAGTATGCAGCAAGACTGCGTGAGCTTTGCACGAAAATGCCTCAAATGCCAACAATTTGCTAGGATGCTAGGTTCGCACGCCGAGCCTTTAAATCCGGTGACTTCAGCGTGGCCATTTGCAAAATGGGCCATCGACTTGATCGGACCACTCCATCCGGCTCGTTCGCAATTCAAATATTGTGTCGTCGCCATCGACTATCTGACGAAATGGATCAAAGTCGAGCCTTGCACCAGTATGACTGAAGCTAAGTGCACCAACTTCGTGTGGAAAAATATCGTCTGTCGGTTCGGAATCCCACACACTATCGTGACCGACAATGCTAAGCAGTTTGACTCCTCGGGTTTACGGCATTTGTGTGAGAAGCTCGGCATCAAGAAAGTCTTCTCTTCTCTGAGCTATCCGCAGAGTAACGGCCAAGTGGAGGCCGTGAACAAGACAATTAAAGACAATCTGAAGAAGAAGCTCGAAAAGCTCAAGGGTGCGTGGATTGACGAGCTGCCCCAAGTGCTCTGGGCATACCGAACAACCGCGCGAGCCGCAACTGGCGAGACACCGTTCTCCCTGGTCTATGGGGCAGAGGCCGTCATCCCAGCCGAGGTTGGATTGCCGACCTTAAGGGTTGAGCAATACCAAGAAAAACTTAATGAAAAGCTCATGATGACCGAGCTCAACCTACTTGAAGAAAAAAGCAACCGAGCATCCATCCATAACGCAGCCCGGAACCAGGTTGTAGCCCGGTATTACAACAAACGGGTCCAGCCGAGGAGCTTTAAGGTTGGTGACTTAGTAATGAAGAAAGTCACGGTTCATCAACCTGGTCTCGGGTCCTTTGGTCTGAAGTGGGAAGGACCTTTTAAAGTCGAAGGTGTCGTGCGATCAGGCACCTACAGGCTAGTCGATCTGGAGGGGAATCAGCTTGGGCATCCTTGGAATGCCGAGCTGTTAAAAAGATTCTATTCCTGAAAAAGAACAGAAAATCAAGGCCAGACTCCTTTTTTTGACCTCTGGCCACAATTCTTTTGTAACTAGACCTGCTGAGCAGGACTGGAAACGTCAATGTAAATATTACATTCCTGGAACACAACTTCCCTAATTTCATTCCGCCTGAGCAATGTTTTTAAGGGAAGAGTTAAGCCAAGACGCCAGAACCCCAGCTCGGAAGACAGGATGTTAACTCCCAGCCAAGGGCCATCCTCGTCAAACTGGACAGGGGGGCTAGTCAATATATGTATGTCTGTCATGCAGACACCCTTAAGTTGCTCGGCACATTTATGTGCCCGATTAGTCCTATACTTGTAAAGTTTCTTTGAAACTTCCACAAGTCTACGGGGGACGACAGGGTAAGGGCAGCTGTACGCCGTTTACATTTTGCCCGACCGAGACCAGAAACCTAAACTTGCTTGGATAACTAAGCAGAAGTGGATAACTACTCGGAACGACCGAGAACTGAAGTCCTCGGATTAACTGAGGACAAAGGTACTAGAATTAACCAAGAACAATTGTACCATTTACAACTACTCGGTCAATTGTCTCCCAGCCTGGGAACCTACCCGAGAGGTATCTAACTTTAAACATTACGTGGGATGTAAAACTACACGTAAGGAAAAGTGGATGCAAAACGAGAAAATATAAAAAGTTTTAAATTTGTTCAGTAGGGAGGTACAAGAAAGTCAGGCACCTCCCAAGCCCAATCACAAAAAGCAAGAAACAGATGATCAACCGGCCCGAGTCTCATCACTAGCTTGAGTCTCGTCCCCGGTCGCACTGTCGTCTTGACCGCCCTCGGCAGCTTGCACATCCCCGTCATCATCACCGTCTACAACGACGACCTCCTCAGCATCCCGCTGTTGCTCGGCTTCACCCTGGTCCGCCTCGGCAATAACCGACCAGTCGAATGCAGCGGCCTCGGGATGCTTCTCTATCAGATGGTCGCGGAGATCCACCATTCCATCGAAGTAGAGATCGGTGTACTCGGGGGATGTCTTGAACTCCTCGACCGCAGCGGCCAGCTGATCTGGTAGCCCGGCCACGAATCGGTGATGCTCGGCTTGTAGAGTTGCTAGTCTTGCCTCTAGCAGAGCGGCTTTCTCCTCCTGCCGAGCAGCCTTATCCTCTGAATCCTTGAGCCGCCTCGACATGTCCTCGGCCTCGGACTTTGCCTTCTGAGCTTCCTCCTTGGCCCAAACTAGTTCATCCTTTGTGTCTTTGAGCTCTCTGTCGGAGTCCAACTTCAGGAGGAGGGTCTTCTTGTGCCTTTCCTGCTCCTTGTGGATCTCCCTCACCCCGATGGAGTGCGCCATGTGCACAATGGCGCTAAGCTGTGAAAAGAACAAGAGATAAGTTCTCGGCAACATAATAGAAAGTCCCTGCAACCATTAGTCAGCTTGGGTACTTACTGAGGTTGCTGTTTGGAGCGCCAGGTTGCACAAATCGGGGAAGTCCTCGCCCCGAATCTCCATAAAGAAGTCATTCGCGGGGGCCACGTCCCCGATGCGTTCAAGGAGCATCCCGCGGTAGTTCGGGCGCCTTCTTTGTTGGTTCTCGAAAGAGCCTCTGGATGCCTCGTCTACTCGGCCGACCTCTGACGAGGTCCGTACTGGCGGAGGCGGTGGCGGTGGAGCTTGGACTGATGTGGAGGTTTGCTTGGTACGTGTTGGGGGCTCGGGTGCTGGTGTCCGCTTACGTTTCTTGCTGGCTTCGACGGCCTTGCCCTTGCCCGTCCTCTGTGTTGTCATCTGGGCAAGCCTACCAGCGCGGGAGCTCGGTGCAGTCATTTCTGTACAAAGAAAATCCGAGTTAAACAAAGGACTGAAATAAAAGAGGACGGCGACTATAAATAAAGTTCTGGGCTGACCTCCGATCCGGAGTTGGCCCGACGGGTACAGGAGCCTGATCACGCCCTCGAGGTTCTCATCGGCTACAGGTGGCCCCGTATCGAGGGAGCCACTGGACGAGTCCTCGGTACTGGACAATGAAGGCTCCCTCGTCGGCCACCCGGACCGGGAAGTGCTTGGCCCTGGAAGATCCGCATCACCTGTATGGGCAACAGTAACATGCCTGTTATCCCGGGTAGAACGCCTAGCTCGGGGAAGACTGCTAGATTCCCCGAACCAACCGTATCTGGACAGGGTGTCCTTTCTCAGAAGAAAGGATTGTTGTCTGGACGACTCGGGCTTTTCGAACAGTTCGTCCACGGCCTCTATTACATGGCTCGGTGCCCAAGGGCGCTTAGTCCAGACGTGCCCCTGCTCAAATGACCCCGACGCTTGTTCATCCTCGGGGACAGCTTCACCGGCTCGGGCTAAAAAGTTCCCCTCGACGTAAAACCATTCATACTTCCACAGCTTGTCCGAGTCGGGGTTGCCCAGGATAAAGTCCTTTCTGAAGCCGGTGAAGTAGTACCAACCGGACTGTCGAGGAAGCTTCTTCATCTTGTAGACTTGCTTGAAGGCCTCCAGCGGCATCTCAGTACTCCGGTGGTACTTCCACAAAATATACATCCCGATCAGCGACCTATAGCTATTCGGGTTCAATTGTGCCGGGCACACATTAAAGTCATTAAGCGCCCGGCGAAGGAAACGGTGCAGTGGCAGACGCAGCCCGGCCTTGAAAAACTCAACGTAAAGCGTGATGAACCCCTCCGGTGCCTCTAAAGGTGAATCCCCCTCGCCGGGAACGACGAGATCCACATCGGCCGGAATACCATATTCGGCGTGTAGAGCCTCCAACCGCGACTCTGTAATCGCGCTCGTATATCCTGCCGCCGAGGTCTGCCCGGGACGATTTATCCGATATGTTGTAACGCCCCGTACGCGGGTGGCTTGGACCTCCTGCTCCGTCTCCGGCTGTTCTGCCCCTGCCTCCTCGGCCGCATGCTCCTCATCGGAGGCATCGATCGTAATCACACCTGCAACTTGGACGGGGGCCTCGGCATTCCGACCAGAGGTGCTCGGAGCGTCCTCATGGGTTTGAAACTCGGTCCTCTCCCTTGGAAAAACTTGGGAATGGCCCGCTGTTGCCGCCCCAGTGTAAGGGTCTTGCTCCCTGGACGGCCTAATAAGTTTGTGCCCGCCCAGCAAATTTAAAAATTCTTGCTCGGGCACGGTCTGGGAGTCAACCCTTAGGATCTGCTCCAGTCGCCTGGCCCCTTCCCGTCTTTGGGACGCCACCTCGGCGTCAGATTGAGTCGAAGAAGAGCTACTGCTCTCCCCGCTGCTTCCCGACCACGAAACCTCCACGTTTTGCGAGTCGGATAAATCACTCATTTTCACTCGGGGAAATTACCTGCTCGGATTCTTGGTAGCTCGGTCGATATAATCCTCGGCTATTACTTGAGCTCGGCAGCTAAAAATTTCTCGCTCGTAAATTTCTGAAAATGAAGTGCAAATTACGGAGGAGGGGGACCCTATTTATAGCCATTTTAAGCGGGAAAGTTGAGCGCGAAAACCCAAAAGGTGCACTTAATACGCCTGACAGCCGCACAGACGGCCACGACGCGACACGCGTCCCCCGTCTGATCCGCACGTCTTTTCACCTCACCCCGCTTCTAAGTGTCGCTTGGTCTTCTTCCTTTGAGCCGACCTCACCCACTCGGCATAGTCCACCCGGCCGAACACCGACCAGGTGAACTGGGGGGCTAATGTTGAGGGTAAGCTCGGCGCCACCATCGAGGACACTAACTTTGGTGGTCGGCAACTCAGTTCGGCAGACATAGGCTACCGCCCGACCCGACGCATTATGTTTCTTCCCGAGGTGCCTCACATTTATCTCCGGGCACGCCCCCAAGAAGGTAGCCACCTCGGGGATGTACAGTAGCTCGGGCCAACCACGCTATTCATCCTAATACGTCACTACCCATCCTCGTAGGCCAACACCAGGCAAACGTACTGCCGTCCGATAGAGTCCAATCCATTGGACAATGGACGCGACACTTGTCACTTATTACTTGATACACTTTGATGTGACACCTGGGTAATGGGTAAAACCCATCTTGCACCCGATCTAACTGGTGGCCTATAAATAGGATGCATTTATGACATTTTAGGGAGAGAGACCTCTTCTCACTTAATCAGCTGCCGACCTCTACCGAGCATTTCTTGCCTTGAGCATCGGAGAGCCCTTGTTTATTGGCTAACCCCATTTCTTTGAATCATCCCTCTTGTAGGTACTAAATCCCGACCAGGGGCAAGCTTAAGAGGAGGTCAGTGTTCAGTCACACGTGGGTGTTGATCCGACACCGGACAGCGGTAAGCATCAACAGAAGACATGGAGATATTTTCTCAACCACCTATTTAATTATTTCCTCATCTTCTTTCATAATTCACTCCAATTGTCCCCTCAATTATGTTGGCATTATTTGCTAAAAGTCTCCATGGGAGACATGATGATATTTTCTTTTAATGCTCTTTTGTTTCTTCTTACAACTTTCCCCCGTAAACATCCCATTCCTCTCAAGCATTTTGATATCTTTTTATTTAACTATCACCACCTTCTTCTCTAGTTTATCATTCTCTCCCTTTCTCACTTCAATTTCTAACTAAAGACATGGAGCATAAAACTCTCTTTGTAGTCAAGACAATTATAATTCCCAACTATGGTCGAGGTGGTTTTAGAGTTAATTCAAGCTTGATTTTTAACCCAAACTTTGGTGCTTTTCAAATGAGTTTTGAGGTAGGTTATCTTTAATCTAAACTTGGTTTTTAGTATGTGTTTTCTCCATGTCTAATGCATAATTTTCGTTTTCAAAATTCATGCAAATTTCTAGTTATGTTAGCATGCATCCTTGAACATTTATGAACAAAAACTTGAGTCTTGAGTTACAACCCACAACCAACTTTTATTTTGGTTTGATAACAATATTAGAAACATGTTAGGAATATTTAAAACCGGTTTCCATAACTTTAAGATTGATGTTCTAATGTTTTGAGCTTAAAGAGCAAACTTAAGCATGTTTTCATCATTATTTACAAGAAAGGCTAGAGATATAATTTGATAATGATTTTGGTATAAAACTCATGAGAATATGTTTATTGTGATTATATAATGCATGTTGCATATTTTGGAATGGTTTTGAGATTTTAAACAAGGATAATATGCTTTAGGTTAAAGAAAAATTTGACATCCTATAAACTTTATAATACCTCTATGGGCAGTGGCTATTTCTTAAAATTCTGAAGTTAAATGAAAATGAATTTTGTAAATTGGTTTGCATATTTAAAAAGTAGACATCCTAAGCTTTCCAACGAGCTATCATGAGCCTAAATCGGAGTTGTATTTTAATTTCTATGAATTTTTCAATTTTCGGATTAGAAACTAGTAAACCTGCCAGTGGTAATAAACCACCCGTCTATCTTAAGTAAACCACGTGTTAACCCGTGTGTTGATTGTAGATAGTGAACCCGCCTTTTTGCAAAAGTATACCACCAAGTTGCCATGGTATACCAGCTGTTAACTTGAACTAAAAACCCAACTTTGCTCACCTTCCAGTCTCTTAATGTCTTACAACCTTTCCAATACTATCCTAAATGATTTATGAATTCTTATTAGAGACTAAAACATATAAATTGCTTGTATGTATTTTATATTGTGTTTAAGATAAAAATTGTTTACTTGGTATTTAAAGAACAATTGCATAAAAATACTTTAATGGCACTAGTAGACGGGTTTACACATAATTCACTTATGAATGTGATTATACGTTGTGCTTTAGTTTTAATTGTCCTTATGCATGCCTTAGGGTCAAGGATGTGTGGAGCTAACGTTAATTAATTCCAAGATTAAAAGTTTGTTGTTAAGCTTTGAAGGTAGGGATTCTATTACTCATCTTTTGTGAGGGTTTTGGTAAATTAAATTTGTTGGTTTTATGTTGTAAAATATGTATATTATATAGCAAGGAATATAATGATTTGACACATGTTATAAATTGAGAAACATGGTTAGAAAATTTACTCTATAAATAAAAATTGAATACAATGGAATAGTGAGATGTAAAAAGGGCGACGGTTACGTCCTTGGGCACGAATACCCTAAAAGGTAAAATAGGGGGAATGTGATAACGCTTCCTTGGGTTGAAAGTCCCAGAATACACTGTACATGAATCGACTTGGTGAGGACTCAGGGCGTGATGTCTCCTCACCAGAACACCCTTGGAATGTCTATAGGGTGATCAAGTGCGCCCATTTGGGTTTCGATGAGTTGAGTGATACTCTATTTAACATGGATACCTAGGAACAATGATGATTGGTAATATTTGTATAAATGTGTAATTATGAAACTTGGAAATGATTAACTATGGTATCCGTAAGATGTGATCATAATAAACCTCATAATCTGGAATATGATGTAACTTACTAACCATGCAGTTTTAATGTGGTAATGGATAAACCATAAGGTGAGTCATGATTTCTCTACTGGGCATGTCGATGCTCATCCCTATCATATCTTCATCTCTCAAGTGGAACTCAGTGCAACATATCTGAAGAGGAATAGGCGAAAGCAATCCTGTTGTTTTCGTGTTAGAAGACCTTGTTTATTTGTAACTTATCTACAACATGTAAGAGTTGTATTATTTTTTTTTATGGCTGTGTTAAGTTATTTGGAAATTATACTATGGTGATGATGACTGTAATATATATATTTTGTGCTACACTAAAAACTGTGGTTTGTATTTAAAACGTTTATTTTTATTTTTCTTGTTGTTTAAAGACCCATGGGCATTGTTTAATTGATTTAAATAATATGAAATTTAAAATTATTTTTATTTATTTAAAAACTGTTAACCCCCACATAGGGGTGTTACACATATGCAGTTAGTGCAGTTAGTAGATACATGGCAAATCCAGGTAAAGAGCACTGGAAAGCAGTGCAATGGATTCTTAGATACTTGCGTGGTACTACTGACGTTTGTTTGCACTTTGGGAGGACTAGAGATGGTGTTGTGGGATATGTTGATTCTGATTATGCTGGAGACTTGGATAAGAGGAGGTCACTTACTGGGTATGTGTTTACAGTTGGTGGTTGTGCTATCAGTTGGAAGGCTACCTTGCAGGCTACTGTTGCTTTGTCTACTACTAAGGCAGAATATATGGCTATTACAGAGGCTTTCAAAGAAGCTATTTGGTTGAAGGGCCTATTTGGAGAACTCAGTGAAGATTTGAAGACTTTTGTGGTGATGTGTGACAGTCAGAGTGCTATTTTTCTCACTAAAGATCAAATGTTTCATGAGAGGACGAAGCACATTGACGTTCGTTATCACTTTGTTCGTGATATTGTTGCTCGTGGTGATATTGTTGTGAGCAAAATTAGTACACATGATAATCCTACCGATGTGATGACTAAGTCATTACCTACAGCTAAGTTTGAGCATTGCTTGAACTTGGTTGGAGTTCATGCTCGTGCCGGTTAGTTGCCCATTGGGGCTTTGTGGAAGAGGTGGAGAATTCGGTTAATCACATGTTGGAGTTCTTTATGGTGGATTTTGTGTCAAGATGGAGATTGTTATTTTGTGACCCAAAATCTTTGGCAGTAAGGCAGTGCCGCGGCCCTTGAAAGCAGGGCCGCGGCGCTACAATCCAGCACCGCGGCGCTAGAAAAGCAGCACCGCGGCACTCCAATCCGAAAACCAGTACCGCGGCTCTCCAATGCGGCCTGATAGTGTATTTTGTATTTTTACACGTTTTTGGGCTATTTTGGGCTAAGGTTTGAGTCCCCATACATATAAATACATCATATTCTCCATAGTACACATCAGAGTGAGTCACAAAAGAGAGTCACATTAGAGAGTCACAAATTTTCATAGAGATCATGGTGTTGAGAGTGATACAGAGAACTCAGTCTTGTGAGTTTGTGAGTGATTGAGTGAGTGAATTTCTGTATTTGAGCGCTCTAAACACTATTGTAATTTCTGTTTTGTGATTAGTGGATTGTTTCTCCTCTGTCTGTGGTTTTTTCACCCTTCATTAGGGTTTTTCCACGTAAATCTTGTGTATAATTTTATCTCTATTTCTTGTTGCTTATTGCTTTGATTTCTAACAATATATATATATATATATATGTATGTTTGTATGTTGTTAACGACTCCAATGGATGTATGTATGTTTGTAGGTTGTTAACGACTCCAATGGTTGAAAAATAACTAGAACATATATATATATATATATATATATATATATATATATAAAAGTAGTATCTAGTAGATATAGGCAGAAAAGTTTGATATTTATTTTCTTTCAAATGTATATATATAGATTAGATATCTCACGAAGCAAAATGCCAAAATCACTTTGCTGCGATTAGAATATTGTCTCAATTATTCAGTTCGAGGTATTTGATCGCCATTGAAGCACAAGAGTACTTTTTTCTTTATAATGAAACATGATCAATAGGAACTTGCAGCATGTTAATTAGCTTCTCTGAGCTCAATTTGAAGCCATTCGACTCCTTTGGCTGAAGAATTAAGAGGCTTTAGACAATAAAGGAATTTTAAATACAACATGTCGTTTGTATTTAGATGAAAACGACATGTAGTTTGTATGAACATGAATGATGTGTCGTTTTTCATACTCAAAACGACATTACACTAAAGCAGCATGTGGTTATTTTGAAGTTACATGTCGTTTATGATAAAAGGCGTTAAAATAAAGAATGATTTTTCGTTTTTTCATTCATTGACATCTCTTCATGATTTTGGAATGTCGAATGTTTGCTCATTTCAAGCGATTTAGGTCCAGATATTCCAAAACAATTGACCAACAAAGAAAACGACATAAAGTTTCTCAGATGTCGTTTTTCCACCGATACAAACTACATGTTGCTTATCGGAATGAACGGCACAATAGGAAGTAACATATGATCGTTTCACTTTATCCTGAAGGAAAATAACATGTTCTTTGTTCCACGATAATCGACCTGTGTACTTTCAGAAGACAACTGTGTTCACTTTTTTCAGAAAAACAACGTCGATTAGGAGCTAAATTTAGTTTCCTTAAAAGCTAAAATGGTTTTCTCCTTGAAATTAAGGAAATATATATGGTTATAACATATACCAGATATATACTACATAGATATACCTTTTCTATAAATTGAGCAATTTAAATGTCAAACCTGTCCACTAACTCTAAAAGGTAAAGAGGTTTCTAAAAACAAAATAACTATATACATTTGGCACTGAGGATACAAACGTAATTTCGTAATTTTGAAGGAGACGCGGGAAATATGGTTTGGAAGGAATAGAAAAGAAGCCCCTAACTAACTTTGAAAATAGAAAACCCTGAGAAAACTCCCGTCCAGATCTGTTTTTATCAAATTTGCCATAATAAGAACACACCAGACTACTTTATGGACCCAACAACAAAGAGAAAATAAGCAGAGAGAAACCTGAAGGGAAAGAATTTTGTTCATTCTTTTCCTTCTTCTGTTCTTTCTCGCGCCCCTCTCAATCTGCGGCCCCCAATTAGGCCTGAATTCTAAGGCAGCGGAGGGATTCTCTGCCTTTGAAGCTATCTCACCACGATGGCGTTTCAAGGTTTCAAAGAAATCACGGAACGTCGAAGAGTCGAGAATGAGCAGAAGTTCAAGAGCAAGGTACTCACCATCAGCATCGTCTCCGGCGTCGCCCTTCTCGCCCTAATCGGTGCTGCAGTCTTTGCCGTTGTCTCGCGAGCTGAGCAAAACCAAGTGGACACAGCCACCGCCACCGCAGCAGCCGTTGCGCCCGCGGACGGAGAGGATAATTCATCCATCAAGATCGTCAAAGTCATATGCAACGCCACGGATTACGTGGATAAGTGCGAGAGCGCCCTCGTCAAGGTGGTGAAGAACGATACGGCCGCATCGCCGAGGGATTTCCTCAAGGCGGCTATCTCCGTGGCGAAAGACGAGCTCCACCAGGCCTTCAACAAGACGAGCTTGCTCAAGTTCAACACCCCTCAAGAGCGAGGCGCATTCGAGGACTGCGAGGGTTTGATGGAGGACGCCTTGGATGAGCTTGACGCCTCCATTTCCACCGTCGGAAACGACTCTCTGGGAAGCCTTTCGACGAAAACACCTGACCTTAACAGCTGGCTAAGCGCCGTTATATCTTACCAGCAGACTTGCGTGGACGGATTTCCCGAAGGGAAATTGAAGTCTGATTTGCAGAGGCTCTTCAAGTCCTCTAAGGAATTCACCAGCAACTCGCTCGCGCTCATTTCCGAGATCTTCTCGCTTCTTTCCACGTTCCAGGTGACGGAATTAACAGCTCGTCACCTGCAGGAAGTAGCAGCGTCGCCCTCACTCGCACCCGCAGCAGGGGCGCCAAAGCTAAAGCCAGATATGAACGCGCCGACTTTGGATGATTACGGGTTCCCGGGATGGATGGTAGAAGATGATCGGAGAATGGTCACCACGAGCTTCATTAAGCTGACGCCAAACGTGACGGTGGCGAAGGACGGCAGTGGACAGTTCAAGACCATCAGCGAAGCTGTTGCAGCCATTCCTAAAGCATACGATGGACGGTATGCATAAAATATGAATATATTTTTTAATTTGAAGCCAAGGTTTTACTTTTTAGATTGAAATTATTGTTAGATTATGGATGTGTTTTTTTTTTTGTTTTTTGTATTTTGTATATGATAACATGATCAATGTGCTGAATTGATGTTTTATTGATTAATACACATATTGGTGTCAATATGCAGGTATGTGATCTATGTCAAACAAGGAATATACGAGGAGTCTGTGATTCTGACCAGGAAGATGGTAAATGTCACCATGTATGGTGATGGGGCACAGAAGAGTATAATTACCGGAAGCAAAAATTTTGTAGATGGAGTTAGGACTTTCCAAACTGCTTCATTTGGTAATATAACGTAGCCCTCCATGACATACCATACATTGCGCGCTCTCTCTCTCTATATACATACACACACATATACTGGCATGGTATTAAGTAGTTTAATTTGAAAAATATTGGTCCTCAATTTTATAGTTTAGACCGTAATTCAAAACTATTTTGTTACGATGTTTTCTCTTACAAAAGTTTAAATTTTTGTAATCAAGCTTATAAACTAAACGGCACATTGCTTTTCCACCATCTGAGACGAAATAAAAATGTTGGATTTGAGCTGAGACGGCGCTAGACACCGCATATAATATAAATCCTAGGGTCCTCTATCAAAGAAAGCTTAATTATAGAAAAATCCTTGGAAGGTAGAAAGTGGACTATGAGTCCTATAATATTGATTTACGTGTGGTGCTAGACATTATAGTACACGCTGTATTGATAAGGGAATTGGAAGGGAATTGGAGCTATGTCATGTAGATGTAGTTACAACCAGTGTTTGGGTATATTAAAAAAACCCAATTTTTTAAAAATATTATTATAGAAAATATTATAATAATTTTGATTAAAACCATAAAGTATAGTTTCAAATGTTTTTTTTAAACAAACTTTGAGTATGTTTGGAAGACAGTTGGAATTATGTAATTAGAACTAAAACATTATAGAATGTAAGAGTAAGAGCTTTATATTGCAACAGTTAGAACAAATAAATTCTAACGACGTTGTCAAATAAAGCCTCTCTATACGGTGAAGTTAAAATATAGTGTTCACCTCTTTAAGTTCCAAAAAATTATTTACTACAATTTGTCGAGAAAAACTACACTATCACAATTTTATTAGGCGTGTTAAAATATAGTAAAAAATTTACAATATTTTAAAAATAAGACAAATCAAAATTATCATATATAATAATAGTCATGTATTTTAAAAATATAATATTAATTAATTAATTAATTACACTCGTATGTACATAACATGTTCAATTTGAAATTTAGAGTAGCGTTTTTTTTTTTTTTTTCGTTTTAGAGGTGAGATAAGTCGTTTTCTTTTCCATTTTTGTCCTTTCAATTATAAAGATTCATTTTCTGACATAGCCAGAATTGATTTATTTGCCAAGATGTACAAAAAGTTGGTAGATATAATCCTTGTAATTTTCTAATAATATTGCAGTTGCTCAAGGAGACGGTTTCATTGCAAGTGGAATGGGATTCCGAAACACGGCAGGTGCCGTGAAGCACCAGGCAGTGGCTGCTCGGATCCAATCCGACCGCGCCATCTTCGTCAACTGCCGCTTCGAGGGCTACCAGGACACCCTCTACGCCCAGGCCCACCGTCAGTTCTACCGCAGCTGCGTCATCGCTGGCACCGTCGACTTCATCTTCGGCGACGCCGCCTCCGTCTTCCAGAACTGCATGATCATCGTCCGGAAGCCGCTCGAGAACCAGCAGAACATCGTCACCGCGCAGGGCAGGACCGACAGGCAGCAGACGACGGGGATCGTCCTGGACAACTGCCGCATCCTGGCCGACCGGGGGCTGGAGATGGTCAAGAACGAGATCCACAGCTACATCGGCAGGCCATGGAAGCAATTTTCGAGGACGATCGTGATGGAGTCAACAATAAATGATTTCATTCACCCCGACGGGTGGTTGCCGTGGCAAGGAAACTTTGCGCTCGACACTCTTTACTACGCAGAGTATAACAACAGAGGACCTGGTGCTAAGACTGACAAAAGAATTCATTGGCCAGGCTATAAGAGCGTCATTACAAAAGAAGAGGCTTCGCAGTATACGGTGCAAAATTTCTTGCAAGGGGATTGGGTCAAAGGCGTTCCTGTTCGTTACACTCTCTACCAATAAACAAAAGAAAAAATTTGCATGGATTAATATTGGGTACGCCAGTTTCAGAGATGAGTTTTTGAAACCGAAGGTTAATTTATCATGAGAGAACACAAGAGAGCTATACATTAGTCTTTGCAGTAGAAATGATGATCAACTGTATGTCTGGACTGAATGGTTGTTGTATAATTTGCGATACAGCAACTAGCAAAGGTACAAGTTGAGTTCACCAGAAAGCCTATCGTGCAATAAGAATTTTTGTTGTTGGTGCTTTGCTTATCATGCACGTAATAAAACTAATATGAAAAACAAAAAAAAAAAACAAAACAACAACTAATATGGGAATGGTATACTAAATAGTAGAGTTTGCCTTAGGTAAATTTGATTTGATAAATTCCACGTAGCCACATTGGCAAAGCCCGATGGTTTTAGCTTATATGTCTTTTTTTTTCATGTGTTTTTTTTTTTTGTGTTCTTTTATTATTATTATGCCACATCAATTGAAATATTTTAAAGGTTAGGATTGGTGACATAACTATTTTAATTGACATACCATTTTTGATTGATATGCCATTTTAATTGACATTGTATGATATTATTAAAGAGATACAAAGGAACATAAATAAGGAGACATAGGAGTTGAATCTAGCCCTGAATTTCCATCAATTAAAATTTTTGGCCCACTACTAAAATGTTTTTTTTTCAAACCCTAAAATGTTTTAATTTCAAGGATAGATAAAGTCTTTTAAAATTTCAATATATCCAAACTTTTTTTGTGAATTTTAAGAATTAAATTTGGGAGGAAAAAAGAGAGGTTATTTTTATTGAATTGCAAAGCCAAAATACATCATAAAAATAAAAAAGAAGATTTATACAAGCAAATGAATAAAAGACTATTCTAATATTGAAGATAAAAGAAAATTTATTGAAGATACAGATAAATAACAAACATAAAAAAATAACATGTTCTATTTTATAAACAAAAATAAAAAATATAAGTGGGATCTCAATACCCCTTTCTCCTGCCCTCTAGACCAAACTTATGTCTCATTTTCTATTGTTTCTCCTATGTGTGTTGTTTAATTTTACTATATTGTAATGTTTACTCTACGTCGACTCTCTCCAGTACGTATCATCTTTTTTGTTTATTGCCATTTAACCGTCAATTATATCTATATATATATATATTACTATGTTGTTGTCTTTTATCCTACATGTCTTTTATGTAATTTATTGCGGCTTCTTCATTTGATGTCATCTATTGAACTTATTCTCTATTCAACAGTTCCTGTCGTTTTAAAGGAAACAGTCGTCACTACAAGAAAAACTATATTTTACGACACATTGTTTACGACATGTAGTTTTTGAATGTCGTTGAAAAGCACATACAACGACATCTCCAACAAACATGTCGTTAATGACATTTGAAACAATAATTAACGACATCTATATATATGTCGTATTAAAGGTCTCCTTTTAACGACAATAGCTTAGTGTCGTTAAATTATTTGACGACAAGTATGAGATGTCGTCAAAGCCTTGGAGATTCCACGACACCCCTTATAGACGACATCTTGACTAATGTCGTCTATAAGGGGTGTCGTAAAATCTCCAAGGCTTTGACAATATCTCATACTTGTCGTTAAATAATTTAACGACACTAAACTATTGTCGTTAAAAGGAGATCTTTAATACGACATCTATATAGATGTCGTTAATTATTGTTTCAAATGTCGTTAATGACATCTTTGTTGAAGATGTCGTTGTATGTACTTTTCAATGACATTCAAAAACTACATGTCGTAAATAATATGTCGTTAAATGTAATTTTTCTTGTAGTGCGTGTGTTCGTTTGATGTCGCTTATAAATTTATTATCTTTTCATTTTTCACGTCGTTCTCCCCGTACATTGTTTTTTATTCCATTTACTGTAATATTGTCGTTTGTCATATTCATTTCGCTTATAGTTGTTTTTAATTTTATAAGTATTTTAAAATAACTAGTTGAATTCCACGTGCTATGAACGTGGGAAGTAATTTTAGAGGTTCTATCTATGCATAAAATATGAATTAGCATGTTCTTATGTTTAAAATCATTCAATAATAAAGATCTTAATGAGCAAGGGTTACTAATTAATACACAACTAATATAAGCATCCTTGTGAGTGTTGCTTTTAAAATAATAAGGATTAAGAAAAATAAAATAGGGGCAATTCTATATATATATATATATATATATATATCAATATGAATATATGGGAAAAATATTTAAATGATGTACATCAAGAAAGGATTACATTATAGAAACTATATTAACTAAGGTAAATTAAGGGAAAAAACTTATAATAAATTTATGCCAACAAGAGCAAACTAGAGAGAATGCATATATTAGAAAATAACAATTAAAAAGATCGACCAAAAAAAATTTAAAAGAAGACACATTTCTAAAAAAAAAAAAAGAAGAAGATTGTTGTAGTGGACTAATTAAAAGAAAAATGACATTTAAACATGTATTTTAGAAAAAAAAATCACTAAAATAATTAGGATAACAAAAGTAGTCATAAAGATTTTTTTTAATGAGTAGTTATAAAAATTAGGCTCAATCAAGTATTTAAGGAGAGATATATATAAAAGTGATTCTTGTATATCAGGAATAAATTAAAAGAAGAAAGTATTTTGATGTATATTTCAGGAAAAAAAAATTGACATTGTATGAAAAAACAAAAGAAGGAAAATAAATAAATAGATATAAGATTGTAAGAACAAAAAAAAAAAGCTCACAAAGAAAACAAGAGAAAGAAACAACAAAAAGAGTAAAAGAAAAAAAGAGGAAGAAAAAAAAAAGGAAGAAGGAACGGCTAAGAGAGAGAGAAAGAGAGGGAGGGAGGGAGGGAGAGAATGACGAATCAGGAATAGAGCCGAAATGCTTCCACGAGACCCCTCATGTATTGCTAAGATTATTGTCGTTTCTGAACTTCATGTCGTTTTTTAAGCTTCTCCGCGCGATATGTGGGACTTAGTTGACTCTGACCATGTCAATGGGTTGTGCTTTCGGAGCAAAGATGATACAAGCACTAAAATCCAGATACTTAACGTGCAACCACAGAGACACAAATACACATACATAGACACAAATGGGCGTGTGGCTTGATGCATAAATCTGTCTTCAGTATTCACCTCCTCACATCGATCACGCCATTGTATACAGAAAAAGTGGAGTTCGGTGAAAAATATTAATTGGGTATTTGGACGTGTTGGTTAGAACTTATGGTTTGAATTAATTTTGATTTGAAAATATTATAACATAAGAGAGTTTTATATTATAATATACTTTTTTGACACTATAACATATGAGAATTTTATATTATAACAACCAAAAGTTTTGGTTTTAATTTATATTGCCGAACATCACATAAGAGTGTGTTTGGCAATATAGTTAAAACAAAAAGTTTAGAACGAATTTATTGTAAGAGCTTTATACTGTAGTTTACTTTGTTTTATATATCATGTAAGTGCTTTATATTGTAGCACTTGAAACTATACAGTTGGAACTACGTTATCAAATAAAGCCTAAAAAAATTTTAAAAAAAGTTTCAAAAATCAGAAATTTTATATTGTTGCAATCAAAAGTTTTGGCTCTAACTCGTATTACCAAACACCATATAAGAGTGTGTTTGACAAAGTAGTTAGAACAACAAATTGAATGAATTTATTATAAGAGCTTCACACTATAATTTACTTTGTTATATATATATATATATATATCATGTAAGAGTTTTACATTATAGCACTTAAAACTATACAGTTAGAACCACGTTATAAAACAAAGCTTAATAAACTTTTAAAAGAAGTTTCAGAAATCAGAAATATGCAAGGATATAGAAACAAGTGCTTAGTGTTAATTAGAGCCTGATCATGCTCACCTCAGTAATGCTTGGATTTCACGCTCCTGCCCGCCAAAGCTTTTTCATTTCAGTCATACAAAATGAATTGATTTCTATTTCCAACATCATTATCAACACACATAAAAGAGAAATACTTAAGAGCGCTTGAAACATGACTTCATCATCCAAAGCTCTTAACTAAGTGTTGGTCCTACCCTACAACGCAGAGAAAGGAGATTTGGTTTTTCCTACATGCAAGAAAACTCTTTACTTTCAACTTTGCATGTCTTCTTTGAGATCTGATCCTAGAAGTGAAAGCTCTGATCTCAAAGGCCTTGCGTTGATTGCACTGAATCTTAGTATAGCAAAAGGAGTTGATATATTATCTTACATAAAAAAATCTAAAGTCTGAAGCTTCTTCTTCTAATGATACTTCTCAATTGATGTCTAGATATCTTAGTGATTGTGTAGATGTGTACTCGGATGCTATTCAGAACTTGCAGGACTCTAGTGACTCTAAATGACATGTCGTATGACACACTGAAGTCTTTGGCTTCTACTGCAATGACGGATTCTGAGACTTGTGAAGATGGTTTTAAGGAGATGAAGGGATTTAGTTCTCCTTTCACTAAGCAAAGCAAGTATTTCTTTCGGTTGTGTAGTAACTTTCTAGCTATAACTACTATTCTTGACTTATTTGTTTACTTCGTACACTATAGTACTAGTTCCCCAATAATTTTGCTCTCCATCTTTTTTTTTTAATTTTTCTTTTTAGCTAGGTTTGAATTTAAAAGATTTCTTCAGTTCGTAAAAAGTAACCTACTATAGTTATATTTTTTAGCCGTCAAATCTGTCAGAAAAAAAATAAGATCTGACCAAATATAATAATTTGAAAACGAGCATCACAAGTGATTGGAAGCCCTTGGAATAATTTTAATATAATTAACTATCTCTAAACTCTTTAGAAAAAAAAAATCTTTAGATTGTGCCTTTGAATGTTATAGAAGATCTATTGAGATGCCATCTCAATTTAGTTAATTATGTTATAACATAATGGATGGAAATCGTAAGAAATGTTATTTTTCTAAAACCAACTGTAGTAAATGTTAAGTTTTAAAAATATTTGTAGCAAATATTAAATTTATGACGTAAATAATTTATTTACCATTTTGCTTATAGTGTAAATAATTTTTATTTATGCAATAAATGAATTTATGATGAAAATAATGTATTTACCTTCTTATTTATAATGTAAATATTTTTATTTATATAGTAAATAAGTTATTTATATTGTAAATCTAACATTTACTATAAATATTTTTAAAACTTAATATTTACTTCAAAAGTTTCAAAAAGTTTGACATTTTTTTTTCCATTATGTTACTTGTGGAAGGAGGACATGTCCATTTTTCATTATGATGAATAAAGAAGGAACTTGAAGCCCATGAAAGTTTTCTTCCAAATCTGAGACTAATTAAATTAGCTGGGGTACTTGCTTTTAAAGTGCCCAGTTTTGATATTTGAATTCTGTGCATCTGATAAAAACCATAACTAATTAATGTTTTTGAAGAAAACCATAATTAATAAATTAGAAAAAGAGATTAAAAAAAAAAAGAAAGCGTTCCTACACACAAAAACATGAATGTATAAGTTCATACCCATTTCTTCCCTGCCATGATTAACTCTAACTTACCAATCTGTATTCTGTCATTCCATTCTATTTTAAAGCATAGAATGAAGCTTGTCATCGTTTCGATTTCCTCTAAATGGGTTGGGAGGGGAAAATTTGATGACATAAAATAATCTCTAGACTCTTGAAGCAGTGGCGGAACTAGTCTTTCACCTCAGCGGAGACGACAGCATACACTACTTTTTTTTAAGAATAAATAACATAAAAATTATATCATAATATTTTTCAAGAACTACTCGATATATATTGAAAGTTTTATGCCATGAAAAATACCCACCCGGCAGGAGAGGTATTGCCTGATCCTTTGCAATATTGAAGTACAATAGGTGCATTACAGTCCCTGACAATGACTAGACTAGATATCTCCTACATTGTAAGTAAGTTGAGTCGAGTTCTTTAAAGTCCAACAGATGTTCACTGGCAAGCTTGGAAACGAGTTCTGAGATATCTAAAGGGAACCATTTGTCATGGCTTGAGCTTCAAACCAAGTAAAGCCTTATCTCTGCAGGGATTTGCAGACACTAATTGAGCAAGTTGCCCAGATGATCGAAGGTCAACATGTGCTTATTGTGTTTTTCTTGGTGGATGTCTTGTTTCATGGAGTTGTAAAAAGCAGTCATTAGTTTTCGGGTCCAGCAATGAGTCTAAGCACAGGGCTTTGGCCATGTTGCAGCAGAAATAATGTGGTTAACTTCACTACTCAAAGAACTGGGAGTCTCACTGGCTATTACTCCAGTTATTTGAAGTGATAATCTTGGAGCTGCTGTTTTAGCAGCCAACCACTGATCTCGTCGGGGCTGCGGGGCTCTGCTCCTGCGATGTAGACGTTTGCATTTTGGGTTGTTTAGTTTATGTTTTAGGACCCATTGGGTTATATCACATATTAATGTTTTGTTTATATGTATTACGTTAGGGTTAGATTATTGACTTTGTCTTGTAATTTTTTTTAAGTTTAGTAATTTTCTTCGTCTCTTTTTATCTTTTTTTTTTCCGTTTTGAATTTCTATGCAAAGGTGTTTGTATTTTTTTTTGTTTCTATCGCATTATTTTCGTAACAGATGTCATATGTACTCCTCTCTATAGTTCCTGTCGTTTTTCGAGAAAGAGTCATCGCTGTTTGTCCATTTGATGTCGCTTATCACTTTTTTGTCGTTTCCATTATTCATGTCCCTTGTCGTTTATTCTTTTTTAATGAACAAGTCGTTTATTCATTTTTAAGTCGTTTATCAGTTTTATTTTCCTTTTTCCATTCTGATTTCCATGTCTTCTGTAGGTCATGTATGTTCTTAGATTTTATGTCTTTTATTTACATTATCTTCGTTTCTCAATTTCGTGTTTTCGTTTAAGCTTCTGGCGGAGGTGTGGAAGCATGTGCTTGCGGACCAAAGATGCTATAATTGATGACAAGCACTAAAATCCAAAAGATTCACGTGCAACCACACAGACATTGATATACACACATACTCATGCCTTATGCAGAGATCTGTCTTCAGTATTGACCTTATCACACCGACCCTGTCATCTTATACAAACACAGAAAAAATGGGCTTCAGAGAAAAATAATAAAAAACTTAAAAAAATAGCGTCAAAATATGCCATAATATTAAAAAAAAACAAGTGTTTACTGTTAATAATAGCCTGATCATCAGCTCAGTTCTGCTTGGATTTCACATCCCTGCCGGCCAAAGGTTTTTCAGCTTATAATCGTGCAAAATGAATTGATTTCTATTCTATCTTCACAATCATTATTCACACACACGAGAGAAATTAAGAGCTTGAGATATGGCTTCATCAGCCAACATAACATTCTTGTTGGGCTTATTGAGCTGTGTCGTTTTCACAGGCAGTAGTGTTTCTTCAAGATTAAACGACAACACAGAAAAGGGGGATTTGGTTTTCTCTACATGCAAAAAAACCCTTTATTTTCAACTTTGCATGTCTTCATTGAGATCAGATCCTAGAAGTGAAAGCTCTGATCTTAAAGGCCTTGCGTTGATTGCATTGAATCTGAGTATAGCAAAAGGAGCTGATACTTTGTCTCATATAAAAAGTTTAAATTCTGAAGTTTCTTCTTCTAATGGCACTTCTCAATTGATGTCTAGATATCTCAGTGATTGTGTAGATGTATACTCGGACGCTATTCAGAACCTGCAGGACTCTGTTCAAGCTCTAAACGACGTGTCGTATGACACACTGAAGTCTTTGGTTTCTGCTGCAATGACGGATTCTGAGACATGTGAAGACGGTTTCAAGGAGATAAAGGGATTCAGCTCTCCTCTGACTGAGCAAAACAAGCATTTCTCTCAGTTGTGTAGTAATTTTCTAGCAATAACTACCCTTCTGGATTGATTGGTTTACTTTGTACATTATAGCACTAGTATCCCCTCAATTTTCTCTCCTCTTTTATTTTTTCCGTTTTAGATTAATTAAGATATTTTTCAGATAGTACCGAAAAAGTAACTTATTGATAAATATTTACTTTTTAGTCATTAAATATGTAAAAAAAAATAATAATAATTTTGACCAAATCTAATGGTTTGAAATCGTATATTATTAGTAATTAGAAGTCTCTTGAATTTAATCATAATTAATTATTTCTAGACTCTTTAGAGAGAAGGAAAAAAAAAACTATCTTTAGATTGTGCCTTTCAATGTTATAGAAGATCTAGTGAGAACTTGAAGGACATGTCAATTTTTCATTATGATGAATAAAGATGGAATTTGAAGCCCATAAAAGTTTTCTTCTACATCTGACAGTAACTAATTTAGCTGGGGTACTTGCTTGTAAAGTGTCCAATTCAGATATTTGAATTCTGTGGATCTAATAAAAGCCATAACTAATTTCCTTAAAGAGGACCATAAGTAATTAATGAATTAGAGAAAAGAAAGGGTTCACATACACGGAAACATGAATATATGTTCACACCCCTATTTCTTCCCTGCGTAATTAACTATAATTTACCAATCTGTATTCTGTCGATTCATTCTATTGTAAGGCATGGAAAATGAAGGTTGTCATCCATTTCGATTTCCACTTAATGAGTTGGGAGAGGAATATTATAAGATGACATAAAGTAATCTCTTAACTCTTGAAGCACATGCGCCTTTCACTTTATGTGCGGGACCTAATTTTGCATTATCATTTTGTGGAGAAGATAATTGCTCAACATAAAAAGATGATGAATTAATGATATTAGATATACAGAATGAAACGTCATTGTTACATTAAGCATACATGATGCCCTTATTATGTTTAACAGAGAATACCAACATTAGAGTCTTAAATTTTAGGGTTAATTTATCATTACTCATTACAACCCTAAGCCCTTGTTTGGGAGCCTTATTAGAACCAATTAGTTAAAACCAAAAGAAAAAAAAAGTTAAAACCACAATTTACGGTCGGAACTTATGTTTTGTAAGTTTGTCAAAATGTTGACTTGAACCAAATGTAACACTAACTACTATTTCAGTTGGAACCAAAAATAGTTCTAACTACTAAGACTCAATTCTAACCGTTATTAAGTCAAATGAGAGTTTTACTTACAACTAAAACCTTAAAAAAAAAATTCCAACCGTGACATGGCAGATTTTTTTTTTTTTTTTTCTAGTAAGAGTACGATAAAATATGTAAGAGATAATTTCTTTTAATCAAATAGGAATAGGTCCCGTAAATACTAATTGCTGACTGAAAGCACAAATTAAATTTATTTTATGATAGAGGGCATAATTGAAAAAAAAAATTAAAAGTTTGCGTGAAAGTTAAAATAATCAAAAGTTGAATGGATATATAAGTGGCTTTGCCATTGATTGTAAACTAAGAAGTTGTTTAAACTTTACTCTCTCCTTGTTCAAATATACTTTAAATTATGTTTCCATAAGGTCAATAAATTGATCACGGATTCGTTATGCGAAACAGAATCATATTTTTTCTTCCTTTTTTTGGTTAAAAAAAAATCTCAATCTCGGATTTTATTTTAAGAACATGAACCATAAACTGAAAATTTAACTGGAAATTGGAAAAACAAAGTCAAGTTAGAAAGGTTCTATTTACTCTTACGGTCCTATAGAACTCGTAATTCTTTTACATGAGAAAAGGTAATATAGTGTATGAAATAAAAAGTTAAGAAATTGTTGCCAGCCAGGGGAGTATTTTTATCTGTTACACACATATTTATATTATACGTGTATACACATGTGTATGTATTTAATTTGTATAATAAATCATTAGGTTTAGAACCAAAATTTAATAATGTTTAACATAAATATAAAGAGAATAAGTTTCGTACATTGCTTCGAAACTCAAAACGTTTCGTCATTTTTTTAAAACCTTTTTTTTATTATTAGTTTCAATTGAAACGTTTTTTTTTTTTGTTTTGAAATGTTTCTTCCCCTTTTACACTTCCGAAACTTTTTTTTTTCCCTTTTTTCTCTTTTGTATTTTTTTAATTTTTAATTTTTTTTTCTTTTTTTGTTAACATGTTTAATACTCATGCACGAGCCTTTCGATTAGTATTAATAATACAGGAAAAAAAAATGTTATCATGCATCTATGTAAATATATATGTGTAGAATATAAAATGCAATCCACAGTTGCATTCGCAACGATTCTAAGAAGCAAGGTCATGTTGGTCATGATATGCCTTTTTCAATTTCTTAGTAAAGCATGGAGACCAACTGTTCCATGCATTTTCTCCATCATCCTCATGTGCCAATGTTCCCTGTGAAGAAAAGAGCCATGACATGTCAATTGGCAATTCAATTTAACTCAAAAAGATCATCCATTTGTGGCTTAAGCTACTCTATTAGCAACAACCCACAACAATTATTTGAAAATGCCATCCACCAAGTACACATGGATTTTCGCCACGTGTAAATCTATGTACGCTTGCACTTTTTTTTAGTAGTACTGTAACGTCCCGAAATTTATTTAATGTTAATGTAATGTAAATGATGAATTAGTATGTCATAATTAAAGTTTTAACTTTAATTAGATTATTTGGTTGGATTTTGAGTTTTTGGTTGTTTTGTTAAATTGATGCATTCAAATGATTTCTTATTGATTTAAAATGATGTTTTGAGTTTTAAAACACAACAATTTGTAAAATGTTAAAAATACTCTGTTTTGCAAAACCGTGGGCGGCACATGGTTTTCGCACAGTAAAACCGCCCACCGATTTTCTCTATTTATTTCCTTCCTCTCTCTCTCCTCTCATTCTCTCCCGGTTTCACTCTCTCTCTCTTCTCTTTCTTGATCTCTTGGCAGCCTCTCTCTCTCTACATCTCTCTCTCAAATTTTTGAAACCACATTCGAATCCAAGCTTCGGGATAGCAAGGAGGAAGCTCGGGGACGTGATTCGGCAACCGAGAACGCGGATTGAAGCTTCGATTCGAGGTTAGATTCGAAATTTCTAAACTTTTTCTAAAAATTTCAATTTTGCGCATTTTTGAAATCTAGGTTTGTTTAAACTTAGAAAACCTTATATTTGAGTTAAATGAGCTTAGAACAACTAGAATCTAAGCTTAGATTGAAGAAAAACGGATTGAATTCAAGATTTTTCATTTTTCCCCTCATTTTCTCATTTTCGGATTTTTGAGGATTTTGAGTCAAAATCTTGTTTAAATGATTCCAAACATGTTCTAGAATGTTTTTCTATCAAGTATAATTGTTTTTCATGCCTGGGATTTGAGAAAAACAGGTTGGAATCAAGATTTGGATTTTGGGGATCGAGAAACCCGTGGCTGGGATTTATGGGTTTTCCCAGTTCGGCAGGCCGAAGTTCATGTTCGGCAGGCCGGAGTGATGATCGGCAGGCCGAATCTGGGGAAATGTTCAGCCGACCGAACTTTGCTTCCGGCAGGCCGAACTGTGCAGTTCGGCAGGCCGAAGCAAGGCGTCCGGCAGGCCGACCGAGGCATGGAAAATTTTGTGATTTTTACCCGTTGTCACTGTTTTGAACCCTGATTTAAATCCCAACCTTATAGGATGATTTTAATGATACAAATGGCACACTAGGACAACATGAAATGATTTAGTAACATAGAATGTCTCGAACTAGATATTGATCGACTTAGTTTGTATCTAGGATCGTTCGTGGTTCCGTGGAGCTAATGTATAGCGGACCGGGATTGCGGTGTGGGGCACCGGCACGAGTATTGAGGTAGGACTTTTATCCTATTTCTTTGGTAGCCTAGTTTTGAAATGATTTGGCTTTGAAAATGATTTCTATCAAAATGTTTTCAACAGTTGTTTGAAAATGGTTTTATCGGTTATATCTTAATATACCGTGATCTGAAATGAATTTCATAATAAATGTAATTGACAACACTCGGTAATTGGGTTTTGAATGATAATGATAATAAACACATGGGCATGATGCCATATCAGAGATCGGGTCGTGTAGCGATCGACCTTGGGGGCAGGTCCCGAAACCCAGCTGGGCCACTACGGTGGTGATATCATGGTTTGCCTAGGTAAGAGTAAATTGGTGTTTTGATTTGACGAGTGGACTGTTCTGTGACAGAACGTTTCTACTCAAATTATTTATTTATTTATTTATTTAAGTTTTCTTTGAATAACTTCTAATGATGCTATGTTTCTTTGCATTAAACTATTTTATAAAACATAGTCCTACTGAGCCTTTCGCTCACGTTTTATTGTTTTAAATTCCCCCCCCCCCCCCCCCTCTAGGTGGTTTCCCATTTAGGTTTGGAGAAGATTCTTCGGACCGAACTCAGGAGCAATAGGAGAATTTATTTACATTCTGTATTATTAATCAAGGCATGTAAGACTTAACCATATTTGTACTTGGACTGTAATTGTATTTGTGATATTGTCAGAACCATGTGTGTGCACAAGTTGTGGGTTGTGGAACCCATATTCGCGGTTTTTATTTAATTTTTATTACTTGCTTAATATTTATAAATTCTTTTATAAAATGTGGTGGAAAATTTTCTTAATTTTTATTTAATTTGATTCTCAAACTCTCGATTTTTAATTAAATTCTCTTTTAATTAATCTAAATATTCCGCCACGTCACCTCCCGTACTCCGGGGCGTGACAAAATGGTATCAGAGCTCAAGGTTATGAACCTTGGGAATTGTGCACACATAGGTTTGACAATGAAATACCTCTGACAGTCTAAATTTTGTTTTCAGAAGTGAGAGAATGGCACCTAGACGTCGTTCGACTGCTGACGTCGAGTTTGGAAATAATGAGAGCATGATGAGGTCTATGTTTGCGGCTTTCCGACAGATGGCAGTCAGGGCTAGACCGGAAGACTCCAGTGTTGGTAGTCGGCATACGTTCTTTAAGGAATTCCGACGGGCGTCAATTCTGACTTTTGATGGCAATGGGGATCCGCAGTTAGCAGAGTATTGGTTGGATTCGATCTTGAAGCATCTGGATACTCTTGGTGTGCCTGAGGAGTATCGTGTGGAGTTTGCGGCGTATAAGCTCGAGGGTGGCGCCAACACCTGGTGGAAACAAACTAAGCGTCTGGAGCGCGGTGGCGATATCAGTTGGGACAAGTTCGAGGAGCTGTTCTATGATCGGTATTTTCCGCAGGGATATAGAGACTAGAAGGCAGCTGAGTTTTATAGATTGCAGCAGGGTGATCTTTTAGTCCGGGAGTATGAGGCAAAGTTTAACGAGTTGGCTAGATTTGCTCCATCAGTTGTGGCATCGGAGCGCGAGAAATGCATCAAGTTTCAGGAGGGACTCAAGGCTCCTATTCGGCGGCAGTTGGTTGCTCTACGGCTTAGGAGTTTCAGAGAGCTTGTGTCATCAGCGATCTCCGTGGAGAATGATTACGTGCAGTATTGTGAGGACCGAGCCAAGGCTTTAGGAGGACCGCAGAGGAGTGGCAGGAAGAGCACCAGTAGTCGTCCAGCTCCGAGGAAAGGCAAGCAAGGCAGTGCGACCAGTGGCAGTAGCAGTTCGTCTGGCAGCGGGCGCAGCAATCCCTACAGCTTTCATTGTCATTTTTGTCAGCAGCCCGGACACATCAAGAGGAATTGCCCGATCAGGAGTGCTCGTCTTGGATCGCAGACCGGGGAGGATGCCAGTCGTTCATCTCAACCTCAGCCTCAGACCCTACCTCCTCCTCCGCAGTACCCGCAGTTGCAGTATCCGCAGTTTTCTCCTCAGCAATTCTCATATCCGGCACGGGGGCAGCAGCCGCAGTATTTTTAGCGCAGTGTTCCTCAGTATAGAGCTCCGAGTACAGGTAGCGTGCAATCATCTCCATCTCAGCAGCATCGGCCGAGTAATCCAGGACCCAGCAATGTCGGTAGAGGAAAAGGAAAGGCGCCAGTGCAGGTTCATGCAATGGCATCTGGAGGGTCAGATTCTCAGACTGGTAACGCGGTTGTCGATGGTATGATTTTGGTTTCCAGATCTTTAGCTCGCGTTTTATTTGATACCGGTGCCTCTCATTCTCTCATTTCGAGTTCTTTTGTACATGCCTTGGGATTAGAGATAGAAGAGTTTAATGAACCCCTAGTCATAACTTCTCCCTTGGGGCGGGTGTGTGTAAATTATGTGTGTAAATCCTGTAAAATAAAGATTGGGGATGAGATTTTGAAAAGTGATTTGATTATACTCCCCATGAGTTCCTATGATGTAATCCTAGGGATGGACTGGTTGTCCAGATATAGTGCAGTCGTGGACTGCCAACTTAGAAAAGTGACCCTATTGTCTGATAGGGGGATAGTAATCACTTACCAGGGTGGTGGTGATTGGTTAATGAGTGAGCGTCTCATGAAGTCGTGTCTAGGAGGGCGAAGGAATCTAGGTTGTTGTGCTTTTCTTGCCAACCTAGATTGCGAGCCCTATGTTTCGAAAGGTAGTGCAGTGATTTCGGTGGTTGATGAGTTCGAGGATGTTTTCCCCGACGAGTTACCAGGGTTACCACCGCATCGGGAGATTGAGTTTGGTATGGAGTTGTTTCCAGGGACATCACCAATTTCTATGGCACCTTATCGGATGGCGCCGGCAGAGATGAAGGAATTGAGGAAGCAACTTCAGGAGCTTGCTGATAAAGGATATATTCGGAATAGCACATCTCCGTGGGGAGCACCAGTTTTGTTCGCTAAGAAGCACGATGGGACTCTCAGGTTATGTGTGGATTATCGGCAGCTGAATCGTGTTACGGTGAAAAACAAGTATCCTTTGCCTAGGATTGATGAGCTATTTGATCAGTTGGGAGGTTCGCGATACTTCTCGAAGATTGATTTGCGTTCAGGTTATCATCAGCTCAGGATCAAGGAAAAGGATGTTCCCAAGACAGCTTTTAGGACTCGGTATGGGCACTTTGAGTTCTTGGTTATGTCTTTTGGGTTGACAAATGCTCCGGCAGCTTTTATGGATCTGATGAACAGGGTATTTAGGCCGTATCTGGATCAGTTTGTGATCGTGTTCATCGATGATATTCTTGTGTATTCTAAGACTTGGGAGGAGCATGAGCAGCATCTTCGGATCGTGCTTCAGACTCTGCGGGAGCACCAGTTGTATGCTAAGAGGGAAAAGTGTGAGTTCTGGTTGACTGAGGTCAAATTTCTGGGTCATGTCATCTCGGAGCATGGTATTTCAGTGGATCCGTCCAAGATTGAAGCTATATTGGAGTGGGAACGACCAAGGAATGTAGCGGAGATTCGCAGCTTCTTAGGTCTTGCTGGATATTATAGGAAATTTGTAAAGGACTTTTCGAAGATTGCAGCTCCGTTGACGAGATTGATCAAGAAAAACGTCAGGTTTGAGTGGGATGAAGATTGTGAGCTTGCTTTTCAGGAATTGAAGAACCGGTTGACTTCAGCTCCAGTGTTGGTTATTCCTAGTAGTAATGAGCCGTATGAGGTTTATGCGGATGCTTCAGGGCGTGGACTTGGATGCGTGTTGATACAGCATGGACGTGTAGTTGCATACGGATCGAGACAGCTACGACCTCACGAGCGGAATTATCCTACTCACGATTTAGAGCTTGCAGCGGTGATCTACGCGCTGAAGGTTTGGAGGTGTTATTTGTATGGAGCATCGTTTCAGGTCTTCTCCGATCACAAGAGTTTAAGGCATTTGTTCACTCAGAGGGATCTCAATTTGAGGCAGCGCAGATGGGTGGAGTACATGGAGGATTATGATTTCGCTTTGCAGTATCATCCCGGGAAAGCTAATGTGGTCGCGGATGCGCTTAGCAGGAAGTCTTCAGGGATTCTCGCTTGTTTGATTTTTGAGGACTGGAGCAGGGATGCGACAGTGAGTGAGTATCGGCTACTGTATCGTGAAGATGGTGATCGAGTTTCGTTATATCATGTGGAAGCGACTCCAGCTCTTGTTCGGATGGTGAAGCAAAATCAATGGCAGAATCAGCATTTGCAGGGGATTTGGTCGCGGATTCAGAACGGGGAGCAGTTTGAAGAATGGAGCGTGCATGCAGATGGATCGTTGTACTTTCGGGAGCGTCTTGCAGTTCCAGTTATCGCCGAGGTGACGAAAGCCGTTCTAGACGAAGCTCATAGGTCTCAGTTTGCTATTCATCCGGGGAGCACCAAGATGTATCGTGATTTGAAGAGGCAGTATTGGTGGAGAAGCATGAAGAAAGATGTTCGTGAGTACGTGGCCAAGTGTTCGACGTGTCTCCAGGTGAAAGCTGAGCATCAGAAGCCTGCAGGTCAGCTTCAGCCGCTTCCTATTCCAGGGTGGAAATGGGAGCATGTGACGATGGATTTCCTCACAGGTTTGCCGAGGACGGAGCAGCGACATGATGCAGTTTGGGTTATGGTCGACAGGTTGACGAAATCGGTGCATTTCATTCCGTTTAGGTCGACGTGTTCGAGGAAGATTCTCGGGGAGTTGTATATGCAAAACATTGTGAGGTTGCATGGAGTTCCTTTATCCATCACCTCTGATCGAGACACCCGGTTTAATGCTAAGTACTGGAGGAGTTTTCAGGAGGCTTTGGGTACGGATTTAAACTTCAGTACGGCGTTTCATCCTCATACTGATGGGCAGTCTGAGCGAGTTATTCAGGTTCTCGAGGATATGTTGCGTGCTTGTGCGTTGGACTTCGGCGGAAATTGGAAGCAGTGTTTGCATCTAGCGGAGTTTGCGTACAACAACAGTTATCAGGCGAGTATCGGTATGGCACCATTTGAGGCATTGTATGGGCGGTCACCTGTGTGTTGGGCCGAGCCGGAAGATAGAGTTATCCTTGGGCCGGAAGAGATTCGTGATAGCAACGAGAAAGTCGCGGTGATTCGAGATCGATTGAGGGTAGCTCAGAGTCGGCAGAAGAGCTGCGCGGATAGGAGACGTAGACCCTTAGAGTTCGCGGTTGGAGATTTTGTTCTCTTGAGGGTGTCACCTCGTAAGGGGACTATGCGGTTCGGAGTGAGTGGAAAGCTCGCACCGAGGTATATTGGGCCGTTCGAGATCACTCAGCGAGTTGGTGTGGTCGCTTATCGGCTTGATCTTCCACCCGAACTTTCTCATGTGCACGATGTGTTTCATGTGTCGATGCTTAGGAAATGTCCACCTGGGCAGGATAAGATAGTTTCGTTTCGCGATGTACAGGTTCAGGAGGATACGACGTACGAAGAAGTGCCGATTCAGATTATCGACCGGAAAGTGATTAGCTTGCGTCGTCGTGAGATACCGTTGGTAAAGGTTGTGTGGCAGCATCACGGGGTTGATGAAGCCACTTGGGAATTAGAGTCGAGTATGCGGGAATTGTATCCGCATTTGTTTTGTTTTTGAAGTGAGTTGTAAATTTCGAGAAAGAAATTTCTTTTAGGGGTGGAGAGCTGTAACGTCCCGAAATTTATTTAATGTTAATGTAATGTAAATGATGAATTAGTGTGCCATAATTAAAGTTTTAACTTTAATTAGATTATTTGGTTGGATTTTGAGTTTTTGGTTGTTTTGTTAAATTGATGCATTCAAATGATTTCTTATTGATTTAAAATGATGTTTTGAGTTTTAAAACACAACAATTTGTAAAATGTTAAAAATACTCTGTTTTGCAAAACCGTGGACGGCACATAGTTTTCGCATAGTAAAACCGCCCATCGATTTTCTCTATTTATTTCCTTCCTCTCTCTCTCCTCTCATTCTCTCCCGGTTTCACTCTCTCTCTCTTCTCTTTCTTGATCTCTCGGTAGCCTCTCTCTCTCTACATCTCTCTCTCAAATTTTTGAAACCACATTCGAATCCAAGCTTCGGGATAGCAAGGAGGAAGCTCGGGGACGTGATTCGGCAACCGAGAACGCGGATTGAAGCTTCGATTCGAGGTTAGATTCGAAATTTCTAAACTTTTTCTAAAAATTTCAATTTTGAGCATTTTTGAAATCTAGGTTTGTTTAAACTTAGAAAACCTTATATTTGAGTTAAATGAGCTTAGAACAACTAGAATCTAAGCTTAGATTGAAGAAAAACGGATTGAATTCAAGATTTTTCATTTTTCCCCTCATTTTCTCATTTTCGGATTTTTGAGGATTTTGAGTCAAAATCTTGTTTAAATGATTCCAAACATGTTCTAGAATGTTTTTCTATCAAGTATAATTGTTTTTCATGCCTGGGATTTGAGAAAAACAGGTTGGAATCAAGATTTGGATTTTGAGGATCGAGAAACCCGTGGCTGGGATTTCTGGGTTTTCCCAGTTCGGCAGGCCGAAGTTCATGTTCGGCAGGCCGGAGTGATGATCGGCAGGCCGGTGTTCTTCCGACCGGCAGGCCGAATCTAGGGAAATGTTCAGCCGACCGAACTTTGCTTCCGGCAGGCCGAACTGTGCAGTTCGGCAGGCCGAAGCAGGGCGTCCGGCAGGCCGACGTCCGGCAGGCCGACCGAGGCATGGAAAATTTTGTGATTTTTACCCGTTTTCACTGTTTTGAACCCTGATTTAAATCCCAACCTTATAGGATGATTTTAATGATACAAATGGCACACTAGGACATCATGAAATGATTTAGTAACATAGAATGTCTCGAACTAGATATTGATCGACTTAGTTTGTATGTAGGATCGTTCGTGGTTCCGTGGAGCTAACGTATAGCGGACCGAGATTGCGGTGTGGGGCACCGGCACGAGTATTGAGGTAGGACTTTTATCCTATTTCTTTGGTAGCCTAGTTTTGAAATGATTTGGCTTTGAAAATGATTTCTATCAAAATGTTTTCAACGGTTGTTTGAAAATGGTTTTATCGGTTATATCTTAATATACCGTGATCTGAAATGAATTTCATAATAAATGTAATTGACAGCACTCGGTAATTGGGTTTTGAATGATAATGATAATAAACACATGGGCATGATGCCATATCAGAGATCGGGTCGTGTAGCGATCGACCTTGGGGGCAGGTCCCGAAACCCAGCTGGGCCACTACGGTGGTGATATCATGGTTTGCCTAGGTAAGAGTAAATTGGTGTTTTGATTTGACGAGTGGACTGTTCTGTGACAGAACGGTTCTACTCAAATTATTTATTTATTTATTTATTTATTTAAGTTTCCTTTGAATAACTTCTAATGATGCTATGTTTCTTTGCATTAAACTATTTTATAAAACATAGTCCTACTGAGCCTTTCGCTCACGTTTTATTGTTTTAAATTCCCCCCCCCCCCCCTCTAGGTGGTTTCCCATTTAGGTTTGGAGAAGATTCTTCGGACCGAACTCAGGAGCAATAGGAGAATTTATTTACATTCTGTATTATTAATCAAGGCATGTAAGACTTAACCATATTTGTACTTGGACTGTAATTGTATTTGTGATATTGTCAGAATCATGTGTGTGCACAAGTTGTGGGTTGTGGAACCCATATTCGCGGTTTTTATTTAATTTTTATTACTTGCTTAATATTTATAAATTCTTTTATAAAATGTGGTGGAAAATTTTGTTAATTTTTATTTAATTTGATTCTCAAACTCTCGATTTTTAATTAAATTCTCTTTTAATTAATCTAAATATTCCGCCACGTCACCTCCCGTACTCCGGGGCGTGACAAGTACTTTCTAACTCGACAGCAAGATGGCCATCTATAACAAGCTCGTGGCCATCACACACACACACACATATATATATACACACACATACATACATATAGGCTTTATCTTGAAGCTGACACCAGACGAGTCCAACAATACTAATATGTAACTTTTTTCCGTGGAGATATAACTTTGTTGATACGTTTATATAATTTTTAATTTATTGAAATGTAATTTTTAATATTTTATCTTTTGAATTATATATGTTAATTATTATATATGAACAAATTGAAAATTGAATAAATCGTAAACAAAATTATATTTTCAAAAAAAAAAATTACAAATGTCAGATCGATATTAGGCTAGAAACTAACCTTATATACTTACTTGATGCAAACTGGACCGTACTTGATGCATATTGGACGGGTCCTTCTGAGAACATTCTTGAAACAACCACTTTGAGAGATAGAATTATTGTTTTGTACTAAAAACTATTGGTTAGAACTATTTTTACTGTAGCATGTGAGAGTTTTATACTATGGTAATTTTTTTTATTGTAACATATAAAAGTTTTATACTGTTTATAACTGAGTTAGTGACGTAAATCATCTTTAGCTAAACACAGACGGTAATTTTGTTAAGGATTATGATGTATGGTTGGTGACAAGCTTCAATGGCGTACTTGATATCCTCAACTTTTTTTTTTTTTTTTTTATCGGACGGCGGCTTTTTGTTTGGTCTATATGATGTATAGAGTGTACGCCCGGTCGTTGAGTTCCTTTGTTTCTTTAAGAAAAAATTTAGCGGCCAGCTTACAATTGGCCCTTAATTAACTTATATTTTAGGTTTTTCGGTTTTTTTTTTATCCATATATTGTAGAATTTTAGCATGCCGTTCGTTAAGAATATATCTCCTTTCAAGAAAAATACAGTAGCAGATCAAGGGCCTAATAATTAGTGCCTTGATCGAACTTCCCAAATGAGAGTTTGTAATCCTAGTCAGTATTGGGTGTCTTCTTTTTATGCAAAAACAAAGTAGTATTTGTATAACATGTATTCAGTAACGTACAAGTGTAATTAATTAATGTGAACTTTTTAGGGGGAAAATAATGTGAACTTATAAATTTTTAAATAAAAAAATTATTTAAAATAATTATAATACAAATTCCTTATTCTGTTCTAATATTATAAAAATATTATAAAAATTACAAATATTATAAAAATAAAAAATAAAAATATTATAAAAATAAATCCCCCATACAAATATCATAAAAATAAAAAAGAAAAAATTACAAAAACAAAAAATAGTTAAAAATAAGGTCCAAGCTTGAAGGCATAACATGAACAAGCCAAAGCAAAAACAAACCTAAAAAAGGCAAAGGTTCATTTGCTGTCTAGGTTTGAAATGATGTGGTTTAAAATTTTATAGTTAAACTGTAGGTTTTAAACTTTATGGTTTAAACGATAGTTTTGAACTGGCATTTGGAATATAAAGGTTGAAAACGAGAATAAAATATTACATTAAATTTAAAATGAGAACTGGTATTTGAAAGACTATGGTTTGTAAAAGAAAAATAAGAATAAAAATAGTTTTTACAGTAGAAAATAGTTTAAACTAAATGAACTTGAGAGGGGCAAAGCTTGAATTATGGTAGTTTTGGTTGATTTCAAATTGTCTCTATTGTTTGAATTGGCTTCAGTTATTATCAGTTTAAATTGTCTCTATAGTTTGAATCACCTTAAACCCATGCACCAAACACCATGTAAAAAACAAAACAGATGATTTACTTTCTCAACGAAAATAAAAAATAATATGGATATATATAGACACACACACACACATCTCTTTCACGAATATCACAATTATAACAAGAAGACATGTCATGCCCTGCATGAATCATATGAGTTTCACTTTTTATCCAAAGAAGACAATCATGATATATTAAACCTTCTTTGGCTAACAACCTTGAAATATTTTCCTCCAAGGGTGTCCAATACTTTTTTTCTTTCTGATTCCGCACACATTTTCTGTCACCATTTTGTGAAATTTTTTCTTCTGTGTCAAATTGACGTGGTCCTTTTGGACCATCTCAGCTTTTGTTGCATATCTCAATCGAATTGATGAAACTAACTGTAGGCCAAAAATGGAGTGGAAAGTTGCGTTGGCAACTTTGTAGTCTTCGTAGACATTTATTGATCGCATAATAATGTTGCATTTACTCATCTATATATGCTATTAGTTTCTTTTTTAAGTTATTTTCTCAAAGATTTACTATTAAAAAAGATGAACATGAAGTAATTCTATTCCAAATAGTAATACATATATGGACTTGTTAATGTTTGGCAAACTCAATTCGTACTCATAGTTCAAACTTAAACAAGCTCTTACATGCTACAATATAAAAAGCAAAAGTATGCTTAAATGTAAAGTTCTCATATACTATAGTACTTTGAGTTTTAACTCTCAATTTTAACTCATTTTTCAAATACGTTAATTGACATATCTCTTTTTTTAATTGAAAATACGTAAGGATTCGAACTCCATAGCTTACAGCAGAGTCAAACGTGCAATTACTACTAAGCCATGCTTTTTATGTCTTTTCACTCTGTATTTCTATCTGATAATTTAGATTGTCACTAAACGATTATATATATCCAACGTCAAAAAAATTCACGATATAACACCCATGTTGTTTAATCGTGAGTAGTAACCTTTTCTACTTCATATTCAGAGATAAAAATTGAAAAACTTCGTTTTACTTTGTCGGTTGCTAGGGAGATGAGAGTTGCTTAATTAATTAGCATCTTATAAACAGAATTAAGTTACACTAAATGTGTATGTGAAGATTATTAATTAAGAGGTTTATACTTGAAGAGTCTAGTTGTAGCTTTGGACATTTGTAACTTTTTTTCTCTAGGTTTCTACCCAAAAAAAAAAAAAAAAAAAATTCTCTTGTCTCTATATTAATATAAATCAAGATCTGATATTCCCAATTAAATTTTAACACCTAAGTAAATTACGTAATTACATTTAATATTTATTATCTATTTACGTGTTTAAGTTATTAAGTTGAATAATATATCTATTAAATGGTGTGGGATAGTATATATCGAGAAGCACACGGATCTAGCTCTCTACAGAGAAAGTTATTAAGTATCTTCTCCGTATGTGCATAATGTACAAATTATACGGGCTGCCACCTATGTATAGAGCCAAAAGTCAAGTGGAATTAAAGAACCAATAGACTTATAAGCGAGGTTTTGATATAGACTTTTGAGCGTTACACATTTTTCATAATCGCCACTCAAAATTGACCACCAAACTAACAATAGCCCTATAATTAATTCTTTGTCAAAATTTCTTTATATATATATATATATAAGAAAAACTCGTTGTCAATGTAACATGCATCATAAGATAGCTACCCCAAATGCGCCCCACTATGAATTGAATTTCAACAAGACCTAGCTAGCTATCTTTTCCCTTGGTATATAAATACCAATCCCAATTGATCATTCTCTCAATACATTGTAACCAAATATCCTTGGGGTTTCTAAGGAGCGATTTGGTTTTTTGTTTGGCTAAAGTTAGTTGCATTGTTTCAATTGTCAAAGTCATGATGATCAGAGATATGTTGAAACACTTTGTGTTGTTTTGGGCACTGTTGGGGTTTGCCTTGGGGGCTGCAAAATTGGATAATATCAGTCACCAATTACAACACGAAATTCAAGATGACTGCCATTTTACAAGATATCCATCCCTTTGTGTCCAAACCCTGTTGTCCATGAGGCCAGAATCATATCGCTTCACTGATGTGGTTTCAGCCCTTGTCAACAAGACAATTTCTGAGTCAAAACTTCCCACTTCTAGTGATCATGATTTCTCCATGTTGAACTCTGAACTTGGAGCTCAAGCGGCTCAAAGCGCTCAATCTATAACAGGTGATAATATAAGAATTTATATTTCACATGCAATATTTATTGGCTATATGTCTTTTTTCTTTTAAATTCTCAAATATAGGAACTATATTTTGACGATTTCTTTATATATATATATATATTTACGTGGAGAATGCAATGATTGTGATTGTACATTTTTTTCCCTATTAAACAATTAATAACTATATGACCGTATGGAAAAAATAAAATATTCTATCGGTAGAAGGCTCTTAATAAGTAATATTGTAAATGATTTTGCGTGTTATGTTTACGTACAGGCGATTGTGAAGCGCTCATGAGCTTGTCGGTGAAGCGGCTAGAACAATCCCTAACCGCGCTCAAAAAATCTCCGGCGAAGAACAAGGAAGACATTCAAACATGGCTAAGTGCGGCCTTGACCTACCAACAAGCATGCAAAGACTCTGCGGACGCGTTAAACATAAAGAACCAGATTTCGAAGAAAATGGCCTATCTAACTGAGCTAAGTATCAATGCGTTAGATCTCGCCAACCGCATCACCGGCCACGGCAAGTCAACGGACCCTTTTGACACGGCCACAAGCACTAATCGTCGCCTTAAGGAACAAATATTTCCCAAGTGGGTATCGCCAAGGGACAGAAAACTACTCCAATCCACCACCATAAATGCGAATGCTGTTGTTGCCAAAGATGGGTCAGGAAATTACAAAACTATTTCGGAAGCTATCCGGGCTGCTTCTGGGGGTCGTTTTGTTATTTTTGTGAAGGCAGGGGTTTATAAAGAGAAGATTCACACAAACAAAGATGGTATTACGTTGATTGGACAAGGGAAATATACTACTATTATCACTGGTGATGATAGTGTGGCGGGTGGTTCTTCTCTGGCCGGATCTGCAACGTTCGGTAAGTAATATTTAATTTGCCTTGTTTCAGCCAAATAAAGAAAAAACAAATAAGAAATAACAATTAGAAACAAAAACAAAAAACAAAAAACAAATTGGCTTTAACTTTTTAACGGCGTTTGGAAACAAGAACGTATTTCAGAGTCATAAAGCAGATAGGTGGGATATGATGACTTAGACATATTATTTATGAGTCATGACTCATGATTTACACGAGTTTGGTTTGGAAGTACAAGTTTTAAGAACTTATTTGTAAATATATAAATACATGTTACACTCAAAACATGATTAGAGTGTTTAAAAATATAATTAGAATTGATATACTAAAATTAAAATATTAAAACATATTAGAGCTTTATAATATAATGTACATTATAACATGTGAAAGCTTTATACTAATATAACAGTTAAAATTAATAAATTAGAACTAAGTTACTAGATACAATCAATATAAATGAAGTGTATATATTCTATGTAAAAAGACAGATAAAAGATAGACCATAATAAATTAGATGATATCTATGTCCACATTTTTTTATCCATTCTCTCTATTATTATTATTATTATGCTTTGCTTTCTGTGTATTTGAAGGATGAGAAAAGGAAAAGGTCGAAATTGTAAGATAAAGACATAAAGGTTATGCTTGTAAGTGGGGGCATATAACAGAACAGGACTTACGTCTCACTGAGGAAACACAGAAAGCGTGAAAATTACCTTCTTCTAAAGGCACTTTTACGGTTGTTGGTTCAATCATGCTAGTTTCCCATATATCAAGACCCTCTAATTGTACATATAACTCATAAATACTCGAGACATGACACATCAACTAGACCAGCTCTTGAAACTTTAGTACGGAAAACCACAAAAGTGTTAGAAAAGGCACACAGAAACCTTTGTTCTGTGTTAATAATAGTTAATCTTTTACCTTAATTACCACTTGCCTAGGCATCCCTATAATGTTTGGAAAAAAAAAAAACTAAAACGGCGGAGTTAGAAATTTTTTTAAATGAGAACACCATAAAAAATTAGAGAAAGTGTTTTATTGCATATAAAAATTGTTATTATTCTATAAGGATAAAATTATATTTTTTACAAAATAAAACACGACAGTTTATATGGATAATTATAATTTCTTACCGAAATTTTCAAAAAGTTTTATGTATGAGCCCACTTAATAGGATGTGACACTGCCATAAAGAATAGATAATTCACAAATTTTAGAAATAAATAAATAAATAAAAGAATTATTTTTATAATTATGATAATAATAATAACGGTGATCCCATGATCAACTACCATCTTTGCTAACAACAACTAATTTCCTTTTGGTTGTCGTTCAGCCGTTACAGGCGACGGATTCATCGCCTGCGATATCGGGTTCCGCAACACAGCGGGGCCACAAGGACAACAAGCCCTAGCTCTCTACATCACTTCCGACCACTCGGCCTTATACCGGTGCAGCATTGCGGGGTACCAAGACACCCTCTGCGCGCTGGCGCTCCGGCAGTTCTACCGCGAGTGCGACATCTACGGCACCGTCGACTTCATCTTTGGCAATGCTGCCGCCGTCTTCCAGAAATGCAACCTGGCTCTCAGGCGGCCGAAAGGCGCCAACGTCATCCTCGCCAATGGCCGGTCCGACCCCGGCCAGAACACAGGATTCTCAGTCCAAAACTGCCGGATCACCGCAAGCTCCGAGTTTTCCGCCGTCAAGCACTCGTACGAATCCTATCTCGGCCGTCCGTGGAAGGCCTATTCGAGAGCGGTGGTTATGCAGTCGAATATCGACGACGCAATTGCGCCTAGAGGATGGATTGAGTGGCCTGGCCATGGAAGTTCCGTCCTAAGAAGTCTTTATTTCGCCGAATATGCGAATGTCGGTCCCGGGGCCAGGACTTCTCAGAGGGTGAAATGGCCCGGTTTTCATCTCATTGGGGCCAATGATGCTGTGAAGTTCACTGTGGCCAGCTTCATCGCCGGGAATTCTTGGCTGCCCTCGACAAAAGTGGCCTTCGATTCTGGTCTCTAATATGTTTTTTAATTGATATTTGTTGAAGTTGTTTTTATTGTTGTGTATTTTGGGGTCGGAGCTCTTATCTTGGCCGATCATATGTTTGCAAGATTTGGAGCAAGGAGAAAAAGAAGATATTTGTTGTGTGTTTATTATTGTTTAGAGTAGTGGATATGATATGAAGAAATGTCAATAACTTGCATACAGTGAAAACTTGTATGCTACTATTCATGATCAAGTATTCATGGCCTCATGTCCATTTTCTTTGGCTCTGAGTGCTATGTAACATATGATCTAATCATATTATATTTATGCAAGAAATATTGATCTCAAAAGCTTGATTTTAACCAATGATACTGAGATTCATTGGTTTTTATGCTCTGGAAAGCAGAAATAAAGCATGACTTCGATCATATCATGGTGGAAAAGTTGGTGCTCAACATCTTTTGAGCTTTAGCGAGCAAAGAAATTTTTTTTTACCTGTTTGACGTGCTAATTATTCATTGGTCGTCATTTTGTATACACACACATATATATATATATATATATTCTATCACTTATCAATTATACAGAACTCTCGTACTAACATTACCTTTCTTCTTTCTATAGTGATCATAAATTATATACATATTATAAACATTAAAGAATCTAGAATAAACTCTTGAAACTAGATAATCAGAAGCCAATAAGTAGTGCCGTCGGCGTAAAAAAAACAGAAATTAGTCCCTTTTGTCAGCAGAGGAAAGAAGGCATATTCCCCTGTTTGGGGGGCGCTCAGCTGTGTGACTATAGACGAAGCAATGCCCTTAATCGTGGTGTGTCAGTTACACCAACTGGGTCCATACGACATAAAACTAGCTTAATTGTAAGTTTGTAATCCAAAATAGAAACTAGCTTGACCCTCGAGCCTCAAATTCACGAGCTTTAAATCATAGAGAGTGTGTCAGGAAACATAGTTGGCACTCATAAAAGAGTATTTGACAACGTCGTTTTAACTATTACAGTGTAAAGATCACACACGTTATAGTATAAAAAAAAAGCAGATTATAGTGTAAAACTTTTACATGTTACAGTAAATTGGTTTTAACTTTTAGTTTTAACTACGTTGTAAGTGCACTTAAGTTAAAACAAAACCACTGTAGATATAAAAATTTTATATTATATCATGTTTTTATTTTATATTGTAATTTGTAAAAATGTTATGTTGTAATATTTAAAACTGTACAGTGAAATGATGCTCACAAACACACTCATCGTGTATCCTTTTTATGTAGATACACGTGATCCTGTTCCGTTAACTTTTGTGAACCCTTTTGGAGCCAAGTGCTATTGGCTGTAAGGTCTGCGTCGCACCGTTATGCTAATTAATATAATTGTACAATTCTTACAACCATTCTTACACCGTTCATTAAGAATATACCTCCTTTCAAGAAAAATACAGTAGTAGATCAAGGCCTAATAATTAGGGCCTGATCGAACTTTCCAAAAGAGGGGTGTCTTCTTTTTATGCACAAATAGGACCATCTATTAAGGAACCAGATCTGCTACTTTTGCATGTATTCAGTAAAGTACAAGTGTAATTAATTAATGTGAGCTTTTTGAGGGGAAAATAATGCGAATATATAAATTTTTAAATAAAAAATTATTTAAAATAATTATAATATAAATCCCCCATTCTATACTAATATTATAAAAATTACAAACATCATAAAAATAAGAAGAAAAAATATTATAAAAATAAATCCCCCACACCAATATTATAAAAACAAAAAAAGAAAAAAGTACAAAAAAAAGAGTTGAAAATAAGGTCCAAGCTTGAAGGCATAACATAAACAACCCAAAGCAAAAACAAAACTAAAAAAAGTTAAGGTTTGTTTGGTACGCGAGTTTGAAATGATATGCATTGTGAATTTTAAACTTTATGGTTTAAATTGTGGTTTTAAATTGACATTTGAAATGTAAAGATTTAAAACGAAAATAAAACATCACATCAAGTTTAAAACGAGAACTAGTATTTGAAAAAGCTATAGTTTATGAAAGAAAAACGAAAATAAGAATGATATTATTATAGAAAATGATTCAAACCATGTGAACTTGAGTAGGACAAAGTTTAAATTGTGGTAGTTTTAATTGGTTTAAAACTATCTTCATAGTTTAAACTAACCTTAATTATTATTTTCTCAAATATCAATTTAAACCGCCTTTATAAGTTGAAGCACCTCAAACCTATGCACTAAACGCCGTATAAAAAAACAAATCGGATGATTTACTTTCTCAACAAAAATAAAAAATAATATGAATATATATATATATATATACACACACACACGCACACACACATTCGTAGACAAACATGATATATTAAACCTTCTTTGGCTAGCAACCTTAAAATATCTTCCTCCAAGGGTGTCCAATACTTTTTTCTTTCTGATTCCACACACATTTTTTGTCACGATTTTGTGAAATTTTTTTCTTCTGTATCAAATTGACGTGGTCCTTTTGGACCATCGCAGCTTTTGTTCCATATCTCAATCGCCAACGACCATCCCTCTCTCTCTACTCCTTCGTATTTGTTGTTTATTTTTTTCCTTTAATTTGGGTTTCATAAAAAATTTTAGGTTTTGTTTGGTTGAATTATTGATATTCATATAAGTTTTTTGCACGAAATGTTAAAGTTCATGTTTTCTTTACATGTTTTATTTATAATTTTACAGAACCTTCTTGATTTCGGGAGCAAATTTCTTAATGGGTATTTCGAAAATCTTGGGATGTTTAATGAGGTTTTTTTCTTTTGTTTTTTTTTTTTTTTTTTGTTGAATTTAGTGGTTAAACTTATGAAGTTTTTTGGCAAAATTTTTATCTATAGGTGATTATTTACGAAGTTCTTCGGGGATTTGAGATTGTCTTTTGGGTTTGGTGGGATGGTGGCTGTGATATGTTGGTACTTCACCGACTCTTGGGAGCAATTCCAGATTAATAGAAGAATATGTTTGATGTGTCATATCAGATGATTAAAGTATATGCTTTTTGAGATGTTGGGATTTTAGCAGATCTAAAACAATTCGGGGATTTGAGTTCACACAGCAGAGATTTTAGCGAAACGGAGCTCTGCTTGTCTAGGTTTGGTGAGAGGGGAGGAAGGGAATTTGGGTTTGGTTGGTCGGAGTGGGGGAAGACAAATTGATTTGTTGTTTTCTTTTCTTCTTTTTTTTTAATTTTTGTTAAACGGTAAATGATTTAGTTATAGCTGTTTTAGTTTTTTGTAGTTAAAAAAATCATCACGTGACCAATATTTGACCAATAAAAAAGAGAAAATTAAGGTCTGTCAATTATATAAGTCCTTTTGCCATCTTTTTTTTCAAGTTCACGGTCAATAAGCTAAAAAAAATAAATCAACGACTAACTTTTTAAATAATTTAAAGCTCGTTTGGTTCGACTATTTGAATAAAGATTTAAATTTTTGTGAGAGAAAATATTATAATAAAATGATTCCGTGAGCATCGAGACAAATGGGCCCTTAGAGACCAATGGAGTAATTCATTTTTGGTTTGTTGTCATTAAGAAGGTTATCGTCGTTTTTTAAATAATTTGGGGTTCAATGGAGCAATTTACTTTTGGTTTGTTGTTGTTAGGGAGGTTGTCGTCGTTCATGTTACTGCAGTCTTCAGTTATTATTGTTTTCCCTTTGTCGTTTTTTAGTTCTTGTCGTTTTCTTTGGGTTTGTTTTTGTTTCTGTTAAAACTGTCGTTCCCCCATCACGATGCTTTTACTACGGTTGATTTTGTTATTGACGTAATCCATTTTTTGTCGTTTGTTGGATGTTATCGGTTTTGCTTATTGTAGGAGGTCGGGTTGTCTCACATTATCGTCGTTTTCTTCCAATTTTATTCTTGGGATTTTACACATATTGCTGGTTTTGCTTTTTTTTACGTATTGTTTTTTCCTTTGTTCTAATGCCATGTCATTTTAGTGTCGTTTGTCGTCTTTGAGTTGTTCTATTTATTTATTTATTTTTGCCAGAAACTTCGATGTTACTCTATGCTTTCTGGTTATTTTCGTTTAGGACCTCAGTTGATTTTTTTTCCATGCTTTTTGTCTCTATTATTATTGAATTATTGGATCATTATAGTTCTTTTCGAATTTTTTTTTTAATCTATTCGTGCTAGGGATCTTGCTGCTTCTGTTGTTGTCGTCTACAAACTTGGTTGTTTTCCTGGTTGTGGTTATGAGGTTTTCATTTATTGTCGTTTCTTTTCTATTATCGTTTATAAACTTTCGGTCGTTTTTCTTCATTGTAGCTTTTGACTATCCTTGGTTTCTCTGTCTTGTCGTTTGCAATATCATTTTCATCCATTTTAGATCAACTGCTGTGATTAACTTGTCTCGTCTTCGTGATTTTTAATGTTTTAGTCGTCCCTTTTTAACACTGTCGGTAGTTATCTTTCATCCTTGTGTCATGTCGTTCGCGCTGTTTTCGTGTCCCTCCTTTTCTTATCCTTTTTTTCGTCACTTTTGCAGTTTTCTTACTGTTGTCGTTTTCATCATTTTTTGCTTTTTTTTAGGGGAATCATTTTTTGCTTTTCTGTCCTAGTAATTTGTCAACTAATCTTGGATTATATGTATTCCTGCATCTTGTCGTTTTTTGGTGCTATCGCTTAAATTTCTTTGTCGTCTATAAATGTAATATCGTTTTCAAATTTTCAGTCGTCCAGTTTTGTAAATTGTCGTCTTCTTTTTTTTTTTGTCGTCTTCAATAGTTCTGTCGTTTAGTTTGGGTTTTTTTTGTCGTCGTTTTTTCCTTCCTGAAGGTTATGTATGGTTGCGTTGCGTCGTTTAAGTTTCATGCTCTTGCAGCCTCATTTGATTGGTTAGGAAGCTTATCTTTTATTTGTTTTCATGGCTTCTATAGTAGATTGGCGCTCTTTTGTTGTCCATCGTTATTTTTGTTGAATTTCAATTGTTCTTTTTTTTTGGGTTTTTTCTACTATAAAATTTGATGATGATCTTTGTAACTTAACAAAAATAATTATGCGCTTAATAGGTGATAACTTAAGATTTATAGAAATAATTAAAATTAAGTTAAAATGTTCTCCTCACTTAGGGCACGTTTACTTATCATAAATTCAATATCAGGAATGAGAATTAAATTCTAGATTTTAAATTTTGACGTTTATTTTTGTATTTAAGAATTAAATAAGATGATCCTATCTTTCACCTACATAGTTTAGTTCTTTAAAGGTGGTCGGTGGCCGCCCAATTTCTTTTTTTTTTCTATTAAAACTTTTATAAAATTGTTGTTTTTTTTTTAAATTTTAATGTTGATTGTGAAAGTCATTACAAGATGGACTTGAAGTTTTTAAACCATTATATTGAATACAACGGTTAAAAAAAAATGATCTTACCATGGCATTGCCAAGTAACAAAATAGGGGAGCTAGTCAGCTTGAACGCACCGTTTCGAAGCGGTAGTTTCTAGTTCTCTTCTCTTGCTCAACGTTCAAACCGTTCGAGAAAAGAACAAGGAAAAAAAGAAGAGAGCCAGGACAATTGAGAATGCTCTGAAACCAGACCAACAATGGCGACGACCAAGGCAAATTCTGCTTCCACTCTTCCCAAATCCGGCGGAGCCATTTCCAAGGGCTACAACTTTGCTTCTCACTGGGAACAGGTCTCCATAGCTTAATCTTCCTCTTCGTCTTCTTCCTCGTTCTCTCTGGTTAATTCGAACACGACAACGAGAGCTAAAACCAGATCCGACATCTTCGGATGTCAATTCCTCAATTTTCAATCTGTTCGATCAAACTAACCTTTGTTTTGTGTAGAATTTGGTTTTTGATAGTAGTACCGCGAGGCTCAGATCGGATAGGCATCAGATCTGTGTAGAGTTTCGTCTTTTTTTTTTGGCAATCTCATGGAATTTCTTTCGTGGCTTCGCAGAATGCTCCTTTGACAGAGCAACAGCAAGCCGCCATTGTGACTCTCTCTCATGCCGTCGCCGATCGCCCCTTTCCTCTCAATTTGGTCAGATTTTCTGCTACTTTCTTTGCTTGTTTAGCTTTTTCGTGTAACACTTGATTTGACCTAGAGCTTCTGGTGAATTGTAGGCCAAAGACCGTACCTCAGGGCCGGAAAATGGCTTGTCCGTCTCCACGAAGGGGAACGCCTTGGGCTTCGAACACTCTGAAGCTACAGAAGCCGTTCTCGTCAATACCAATCAGGTCAGTTTTTTAATATGTTAATCTAGTCACTATCTCATTAGTATGAATTATTGATATTTATCGTGACTCTGTAAATTGGATATTGATTGTGTTGTCTTTCTTTGTCTTTGTGAGAAAACGATAGGTCAGATGTTGCAATTTGGTAATGTTCAGTATAGGAATTTCTTTAAGCTGCATTGTTTGTTTTGGTTTCGTCATAGTGGGATTCAAAATATTTTTTCATAACCTTAAAATTGAGAAAAAAGGACTTAGGTCAAGCTGATGGTGTTTGTGTAGTTAGCTTCCTAATTTCTCATGTTAGGTTTCTCGGTATTATATTTTTCTGCTTTCTTGCAGTTCTACAAATGGTTTACAGATCTTGAATCAGCCATGAAGTCTGAGGTTAGCATTGTTTCGTTTCATTTTTAACCTATTTGCATCTCTTTCTCCCCTTATCAGAGTTTAATAGTCACACTGTTAACTTTCTCTAGACAGAGGAGAAGTATAGGCAGTATGTGAATACATTGACTGGGCGGATACAAACATGTGATGGCATTCTTCGTCAGGTAGATATTAGGTTATTTTAGACGTAAATGCTCTGTTATTGCGGAAGACTCTTACACTGATTATATCATTGGGCGTAAAATGGTTGAGCTTGCTTCTTTGCAGGTGGATGACACTTTAGACTTATTCAATGAATTACAGCTGCAACATCAGGCGGTAGCAACAAAGACAAAAACTCTTCATGATGCATGTGATCGGCTGGTGAGATTTCTTACATTTATCGTCCTTTTTCTATGTGTATTTGTTGCTTATTAATTTTTCTCTTTGGAGGATTTTTATCATCTGTTTGTTTATTTTTAGGGATTGGTATGTATTGGAGGTTTAGGTTATCATTACTGTTTGTTTATTTGTTTTTAATATATTTCTTACTGCCTTGCTGCTTGCTGTTTTGCTTTGAAGAGGTTGAGTAAATTTGAACTTTTCATTCTCTCTTTCTTTTTTTTTTGAAACAAAACTTTTTGGTACCTCATGCTTATGCAACATGAACTTAATCTTGTCATTACCTTTTTCGCTGTATTTTCCTCGGATACTACTTTTTGGTCCAAAGCATTTTTTTGAAGTTCCCATTCTTCTTTTGCAGGTAGTAGAGAAGCAAAGACTAATAGAATTTGCGGAAGCACTTCGAAGCAAGCTCAACTATTTTGATGAATTGGAGAATGTAAGGTTCGAATGCTATCTTGTCTAGAGTATAGACGTTTCCTTAAAAAATATATGTTCAGACGTGTTTACCTGTCCCTTGATATAGAATTTAGATGCCTACGAAACAGATCTAAGTTGATTTGTTTTTAATTACTTAGCGTCTTTAATTTACATATGTTTTTAAGTGGTTTAACTAATGTTGTCATATTATCTGCAATTTTCCTAGCTTAAATAAATAGATTTGGTTATTGAACTTGAAACTTAAATGCAAAAAGGCAGAACGAATTTTCATTAGGTTGTTGTTCCTATTCTCAACATCTAAAAGTATAAAAAGTCGTTGAAATAAAGTAGTTAGTTCTTATCATGACAACATAGTTTAAGTGTGGCTCTCCAACTTTTTGCAGATATCTACCAATTTTTATTCTGCAAATATGAATGTTGTAAATGAGAACTTTCTCCCTCTGCTCAAACGACTTGATGACTGCATATCGTAAGTAGATACCTATTGGAGTTATTAATACTAATTATTATAATGTCAGCTTGAGTTGCATGCCTCAGGGCTTACACATTATTTATTAAAGAGTCGCGACATTAAATTATTTATGCTCGATATTAGGTATGTTGAACACAATCCGCAGTATGCAGAATCCGGTGTTTACTTGCTCAAATTTCGACAACTGCAGGTACAAACATGTAGATAATAGATTAGATGACTAGTATTTTTTTTTTCCTCTTCTTCTTGTAACTAGTAGGAGTTATTTTTGTTTCCAGATATTCAGTAATTTACTTGTTTTGACAGTCTCGAGCCTTGGGCATGATTCGTTCTCACGTACTATCTGTTCTCAAAAGTGCTTCTTCTCAGGTAAAATAATCTACGGGTTGAATTATTTCTCTTTCCTTGTTTTGTGCTGTTTCATTGGGTTGGTGAACCATTGGTAATTCCTCCTCCAAGTACTCATTTTTCCTCTCTTGAATAAAGTCTATAGTTTTTTATAAGAAAGAAAGTCACCATTGCATGTACACATGTTGTAGGCATATAAGATACTGTATATGCCGTTATTATTTCTTATACAAAAGAAAGTCGTTGTTGCATATAGGCTTGTAGACAGATAAGATAGCTGTATATGGCTACTGTTTCCTTCATCAGGTCCAGGCAGCAATCCGAAGTAGTAGTGGCAGCAAAGCATCTCTTGCTGAGGGTGTAGAGGCATCTGTAATATACGTCCGATTCAAGGCAGCAGCAAGTGAGGTAAAGTTTCCTGTTGGCTGGATAATGCTATTGGATAAGTGGGTGTGGGTTGCAGAAGTATTTAGTGGGTGTCTGCCATAGGAAATTGCGAATGCCTTTTTAGGGAATATGTAAATGTTGGATGGAGAGATAGGCTCTTTTCCCCCCTCAACCTGTGAGGTCAAGTAATCTTAGCTGATTATTGGGGTTTTGCAGCTTAAGCCAGTGCTGAAGGAAATTGAAAGCAGATCATCAAGGAAAGAGTATATTCAGCTACTTGTGGAATGTCACAAGCTATATTGTGAACAGAGGCTTTCCTTGGTGAGCTTAGGGTTTACTTTAGTATAAGATAAAGATCCTCTCGGTTGTTTATACTGTTAACACACTTTTTCATTTTATGATGTCCAGGTAAAAGGCATAGTGCATCAGCGAATATCAGAATGTGCAAAGAAAGAAGCCTTGCCAGCATTGACTCGATCTGGATGTGCATATTTAATGCAGGTAACAGAAGCTATCTTTTCTCGTAGATGAAGCTATGTTTTGTTTCTCAGTACTTTGTATACCATATTTCATTTTATATGCTGCATCCTTATGGATTTACTTTTCCCCTTTTAATCGCTATTGCCACGCATGTAGGTCTGTCAGCTTGAGCAGCAACTCTTTGATCATTTTTTTCCATCTTCTTCAGAGGATGTTTCAAGTTTGGCTCCATTAATAGACCCTTTGTAAGTATGGAGGCTGTTATTAATGCCATCAAGGCTCTCATTTTCTCTTGTGAGTCCCTGAGTTAGTAAGCTAGAAATAAGAGCCTGGGATATTTTTTTCAAAGATTTTTGAATGAGAATTATGCGTCCATGTATCAAGCAAGCAGCTCCTATAGATGGATACATTTATATCCGCAGAGAGATTAGTATTGAAGGACAAATTCCAACAATAAGCAAAACAGTAGAGAGAGAGAGAGACAGAGAGAGAGATCCTTCTTCTTGGTTTGATTAGTGAAGGGCCATGTCCTACTTTCATAATCATCAAAATGCTTTTACTCAATATATCTAAGAGGAATGCTAGCAGCACTCTCTTTCTCACTCTCTTTTATACTCTTTGCATTTACTATGTAACATGTGGAATCCACTGTCCCATTTTCTGTTTAAATAAAAATTTATCATATTAGTGGATTCCATATTTCGGATTCTAAATGCAGAGAGTGTAAAAGAGAGTGAGAAAGAGAGTGTTATTTAGCATTCCTCTATATCTAAACAAAGCCAGAGCATTATATGAAACATGACGCTAGTAAGTTAGGAAGCTATAATCAAAATACAAGCTGAAATGTCTTCTTTAAAGTTGTGGTACCTGTCGTATGTTTAGCTTCAGAGGGGATGTTCTCTCGCCAATCAAGTGCTATTTCAAGAGAGGGTTCCAATTTCTTCATCAATGTTTTACATAATCCTCTAATGATAGCTATTTACTTATTTGCAGGTCTACATATTTATACGATACATTGCGGCCCAAATTTATTCATGAAACAAATTTCGATTTTCTTTGTGAACTTGTTGATATTCTCAAAGTTGAAGTCCTGGGGGAACAGCTAAGCAGACGGAGTGAATCCTTAGTTGGATTACGTCCTACATTGCAGAGAATTCTTGCAGATGTTCATGAGCGATTGACTTTCCGTGCTCGAACACATATTCATGATGAGGTGATTCTTTAAATTCTTGAATTTTCCAGCATGGAACTTTGTGTTATTCTTATGTTTTGTCTTTTTATTTGAAACAGTTTGTAATAGAAGGTGATCCTGCAACTTACTTTTATTGTATTTCATTCTTTCTAGATTTTAGTTGGAGATAATCCTGATTTTCTCCACATTAGCATGCGTGTGCTACTTCATTGGGTATTTCAATATTATGAGTTTATTTTATTATGAAGGTGGAAGACTCTTGAGTCCTCATGAATTTTAGGGATGCTTATTGCATGGCAAGAAAATGAACAAGAAAATTGTAATTGGATCTTCTTCATTCTAAATTGTAATAACATGAAAAGACTGAAAATGGTCCTTCCGTTCCTGGTATCTCATTTTGAGTTGCATGCATTATAGTTTCTAGATTATCTGTTTCTGGAGAAACTAAAGTATTTTTCAAGTACGTTTTTGTTTATAGCTCTCTCTTCTTTTTTAGATGGCAAATTATCTTCCTTTGGACGAAGACTTGAATTATCCTGCTAAGCTGGAGCAGTCTGCTGAGAAGAAACCTGAAAATGAAACAGCTTCTGTAAGGCACCTAATGCTACTTAATAATCATGCTGTTCTGTTTGTTTTGTTTTTCTCATTTTTCTTTTATCAAACTGTAGGCCGAAGAAAACGCAGATGTATTCAAGTCATGGTATCCTCCTCTAGAGAAAACACTATCGTGTCTTTCAAAGTTATATCGTTGTTTAGAACCAGCAGTTTTCACTGGTTTGGCACAGGTATTTGAGTAATTGTATAGATGTTTATAAGCTCATTTTCTTGAACAAGAGCTAGTGAGCTACATGCCTATCTTGTTTGTTAAACAATTGGTGGTTTTATGTTTATCAGGAAGCAGTAGAAGTTTGCTCGATGTCTATCCAAGTAAGCATCTTTACCTCACAGTTGCAGAATGTTGATTCTTGCTTAAATTTTAAATGCCGAAGGAAAAAAGAAAAACAGCAGATTTAACCATTTCGTTGTGGTGGCGTGCTTCTTTACTGATGCAGAAAGCGAGCAAGCTCATAACAAAGAGATCGTCACCGATGGATGGGCAGCTTTTTCTCATAAAGCACCTTCTTATCTTGAGGGAGCAGGTGATCCTGTTTTTGACTCTCTGTATCCCTGACAGCATTTTATTAGAATACTTGTCTCGTTACAACTTCATTTTCCTTTTCCAGATTGCACCTTTTGATATTGAGTTTTCAGTGACACACAAGGAACTAGATTTCTCTCACTTGCTGGTTAGTATCTCTGGAGTTAAACCTTTTGTCGAGTTTGTGGGAAACTTAGAATATGTAATTCTTGTATTGTTTTTTGTGCATACTAACTCACAATGCCCTCCTGTTTGCCTGGTTTGGTGAAGTGTTCGTTATTCCTCCCCTTGCTTTATTTAACTGCTTGTGCCTACCTAATTCTAAGTTATAGCTACAACAATTCACTGTCAGATTTATTTTATGGACTCAAATCCACTTATTGTTGTACTAGTAACTTGTAATTACCTTTTTTGGAGTTAATTTGAATTTTTTTATGGGCCATTCTTCATCCCAATTGAGGGTGGATGTACTCTGGATTCTCATTCAAATGTTTCTGTGCTTTATCAAAACTTTTCCAAAGGTTTGTGGTGTTATTCTAGGAGTACTAAAAAAGAAACAGTCTGTAACGTTCTTTTCAGATGAAAATGTCTAGCTAACATTCTAACTGAAAGTTACCTATTATGGAAGGCGCATCTTAGTTGTTATTGTGATTATTTTTTCAGGATCATTTAAGACGGCTTCTTAGAGGTCAGGCCTCTCTATTCGACTGGTCTAGATCTACTTCACTGGCAAGAACTTTATCTCCCAGAGTTTTGGAAAGTCAAATAGATGCCAAGAAGGTTTGTAAAATTTTTGTTGCTGACTATACATCATACTGTTAAGTTTTTTGTCAAGCACACACCCTAGTTTTTTTTTTTTGGAAGGGCATACCCTATATTTTGGAACAATAATATAATTGATAAAGGGCAATATAAATGAGAATTTTTCCCAGTACTATATTAGAGAACCTATGCTCTTACGAAGCCTCCCTTCAAATTTAATTTTTGTTCGGAGAGGGTTTCTTTGGTAGAATATCGTATTCATAACAAGAAAAATAATGTCTGAAAAGTTCAACTAAAGTTGAAGATTTATCAGTCCAGAATTGTGCGAGTATTGTTTTTACACGTCACCACACAATTCTCCTTTTCCTTTATCTGTTCTTTGCAGCATTTAATCTACAATTAAAATATAAACCAAGATAATAATGAATTGGACATCTTAATTCTCTGCTTTTTTATATTATTTTCCTGTTTGCTCTTTCTATTTTTCTGCTAGGAGAATTAAAAATACATAAACACCAATGATATGTCACTATTCGTAAACTGACAAGTGAAAAGTTTACAGGATTTCATTCTATTCGAAAAAATATATACAGAAAAAAAGCTTCAATAATAGCATCTTTCTCTAGTTACGTTTTACTCTTACTAACACATTTTCTTGCAGGAGCTCGAGAAAAGCCTGAAGGCCACTTGTGAGGAGTTCATTATGTCAGTCACCAAGTTAGTTGTGGATCCTATGCTTTCATTTGTCGCTAAGGTTTGCCCCTCCTCTTTAATAGTCATGTTGCTTGAAACTTGTGTACAAAACTTTGCTGGATAGCAGATGAAAGACGTGTAGTTAAACACAATTTAAAGTGCTGTCTGTCCTTCCATCTGTCCTTCCATCCCCAGTTTTCATAATCACCTGGGTTTCAAGAGGGGCAACCAAATCTAAAAGTGGTTTCCTGTGTGTTTTATAGGTTACAGCTGTGAAAGTTGCGTTGTCATCTGGTAACCAGAACCAAAAGCTAGAATCACCTTTGGCCAAGCCTCTCAAGGATCAAGCTTTTGCCACCCCAGATAAGGTGGCCGAACTCATTCAGAAGGTATGTTGGTGTACTTTTGTTCACCTCTTACGAGAGGGGTAAGAAAAAAAAATCTGGCTAAATTTGCGAACATGGAGTTGACATCAACTTATGGGAGTAGAGAAAATAAAGGTGGTGAAATCCAAGGAACCAAAGACTCGCATATACGAGGAAGCTTCTGATAAATCTAACTTGGTTTAGCTTCTGAGTTGATTAGGGAAAATTAAATGGCCCTTTCTTTTTGAGTTCTTGTTTGACCTCTAAATTGACACCAATACTGGTCCTACCAAGCTGATGTCTTAATAATTCTATTTCTGGAACAGGTGAACGCTGCAATTCAACAAGAGTTGCCACTAGTGATGGCAAAGATGAAACTTTATCTGCAGAACCCATCAACGCGAACTATACTATTCAAACCGATAAAGTACGTTCATAAATCACGTCCTGTTGCGATATCAGGAACTGATTTTAGTTCCACCAGTGTCTCTCACTGTGTGTTCCTTTTTACAACGCAGGACAAATATTGTTGAAGCTCATGTACAAATACAATCCCTGCTGAAGTCCGAGTACTCACCTGAAGAGATACAAGGCATCATTAAGATGCCTTCCATACAGGATTTAGAAGCACAACTTGATAAATTCATTTAGGGTGCATGCGCAGCTAATCGAATTGGTAACTCATATAGCCTTATTCGATGATCTCCGAGTTGTAACATTTTAGGCTTGATGAAGAGCAGTAGGAAACTCTGCAATTTCTGAACCTTTGGATAAAAACGATTTATGTATTTTTTTATTCAATTTTTGTCTAGTTATAATGTATCAATTTTGATGTTAAATACTCGATGGATGGTCCTTGCGGCGTCTATCTTCTGAACTCTTGTCTGACGGAGCACTCGTCATTTTATATATGTCGCTTTGGAAAAAGATTCATTTCGTGGTGGGATATGCTGTTTCTGCAAACTAGGCACAAAGCGTACCCAATTTTTAATTTGTTTTCCGTATTAATGCTCCAAATTAGCATTAGGAGTCCGGGACCAACCCATCCAGATTAAGCAGTCCTGTATTGTTATGGTAAATGATGGTTTAACAAGGACATCTTCATTATTATTTGTGCTTGACCCGAAATAATGATAAGAATTTGTAGAGCTTTGGATAGTGCATTAATGACATAATGTCTCACAATTTTATTTTATTATAAAACTGCTTAAAATCTTATATACCACGACGCTAATATCATAGGATGTTTGGCTAATATTATAGGATGTTTGCCTAGTGCTTAAAATTATCTAGTGCTTAAAATTATCTTGTTTTTAATTTGAGGATATTTTGGTCAATTTTTAAGATTGAAATTGTAGATTGATTAAGCAAAAGTATTAAATCTAATACGAAAATATAAATTCAATAAAATAAATAATCAAAAATATAAATTTAATAAAATAAATAATCGAAGATATATTGTTTGAACAAACCTAAAATACGTAAATGACCCATATAAATGTGCGGCCATTGTAATGATAGTTGCCATTTAATGACAAAACCCAGAGTATAAAAAAGGGTAAAGCATGTATTACAAACAATTAATTTCTTAAACAGAGTAATATATCAATCCTCCTGATTTGGCCACGTCCGAGAAGCAAAGGTGCTACCATCCTAATTACTTGGGCTACATCTATTATTTGTTATTTTATTGAAAATTTATTGATTTCTTTAATTTTGTTAGAAGAGATCAAATAAGTTTTTTTTTGTGGTATTAACTTGGTTAAATAGGGTGTAAGATTTACGCGCCAGTGGAAACGTACATTTCATCGGGTTCAAACTTGCGCTTATTTATGTGCGGATGAAGTAGAAGAAAAGTGTGGATGAATTATTAGGACCTCATTTGTCTTTATCCTCAAAATTTGTAAAAATATTTTTGCATAGTTTTTGAAGTAAAAATTTTAAAAACACTCAACACAACTGTCAAAAATTTTTTATTTTTTAAAACAAATATTTTTATCTATTTTAAAAATAAGACCAAACGGCCCCTAGATTTCTCCAAAATCCTACGAATAAAAGTCACAGTTCCATGAAATGAGCCTACTATCTATCTTAAAAAATAAATAATAATAAAATAATAAAAAATAAAAAAAATCAAGGTACGGTCCGTGACATTCCATGGCAGGAGTCAGGACCACCTCCAAACCTGGCTTGTTATCATATCTTGCATTGTAGCCATTGAAGCAATCATCTTCAAAGATCAAACCAAGGTATTGTTTTAAGTACTCTTTACCTAGTAATCTTCCTTTTTCATGAATTTTCTGTGTTCTCTTACTTGGCCAAATCAGACAGTTCTTGAAGTCAATCAGTAGGCCTGTTATAAACTACTGGTAGGAGGGGGAAAAAACACATCAAATGCGCGTAAGAAAATTGAAAACTTTATTACTGATAGAACACAAAGTGGGGAAAAAAAAGGAAAGTTTTATGATACAGTTACTCTGGGAAGATGCCCAGCACTATACCCCTACAAAAAAACTTCATGACATCTTCCCTCTTTCTATGACCCAAAAAAAAAAATCAATATAGAATATACCTGGACTTACCCAAAAAAAAAAAAGCCCTTATAATTACACTGAAAAAAAAGGGTGAAAACCGATGGGCTGAGTTTTTATATCATTCATCAAATGTAAAGGAAATGATATTTAACTTACATCTTCATGTACAGGCAACGCGGTTCGTACTAATTAATCACAGGTCCCACCTTGCACGTTTTCTTCACAAAAATCAGATTGGGACCCACTTGGGACAATCGTTGGGGGGAACCACTGATATGGTACCATGAGAAAATAGGCTGTCATCGCTTTCCTGAATCGTTTCTTGTACTGCTCGGGTGAAATCACGGTTGGGGATGTGTTCTTAGGTCCACCAAGGAAGCCAGAGGTCTTCACCCAAGTTTCAAGGTGTTTGTCCCACGTATATTGTCTCATAAAATCAATGATCCCAAGAATCAGCTCATGGTTTTCCTCGTCCACGCCAACTAATAGCGAGTAGTCCATTACGTCAATCGACTGTTAAGATATCTATGCATCGTTAGTAAAAAGATTGAACAAGGAAAGCATAACAAACTCTAAAACTGCATCTAAGTGTTACAACAAGAACAAGGACGCCAAATTTCAGAAGAGATCTTTAGTGAACAGGACATAACTACAATCCCCCCTTCAATTTGTCCAAAGAATACTGAACCCAGCAGAATATTCAAGGAATACTCTCCATTTTTTCCCCTTCCTCGGAGAGGGGAGGGAGCATGGGAGGGAACCAAATTTAGTCATCCTTGGAAAATGAAACACAAATAATGACGCATAAATAGATGACAAATGACATATATTTAAAGTATTACTCCAACTCCCCTGCTAGAATTATAACTATTAAACTAAGTTCCACCACCGGATGCATTCACAGTCTTTGCTCTCGTAGCTCAAGTAAAGGTTTGAGTAATTATGTGAAAAGTCTAATTCTAATATGTCATAATAGCAACATCAAGACAGGCAGTCAAATCCAACTTACAGCAAGGAATGATGTATCATTCCAGACAGCTCTCTCTAACAGCCGCTTTGCCTTGTTCCCTACAAAAATTGGAGAAGTTGGCATTGCTTCAATCAGGTTCTGATCCAGCAGAACCTTATTGCTTCCGCTTGTATCTGGATTATATCGTGATCGAGAAGACCCTTTCAGATCATATAGCCGGGTAACATTCCGCCTGAACAAAAGATTCTCCATGACCAAAACATCCATCTTGGCTTCTTTCCCCCCCTTAACATGCTTTGAAGAAACCTTCAAACAACAAAATAAAGACAAAATTGCAATTAGTAATAAACCAGAGTCATGGATCTCCATTGAGCTTTCATGACAGATGAACATAAGCTACATAAAACGAGAAGGATCCAAAATAAGATTTTTAATAGATAACAATAAAGGGAAAAAAAAATAGTGCTAGAGTATATGGACGTACGTCGTCAAAATTCCTTTTTCTGAAATCCTTATTAGGAAAAAAAAAATTATAATAAAAAAACTAAAAACTTCAATACAAGGTAAATATGTTTCAAGTAGCAAGCCAAAATGTATACTGGTCTTGAACCAAATTACTCTGGACTCATTACCAGCTCAAATGAGTACAACATTAACCAAAAATACCTGATAAATACCAAGAATCTTGGCCAAGCAAGTTGGACTCCCAGTACTGATTGACTCGGACAAATACGTGAAATAAGCAGGTCCAAACTTGATAAAAGACTCCAACTCTGTCTTTGTAACCTGCTTTATAATAAATCGATCATCCAAAGTTTTTGCAAAGAAAACATTGCTTTTGCCACCCTGGGCACCCCACTTCTTACAGCGGCTAAGAGATCGTACAAAATCTAATTCAGAAGGACAACATATCCTCCTTAAAGCCTCAAAGCGCTTTGCATAGTAACAAGTGACCATATACTTCACCTTCCCAAGAGGGCCATCATCTGTAAAAGAAATTCTAGCATGCAGGTCCTTTGAATAGAGAAGTGGGTCAACAGACTGAGAGCTACGTGATCCAGAAGTGGATAATATACTTTCATCACCAGAACCAAAACTTCTGTAGGTGTCAGCAACTGACTCATCGAAAGAGTTGAGTGAGAGCAGAATAAGTGAATCAAAAAGTGGCAAAGAGACTGAAGTATCTCCAGCATCTTTTGGCTTCTCAGATTCAGACATCTGCACATGATACTCTGACGAAACAAGTGTATATGCTATAATACTAGTGGGTTCATCATCATAAACAGGGACAACAGTGTCATTAATACCAACAGGCAGAAGCAGCCTGGCACCACTTTGCCGTTCCAATTCTCGAAAGAGTGAAACATAGACAGGATTGTAATCACCAATGTAAAGCTTTTGAACACCCAAAGATAAATTCTTGTTGACTGAAATATTGAAGTTTGAAAAAGGCATGCTTGCTAAGCTTGTGGAGTCTTCTACATTATCGAGACTCTTAAAAGGCATGGCAGACCCAACAGAACGAGTTGCCTCAATCTTGCCTTGGTCCAAAGTAGGATTTTCCAGTTTCTGATTTGTTGAAACTGAATTTACTACAGTTGAATCAGCAGAAGAATAGCCATCCTCCTTAGGTGTTATACTAGTTGGGTATTCACCGGTCCATGCAGCATCAAGGGTATCAGACAGATCTGCCACTATAGGATACTCCCCGTCTGAATGGGCCCTCCTTACTACCTTTCCAGTTTCCAGTGGATCAGATTTTTTGTTGATAATTGCACCAGAAGAAAGGCATACCTCATCCTCATTCCGATTACTCTGGTCCAAGCCAATTTCATTTCCGCTCTGCGCTCCACCTGGCTGTAAAAGTTGTCTGGTATTCCCTTGTTGATCAAGAATAACATCAGGCTTTGTTTCTAAAAGCAAGGAATCACAACTACTAAAGCTTTTAACTGGTTTTGCCGTGACACCCATCTCAGTAATCTTCTCCATGGAACTGACAGATTTTTCCTTAAGTTTTGAGGAGGGACTGCTCAAGCTTTCTTGGAGGTTATTGCTATTCAAACTGGCGGCATGTATCAAACGTTGGTCCCAAACATACGAATGAAAAAGTATCTGTCTCCGCAATTTATTTATATCAAGAATATCAATTGCCAGCTGGCCTGCTTTTACTTCCCTGAACCATGCCTTTTGCAATGATTCCTACAGAATGCCAGTCACCAATAAGAAATAAATAACGGCACATACCGGACTTCCTATTTAGACAAAAGGGATATAGACAAAAATACATAAACAGGTTAAACTCTAAGCAGAAGGGAGCCAAAAATTGTCTGCCAGGTCGTACATTACAGGATAGACCTATTTTCTTGCGTGTCATTTGTGGCAACTAAGATCTGCTGTAAATTGTAATAGATTAAATAAAATGTCTGGTAGCTGAAGAATACGTTGATCATACAATAATATCTGTAGATAAAATACTTCAGGTCCCCTAAAATTATTGTATGATATTGTTCCTAATCGTGATTTTTATGCAGTCAATTCATTATGCGTTTCACAAGAAATAAAAGGGTTCCCTCGTACAAATCTGGGTCAGATTTCTCTTTACCTCGAATTCCTTTTTCTCCTTTTGTAGCATTCCCTCAATCTCTGCAATTCGCTGCCTCGATTCAAGTGCTCTTGCATCCTGTGAACCCACAGCAGACGTCTTCTGCAAAATCTGATGAAGAGCATTCTGCACTTCAGTAAACAGGAGTTCTGCCTGTTTACGCACCTGTTAGACAACATCAATGATGACATAGGCATTTACTAACACAAAACTAATCACTATACGGAAGAAATTCATTGATTGTAATCAATGCACCTCATTTGCTTCTTTTTGTATCCACTCCTGATCATCATTGTAAAATTCTAGTTTGGGAGGTGGAAGATAAACAGAGTGCAGATCAATAGGTTTGTAGCGAAAGCAAGCAACCATTCTTCCAAAGCTGTAAAACGTAAAAGCAATAAAACACAAGACAGTAAAATAAATTATTCCAGCTAAATTTCTGAGCTCTTCACAGAGCTAGTTAGCCCAGAAGCAAAGCAAAATGAGCTATTTAAGGGGAAAAAACATTAATAAGATAATATTTCCTAAATACGTGGACATGAAAATAGTACTAAGAAAAATTTACAAACTTTATATTTAAAACTTGTGTGCGCATACGAAACAGTTTGCATCTAAAATACACCAGCCACCAACAGCATCCCGAACCCCCAAGCCCCACCAAACCAAAACAAAAAAAGAGAAAAGTAAGAAACAAATCCTAAGCTCATGTAATACACCAACGTTCTTCTCAATGGGGGAGCATACCCGTAAAACCGGAGGCAATCTCTGTGAAGAGAATGACCACAACTGGCAACCCTGCTGGCTGCTGCATGATTTGAAAAGCTTAGCTCCAGAAATTTTCCAAAAGACAAACCCCATGCAGCATCAGACATTACTACTCTTCGAGTGGCTGGAGGGAAGCCATTGGTTTGAGGACACTTTAAGCACCGGTGCCACATCCAGATTTTACCTTCCTTTTCCCCCGGTAGGAGAAACTCCAAAAGTTTCTTAACAGATATTGTGAGGCTCCCTTGTCTATGAGTATAACAATGCACATGTGCTTCGGATGGCATGCCACATGAACGACAATGATAACTCTGGTAATAATGAACAAAAACTTAGTTGCAACTTTTCTCATGCAACTAACAAGAGTTAATTATTATTATTATTGTTATTATTATTATTATTATTATTAATGTTATTATATATATATAGAGAGAGAGAGAGAGACTCTAGCAAGAGAAGAATTTAACATGGGTTAAAAAGGGAAATGATTAAGAAAGAAAGGATTACCTGATCAAACAAGTGATCACGTAAAAAACGTCCCAAAGGTTTATCAAAGTTCCCATAGTATTTAATTCGAAAAAGATGGGATTGCTCACACACAGTTCCTTTCCAAACACAACGTGTTGATAAGAAGACCAAAATGCTTTGATGGTCTGAAGGAGAGGGAGGAAACTCTTCCCTGAAAGGTTCCACCGCCTCATTGTGATCATTTTTATTTTGTTTAAAAGATGCCAGCTTAAGAATTCCTTGGTGATTTGCAACCAATGCATTGCAATCTACATGACTAGAGCCGCCACATTGTCCAATATGCCCCGAGGCATTGTCCAAAGCATCAGAAATTAAGCTAGAATCCACCACGGATTCCCCAGTGTTAGATATCTTACCCTGAGATAGATTTTCAGAACCCAAAGTAATCGTATTCTTCGAGACACCAACAGGAAAAAGTTGATTACTGAAGCAAGCCGAGTTATTGTGTTCCAAAGGGGGCAAAGAAGAAGTAGATACTGTAGGTTTGGGAGACTGTTGAGGAGCTACACGACAACAGGACTCCTCTGCTTCCAATTTCAAAACTGGGTTACAGTTGCTAGATAAGACCTCCTGTAAAATGGTGCCTTTGTTGGATTTCTCCGTTTCAGTAGCAACTTCAGTATCCAGATGTTTTGCAGAAGCTGGGATACTATAACCAGCTACAATGGAAATGGACCTGTCAAAACTTGATGGCTTATCAGGTAATGCAACATTTATCGGAGACCTCAGAGGGAGTTCTGGAAGTGTAGCACCTTCATCAGCAAGAAATGATGTCTCCAAAGCCAAGTGATAAGCTGCAAAAACTCCATATTGAGCAACATGTTTCACCTTCTTTAACTCATCCCCACTAGCACCTTTAAGCAGAATCTGAAACGAGGTCAAACAAAACATCCATTTCAAAACTCTACATTTCCTGCAAAGATCAGTGACAAGAAAACAAGAAGCAAGATACTGAGACCCCGCATTGTATGGGTTCCCAAGAACATCCCAACTTTGACTTCACAATCAACAATCTTATTTACATGAGCAATTTGTTTCCGTAGTCTACATGGGAAATCTAAAATAACCAAAAAGCTACTTTAAAGAGATAGCTCAAGAAAAATTATAATTTTATATATATATATATATATATATATATATATATATATATATATATATATATATATTTATGTATATTTATGTATGTATATTAGCCAATACATCCAAAATTACCAAAACTAGTCAAAAGAAAAAGAACTTAACTGTTCTTTTGTCATGTGAATGTAATGCAGGACTTACCGTACAACCCAATGGTTTTGGGCACCCCTCGAAGAACATTAGATTCTTTGTTAGCTTCTTCCCACCTTGCCCTGCACTGCCATGCTCTTCAAGTAATTTCTCTACATGGAACATATCACAATGGCCCAGTTTTGGTGATGTGAGATGATCAATGGAAGATACTATCTGTGCCCCTGTGCACCGGGATATGCGCTCTAAAAGTGGCCTCTTAATATTCAAAACAAGCGATATGTTCTTTGCAAGAAGGTACTCTTGGGCATACCGAGACACTGACTTCTCTACCAAAAGAACATCAGGGTGATGAGCATCAATCTTAGCAACTGCCATCTTCAAATGGTCCATTTCCTGATTAAGAAAGTGGGGGTTACAAAGATCATGAGGACTAGACACCCCAAAAAAAAGGCCTTACTGAAGAATAGGGATATTTTCTTCATTACATTCCTCATGGAAGCTGCAAAGATGCTACATTTAGCTAAACAAAATAACCTAAAAAGAAGGACGAGGTAACAAGTAAAACCTGCTGCAACAAAGTATCAAAACTGGACAAGAGGTTAGAAACACGCTGATACTCCAAAGCTCCACCAAGAATAAGAAAACGCGGTTTCTTTATCCTTGTTGTCATTCGCCGATGGGCCACATTTTTCTTACATACGACTCCTTTGACCACCATGCTAGAAAAATGAAATATAATCAGCATAACAAAAGTAGGTAGATAGAAAAAGAACATGTAAACAAAATTAAGCCTTCTGCATTTCCATTCACCCTACAAACAGCCAGTTTCCTCAACTTGCAAATAAAGAGTTTAATCAGTCAAGTACTAGGGTATAGGGGTCACCATTATTAACCAGGTCCAGATATAGGACAAAATAATCACAGTCCATGGCCTGAAAATATGAGCCGTGTGTGCAGTTTACAAGTAAACTAAAGTAGTTGAAATCAATGCAGCTTAGCAAAATTACCTCTCACTGCGACGACCACACGCTGTGCATTTAACCTTTACATATCCCCCGGGATCCATCCCTCCGCTTTTGCTCATATCTGGCTTAAGAAGAGTGGCAGCTTCCCATGATAAAGATGTCACTATCTCCAACCAACTCTCTTTGTCATCTTCATCATCTACAGGAAGGTTTTCAACCTGCAAAAGCTGAGCTACCAATGCTCTAAAATGCCCCTCCACCACATTCTTCATGGCATGTCTGTGCTCCTCACTTGTCTTCTCCCTACTACGGTACTCCCCACTTCCAAAGCTGTTTGAAGAGCGTAAATACCCCCATTCTCCTGTAGCACCACTCTCCTCCTCCTCATCATCTAATAAGACAGCTTCTCTGTCATCCTCTTCATCCTCTGGCTCTGGAGGGATCCAAAGGAGTCCGTTGTTCTCAAAATCTACAGGCTCAGCATTAGCGCTTTCCATATGATATGAAGGAGCTTCACGTTCATCACGCTTATGTTGTTCATCATCTTCTTTCCCAACTTTTTCAGCTTCCACCACACGTTGTACATCATTATTCTCAGGTACAGCTGAGCAACTCAAATTTTTATCCTCACTGTTATCTTCGTCAGGATGTACATTATGTGGCCTGTAGACCTGATCAATCTCATCAGCACTAATTGCACCATAATAACCATCCGCTGGGGAGAAATGTCTTGTTTCTGAATCTGAATGATAAAGACCATAATCATCATCCTCATCATCACTCCTGAAGCAGAGGATAAGCAAGAAATCAACCACAGACTACAACGTAGAAGCATCAAAATGTAGAAAGATGAAATCAGTTGTTTAAAACTAAATTACCTAAAAATGATAGACGACCTTACCATCAGAAGTCTAAATGTCGTGGCAAGGTAGAATAAGCATGAAGAGGGGACAAATAAGATAAATCAAACAGGCAAAGTTGCTTCTCGTATAAGAGGTCTCAACAGATAAAATTTGCACTCTTCTCACACCCTCGTTTTATGTCTAACTCTATTCTTGAATAGAAGTCAAATGTAATACCAGCATAATTTATAAGAAACCATGTGCAGAACTATAAATATGAAGCTTTCACACACCACGCATTGTATTATCAGAGGAGGAATGACATGACCTACCTATTACTGCAAAAGCTGTATTGTTTGGGCAGTGAATCCTCCATGACTGCGTTAAGATTCGTGCTCCTCTGAGATGCTATGTTCCCTTCCTGAACTGTAGCTGAATCCGTTTGGGCAGAATGATGAGGGCTAAAACTAGATGGAACATGCTGGTAAGGACCAGTCGAGTAAGGTGTTGAACCAACAGCGCTGCTTCCACTTTGGCAGGTGCTGCTGGATTTTGTGCTGGCCAAGCTTATTGCTGATGGCGATGGACTAAGCCCAGGGCTGGTACCACTCGGTTGTGCACCAGCCCCATCGTCAACCGTTGCTATCCCCTGCTCCCATTGCTTGTAGCAGTAACTACAGACCCTAATCCTCTCACCATCTTCACGTCCAGTCCTGGGACTTCTGGGCTCATTTGACAGAGCGGGAATAAAGTTGGCCGTACATTTGGCGCAGAAAACTCGGCCACAAAGTCGACAGTGATGCCTTCGGTTAAATACTGTGAACTGAGAATCACACTCGTAGCACACCCTACAGCTCTGATCGGGCATCCAAAAGTCCCTGGAAACATTCACCGGCTCGGACCTCCGAGGGATCCAGGACATCACTATATCAACTAGTTCAGACAGTTTGTTATCCGGGGTGCCCATCGAAAACAATCCCGCCCAATCTCAGTCATCATGAACGGGTCATCGGCCACTCCGGGGAAGAAATCCCCTCTTCAAATCACCTCAAGGACCTAGCATTTATGGTTTATCAAAACCACAAAAGTGGACATTAAAAGATTGAGAAACCCAACAAATCCAAAACCCATTTCTGAACTCGAAGAATCAAATAACTGAAAAATTACCCAGAACGCATTGGACTTTAATTTTACTCCAAAATTCATTAAAAAAACATGAGATTCAATTCAGAGCTTACAGAGTTGATATGCATGAAATTTCATTATGCACAATCAAAATTCATACCCTAAAAAAAAAAAAAGGCGCTTAACTTAACTTAACTTGACTTAGCTTTTATTGAAATCTATGCAGGAAATGATTATCGAAATATCTAAAACAGAATTTACAATTGAAAAGTACCTGAGAAGTGAATCTTGAAGTCGAGAATATCCGAACCAAACACCCAACCAAGATTCAGCAATTTTCCGCGGCAAATATCAGCCACTAGAGTGAAATTCAGTATCGGAGTAGTTCGTACAGTGGGTTTAATCCCAAATCCACTAAAACATGCACTGAAAGAAAAATTCCCGAGAATTTTATCAGAAAACTTCAATTAAGTTGCTATCGAATAAATTGAAAAAATTTGAAACTTGTTTGAAATTAAAAGAAGAAGAAAAAAAAAGTTTCCACACACAAGTGACGAAAGCAGAATTGAAAAATGACACCGAAGCACCAAAAAAAAAAAAACCCTAAAAATCAACAGACGAACGCACAGAATCTTCATTGGATCCCACCAAACTTTCCCGTGACTCATCTGGTCTCATTTCAGAGAATCGAAAGCACAGCCGCACAGGAATCAGATATCTCCTCCACAATTCATACGTTTATTCAAAATAAAATAAAATAACAATAATAATAATAATGAAAATACAAAAAAAAGACGATTTTTTTGACACGTACTTTATTTGTGTATACACACATATTTGTATATGTGTATATGCATGTATAGTATATATATAATTATGCTGTATAAAACAGAAAAATATGTTATATAAACCACAAAAAAAAAGAGGATAAAGGAAAATAATGAAGCACCTGTAAAGACTTCACCTGAAATCTGGCAATTTGCAGTTTTACTTGTATTGTTGAATATTAATCAACTCAGAAATAAGTACAAAAATTATCAGAACTTGTATTAAGTAAAAATAAAAAATGTTCTAAGCAACTGTATCGTTGAATATTCAACTGATTTTACCAAAAAAGTACAAAACTTTACATATGTACGTGTGTGTATATATCTATATATATATATATATATATAATTCAGTTGAGTAAAAATCTTCTTAAATGGAAATTTTACATATAATTTTAGTTGAGCTAATTAAGAGATTGTTGGGTTAAAAGTGGCATAAACAACAAAATTAGTTATAAACAGTGTAAATCTTTCACATACTACAATAAAAAAATTTATTACAGTGTAAAGTTTTCACATGTTACAATAAAAATGATTTTCATTAATGATTTTTACCACTAACCAAACACCTTATAAAATAATAAAAATAAACAAGAGATTTCACTTGTTCCTTTTTCTTTTTCCAAATTGGCTACTTAAATAAGTATCTTCTAAGCTACTTACGGAAATTTCACATTTTTTGAGAGGAAAAAATGAATTCTTTCTTCCATTAAAAAAATAAATATTTCTTTCCATAAACACAGAATTTGTTTGCCGCCATTTAGAAAAAGGTTCTTTTTTTTTTTGTGGGAAAATGGTTCTTTATTTATTGGAACCACACGAGTGCGTGCCTCGTGATAATTTGTATTATGATTTTATTTTTAAAAAATCATGATTTTATATGAAAATTGTATTCTTGTTTTTATTTTCCCTTTTTTTTTTTTTGCCATGTCAAGGTTTTTTCTTTTTAAGAAAGCGACGTGCGCAATCAAGTCTCAACTTTCAAGCTACATTTTCGTTTCAGATCAAAGAAAAAAAAGCTACATTCTCGTAATTATTAAAAAAAAAGTACATTATTTTATTGTAATTTGTGAATTTTTCTCTTGCCTTGCCAGGTACTTTTTTGAACAGGAGGCAATGAAATTGAAACTCTTTACTAAAGCATAAAAATTAGAGGTATAGATTTATTTATCACAAGCCACGAACACAATGTTATTGTAAAAAAAAAAATAAAAAAGTTATGTCTTGTTTGGTTTATAAATTTGAATTAAAATTTAAATAAAAATTTGAAATTATTATTTTTTGTGGCAGAAAATATTGTAACAAAATAGGTTATTTGTGAAGCAAACAAGAGCTTAAATGTATAGAAATGTACAACAGAAACTTATAATGGACTTTTTTTTATGCCTTTCATTTTCTAAAAAGTATACCAAATATTTTGAAGTCTTGTTTTATTTATAAATAGATTATATTTAATACTTAAATCTATACTTTTTTTGGGTTAATGCTCTATTTTCACGTTAAAAAAAAGTATGCAAAATAACATCAAAAAGACAAAAAGAATTAAAAAAGGTAAAAAAAAAAAAAAAACACAGACAAACAAACAAGAAAAATGTAAATAACCGGCCCAAAATGTTTTATTCCCATTGCTCACATTTAGAATTTCTAAACTCTTTTTCCCTCCTCTTTAAAGTTATTTTTGGACATTTTTGAGATCAAAATCAAGTATTGACTGGAATGAGAAGTAAAAAAAGTGAACACTTGATTTTTACTTCTGAGGGCTATCGTCTTTCAAACCATCGATTCCTCTAAAATCTCTCAGTTCTTACGTTCTTTAGATTACTTAATATTATAAAAGTAAACAATATGCCAAGTTTCAAATTCACTTCCTCACCACTATTTCTAGCATTATCTAAAGGCTATCATGTTTAATTTGTACCAAATCTTGCTTTAGAGTGGAATTTTTAATGGGATTAGCTTTTGTAATTTTTTTAAATTGTAATTTATTTGAACGTGCGGAAGGATTTTGTAATTTTTCCTTAAAAATGCAAATAGACTTTTTCCCCATGCAAAAAGAGGGAAAAAAAAGTATTAATCAAATAATATTTACTAGAAAAAATTTAAAAATTAAAAGGTAATTATTATTCACTTTTTTTACATGCGACTATTTTTTTTGGATGGGAAATGTGACAATATGATTTTGAAGTATATGAAATTTAATAATAGAGAAGATAATAATCAGTTACTTGAAGTAAAAGTATCATCATTTCGTATTATTGCATTTGTTGGTGAAATTTATAAAATAACATAATGAAATTCTCGTGCAATGATCATAAATATTAATGTAACTTCTTTTTTTTTTCCTCAATCTTTTTCTAAATACATGTTATTCAAAAAAAAGTCATAATCAACAAAAGAGGAGTGAGGAATACAAAACAAAACAAATTTGCAATGGCTTTTTATTGTAAGAGAAAGTTGAAAATGGCTTCACATAATAGTCTTCTTGTTTAAGATTTGCTCCCCAGGAATAACCATCCTCTCAAGAGTCATGACTGGATAAGGAAGACAGCTAGTAAAATACTTTAATAAAATAAATAAATAAATAAATAATTATAATCAAATAATAATAATGCGAGTCCCAACTTGATTGTATTATACATTATATTATTAAAAAAGAAAAGAAAAGCAGTCCAACTTTGCGTATTATTAAAAAAAAAAAAAAAAAAAAAAAAAAAAAGAGAAATCCCAACTTTTCTATGGATAAAACCAAGACCTTCTACGAGCATGCATACCCACAAAAGTCACTCAATTGTCTCTCCATTGAACCCAACATACACATTATTGAAAATACCATGATCAAAAGCTCAATACCCTAATAAAAGAATGTTTAACATAAACTTTTTTTTTAACATAAAATAACACATCTAACTTTCCTATGTTTTTGTTCTTTTTTTTTTCCTCTAAAGGGAAGATAAATTTGAAAGAAAAGAAAAGGACAAAAAAAAATCTACTAACCTAGTAACTTTAGCATACTAGTCCTAGAGACATGGACAAGGGTAAAAATGAATTCATATTTTTGGCTTCAATTCTTTGGAAGTGGGGGAAATGTTGTGCCCTTCTTCTGCTGGTTTGGCAGCCACAACACATTTGTTGTTAACCACAATGTTGCTTTCTGTGTTGCCATTTGAGGACATATGATGAATCCCATGTCTCTTGCAGTCGTCGACAAGCGATGCTGATAACAATGATGACGACGACGATGATTCCTTTTCCTTCCTGGTCGGTATGGAAGATACAAGACCAACCGGCATGAGGCAGAGACCTTTGGTTTGGAGATGTTGCATGGCTTGTGTCACATTGGACTCCATCAGCTTCACAAGCTCTCTCTCGAAGGCGATTTCGTCAGAAGGGAAAGCAATGTCGGCTACTTGACCGGACGATGGCGAGAGTAACATTCCATTACCACCCTGACATTGTAAAAAAAAATTATCACATTGCGAGAACTATCAGAAAGAAAGGAGGGAGAAAGTGTCCTTAGTGTTGTTAGAAGGTAAACTTTTAGTGTTCTAATCAATATTATCATTTTTTTTTTTTTTGTATTTGGTATTGTTGCCTCTCAACATATAGTATATTTGCAATTTATCCTCGAATTATAATTTTGACAAATTGCTCCCTAAATTTACAAATTTATAACAAATCAACCCCTATTGACATGTAATTTATACATGAATAATTCATTACTAATATAAAAATGACCATTTATGTCAATAATAAATTATGCATGCTTAATATTACATGTCAATTGGGGTGATTCGCTATAAATTTAAAAGTTCAGAAGTAATTTGTCAAAACTGAAAGTTTAGAGGGTAAATTGTAAATGTGTGACAAGTCGAGAATAACAGTGTCAAATACTTTTTTTTGGAGAAACATCATTCATTTGGATTTAATACACTAAAGGGTGGCTGTATTGCTTACCTCAACAGCATCAGCTACTCCAAGCCTGCTTGTGCTAAGAACCTGCCAAATTTTCCACCACGGTAACCGAAAGCTTTGAAACTAAACAGCGGATACCTTCATTTGTATACTTTGTATTTAAAAAAAAATAAAAAAAAAAATTGTATCTTCTATTTTAGGTTGTGTCAAACTTAACTTTCAAATTTCCAATTTATGCTCAATTTTTATCTTTTCTAGATCATTGTCAATTCCTGACATTTGGCTATATTTTAATGGTTAAAATCAACTTTTAACTAAAAAAGAATGCAGGATTTGACATAAATTTAAAATGTGAAGGTATTAATTTAACACAATATCAAATAGAACCTTCAAACAAAGCAGTAGTTTTCAAAAATTCTCTTTTGGTTTATAGGTGTGAACAGCAATGTAAATTTTTGTGAGATAAAAAACTATAACAAAATGGTTTGAACTGTAATTTAAACCTATGAAACAAACCAACAATCAGTTGCTAGTTCTTTTTCGAGTGTGCCAAAATTTTCAAACAATGGTCACTGCCCTTTCTATATAGTCAAAACAAGAGGACAATATTTGTTTTCGTAGCATCCTAGAATCTTTTATTTTAGAATTACTTTTAGCATACCTTCACTTGAAGCTGGAGAAATTTCACATATTCAATGATCTCATCAAGCATGGATGCCTTGTCAGTCTGCAAAACCAAAGATCATACATGATAGTCAAATGAGCATAATTGATATCTCATGTGAAAATACATGGTGCAAGCTAACCAAAAGAAAAACACACCTTGTTTGGATTTGGTAGAAGTTCTTGCAGGTTTTTCATGCGGTCAGCAATTTTTTCTCTCCGAAGCTGCAAATGAGGAATAAAAAGAAAAGACCAAGAAAATCTCAATATTCTAATTAGTAATTTCCTTTTGATGAACTTCAAAAAATTCAGATTTTGGCAGTCTATTTGAGATGATTGATCCGACTAACCCTTTCGGCAATACTATGCGGATCGGTGGCCTGGCCCCGCCGAGCCCTGACACGGGGCTTTCCGGACCCATTAGATTCACCAGGAGGAGCAGTTGATGCAGTCTGTGACAGCAAAAAACACAAGCCTTCTTTAGATGCTTGATAGGATTTCCTACTCCAATTTTTTTTAAACAAATAATGAAACTTAATTTAAGTATCAATCAACATTTGAGACTATGATGTAGGAAAATTTAGCTGTTAAAAAACGTTTTTGTATTTGCAATGTCATGTGTTGTATGAGTTTAATAATTATAACTTCATTGTTTTATAGGGTATAAATACCCTCATTAGTTATTGTTACGACGGACTTGAACACTAAGATATTGAAATCAAGTTGTTTTCGTCTCTTATTTTTTGGAGTATGGATTTGGCTTGATTTTTCCAAATCCGCTACATCACTTCACAGGTTTAAAAAAAAATAAAGGATGACCTTTACCGTATACAGGATACAAGTGTGAGAATAACAAGCACCTGTGATAGAGACTTCAATCCAGCCATTGTCCTTGTCATCTGGGGACTAGACACAAAAGAAGATGAAGGATAATTTGGCAGGCCATATGTACCCTGTGTTTCATGTTAAACAAAAATGTAATACCATATCATATACATACACAAATATAATCATATATATAGGTGGTTTTGTTGAACTTGAACTAAGTTCTATAAAGAACTAATATTACCTTTGAAGAGAGTGGCGCAGACAAGTCACTTGAATGGCTTTCCATTGCATAGAAATCATTATCAGCATATTCTCCTCCTTGGAGACCAAAACCTACAACACTATCTTGGCCCACCATACCAGGAGACAAAGGAGAAACACCCTCAAAAGGAGGTGGAAGAGGACTCAAATGCGGGATCGGAGAAAGGGTTTGAAAATCGGCTTGGAAACTCGGAAAATTAGATGGTTCAAGAGCATTGTTGCATTGCATATGTCCAAGTCCGACCTCAGGGAATGGGAGAGAAGAGCTCGAAATATCGCCATTTGCGGGAATATTAGCCATGTGATCATATTGCCAATCTGCAAGGTTTGTAACTCCTGAAAAGAAGTTGTTTTGATCATCTTCTTGCACCTGAGCCCCTCCTGAATGAAAACCAGCGTTGATACCAAAATCGGGTTCCGAACCAAGAACAGCCGACGAAGCATCTTGGGCGGCTAAACTCTCAGTACTGCCATTTGAGTTGTTGGAATTGATCATGCTCGTGTGTGAATTGTTGTTGACATCTTCATTGATTCCAACCGAACCGAGAAACAATCCGTTTAGTTGACCCGATTCGCCACATAAATCGGACGATCTTTGCTTGAGATCTATATCTGACAATGTTGGAGAGTAGAAGAAGTGATCTAAATATTCATACTCATCCATTTCTTGGCAGTGAATGGTTTCGAGGACAAGTAGGGTAATACAGAAATCTATAAGATGAAATTCTGCTGATATTCTCCTTGAGTACACCTATAGTTTACCAAAAATAAAAAATAAAATTAGAGACATAATTAGCTAAATAATATTAATCATATTTCAAATGCTTAAATTGACATGAAGGCAGAATAACAAAACCATCTTGTACACATTTCAACACCCATTTCAAAGTTTCAACCTTTTGGTTTTCCAAAAGCTAAAATGATAGCTATTTTAATAATAACAAAAATAAGACTGAAAAAACTTGTGAATTGTAAATTAGTGAAAAAGGGCACAAAAGAAATCTGATAATTCCACAAGCAGTGCTGAAGCAAGGGACAATGGAATTCAAAGGCTGGCCAGAATATAATTATAATTATAATCACTACAAAATATGACTGAGACTGGAAATTTAAAATGAATATAATTAGCTTAATAATATTATATTTAAAATGAATATGCCATGAAAGACTTGTAATTTGATGGTAACAATTTATATTTAAAAAATATCAACATAAAAGAAACAAGTGAGAGCCAGTTAACAACAAAACCATGCAAATTAACAAAAAAAAACAAAAACAAAAACAAGTGAACAGCTAACGTGAAAACTTACTTGAGGAAGAATTTAGACGTTACTTCTCAAGAGCTAATTGCTTGCGATTAAGCGAGTGAATAATAAAGATTAGCTTAATAGAACAAGGAATAAGCCAAGAGAGGGTATTAATTAAACTCAAATCAAAATTTGAGCATCAAAAAATTGGCTGAAAAACTCCTCAAAAAAAAAAAAAGGTTAAAAAAGAGCTGCTTAAAGCCACTCAGTGGAGGTTCAACGGTTGGCTTAGGCCTCCTCAAAATTAGGAAACCCCTCTAACTAATTATCCATAAAAGTCTCAATCGGTTGAAATTAATCCTATCAATTAGGCCTCAACTTAATCCTGATAATTATTTTTTTTCAAATCTGACTTTTAATATTTTGGTATATGCTTTCTCACACAAAAAGATATCTTTTGGATTTCAAAAGTATTATTTTGGTATAGTGTTTAACTTATAAAACTATTTATTAAATAAAAAAAAAAACAGTAATGAATGTTGGATGTTTTCCTCGTAGTGGACAATGTAGAACACGAATTAATACATATTTATTTGTTGCCACTCGACTAAATCCTAATCTTAAATTAATGTAATCTACTGAAAATAACAAAAAAAGCTTATTTAAAAAAACGACAAAAGTAGTTGCAGAATAGTCTAATATTAAAACCACATATAACTTAATTAAAGCTGAAGAATTCACATCTCCACTCCAAGTCTAAAAACTAAAAAAAAAACAAAAACAAAAAGTGCATTAAAAAGGAAATTTATGAAGTGTCTTGAAATTGTCTTTCCACTCATATGTTTGAAAGCCAATGTCTAACTTCTTTTATTTTATTTTCTTTCTTTTTTTTTTAATAGTAAAGTTTAACTTCTTTCGTGGCAATTATCCAATGGGATTAACGAAACCCTTTTGGGTCTGTTTGGTGCATTAGATAGGATAGTCTTAGATGATTGTATTAGATTGTAGTGGAAAAAATAGGATAGGATATAAGGCCTGTTTGTAAAAAAAATTCAAAAAGTAGGTCAAATTGTAACTTTTTAAAATTACAGGAGTAAAATATAATTATTAAAATTTTTTTCTATTACATAAAAATTACATTTTGACCCCTTTTGGAAAATTATAATTTGACCTTAAATTTTATAAATTTTGGCAAATAGGCCTTTGAAGATTTTTTCAATGTACAAAGGATATATTTAATCCCATGCTTTAGCAAGGGATTACACAATCCTCTTCCAAGGGGATTCAAGTATGGATTGGATAAGTCCTTATCCAATCTAATCCTTTAAAGTTTTTTCACCAAATAAGATATTAAGATTTAATCTGATTCAATCCTTCCTAATCTTGTGCACTAAATATACCTTTTGTGTATTGTGCTACAATTATAATAGTCCAATGGTCCCAAAATTTTGCTCTTCTGTAAATGATTAAATGTTAAAAATAATTACTAACTCATATATATATTAAAAAATAATTACTAAATTTCTTTTTATTTATGTAACATGATTTTTTTATTTATAAAAAATACACTTTTTATTTTCTCATTTAGAATCACTAGTCATATTTAGCGTCAATTGCTAAAAAAAATATTCATAATAAATTAAAGGTTATTTTTTCTAAGGAACTATTGTGTTTGTGAAGTATGGTTTGAACTAATACTTTTTATATAAATACTGTAGCATGTAGCATGTAGCATGCAACATGTGAGAATTTTATAATGTAGCTTATTATTTTTGATATTGTAATAATATGTGAGATCTTCATATTATAGTAACTAAAAGTTTTGGTTTGAATTAAAGTAGTCAAGCACACTATAAAGCTATGTAGCTACCAAAAAAGTTGCATAAGGACGTTAATCAAACAAAATTGTTTAGTTAGACGCCGAAAACACAATTGATAAGAAACATCAATAGAGTGTTTAGTAGGGTGGTTAGAATAATTTTTACTGTAGTATGTGAGAGCTTTACACTGTAGTGATTTTTTATTGTTATTGTAGCATATGAGAGCTTTATACTGTTTATAACTGAGAAAACAATGTAGACCACCACTACCAAACACCATGGGACTGTTTGGTATTGTTTTTAAAATATGTAAAAATATTTTTATTTTAAAAAATAAAAATTTTTGAGAATTATGTTAAAAGTTTTTTAAAATTTTTACTTCAAAAAATATGTAAAATTATTTCTAAAAATTTTAAAAACAAAAATAAATAGAGCCCATGTAAAACCGAAATGTGCTAATAGATAAAGGATGGATTTTGGGACATTTTAAAGTCACAGGCTAAAGTAAAACTGACAACATAATATAAGGACCACTTATGAAATGTCAGTCCCATTTTTAGTCCTCGTACTATAAATCAAGTTTTATATTGATCCCCGACTTGTAAAACCCTCAATATACCACGTTGTCCTAAATTTGTCTCGACAAAAAAAAAAGGCTTCTTTCTTAACACGTAAAATTACAGAATTAACCCTTACAGCTGTTTAGCCACACACATTCCCAATGTGCCTTTTTTTAAAAGAAGATTTTCATAGATAGATGAAATAACTAATTTAAAACTACTTTTAGGTCAAGAATTTTTTCCACAATGTTTTAAATGTCATGAACTAAACAAAAATGTGATGTATAATAAATGAAGTTTTAAGAGGACGTTAAATACTCAGAAGATAAGATGGGATTATCGAAGGCAGACACGATTGGTTAGCATAAAGGATAAAAAGAAATAATAATAATAATAATAATAAATACGAAATACCATGTTCATTTTAAAAAAAAGAATTACCATGTTAAAAAAAAGTCAAATATATATATGTATAGGTTTTTGCAATTTAGGAACTGTTTAAACCGAAAATTCAAAAATATTGAATTACATATAAGAATTTCCCATCCCATATTAGACCAGAAGTGCCACCAACCCAAGCCAACTCAGTTTGTACGAATTGGTTTAATTTGATGCACGGATTCAATGAACACTCCGATCAATTTCTATATGTAAGCCTCAAAATAGACAATTATTCATCTTATCTTATCCTCCAATCCAGGTGTTTGAGAGAATCGTTGAAACTAAAAATTTTGGTTTAAAAAATATCGTATGTAAAAACTTTATACTGTAGTTTATATATATATATATATATATAAGAGCCTATATGTATACAAGAGCCAATGATATTTATTGTTTATGTTTGAACTAAAACGAGCAGGCTCGTTTAATATACAGTTGTAAACCATAAACACGAATAAAAAAAAAAGGTACAAAGCTAAGAAATATTAAAAACATGAACATGAGCAATTAGAAATTACATTATATATTGTTGAATAGAAAGTTGGTTTAATCTTTTCAATAACAGTAATCTCTAGGAGCTCATCCAATAACTCTAGGCTCGTGTGAGAGATTATATAGAAAATGAGAACCATAATTTAAATAACATTACCTACACTTGGACTTTGATAAATCGCTATAAATATATTTTATTTTGGAAGTACTTTTGCCACTAATGACAGAGAATGTTATCGCCTACAATTCTTGCAGTAGTGAGCGGCAACGCCAGATTTATTACGAATATTTCCACAATTGTAGCAGAAAGCAGATCCGCGTCTGCAGTCAACAACATGATACAGTATGCAAGGATTAGTATTGGAACAAACAAACAAATTAGTGTATACAATTATGTGGTTTGCAGATTGTAGAAATATTAGAGGCAGATGCATACGCAAGTTTGACCTTTTTTTTAAATACATTTGCTTTATAGCATCCACGTACATGAAAGACTACTTTTTTTCCCTTTGATAAAAGGAGATCATTGATGTCATCTTGTCCCAATTTCTTTTATTATTTTGAAATCTCAGGACCCACCAATAGAACGGAAAGGACCTAACTCAATTCTACTCGAAGGATGAGCCCAATGTACACTCCTTGCCACCACACACCCAACGCCCCACGGCATATTGATCGGACAGGTATCCTAAATTGGGTTGTTAAGTAAGAAGAATAACTAGAGAAGAAAATTTTTGTTTTAGCTACGGAAGAACTGAAGAAGTAATGTATTGACCATGTAGGAAATCAAAACATGTCATGTTTGTAACAAAAACATTTGAGCAAGCTAGGATAGCTCAGTTAGCTAGAGCGTGTGGCTGTTAACCACAGGGTCGGAGGTTCAAGCGCTCTTTCTAGCGAATTTGGAATAACATATTTCAACAATTTTTATAGTCTTATGAGTAATCAAGATACTAATAAACTCTCTTTTTGGGCCAGAAGCTGCTTTAACTTTGCAGCAGAAAAAATAAATAAACAAGTTAGGAGTGGTCCGAGTGACGAATGTGCTCTCCATTACTCACATTGTGCCGAGTTAACAAAAAATTTCCATATGGTATCAATTACTGACGAAAAACGTCAAAAACCATGTTCGTCAACTGTTAAAAAAGTTCACTACCCTGCTGTTCCCACAAATTTAATATCAAGAAATATCAAAGCTATTACTGCCACAATTTCAATCAAATCCTCCGGTAAAATTCCCATTACAAGTGCCATTTCATAAGCCATTTTAGCAAAAGACATAAAGGCTCCAAATTTGGTTCGCATTCAAGACAATGGCCCGCCAATGGCACTAATACCGATAATGATCAAACTTTCCTCAAAATCATGTTTTAAAGAACTAAGCTCTATCTTAAAATTTTATACCGTTACACTGTGGTGTGAATTAAGCTATCAATTTTGAGGCAAAAACCAAGGGCATAAAATGCTCCCATCTTCCCAAGTATGGACACAAAACCAATAACCAATGGTTCAATCAATCAATTTAGTTAACAGTAATCTCAACCTCAAACAAGCCAAAGACATTGCTACATAAACAAACAAACGAACAAACAATTCAACGACAACCAAATCCCTTCGACAACAGTAACAAAACCAAACATTGTGAAAAAGAAAAAAGAAAAGAAAAAAAAAAAAGGCCTGGAAAACAAGTTCCAGGCACTAATTCGAGTAATGCAGACTTGAATACAAATAACAAACACAACTTCCCAATGTACACAAATAACATTAATATGATAGGACTAATTATTTATCCAAAAAACAAACGTTATTGGTATAATATGTACAAATGCGCGTTCAGAAACTGCAATGAAACTAGACTGGATCTGAGCTTTCCCTTCAAACGTATAAAAATATTAACAAACATGAATGAACTTGTATTTTGCACTGTACAATTATAAAATCAAGGACTATAAATTAACATCGGCATCGATGTAGCAGTCGTTGAGACACTTAAGGTGTAGTAGAAGATGCTACTATATACAAAGAGAGCAACTGAAACTAGTGACTTAGGCTGGAATATAGATTTTCAAGAGCAGCATATAAGGGCTCAGCGGCCCTTGGCCTTTCTACTGTTCCAAGGAGTATATCGGTCGTGGTAAGGTAAGGATCACCATAAAAACGTAGGTTAGCATCCATCCTCGTCACAACAATGTTCCCTTCCAACGAGACTCCCACAAATGCACCTGCCAAAAATGGCCACACAGTGTCAACTCTTAAGTCTTCATAAACTTTCAAATTGTAACAAAGGTTTTCAACTCAGTCATCGTGTAAAACATACCGACATGGTATGAGAAACAAAGCATAAATGCAAAGAAGAGGCTTTAATTTGAGACTAAAGATGGGAGAAGACGAAGTAAAGCACTCTTGTCTCACAAAATTCATGAAACTGGAAGGAAGACCCTTGCAATATACCTTTGCTACAACTGTAAGTGTAGCACATTCCCGAACCTCTGTCTCCCGCACGAAGATCTGCTTCCACCACTCTTCCAATGGGTCCTGCAGCAGCACTACACCCCGCACCAAGGGAGAAATGCATGCGACTACAAAACGTCTTCACAGCTTCCGAGTCATGAAGAACAATAATAAAGTCCATGAGCTCACCCCCAATCTGAAATAAACAATGGCAATAAGAAAAAAATCAATAACCTCGGGAGAAGCTCTGAAACTTGATCCAATGTTAAAGGGTTTATAAACAAATGTTAACCATTTGTTTTTTTCTTCCCTTCAACTTGTTGAGCATTCAGCTGTAACCAATTACAAGTTTTACCTGAGCACCCCATCCTAAGCCAATAGAGGATATGGCTGATGGTGCAGACCATGATCCATCTGCCCTTCTAGCAATGACCAAACCAGTTCCAACTTTGTAAGCAACCACAACACCAGCTTTGACAACAGTTAGAATTGCCAGACCTCTGGCTCCCTTTAAAACTGCTGATGGTATGCACCTCTCAGAATTCAGCCTAGAAATCTGCCCATTAAACATGATACTTTAAATGTTAAATCATGCACTGTGGTCTCCAAAATAAAAACCCCATTTTTTTAACTTCTGCTATATAACAAGCACATAAAAGAAGACAAGAAGAGAGACATATAATTACAAAGCAAAGGAAAATAACTAATTAAGCTAATCCAATCCATCATATCATAAACCATTTGCTAACAACTCATTTTTAAGAAAAACAAGGATTGAGATGCAAAGCTGAACCTGGCAGTAAGTTCTCAGTGTATTGGATGCTTTGTATATCTCATGTTCCATGGACAAACCAACAGGAAGATTCAGCCATCCTCTTGTACACGTCCAATCCATCACATCATGCTTCGCAACTTGTGCAGCATTGCTAACACTGTTAATAAGAATGCTCTGTAAAGGATCAAGCCTGTCGTAACAAGCATCACAGACCCTCTGAGGATTCCTCTCCCTAAACTTGAAAGGCATCAAGCACCTTCCTTTAGAACATGATCTGCAGAAGATGCCCCCACAGAACCGACAATGGTGCCTTCCACGAGTAATTGCCGTAAAAGGAGCAGTGCACTGCATGCAAACTGTAGCGACACTATCAGGAAGCCACTCAGGGGGTTCGGCCTCCAACACCTCTTTGTGAGCACTATAATTTATTCCACTGGCCTCAAGAAGGGGTGGAGCACTGGGTATGTAAACTGACGAGTGTAAATAGGTGTCTCCATTCTTGCTAGAGCCAAGAAATGAAACATTAGAACAAGGTAACAACTTGTTCGCAGGGATGCTTCCAGATTTATTCCGCCCAGTTATAATTGCAAATATCCCATTAAGCACATTCTTCAAGTTCACCTCCGGGGGCATATTAGCGAGCACGGAATTACCAGCATCCCCGCTCAAATCATATCCGTCGTCAGCAAAGTCTTCTGATTCATGGGGAAGTTGGTACAATAGCTCTTGTTTTGACGGCTTCGAAACTGATGGATAATTGATATGGCCTTCCGCCACCGCCCATCTACCATCACTGGAGTCATCATCAAAATGGGATTCGGTGTTCTCTTTTTCTAGCTTAGAAAGTGAAGAATATGTAACTCTACCCTCAAATCTTGCCATGAATTATAGGAACAAAATCAATGACAAAAATCACCAAGGTATAGACCTGCCATTTGGAATCAACACCTCCCTATTAGTATGATTCGGGATTCAGAAATAGAGTTTTCTTCACATAAAAAGATATAAACCATTAAAAACTAAATAAAAAAGCTAAAAAGTTTTATAAACAATACCAACAAAGAGAAAATTCCCAAACCATAATTCACCAATACTCAGAAATTCAATTGAAGACAAAAGAAAGATCCTGCTATCGCCAGCAAAGCAGCACTTCACCTCTAACAGAAACTCATAATTTTCGATTCACGCATATTCTCCACAACTATTTCAGTACCAAAAATCATATTTTTTTCCTAATTCAAAAATAATTTAACTACGACACGTAAATAAATTATTACAATAAGCTCCAATGGAGTATTCCATAAACCCCCAAGCGAATTCCTAATACATAGAACCATGGAGAACAAACCAGCGAATTTTCGTATTATTCCAACATAAATCTTAGAAGAGACGAAAACAAGCACAAACGAAATTGCAATTTACGCAAGAAAATGAAAGATTTGAAAATACCTAATCGTCCTGCGAGCTGTAGAATTGCTGAATTTGATTTCTAGGGTTTCGAATCCAACCACAAAAACCAAAGCGAATCAATTACCACATGAAGAACACGAAGAAAACTTGTACTGCTTTTTTGTTTTGGGTTTCCGTGGTGGTGCGTCCGAGGTTTTCCCGACTTTCAAGAAAAAGAGATGAGATGCGGCTTCCCTCCTTTTCAGATCTGAGTCCATGTGGACCTCAACTGGCGCGGTCTGACTTTTGAATCCATTAACAGAGTAATGGCCCAAGTCCAACTTATGGCCCAACAGTTGGGCCCAATCGATGCAACCTATGTCTCTTAGGGTTGTACAAAAACCGCCCCGCACCCATCAACCACCTACACATGCACCCACCTATCTTAAAAAAATGGGTTTACGTTAGCAACTCACTGGTGGACGGGTTGGCGAGTTGAACCCACCCACCAATATATTCGGTGGGCGGGTTTGGTTTTAAGTTTTTAAGGACGGGTTCAACCCGTACCCGCCTATATATTTTTTTAAAAAAAACTTATCATTTATTTGATTTTGTTATTATTTTAGAGATGATTGAACAATCCAACACTCCAAGCACTGGCTCGACTGCCTCTTGATATATTAAAAATTGGAAATTCTCCTTTTATTTTGTGAAGTAATCAAAATTCAAATCAAATAAGTTAGTAAAGAAAGCCCTAAAAGAAAAAGAACACTTGACTTTGTTCATCATTTTATTTGTAGCATTCTATTATTTTCGAACCCAGTGAATAGGGTTTAATCTTTATGGACTCTTGACTTTGTTCATCACTTCATCTGTAGTTGATGTTTCTTGTTGCAGTGAATGATTATGTTTCTTAATTTGTACTTTTGAATATGGTCATTGTCTTTAAGCATCAAACTTGTTGGGAATGCTTTATGTATTATCATCTTATATTTTCTATAAATTTTCTTCACTTTCTAAGAAAAAGGTCCAAAAAATTACATTGGGCAATAGCATAGGTCTAAACCGCTTCAACCCGCCCACACCCACCTGCAACCACCCAAAACCAAACCGAAACCACCCGCCATGTGGTGGGCAGTTTGCGGGTTGGTTAATCGCCAACCCGCCATCCAAAAAAACCGTACCGTACCTGCCCAAAAACCATCAAACCGTCCGTCGTTCACCCCTAATGTCTCTGTTTCCTCTCTTTTGCAACTCGCAAAGGAAATTGGAGTGAGAAAGAAGAGTAAATAAGCGGGGAATTTTCAAAAATGTGTTTGAAGATTTACCTTTTATAAATGTGATATATATTTATTTATGGTATAACTTAATATATAATTTAAATGATAGTATGGAATAAACTTTTTTAAATCTGACATAAATAAATATAATTTTTAAAAGTATGACTTAATATGTAATTTTCTCTAAATAAGAAAGTGATATACTATATTTTTACTACGCGTGTATTCTTTACATTTTATGGATACAAAGATAAAATATATATATATATATATATTATAAATTTAGTTTTATTTTATTATTCTCTTGATAGTTTGGTTTAGTAAGGAAAAAAAAAGGTTAAGCACGGAATATTTAAAAAGAAAAAGTTGTTAATCATAAAATTTAGGAGGAAAGCCAAAAAAATAATACAAAAAAATTAGGAGGAAAGAAAAAAAAAAGAATAGAAAAAACAAAAGAAAATATTGAAGCAAAAAGTAAAAAATGAATAAATAAATAAATAAGCAAAAGGTTAAAAAAAAAAAAGAAACCTCATGCCACATGTCAACCTCATGTACAAAAGCACATTTAACTGCTATATATGGTATTCCTAATTGTTTGGTTTAGTAGGAAAAAAAGAAAAAAAAAAAAAGAAGAAAAGTTGTAGTAAATAACATTTTTTCAAAACTAATTATAGTAAATATCAAGTTTTAAAAATATTTGTAGTAAAAAAAAAATTTATGGTGTAAATAATTTATTTAACCCCCTATTTACAATGTAAATAATTCTTAGTTTAAAAATCCATTATTCCCTCATTCTCCAAAAAAAAATCATATAATATTTAAAAGGAAAAAAGTTGTTAATAGGTAAATTTAGGAGGACAGCAAAAAAAACACAAAAATGAGAAAAATAAAAGATTAAGTATGCAAAAAGGAAAAAAGAATACAAAAAACCAAAAATATAAATGAAGCAAAAAGTAAAAATTGAATAATTAAATAATTAAATAAACACAAGACAAAAAGAAGAAAAAGAGAAGAAAAGAAACCCGGGCCACATGTCAACCTTCTATGCAAAAGCATATTCACACTTATATAATATATATATATATATATATATATATATAAGTATGGAAATAGATATATTATAGATTTTGTGTTGTACTATTTTTTTTCCAGCATTTGATTCATATTTCTCCTAATTTAAAAGACCAAAATATCTTTAAATAATATGTGTTTGTTTAAAATTAACTTAAAATATTTGTATTTAATTATGTTTTATGTGTTTTTAAAATGATGTGTTTTAAATTTTTTTATAAAAGTTATGTAATCGAGAAACAATACGATGTAAGCAGTATTTGTCAGTTTGTGGCAAAAGTTTTCTCACTCCAATTTCCTTTTCCTTTTTCTCTTTTAGACTATTGGCTAAAAAATAAATATCAACCATCTATCCCCGGTGTCCTTTTTCTTTTAGAAAAAAAGATCACCAGTGGAGGTCACACAACAACAAAGCACAGTTACTCCATAATAAATTCTTAATTCTCTAAACTAGTGAGATTGTTAGGATGTTTGGTAACGCTAGTGTAAACCAAAATTTTTGATTATTGTAGTATAAAATTCTCACATACTATAATGTAAAAAAATTAAACTAAAGTGTAACTCTTACATGCTACAACGATTTAATTAAAATTGGTTCAAACTGCACATCTCAAATACTCTCGTGTTTGACGTTCATGGATCTCCAGAAATTACAAGGAGCTTAACCAATTATCTTTTCACTCTGCTCAAAATACCTTGATTTTTAACGTTACAAACAAAGAGGAAAAAAAAAAGTTACAAAATAAATAATTATGTCTTGATTAGAATTTAGTGCTTCCCTTGATCTCGATGTCACCTTATGTTGTATGACTCCCATTCTCATACTGTAATTCGCCTAAATGAAGCTTCATACTTAACACACGATTTTCCCAAATCCAAGTCCAGCAAGTTCAATACAAGTAAGTCTTTAGATACAAGCAGTGAAGGGTCACAACGTGCTATGGCTACTCTTTTTTTGGCTCAACTGTATGAATCTTGTTTGCAAAATTAGGGCATTATCAATCTAAAAGATACAAAGTTCCGCCAAAAAAAACAAAAAAGAGATAAAGATAAAGATAAAAAATAAGAGATAACATCGATAAAATGTTACATTAATTATCCAAGTACTTCATACACGAAGCTTTTTTCCTGGTTGTAAATCATCATCATAACGGCCACCCTCATCACCGGCCTCCTTTTCCATCTTCTTTCTGGAAAGTATCTTGTTGATCTTGTGAAGCTCATTATTAAGCTTCTGGTCTTTGTTCTGCTTTCGTGTTTTCCGACCATCTTGCATCTTCACACCGAACTGGAATGCAGCCTTCGGCATTGCTTCCTTCTGCTCATTGTACGCGGCCCACTCCTCTTCTGTCTCAAAATCCCACCGGTGAAGCCGACCTTTTGCCTGTTGGAGAAAAAATTATCAGTTAATATCGGTCAACTAAACTTTTTGCATGCTATAGTCGAGTGTATTATTTTTGCATGGTAAGCTATTATTTGTCTAGAGATAACTTACCCTTCCTCCCATGTCCATTTTCGATAAGTCATCCTCGTCGTCACTATCCACAACCTCACGATTATACTCCTGATACCCAGGGTAACATTCAGAATAACTTTCAGATATAAAATTGGGATCCTTTTCCCGTGAATCTCTCTCCCTCAACTGTTGAAGTCTCTGATCATCTCGCTTAAACACAGACCCTAAGCCCCGATCCTTCTCTTCTTGTGTCATAAAGTGTGGATCTTGGTGGATGTTGCTTAATCCGGCTTGAAGATCGTAAGCCTGCATGTTTTGCTGGAGGTACTGATCGGGATAAGCCAGTTGCTCTGCATATTGATACTCCTGCCAGTCTCCCTGGTAGGCGCCAGCCAAGGCATGAGTTTGCATCACATCATATCCATTCTAAAATCAAATTACAACACATAAAAGTCAGAAAGAAGAATAGACAACCACAACAAAGTTCAAATAAGAATTATGAGACATACTGTTTCCTGCCATTCTTGAGGTAACGCGGACGGTGGGACTGGACCATAAGAAGGTTCTGTAAAATAGGAAACTTTCTCCTTATTTCGAGGAGACTCTTCCATGTCTTCCGAAAGAGGGCTTTGGCTCATGTCTTTACCAGGAACGTCATAGTCCACACCTTCCCCAACAAAGATGTCATCTTCTTCTACTCTAGCCGCAATTGGGCCCTGCTTCTCTCTTGAATCGGTATTATTTTTCCTCAGAGGAGGGGGAGGAGGTGGCAAGGTCTCTCGTTCAGGCTGATTCTTTGCCATCCCACCATCAGGCTTTGAGGGCTTGTCCTCTTCTTCATAGTCATGACCAAGAACGGAAATCTTTCCTGTAATTGAAGATGAAATTGAAAAAAAATGTATATATTTGTCACACAACTAACCGGAAAAGCGATTACAAAAAGGTTATACGATAAAAGTTGAAAACAGATTCCAGATGCCCTTTACCAATTTTAACCAGTGCAACACTTCACATAACACACAAACACAATGTTTTCTTTCATAGACTATAATTTAAAGTGGAAATGTACGTCATAGCTTTGGTTTTACATTAAAAAAAATGGTTTCTCACATCAAGTACTCTTATAGAAACCCCATCAAATGCAATTACATGGCAACGCCCACAAACTTCTAGCTAGAAATTGCTCACAGAAATTACCTTTTGGCTCTCTATCCTTCTTTTTCTTTTTCAGAACCTTCCCAGAAGAACCAAGACGTAGATATGACATGATTTTAGCGATCCGATCAAGCACAGAACCATCAACACTGACAGTGACCATTTCCTGCACGAAATACAAGCAATTCAGATTAAATGCTCTTCACTGAAAAGAAATTGTGGGTAGGAAAAACAAAGTTAAATCTCACTACCTCAGGCTGTGGACAGTCAGCTTTACTCCTGTGCAGGGTGGTTGGAATGTCATGTGAATATCCATTTTCCTGATATGACCCCAAAAAAACACAAGGGAAAAAATATGTATCAGCCAATTAGACCTTAACAATTGCATTTATGGAGCACCACACGTATTACAGTAAGATTGAATCGTCTAGGAAAAGGCCTCAGGACCACATTAGATTCCGTAATGGAACTTCTATACAAGTTTAGGTGATATAATATCAAATACATAGCAAAAACACAAAAAGAACAAGCAGAAAATTTACCATGTCAAAAATGAATGACATGCGACCTGGAAGGAACATCTCATTTGACTTGATGACAGTCTGAGGCTTCACTATCCATTGATAAACTGACTGAAGCACAGAAAGGGGAAAAAAACAAAAATCAGATAAGCACTTTATGGTCTCAAAACTATTAATTGGCCTTTTCTCCCCAAAAAAGAATGAACCTTTGCAGTTGCAGTTCGAAATGACACTCGTTGGTCTTCCTTAGACAGCCTGTCAAGGAATAGCAAGAATCTGTCAGTGTTGGCCTCAAAATACAGCTACAAAATTACCTTCTATATGATTGGAGAATATATTAGAACTGAAAACGGTAACACCAATAGAAGGGGAAAAGAGAAAAGATCCCTTTTTTTGTTGATCAAAACTATTGAAAGATAGTAAAAATACAACATGGGCACGCGTAGGATTAAACCAAATATACAAATATGAGACACTTAAGCCAAATAAAATCAAAGTTCTTTACTTTTGGCCTCCGTCCACCCAAAAAAAATCATGTCTACTTAGTCTACACAACATGGGGACTATAAAAAACCCATGGCCTTGAAACTAAAACACACGAGGTACCTAGATTTCCCATCAGCTTCATCTCCGGCTTCTGGTTTCTTGTCAATTTCACTTCGTACTTTGTTGAGTAAAGCATAATCCAAACCTTTGACCAAATGTGTATGTTCCACATCCCCTGAGCAACATTGTTCCAACAAACGATATTAGAAGAGGATTTATACTACAACAAGCATTTCGAAATGTAGTATACATGCACATATAACCAAACGGGTACACCAAAAACACATTCATTAGCAGCAACTCATGGTATTTTTCAATTCAGCTAAACACAAGTACAGAAAATCATAAATACTTCAAACGCCAAAGGCAATGCTAAGTAACAAGGAAATCATATCATATCGAACAATGCTATAAGACACCGGTAGTGATGAGCGTCACACCCTAATGGAAATAGAAATAATTCAAATGCCAAAGCCAATACTAAGAAAACAAGGAAAAACAATATTACAAGGCACCGGTGTTGATGAACGTCACACCCTAATAGAAGGAGGGTCCTCTAACATGGGACCCAGCTCATCTTGTGGTGCATGGCACCAGGGTTGGTGTCCCAAGCATTTTTCAAATCAAAAGCTAAGATCCTAAAACCAAATAAATTTCACAATAACACAAACCTCCAAGGTATTTGCTCTTCTCGATGGACAGTTTGTGTGCATCAGCTGACCTATAAATTCCAACACAAAATTAAATTCAACATAAAAATTGATAAAAAAAATAACAAAAATAATAATAATTTTTTTTAAAAAAAGGAAAATTCGCACCTCAGGTCGACAGTCCCAGGTGGAGCAACGGCGTGAAAAGAACCCAATTCAGTAGCTTCATAATCAGGATTTTGATCCTCCCTACGCTCCTTGGCTCGGTCTCTGTACTTTGGCGCTTCTGGTTGTTCGGCTTTCTCTTCTCTGCCCAATTCGTACACAAATACGCAAATATACTATCAAAATACAATTTTTTTGGCATTAATTGCGTCTAGAACTCGACAAAAATCATAAAATTATTTTGCCACCATAAACTCAAATTTTGGAATGAAAATTGATATATGGTTAATGTTTCATGTGAAATCAAATTAGAGTAAACGGTTGCCTGGTGTGAAAGAGAAACCGGCTTCCATGAATACTCACTTGCGTCGAACAACTTTCTCCTTGTAATGTTTCTTCGAAGAAGAAGTCATCCTTGAATGAGGCTAAAATCTGGAAAATAGGTTTTCGGACTGTTCTTGCTCTGGTTCGGAGGTCGATAGAGTTGGGTATTTGAGCACCGAATTACGAATCTACCCTCGGGTTCATAAAAACAAGGCCCAGGATTCAAATTCCATTTCACCACAGTGACCTCAAAAAAAATAAAAATAAAATATTTTATAATTAGTAAAATTATAGGATGTTTGACATGACAGTGACCGTAATACATATAAAAGTTTTATATTGTAGTAATTTTTATGAGAGCTTTATACTATTTATAATTTAAATAGTGGTTAAAATTAGTCATGTAAAGTTATTATAATTATTATTATGAAAATTTGTAGTGTATATATTGTTTTTTCTCTTTTTTTTGCTGGTAAATATTTCTTATAACATAGAATGTAAATCAAACTTATGTTTAAATTGAAAAAATTAAAATTGGGAAGATTTTGACGAAAGGGTCAAAAAAAATTTCTAATTGGGTAAATTGTCTCTTTTTTTTTGAACCAAAAAACACGTTTTTCTATACATATAAACTGTCTCAGTTTTTTTCAAAAAAATAAAAAAAATGACTGTAGCAGGATAAGGAACCTCAACATGATGAAAAAAAAAACTAAAACCGTTTTGATGTCTAAAAAAAATTTTTTTTTTTGTGTCAAAAATTGTCCAAAAAAAAGGGACCATTTATCAAAAAAAAAATTTCTCAGGAGGCCCTTTTTAAAAATCTCTCAAAAAATTGAGATACTGGTGTAAGTTCTTTCTTTTTCAATCAGACAGATTTGTATCTAAAAAGAAATCAAAAAATACATCATGTGAAAAGTTTTCTCCTTCTTCTTGAGAGAGAACCACAGAGAGAAAAACTTCAATGTGTTTTTATGTGTTTCGGATTTAAGAATGTTTCTGCAATTAGAGAAATCGAAGCTAATTACTATATGTTATCTTAATTTTCATAAAATATAGAGACAAAAAATTCATGAAATATTCTAAAAGGTTATTATATTTCAATTCCACAATTTAAGCATACCATATAGTGTAATTCTTTCCACGAAGAACACAATTTTAGGAGGTCCATATAAATGAAGGTGGCCCAAAATAAAAATCGCAGTTCTTTAATGAGTGGCCGACAAACCGCAAAATTAACTAAATCAAATTAAAACAAACCAAACCATCTGATTATTTAAATAATATTTTTTAAAAACATAAAGAAGTAAATAGCATGTTTTATATTTGAGATAAATAGCATAGTTATATCGTAAATATAGCTTGTTTACACCATAAATAAGGTTTATTTATGTTTTATATTATTGTCTTGATCCTAATGATAAGTACACACCCAACTCGACTCTAAAGGCTAAGTTCAATGCCCTATGTTAAGTAAAAAAAAGGTGTTGTCTTACTTATTTATTTTCTTTTATGAAATAACATAATCTTACTTTCAATCAAAAGATGGTTGACAAAATCAGTTTTAACAAAAATCTTTAGTTGTCATTATGTAAAACTCTTATATGCTACAATGATCATAAAAAAAATAAGTTATAATATAAAGCTATTACATATTACAATTTTTAATCTAAAAATTTTAATTCTAACCATACTTTTCAAACATCTTACAAGTTGTATCTCTTTACGTAACACCCTTCATAAACAACTACAAGCACACATTTGCAATCAACCCTGTGGTCCTCTCGACAACTCCAACGTAAGTTTCGTAATTAGCTTCTAACTGCCATAAAAGATGCAACTTATAAATCTCCCCTAAAAGACACATTCCCAAGCTGATAATTCCAATGCATTCCTTGGCATTGAAAATAGCTCAAGCTTTGTTGTTTCTTCGCATGAAGACACTATAAAAATCAAAAAGGACCGTCGTAAATGGCATTATATAAGATGTAGTGAGAAGAAAGAAGATGCATATACAGATCACAGCACTACCCAACTACTCATCATAAAATGGCCATCTTAAGTTGTTTCTTAGATCACTCAAAGATTATTCTGTTATTGGTTTCAATAAGCTTATACGGTGCGTTTTGTATCTCTTTGGAAGAAAGAACAAGCAGTGCCTTCTTCATATTCGGAGACTCGTCTGTTGATCCAGGCAACAATAACTACATAAACACCATTCCCGAGAATCGAGCTGATTATGAGCCGTATGGCCAGAATGGTTTTTTTCCAAACTCCACGGGTCGATTCTCTGATGGCCGTATTATTGTGGATTTCTTAGGCAAGTAAATACATACTTTATTATTATTATGTTTTTTTGGAAAAAAAAAATGCTTTTTTAATTTTTTTAACCTGAGGGTAGAGCTGTTTATGTTTTTTTGGAAAAAAAATGTTTTTTAACCTGAAGGTAAAGCTGTAACCCTGTAGGGATGTTTGATATTGTTCTTTTTTCTTCTGACAAGTCCCAGGAGAATTATCTCACATGCTATGAAAAAAGAAAATAATCTAACGCTATGTGTTTTATATATATATATATTTATTTATTTATATACAATTTTTAGTGTTTTTTTTAGGATACCTTGTTGTAAAAAACGACTCAATTCTTGTGTAATTTGTTGTGCAACATTTTTTGGTATTTCAAAACTAGGTAAAAAAAAAAAAAAACTCTATATGGCAATTTTTGTTTCTTTTTTTTTTTTTTTAAGCAAACTAATTATAACTAGATATTGATCAAGTTTTGTTGAATTGTCACAATTTTTTTAACCTTATATGCTCCGAGTTAAGACATTTTTTACAATTGTTTCTACCATTAGAGTACCATTCTTCTATCTCTCTTAAGAATTTTTTTACTAAAAATTCAATGACGACACAGCGGAATATGCAAAGTTGCCAAATATTCCTCCATTTTTACAACCGTCTGCTGAATACACCAAGGGCGTTAACTTCGCTTCGGGTGGCGCTGGCATCCTTTCCGAAACCAATCAAGGATTGGTAAGGAACTTTTCTTTTAACTTTTTTCACTAGAATATGACAGCCGAAAGATTATGTTACATGGTTGTAAATACTACAAATAATCTTTTTTTTTAATCATTACTAGTTATTAATTGACTTTGGTAAATCAAATCTTAATACAATACAGGAAGTCAACACTCGTCAATACCTGCTCTAAGTGTAGGTATTTGCTATCTGTCTGCCAAAAGTCAAACTAGCTCAAGATTTAAATTTTAGCTTTAGAAAGAAAATGATTTTCTATATAGGGTGCAAAGCGAAGGGAGTGGGGCATGTGCCCTTACCTATATTTTGCAATTTTAACTTTTATTCTTAATTTTTGTGTAAAATTTTAGTTATACACTTTATAATTTTAATGGTGCTGCTACTTTTGTGAAAGAAATTTAACTATGCATTGGCTCAATAGTTAAAAAATATAATTTTATCTACATACGGTAAAAAAATTTTTCTAAAATTGTTTTCTCTGCGCAACTTGTAAAAAGGTGGCTTGTAAATAAGGTGCCAGCATTCATCATGGGCCTTTTGTGCATATGATTCATGGTTTTTGCTCCTTGTTTGTTTAGGCGATTGATCTTCAAACACAATTAAAAAGTTTTGGAGAGGTGCAAAAATCATTGGCAGAGAAGTTGGGAGATGAGGGAGCCCAAAATGTGCTATCAGAGGCTGTTTATTTCATTGCTATTGGAAGTAACGACTACATGGGCGGTTACCTCGGTAATCCAAAGATGCTACAACGTTACAACCCTGAACAATACGTTGGTATGGTCATTGGAAACTTAACGCAGGCCATCCAGGTAAGGTTATGCTTAAATTGCGGTAGAATATAAGGTTCGAACTAAAAACACTATCAAGGTGTTTTAAAAAGCGGTTGAAATTAAAAATGTTGGTTTAAAAAGAGTAACATATGAGAGTTTTACACTGTAGTAACATATGTTGGTTGGAATTAACGATGCCAAACAGATGATATATCAATTCGAATTTTATGACAGAAAACATTGTAGCAAAATTAGTTTAAACTAAAACTTTTTAGCTTCAACCTATGTTCCTAAACGGGTTCTTAAACTGTCAAATCTTTATCAAGTTATATTAATTTGCCATGTATTTTTTTCAATCAATATGGTTTTGATGTATAAAGTGTTTGAGAGAACGGTTTGAGCGTTAGAGTCTAAACCGCAAACAATATAAAACTCTAATATATTACAATATAAAGTAAAAATATAAAACTTATATATATGCTACAACGTGCTCTAAAAACTTTAGAGTCGAAAGTTCTTTGAAACATCCTTGTAATTTGATAGCCGGCCATTGTATCCTATTGGTTCACTATATTTTGTCATATACCTACCAAGAATTGTCATTTCCTTTTTCCTGCTGAAAATAGTAATTTTAATATGTCCCATCAAGTATGTCGTTGATGTATTGATTTGGCAGTCGTTTTCATTTAGGTGCTGTACCAGAAAGGAGGCAGAAAATTTGGATTCCTGAGCTTGCCTCCTCTGGGATGCTTGCCAGCCCTGAGAGCTCTGAACCCAAAAGCCAATGATGAAGGGGGCTGTTTGGAAGAAGCTTGTGCTCTTGCATTGGCTCATAACAACGCCTTAAACACAGTTCTCCAAAGCCTTCACCACATGTTTAAAGACTTCAAGTATAGCAACTCCAATTTATATGATTGGCTACATGATATAATAATTAACCCCACCAATTATGGTATGTATACATATGCAACTTTTCTAATTCATATTAGATTGTAAAGCGAAACTAGAGAATATTATGCCATGAGAAAAATCTAGTGGTGGTGTGAACCTTATATGAGAGGAAATATCAAAATTGTAAGGGAGTTTATTGGGTACAAAATTAGACTCTCTAATCCTAAAATTAGCGATGAACTTTTGAAATTTAAGGTATTTGGCCAACCAGTTTAACTGAAAAAAATGCTTAAAAACTATGTGAGAGCTTTACATTAAGATAATTTGTTGCTTGTATCATAGCATATGAGACTTTAGACGAGTGTTTGACAAAATCAGATTGAACAAAAACTTTTTGTTCTTACAATGTAAAGCTTTCACATACGACAATCTATAATATAGAGCTTTTACATGCTACAGTTTCAATTTAAAAATTTAGTTTCAACCACATTTCTCGAACACTCTATATTTTATTATTAGTTTGAACCGATTTAACAAACAAAAATTTAAATAGGTATCACGACATAGCTAGTGGTTTCATAGAAACAATTATGTAAAGGTATTTTCAACCTTTTAAGGGATTTTTTTAAATGCTCAAGTGAAGATAACATTTTACGCCTTGTATTATTATTTCTTTAAAATTCCAAGTTGTGATACACATTTGGTTATTGAAATTTCGAAAGTTGATTGTCATTTTTAAATTTAGGGACCAAAACTGAATGGAAAATTCTGACTGGAAAAAAAAAAAAAAAAGTTGAACCAAACCTTTGCGTAAGCAAATCGGGGACTTTTAGCATAAAAAACTCAAAAGAATATATGTATCCTCTCTGTATTAGAATTCTAAAGTATCCCAAGTTTTAGAACTATGTCCACATTACGTAATGAATAGAAGAATATATCTTCTTACGACAACTCATTCAACGTTTGACTGTGCGTGCAAAGGTTTCAAGGACGGAGTGAATGCTTGTTGTGGAACCGGACCGTACGGAGGCATCTTCACCTGCGGAGGCAAAAAGAGCATCACAGATTACCAGTTGTGCGACAATCCTCAAGACCATGTCTGGTGGGATTCTTTGCACCCAACTGAGAGAATCCACCAGCTCTTTGCCAGGACTCTGTGGAGTGGGCCCCCTTCGTCTGTAGGTCCATATAATCTCCGAGATCTTTTCTTTCACGGAGAGAAGATCACGATTGGTGATGTCGTTGATAGTAATCCAGAAACCGAGTTATATTATAATAAAATATGAAAAAAAATATTAGTACGACATATTTTAAACCGTTTAAATTTTTCTTTTTTCTTACTCTAGAAGAGAATTCAGTGATAATTCACTTCCCCAAATCATAGCATATTCGACTTAGCTATCTTAGCTTCCTTTCTTGCTAAGGATTTGGTTTGGATGGTTCTGAGTGGTTTGTTGTATTCTTCCATGTCAAACAACACGTGGGTTTTGGTTGTGTGACATGTGCTTGATTTTAAAAGGAACAAATAATGTGGGTTTTCAAATGTTAACAAACAAGGACTTGTCGTTTTAAGTTTTATAGCTGTAACCAAGCTGCATTAATTAAGGTGTCTAATTAGTCAATTGGCTAATGGTGAGGAGATACTAGAAAATGAGAGAAAATGCATGGTTTTGGTTTGGTCAAACGGGCAAAAGGTGGCAATATCCCACACGAAACGGGAAGCAAACTCTGTTTGGGTTTGTGGCAAAAACTTGTTGGCTCGTTGTATTTGAAGCAAAAACAAGGTTTTAAAATGGGAATTAATAATATTAAACTTATATAAATTAGCATCATCATCTGCGTTGATTTCGTCGATTTTTTCATTGCGTTTGGACCAACAATCATTTCCCACGTGCACAACGAGGATGTAATGTGAAGTAATTAAAGAAAAAAATTCAACCGCATGTCGTTGTTTTGTCATATATAATTGGGGTTGTTTGGTGGAGTAAAGTCAATTTTATATGATTATTTTGGGATTAACAATAAGAGCATTTGGTGTATTGGTATGATTGTATAATAGGAAAATCTTTGCCATAAGGCACTGCCAAATCGGTCGGTGTAGCAGCCCAAACACCCATGAATAAACCTGGATTAATGTTGATTTTTATGACGTGTTAATTTCACTTTCAGTTCTCATATTACATGATAAAATTTTTGTTCTGGTCTCTGACATTTTAAATGTCCTAAAAAGTGTTCGGTCTATAAATTTGTCTTAAGTTAACCCTTCACTAGCTGTTTCGATGAGTGGTAAGAATCATATTTTTTACCACTTTTTCAGTTATAAACAGTGTAAAGCTCTCACATGCTATAGTAACAATAAAAAAAAATTGCTACAATATAAAGCTCTCACATGTTACAATAAAAGTTGTTCTAACCAATGGTTTCCACTACCTTTTTAAATACCTTTTCAAGTCTATTTAACTTTTACAATCTTAATGAAAAACGATATGTGATGATTATAAACCCTTTAGAGGGAGTTAATTTTGTAATTCTATATGTTGGAGTACAAATATGAAGAGGGAACAAGTTGGCAAAAGGGTTTTAAGATGTTTTAAAAGCTAAGGATCAAAATACGATTGACTTATAACTTATGGACTAAAAACATGAGTGCAAGTACGTGTTTAGAAAATTGATTCGAACCAATTAATTTAAACTCAAGCTGTTTAAAGTTTTTTATTGTTATAACATAAATCAAAAAATAAGCCATAGTATTTTAAACCAATTAATTAAAACAAAGATTTTTAAACACCCTATTAACTCTTTCATGATTGAATAACTTAAATCATAACACGCGCATATTTGGTTCCATGTGACAAGTTTTGTTGGCTCTATAATTGAGATTTTTCCATTTTGTTGTCCATATTGGGAAAGTTAGAAAAGTGGAAATTGCAAAAGTGACCAGTAACTTTTATAAAATTTTCCATGTTTGGTCTGCCCTTATCTGTGGGCTTTGGCTTCGCTGTACGGGGTTGGACTCAGCCAAGCACGTGTTATCCCAAACGACCCGGATGTGAATAGCTATCAATTATTGGGAGGGTGTCATGTACCAAAAACGACAGGTAATCGTGGGAGCAACTGTGGGAGCGTGAATCCCAAGATTTTGTGGTGGAGGGGGGCGGTTTGAGGCCTTTTGTTTATTTTTAACGGCTGCATGGCACATCACCGTATTTTATATTCACAAAGATTTTGGGCTAAAATCTTATATCAACATATTTGTTTAGTAAATAACCCCTCCTTTGGTATATCGATTTAAACTTTTCAGTTTAACTTATACATAATATAACACTTTTAATAGTTATAATATAAAGTAAAAACAAGCTTTGATGTAATACCTTTACATGTAACTGTTAGAAAAATGGCAATTGGATGAATGAGAAATTGATGCTCATTGGTGGAGATTAATGGAAGTCATAAACCCGATGTTGTAACACCCAAAGGTATGGATTAATAGGTGATTATGAGCTTCATAATCATGGAAAATAGAGGGTTACAACCAATGGTTTAATGGGAGATAATGAGCACCATTATCATGGAAAATGGAGGGTTACAACCAATGGTTTAATGGGAGATAATGAGCACCATTATCATGGAAAATGGAAGGTTGCAACCAATGTCATTATGCACATAAATTCTGAATAATGCTCATTATAATGTGGATTGTAACATCTATTTTCTAAGCCTATATAATGAACTCTCCTCCACATGTTTGAGATACACACAATTGCATAAAATTTGCACTCACCAAGTCATAGAGTCTTTCCTTTGTTTTTCAAATTCCATCTATTTTTGTTGTAGTCATTTTTGGTGATAGAAGGAAAAAACAGTTTCAAGTTCGCCGGAAACGGTATCCGATAGTGCTGAAGATTCCGTTGTTAGTCGTTGTATCCTGGGAGACAGACGTCCATCAAATCCTCGTGCACAACCGGAGGGGACGAATCTGTTTTAAGGAAAGCGTGACCTACACGTGCCTCGACCATTTTTCTATCTAATTTTCACGTTACGTTGCTTCAATTGAAGGTTTTGTTGTATCTGTTTTCCTTATTTTCTAATTTTCTTTCTTTTCAATTGTAACCTGTTCATATTATTCATTTTATTCAGATTACATGCTATATTTGATTACAATCTTAAAACAGATTTTCTCTTGAGAACGGACAGGTTATTGCATTTGGATAAAGAAATATTGTTTTCTCTCGTGGCTTTTAGTTCTCTTCATAGTTTTAGAATTGTTCATATAATATATTTCGTGATTGCATGTGCATTAATGTTTTGTTTGATTCTGGTTGTTTGTTACTTTAATATAAATATTATGTCCCTCATATGGAGCAATGGTGCATATCCATATCCTTTAAAGTTGTTCGTGTTCAATTACGTTTTTTTTTTATTTTTATTTTTTTTAAGTTAAATTTTTGTCCTTGTGCATGGTTACCTAAAATTGGACGTTTTACAAGTATTAATCATATTTGTTTTTCTAATCGCTTGATTGTGTGTTTTGATTCTCTACAATTTCTCTGGCTCTAAATCTTTACGTATTTTACTTTATATTGTTATTATAAAGTTGTCATATGTTTTATTGCATTTTGTTGTATTCTGTTGCTATAACTATGTTCATATTCATTTTCGTTAAAAGCCTCATTATTTTCTATATACGTTTTGGTTTTGCTATATGCATTAACATTTTGTTGAATGCTTCAGGTTATATGTTTTGGTACATTATAACGTTCATTTATTGTATTTTTACACATTACGTATTATTATGATAGAATATTACAAATGGATGTTAGAGTTTTGGTCATTGTTATTAATTCATTACTTCATTGGTAGTTTATGTTTTGTTTGTTATGTAACTGGTTTTATTTCTTAATTGTTTATGTATATATATGAGCGTTGTAAAAACGTTTACATTATATCAATTTGCTATGTTGTGTTTTCAATCAAGACATTTAATGTATATATATATATATATATATATATATATATATAGTTTACTGTTTATAACAGTTTTGTCTTTAAAGGAAATACTGAGCCACTTGATTTGATACATAGCGATGTTTGTGATTTAAAATTTATTCAAACTAGAGGTGGGAATAAATATTTTGTTACATTCATAGATGATAGCACAAAATATTGCTATGTATATTTGCTTAAAAGTAAAGATGAAGTTATAGAGAAGTTTGCTCTCTATAAGCAAGAAGTTGAAAACCAACTTAATAAGAAAATTAAGATGGTAAGAAGTGACCGTGGTGGTGAATATGTAGAACCATTTAGTGAATTTTGTGCACAACATGGTATTATCCACGAAGTTACGCCACCCTATTCACCTCAGTCAAATGGTGTGGCTGAACGCAAAAATCGTACCTTAAAGGATATGATGAATGCGATGCTGATAAGTTCTGGATTGCCACAAAGCATGTGGGGGGAAGCCATTTTATCGGCTAATTACCTTTTAAATAAGGTACCCCGAAAGAAAGAAGACAAGACCCCTTATGAATTGTGGAAAGCTAGAAAGCCTTCTTACAAATACTTGAGAGTGTGGGGGTGTCTTGCAAAGGTAATGATACCTACACCAAAGAAGATGAGAATAGGTCCAAAAACAGTTGATTGCATCTTCATTGGTTATGCCCACAACAGTAGTGCTTATCGGTTTCTTGTGTATGAATCTAAAAACCCTGAGATTCACAAGAACACGATAATGGAATCTAGGAATGCATCATTTTTTGAACATGTATTTCCTTGCAAATCCAAAGAGGATGGTCCAAGTTTATCTAAACGAACGTTTAAGACTATTGAAGAGAATAGTCAAGATCATCAAGAAGTTGAAACCGAATATGAAGAGGAAGAGCCTAGACGAAGCAAAAGGGCACGAACAGAAAAATCATATGGACCTGACTTTCTGACCTACATGCTAGAGGCTGAACCTCAAACTTTTAAAGAAGCTGTAAGCTCATCGGAGGGTCCTTTATGGAAAGAAGCCATAAAGAGTGAAATTGATTCCATCATGCAGAATCATACTTGGGAATTAGTGGACCTTCCTCCAGGAAGTAAACCGCTAGGTTCTAAATGGATTTTCAAACGTAAAATGAAAGTTGATGGAACAATTGACAAGTATAAGGCTAGACTTGTTATAAAAGGTTATAGACAAAAAGAAGGCCTTGATTACTTTGATACTTATTCTCCTGTAACGAGAATAACCTCCATAAGAATGATCATAGCGATTGCCGCTTTGCGAAATCTTGAAGTACATCAGATGGATGTAAAGACTGCTTTTCTTAATGGAGACCTTGAAGAGGAAATTTATATGGAACAACCAGAAGGTTGTATTGCTCTAGGACAAGAAAAGAAAGTCTGCAAATTGGTGAAGTCTTTGTATGGGCTTAAACAAGCACCAAAGCAATGGCATGAGAAATTTGACAATGTTATGATGTCAAATGGGTTCAAAATTAATGAGTGTGACAAGTGTGTTTATGTCAAAGGAACAGACGATGGATATGTTATTCTTTGTCTGTATGTAGATGACATGCTAATCGTGGGTAGCAATGATCGGATGATCAAATCAACTAAAGATATGTTGAACTCTAGGTTTGACATGAAAGACATGGGACTTGCCGATGTGATTTTAGGAATCAAAATCAAAAGGTCGCCTGATGGACTCATCTTGAGCCAGTCACACTATGTGGATAAGATACTTGACAAATTTAGTAAAGATGACACTGGTGTGGCCAGAACATCAATTGATACTAGTCAACATCTGTCCAAAAATAGAGGAGAAAGTATATCCCAGGTGGAATATGCTAGAGTGATAGGCAGTTTAATGTACTTAATGAATTGTACAAGACCAGATATTGCCTATGCTGTAAGTAGTCTAAGTAGATTCACGAGTAATCCAGGAGATGATCACTGGAAAGCGATTGTTAGAGTACTCAGATACTTACGGTATACTCGTAATTATGGGCTACATTATACAAGAGATCCTGCTGTTCTTGAAGGGTATTCTGACGCGAGTTGGATATCTGATATACAGGATTCTAAAGCTACAAGTGGATATGTATTCACTTTGGGAGGTGCAGCAGTTTCATGGAAGTCTTCAAAGCAGACGGTAATAACCAGATCTACTATGGAATCTGAATTTGTTGCTTTGGATAAAAGCGGTGAAGAAGCTGAATGGCTAAGGAATTTCTTGGATGATATCCCTGAATGGCCTAAACCTATGCCTGCAATATGCATACATTGTGATAATCAGTCTGCTATTGGCAGGGCACAGAATGTGATGTACAATGGTAAGTCGAGGCATATACGTCGTCGACATAATACCGTTAGACAACTAATCTCAACTGGAGTCATGACAATAAACTATGTAAGGTCTAAAGAAAATATTGCGGATCCGTTAACCAAAGGACTGAATAGAGATAAAGTTGAGAAAACATCAAGAGAAATGGGACTTAAGCCCATAAAGAATAGGTCGAAACAGTGGAAACCCAACCTTGTTGACTGGAGATCCCAAGATCTAGGTTCAATGGGATAACTAAGCTGAATAGACTGAGTAAGATCACTGTGGGGGTTACCCCACCCCATTCCTATTATAAAACAGTGATACCCGTAGGGAAATGTTAAGCAGTTTGCTTTTAATGATTCTTACGCGTCGAATACGTTGAGAATTCGAGCGGAGTAATACGGGTTACTCATAAGTAAGAAATCACCTATGTGAGAGAGAAGTGGGGCCGCTTCAAAGGAGAATTGCTAGGGCTCAATTCTTTAGAAGCTCTTGCAGAACCAGGGAGATGTTCATGGCCAAAATGAACATAACTATGAGAACTGAAACTGTGTTAGGAAAATATCTGTGTGAGGTATGTTATCGTTTACACAAATGGCAGAACAGTTCAAGGACATCGCGTCTACTAGTCAGCCAGTAAAGTAAACATACTTTCACAAGGGAAGGTTCAAGGGTTAACGCCTACCTATCCTATGCAGATATTAACCGTAGAACTCTATCATCGTGTAGTGTCATTGTTTTTCCTCTGTAGTTTGTCAATTTCATTCATGTGGGGGATTGTTAGAAAAATGGCAATTGGATGAATGAGAAATTGATGCTCATTGGTGGAGATTAATGGAGGTCATAAACCCCATGTTGTAACACCCAAAGGTATGGATTAATAGGTGATTATGAGCTTCATAATCATGGAAAATAGAGGGTTACAACCAATGGTTTAATGGGAGATAATGAGCACCATTATCATGGAAAATGGAGGGTTACAACCAATGGTTTAATGGGAGATAATGAGCACCATTATCATGGAAAATGGAAGGTTGCAACCAATGTCATTATGCACATAAATTCTGAATAATGCTCATTATAATGTGGATTGTAACATCTATTTTCTAAGCCTATATAATGAACTCTCCTCCACATGTTTGAGATACACATAATTGCATAAAATTTGCACTCACCAAGTCATAGAGTCTTTCCTTTGTTTTTCAAATTCCATCTATTTTTGTTGTAGTCATTTTTGGTGATAGAAGGAAAAAACAGTTTCAAGTTCGCCGGAAACGGTATCCGATAGTGCTGAAGATTCCGTTGTTAGTCGTTGTATCCTGGGAGACAGACGTCCATCAAATCCTCGTGCACAACCGGAGGGGACGAATCTGTTTTAAAGAAAGCGTGACCTACACGTGCCTCGACCATTTTTCTATCTAATTTTCACGTTACGTTGCTTCAATTGAAGGTTTTGTTGTATCTGTTTTCCTTATTTTCTAATTTTCTTTCTTTTCAATTGTAACCTGTTCATATTATTCATTTTATTCAGATTACATGCTATATTTGATTACAGTAACAATGTTTTAAATAACAAAATAGTACTAATAATTGTTTTTAACTAATCTCTTAAACACCCTAAATATGTTTTTTTAATTGAATAGTAAATAATGTGCCTAAAATCTTATATTAGCATTTTAAACCTATTACTACTAAACAAGAAAGTTGCCAAATCAAAATTAAGCAATGTAGACTAAAATTCTTGCAAACTAAATTTTCCAAATGGAAATTAAGCCATGTAGGGTCAAATTTGTCGGAGACAATCGAAACAAACTAATTTTTCCTTATTATTTTTAATAAGAGTAGGGGTCTCAATTTTGTCCTTTTTGTATTAGTAGGTGTAAGTAAGAATTTCTATATCAAGTTGTATCTACTCATAAAAAAATCATTGCAAAAAAAATGGATTCTTAACATTATTATTACAAAAAGGGTGCATCTATTGACACCCACAATTCTACTTTTTACATACATTTTCTTAATTCATCCCTCATTTCACTTGTTACATCCTTCTTAAAATACAAAAAAAGTCTCTACACTTGAATATCGTTATTGTTTTTCATTTTTCCATCCACCCACTAAACAAACATTTTTTTTTGGCAAATGTTTTTCTTTTTCAATTAATATATTAAACAATAGTTTTTCCTTAATTTTATTTTTTTGCAAACTTTTTTTTGCAATGATTTATATAATTGTAACTGTTGTATATGAAACAATAAAAATTGTATAAAAAATAAATTATTAAAAAAGAAATAAACTACACACTCTTTCATGTTGGAATTCTCTTTATTCCTTTATTAAAAGCGGGGCCTAATAATTTATTAAAAGGGAATAATTTTTTTAAAATAGGGTGTGCAATGAGTATTTTCTATCCTTAAAAGTAATTTGATTAATGAATAATACTAATAAAAATAAAATTAAATAAGGGTATAAAAAGTAAAATAAAAAGTGCCAATAGAACCACCCTTATAGAAATTAAGCAATGTAGACTCAAATTTGTTGAAATTAATAGAAACAAACTGCTTTTCATTTTCATTATTATTTCTAATAATACTAGAGGTCTTAATTTTGTCTTTTTTATTAGTAGGTGTTTAAAAAATTATTATATAAAGTTGTTTCTACTCGATAAAAAAAACAATTCATTGCCCAAAAAATTTTTTGAATCCTTAACATTATTCTTTCATTTTTGATACTACATGGTCCAATTTTTTTGGTAGGGTTTGACCCTTTTTTTGTCAAAAGAATCCAAAGTTGTTAATAGACAACAAAATGGCAGTGCCACTGGTCATCCCCTCCTTTAATCTACAATCACCTGCCGCACCGGCCATTTTTTAACTGCTTTGATGACGAATATATCTTGGTATAATCTCAATCATTAATGGAAAAAAATTGCCTTTTTTTTTTTTTTACAAAAAAACTTGGCTTTTGGGTTTGATTTATTGCAGATGGGAGTCTTTGTGGGGTTAGTTTGTTTCCACTAATTGGAAAATGGTCCTGTTCCATGCACTTTTAAGCAAATTTTGCTCTGTCATTTTTGCTTAAAACAATTAAGGTAAATATCTACTTTTTTTTTCCTTTTTATGGAAATGTAAAATAGCTTTGATTGTTGCAAATTTCAAAAGATAAAATATGATAACGGAGAATATAGATTTTGTAAATTCGTCAAGCCTCAACCTTAAGAACAGGCTTTTACACAATATTTCATAAAAAAATAGTATTTTTTTAGGGGAACTCAATAACAATGCTCACAATTTTTTTTTGACTTTCCTAAGTGAAAAAAAAAAAGAGTTTATTTCATATTCGATAGCACTCACAATTCTAACACAACAACAAGAACTGCGAATTTTCAATATGGTAAAATTTGGATAAGGGGGTGTTTAGCAGTGGTGAAAACCACTCAGTTTTTATCACAATTTTAATTATAAATAGTGTAAAATTCTTACATATTATAATAACAATAAAAAAATATATTATAGTGTAAAACTTTCACATGTTACAGTAAAAATAGTTTCTACTGGTTCCCACCACCTTTTTAAACACCCTATAAACAACGTAATGATTGGTATTTATGTCGGCTGGAAATGAATTATAGGGTGTTTGGAAGGACAGTGGGAACAAATAGTGGGAACCACTTTTACTGTAGCATGTGAGAGTTTTATACTGTAGCATATTTTTTTTATTGTTACTGTAGCATATGAGAGCTTTACACTGTTCATAACTGAGATTGTGGTAGGAACTGAGTGGTTCCCACCACTGCCAAACACCCCCTTAATTATCAGCCAAAAGCCAGCAAAGAATATTTCAAGAAGCAAAAAAAAAATAATAATAATAACAAAAATTATAAATAAAAAAAATTTAACACAAGGTCACTGTCTTTATTTTACACTACAGCAACGATACATCAATAATTAACACTTTTTTTTTTTTTGGTGTGTTGGTTTCACATTATTTCATTCTAATTCATACAATATATAAATAAATAAATAAATGAAATTATTTTTATTAAATAATGTGTGGATGGAGCCGTCACCGAAGTTGTGGTTTTGATTAGCTCTTCTTCCTTTGGATCTGAAGGAGGAAGAGAGAAGAAAGAACTTCTTGCTTCTTTACTTTGGAGTTTGCCTTTCTCTCTCTATATCTATCTGTGTATCTCACAAACAACCAACAAAAAAAAAAACTCATAACACCAAAAATTACGATATTAACATCGTCAATTATTAGAGCTTCTTCTTCTTCTCTCTCTCTCTTCACTTTCCAATAGTTGTTCTGGTTTTTCCCAAGCCCCCAAATCTCTTCTTCTTTTTTTTTTTTTGCTCTTTCTGGAACCTCCCATCAAATTTTCCCTTTTCCTTTTGCTCCCCAAGTTTCCCTGCTCGATCTTCTCCTCGTATCTTCTTGTCCTTCCATATAAAGCTTCCATTTTTCAAAAAACCCCCCACCTTCCTCTTCCTCTCTCTAGTCCATATACATTTATATATATATACACACACACACACACGCACATATTTGTATATGTGTATATATATATACACGCACACTGTGTGTGTAGATATATACCGAGTTGAGTGTGATTTGGTGATTGAATTGTGATACAATTCGATCTCGGATCACGAAGAAGAAGAAGAAGAGTAAGCGAGGATCAGGAATTCTCTGTGGAGGAGCGGAGAAGGTTCTGGAACAAGAAAGGTCAAACTTCGGAGGAGTTAAACCATTGAAGAAGAAGAAGAGGTTTTGATCGGGAAATGTTGTATTTGAAACAGCCGAACTGTGTCATATATGTATGGGGATTGGGTGTGGATTTGTTAGGTGAATAAGATTCTTTCTTTTTTTTTGGTCTCTCTCTCAGGTGTAATTCTGTGGAATGAGATTTCTGTGTTTTTGTTTTGGTGTATGATCTCGTTCATGCCGTACTGATACTGTCCCTGAGCCTGAGGCTCGGGGGGATCTGAATTCTGAATCGTCCATGGCGTCCTCAGAGAACGAGCACTCCTCCACTCACGACTCGGAAGAGCGCTTGCCTCCTCCGGACCACGCCTGTATGCAGAAATTCAGGCTCTACGAGACTCGATCGGTAAAATTCGGCTTCTCCGATTCCGTCTCGTTTCTTGTTTGATGTCAATCGGATCTATTCAGTTTATCTCAATTTGTTATTCATTTTGTAAAATTATGAAGCTTGCGTAGGTCAAATTCAGCATGTAGCTCGCCCGTGGTGCTTTTCTGAATTTTAATTTAGATATTATTATGAAAGAAGGGTTTAAAAATCTAGAATTTATGACACTTTGGCGAAGTTATAGTGATTAAGAACATTTAGTTTGCGTGTATAACATACTTGTGTGATTGATTTTTGTGTTTTTTTGCTGTAGAAATTTTACATGATAGGAAGAGATAAGAGTAGAACATATTGGAGAGTGCTGAAAATTGATCGGCAAGATCCTACCGAGCTAAACATTCGCGAAGATTCTACCACGTACACGGAAAGTGAATGTTCTGACCTGTTGAGGCGGATACATGAAGGGAACATGTCCACTGGTGGACTCAAGTTTGTCACTACTTGTTATGGGATTGTTGGTATGTGGGTTTTTTCTGTTCATGTTTTTGAACATTTGTCAGTCATTAGCAGCATTGGAAAAGCTAACTCATTGCTTTTTATCTTTGTTGTTTTAGGGTTCATCAAATTTTTGGGGCCGTATTACATGCTGCTTATCACCAAAAGACGACAGATTGGTGCAATCTGTGGGCACACAGTATATGCCATTTCCAAGAGTGAAATGATTCCTCTTCTGAATTCCTCAGTGCATTCCAATATTGCGAATTCTAGGAACGAGAACAGGTCTTTAGCTGATTCTATAGATCAATGTATCTCGTCCATGGTCCTTCTCAAGGGAACTAACACTGCTTGGAACGTTACACTATTTATTTCTGTATTTTGTGGAAATTAAATATTTCTCTACTTAATTCTTCTCCATTTTGCCTTTTCTTTAGAACTTTCTGGAATTAGCCAACTTCTCCTACTGTTAGAATCTTATAAAGCGTTTAGCTAATTTATTTGATTTATATGTTTTGAATTCTCCATCCTCTCTTTGTGAACTTTGAATTTTTGGATAATTCATATTAGTTGGCAGTACATGTCCAGGAATGCTATATGAATGTATATGGGAAATCTTTGTTACGTCATTGTTTTTCTTCTAATTTGCTTGGTGAACTGGCAAAAGCAGGAGAGGAACATTCTTTCTAATTAACTATTAGAAATCATATACAGACATGTTATTTTGTTTCCCTTATTTCTTTTTGGCCCTAAGTCTTTCCTGTTTGGTTGTAGCTGTTAATTCATTATTCTGTTTTACTGATGGCTTAGATACAAGAAGCTCTTATGCATGGTGGACCTCACAAAGGACTTCTTTTTCAGCTACTCATACCATGTTATGCGTAGTCTTCAAAAGAACATGTGCAATAATGCAACAGGACATGTACTTTATGAAACTATGTTTGTCTGGAATGAGTTCTTAACACGTGGAATACGGACTCACCTCCAAAATACTGTTTGGACTGTTGCATTAGTATATGGATTTTTCAAACAGGTGAGCTTTAACAGCAGTTAGAGAAGAATAATGAGAACTATCAGTTGGATTTCATATCTGGGATAAGTTTAATAATTTCCTCATTCTGTGTGAAATTGTTGTTGCTAGATTGCTTCTTCTTCCGGGTGCTTTCATTGGCGCTTTCATCCTCTAGTTGTTTGATATTCAAATATACAAATCCATGCAGTTATTTAATGCTGCCCCGTGAAGAGTTTTGGGCATAAAAGAAAGTGAAAAACCAAAGTCACACACACATCTAAGATTTGCACAGGCATATTATGACTATTTATAGAAAGAAACAGCGTAGGGTGTTACATCTCCAAAAAGATCCATGCTAGATTCGTTGTTGTTCTTCCAACAGTGCTAGGATCTGTTTATTCATGTTATATATCTTTTTTTTGGAAATTGAATGTATCCATAATGTTGTAGTTTTGTAAAGTTTTCTTTGGTTCTGTAAAAAAATAATAACAATTACGTTATCTTAGCATTCTTTTCTTGAGTTATTCAAGGGATGAAAGTAACTCATCCAGTTATGTGTTACATTGATCTTTCTCTTCACTTGGGTTTCTTTGATCCGTGTATCAATTTCGTGAACCTGTTAAGCTTTCTACATTCTGATACATTAATTCTCAGCTTTATGTATCATCATTTGGATCCTGTTACTAGACTTTTGGCATATGACTTTTGAGTAATTTTTCTCATGCCCTGCAAATATAGGCGACCCTCTCAGTATCTGGGCGTGACTTCAAATTGACCCTTATTGCAAGACGTTCACGTCATTATGCTGGTACCAGGTCAGTGTAATTCATAATTTACCTCCTTGAACTGCCACTGTGCTTTGCATCTGAATAGATATGCAATAGAAAACATTCTTTTCTGCTTCTAGTTTGTGGTTCGAGTTATGATGACAGTTGCATAGGAAAGGAAACAATAGCTATTGAGATTCCCTAAATAGTTATTCTATGTACTTTCTTTTAAGATTGGCTGCTGTAGTTTGTTTTCCCAAGGGTAGTCAAGTTGAATTTTCTATGAGATTGATTGTTTTGTACCTACTCTGCATGAGAGGCTGATCTATGTGCTCTTCAATTACTTCTTTCTTGCCGTATAGGTATCTAAAACGAGGTGTGAATGAAAAGGGCAGAGTAGCTAATGATGTTGAAACTGAACAAATTGTGTTTGAGGATGTTCCCAATGGATTTCCGATGCAAATAAGTTCAGTTGTCCAGAACCGGGGCTCAATTCCTCTTTTCTGGTCACAAGAAACTTCACGTTTGAATATTAAACCAGATATTATACGTAAGCGCTCGCACTAAGTCCTTGCACAAATTATAGCATTTACATACTGCTTTGGTGGAATTTAGTGACAGATTTGTATGTTTTCCAGTGTCAAAGAAGGACCAGAACTATGAAGCCACTAGACTTCACTTTGAGAATCTTGGGAAGAGATATGGAAACCCTATTATTATTTTGAATCTGATCAAGGTAAATTTACTTATTTGCAGATTTTTCAATGGTAATTTGGTTTTCTCCAAAATCTCCAGCTTGTTATTCTGTTTTTTCTGTTATGCTTAAATACGTTATCGAGGACAAGGGACTAGTTCCAAATTAGATAGTGATAAATGAGGAAGGTTTTAGCGGGGTTCAAAACCTCATATACTTGGTCATCTGGTTTTAGTTCATACATTCTTCAGAAATTCTTGATTAGTGTTACTCTTTTTTTTTTTTTTATTTATTTGTTTGGGCCATCAAAAGACGCAAGAGAAGAAGCCCCGGGAGTCCATACTTCGAGCAGAGTTTGCTAATGCAATTGAATTTATCAATAAAGATTTATCTGAAGAGAACCGTCTTAGATTTCTTCACTGGGATCTGCACAAACATTCTCGGAGGTATGTTTACCGTGGTTTTTAGGCGTTCTTCCTCTAAAGATTCTGGTATTACTACTATTTTGAGTTGACTTACCTTTTCTTGCTTCTTCCAGCAAAGCTACAAATGCCTTGCTACTTCTTGGTAAGGTGGCTACTTATGCATTGACGCTAACGGGTTTCTTCTATTGTCAAGTAACACCAGCGTTGGAACCTGAGTTCTCTCTTAAGTGGCCGTCCTCTGAGTAAGTCTGCTTTGCTGATTTGGATGTTTTCCATTTTGTTAAGGCTTTGACAATTGGAAGTATATTATAATTAAAAAGCCCCTTTGTGTGGTGATGGCTTTTATTTATTTATTGAAGTTGGTTTCTTTTCTGAGAGAAGACACTGCATAATTCAGGAGAAAAAGTTATGCTCTGTAGGCTGTTGTCTTCTTCTATTGATTTTGGCCTGAGATTAATTATTGATTAGGACAATATAATAATAAAAAAGAGAATATTGTTTTATTAATGTGTTGTATTCTGGCAATGTTGGCTTCCTGATTGCTATGTTAATGTTATGGATATGATGCAGGAATGTAAACAACGGTGAGTTGTCCCCCCATAGGCATTATGACGACAGTAATGAGGATTCTCAAAACGTGGATGGGAAAGCTAGTGGAGACAGCAGTATTGCAAATGGAAATCATTCTGTCAAGCAACCCATGTTTCAAATGGGGGTGCTGAGAACCAATTGCATAGACTGCCTGGATCGCACAAATGTTGCACAGTATGCATATGGGTTGGCTGCTTTGGGACACCAGCTTCATGCTTTAGGAGTCATGGACAAGCCAAAAATAGACCTTGATGATCCTTTGGCTGATGATTTGATGGGTTTTTACGAGAGAATGGGTGATACACTGGCACACCAATACGGTGGATCAGCAGCTCATAACAAGGTACATCTAACTTCATGGACGACTCTTCTTTTTTTTTTTGCTGCTTAGCTGTACCTTTTTTTATTATTATATTTTTCCCTCAATATAAAAAGCAGTAGGAAGTGCTGTTGGGAAGAATTGAATTGTTTGACTTTATATGTAATTCATGTGTATGTACATTCCGCTCTCTTTTCTCACTAGGGAAATTAGCTGAATTTCAATATATTATGGGGAGCGTAGGGGTTGATTGTGGTATTAATCATGGTTACTCATTTGGTTTTAGACGAACATTTTTTTTCTGTGTTTCTTTAAGCGTTTTCCTTGCCACTTTATTTGCTTCCGTACTCCCATTTCTTGCATGTTTCTGATCTTGATATCAAACAGATATTTTCTGAGAGAAGGGGTCAATGGAGAGCAGCAACCCAGTCGCAGGAGTTTTTCAGAACTCTTCAACGCTATTACAGTAATGCATACATGGATGCAGAGAAACAAGACGCAATTAATGTGTAAGTTTTGCATTGGGTCTTACCCTTGCTACAACTCATTAGAGAATTTTAGAGGGCTACATGTCTTAACATGTTCTAATATCTGCAAGTTATACTCTCTTGTAGTACATTATTGACTTTCGCCTAATTGGATATGGAGTGTATCCTTCAATATGTCCAAAGCTTGGGCTCTATTAAAAACAATTTGATTTCACAATTGGACAAAAGCTAAGCTGGATGTCTAAAAAAGTTGGTGTGCAGTGTGCTAGGGTTGTCCTTAAAAGAAAAAAGGGTTCTGCTCGGTTATTTTTTTAGGCAACTCAGTAGCATTTTTATTGATGAATTTCAAATTGGGATTGATTTTTTGGTTAATAAATCTTGAGCAGATTCCTGGGGCATTTCCAACCACAACTGGGTAAACCTGCACTCTGGGAGCTGGGTTCAGATCAGCATTATGGGTCTGGAAGGGATAGAGATGAAGATGGAAGGTATCAACTAGTTAAGACCTTGAAATGCAAACAAGAAAATTGTGCATGGCTCTCTCTTTCTTTGCCCGACTTGTTGTTAGAAGTTTCTTAGAAATCTGCTTTATTTTCTTCTTATTCTTGGTCTTTGCTCCAATGGAATTTGTTAGGTTTTACTTTTTTGCACTTTTTTGTTTGTATCTTAATAGAGTTTCCTTCAAGATTTGTGCTTAAGCATGGTCCTTAATTTCTATTCATCTATTGAGATAGATGGTTCCAAATATAAGAGTATCCTGTGGGGATATACTTTCCTGTTGACTTTTTGTCTCACTATCCACGCTAAGACTTTCAGTGCCTAAAAGTCCCAAAATTAAAACTTCTTTTGGGAAGGTAATGGAACTGATTGTCTCCCTTGCGTGCATTATGATCTATTGTGTTTGTTTCTTCTTTATTTTTGAAAGATAATTGGACGACAGACGTGAGGATTTTTTCGACTTTTCTAGTCTTGCTTTTTATTTGTCAAATTTATATATCGTCTGCCAAGATATGTGGTGAACGTGTTTGTAACTCTTTATCTTTTCCCTAGGTCTATTTTCAAAAGATCTTTATCGGATGGAAACATTCTTCGCGAATGCAGTTCACCTCTGTTGACTAGAAATGGAAAGCAGGAGAAATTTTCTCACTCAGTTCTTCCTGATGAATCGCAAGACAAGAAGGTTCTTAGTGAATCATCTCCTGAAATTTCAACCTGTGAAAGTGATATCACCTATTCAAGGTTTGTTACCATTTTGCTATTATTGCGTGTGTATGTCTACGTTGTGAATGTCCTGTTACTCCAGTTGAATCCTTCTCTTATTTAAACTGAAGGCTGTTTGATATCTCTGTGTAGGTACACCCCCTCAATGCCTCGTAGGCAGCTTTTTGGGGAAAGTGACAATATTTATTTTTCTGAACATGGTGACGTGTACAACTGCTCAAACTTTCTTGATGTGGACTGGCTGTCATCTTCTGGAAATTCTTGCGAGGAAGAAACGTATGAGAGGTAGTTCTTTTGAGTTTATAGAAGATGACTTTAGTATTGATGCATAGATCTGGACTAAAGAGAAATTTTGTAAAATGAAAATTTTGCTCAAATTGCCATCAAATTTTTAGTGGGGTTAAAAGTAATTGTGTATGGCAGTGTTCTTTTCCTTGGAAAAAGAAAAAAAAAAAAAAAAAAAAAGAGAGAGTGGGGGTATAAATTTTTGGACGATGTAACTGGATAATTTGACTTGTACAGGTCATCAGTGCTCACAAACTCCCCGGTTGAGGGACTATCATCTGAGAATGTTGTCAACGGGGTAATGGGAGATTCTACCCCATCCACGAGTGAATGTGGTTCCAGCTTGAAGGTCTGTTACTGTTAACTTAAGCTGGTATTTTTCTGTAATTTAAGCTATTACTATCTGATTTTGTGCCATGATGACTTACATGCGTGTTTAAGGTTGCTGATACTCAAAATTAATCCGAGTTTTTTATAATTCATTGGCCGAAAAAAGTTCTTAGCCGTATACACTAGGAGATCTAATTCTCATTGATGCTTTTTCAATGTAATGATATCAAAGTTCACCAGTGATTTATGTGTTTTCTAATAACTGATTAGGTGAGAAATTGATTTCTTTTTTGGGTGAAATTGATTCTTTTGATGTTGTACAATAAATAAGTATTGTACTTGTGCAACTTCTGACGCTTTTTATTGACAGTACATAAGCGTTCCTTAATATTTGGATTCCAGCTTCCTTGTTGTGTAGATGAGATTTACTTCTTTTTTTTCATCTATCTAAACTGTCAAGTTATACGCACAATTCTGCCTTTTTTCTGCAGGAGAGAGAGCGAACCGAAACAGAGCTGCACGATGGTAGTGGACGGAGTTCTGATGTTCTTGAGGAATATTCAGATAGCTTTGTTCACTGGGTGAACTATGGAGAGGCACTCTGCCATTGAAGTCTGGCTCAATTTTCGTCTAAAGTTACATAACACGTTTTCACTCCCTGGCTTTCTTATTTGATTCAATCCGTCCCAAAGATGCCTATCAACAAATAACGAACTGTCAAATGCGTGCCACCGACAGCGGGAACCAGAGAGAAACAGAAGGAACGGAACCGGCATCTTCCAAAAGGATGTCATTCCTAGATGCAATCATCCTGGCTCACATGTATTACTTACATGATTGATTTTATCATGGAAAACATTAGTCGGAACGGACGTGATACAAAAAGTACATAAGAGTAAATAGTCAAAGTTTAAAAAACAAAAACCCAAAAAAAAAAAAAACAAAATTCTTTTAGGAGCTCTTCCTTCGTCAGTTACATCGTGGTGACTCTAGGTTTTGGTCTTGTAAATATTTTTCACTGTCCTCGTCGGAGCTCCATGCTGTTAGGGTTGCAGGTCAAATTATTCTTTACATTGCTTAATGCTAATCTACGGTCAGGGCGGTTACCCGGGAGGGAAGTCCTAGTGTAGAACAAAGCCTTGAGCTATCAATGACAGACCTAGGGCCTCAAATTTTAGTGTACTTCTTAACATGTAGAGGGTATTCAATCATAAGTTTCCACGGGTTTTACTATTAACTGGTTTGCTGTTTAAGAGTGCCCAGACGACTGTCATGCGATACCGTCTTAAAAACACGTCGAACGTCATTTTCTGATCATGTTAAATTCACGTCTTTTTTCCCCTATTTGTTGATCGATGGTTGAAAATGCCCTGCCATGTCCATGACCTTTCGGAATAGAATGCCTTTTTATGGCTTGCACGAGCCAATAAAAAACTTCAATTGTCGTTTGCTGTTGCGTATTCAAGAAAAATTGACTGCAAGGAGGAAGAACTAGGGTTCTACTTTTAAGTGCTCATTATTTCAATAATTGACTACCGAGAAAAAGAGGGCAAGTTTATTCTTGTACTCCTTAATTTTGTCTGGTGTCTCGCTTCAATTTTCTGGTGTCTTAAATAAATGTCACTGAGAGAGAGGAAAAAAAACACTCGTCCTTGCACTATAAAATGGGTGTCGTGTAAGTCATGGAACTAACACAATTATTGCAATGTAATCCCCCACCCACTTTTTTTTGGGCCACTTTTTTTTTATTATTTTTAAAAAGGCCAAGTTAAATCACCGGTGTCCCACGTGAGGACCAGAGGACAAAAGTGTAATGATTTCTTGCACCTTTTCGTCGGTTTTCATTTTCATGTTCACAAAAGACCCACTTCAAAGTCTGAACTACGGCAATACAAAAATCACCTTGCACCCATTAATCGTTCGTGTTTGCGTTCATTTATCTCAAAAAAAAAATTTACGTTAGCAATTTATTGGTGGACGAATTTGGTTTTAAGTTTTTAAGGACGGGTTTAATCCGCACCTGTCCGTCTATATATTTTTTTTAAAAAACTTATCATTTATTTGATTTTGTTTTTATTTTAGAAATGATTGAACAATCCAACACTTCAAGCATGGGCTTGGCTGCCTCTTGACATATTAGAAACTGAAAATTCTCCTATTATTTTATAAAGTGATCAAAATTCAAATCAAGTAAGTTAGTAGAGAAAGCCCTAAAAGAAAAAGAACACTTGACTTTGTTTATCATTTCATTTGTAGCATTCTATTATTTTCGAACCCAGTGAATAGGCTTTAATTTTTATGGACTCTTGACTTTGTTTATCACTTGATATGTAATTGATGTTTGTTGTTGCAGTGAATGATTGTGTTTCTTAATTTGTACTTGGTCACTGTCTTTAAGCATCAAACTTGTTGGGAATGCTTTATGTATTATCATCTTATATTTTCTACAAATTTTCTTCACTTTTTAAAAAAAAGGTTCAAAAAATTACATTAGGCAATAACATAGGTCTAAACTACTTCTACCCGCGTGCAACCACCCAAAACCAAACCAAAACCACCCGCCATGTAGTGGGCGGTTTGCGGGTTGGTTAATCGTCAACCTGTCATCCAAAAAAACTGCACCGCATCCGGCCAAAAACCATCAAACTGCCCGCCATTCATCCCTAGTCCGAACCATTTTTCTGGCAGAATTTTGATTTTTTTTTTATAATGAAATTCTGAAACCTTTATAGACCTTTGTTTGGTACACCCTATTCATTGTTTTTGTTTAAACAGCGAAAAGGTTGAATCTTTTATGTATGAAGATAAAAATGGTTTAAGATTTTACTTTGTAATGTCTTGGTGGTAGTACATCGCGCGTGATGAAAAAATGTTTTAAACTTTCCTGCTTTACCTTTTTTGTGTATTTACTAATCAGGGTTTAAACTAGGAAAAGCAATTATGTTGCTTTTTTTTTTTTTTTGAAATTGAATTAGGTTCCTAGTTTTAAGTTCTCGTTTTTATTTTGTTTTGGACAATTAAAGGAAAGCACTCAATCGTAAATTAAGTTTTGGAAAGGGGAACAATTAATTTCCATATTTAACAGACAAACTTTAGCAATTCATTTCTCACTTTTTCGGGGTGGAGGAGAGACGCTTTTGCACGGCGGACTTGCAGGGCTTGAGGTAAAATTTTTTAAAATGTGACCACACTCTCTTCACTCCCTCTCTCTTATACATATTGTCCTTGCCTCGTCCAGCGTTTGCAGAGTCATAAGGCGATGCGTCATGTTCGACAATAAGGATTCATCGGCAAGATCCTTGCGCCAACAAGTTTCAAGCCTCGTTGGCTTGGTCATCACGAGGCTATGTGAACTTTGTAGCTGAGCAACGTTTATCAGACTTGCCATTGTGACATGAGTCAAGTCACGTTGAGTTCCCTTTCAAATCGTTCTCACCAATCCAATCAGCGTCGTCATGGTTGTAGCTCAAGGCAGCAGCAGCAACACATAAAAAGATATAGACGTATGATTTTTTTCCCCTTTCAATTGGAGTACTTCAAATTTATAACGTATCAATTACGAGTATTATACTAATATGTAAAAAGATATAACAAAGTGATTGCTCATTGTTAGTGGTAGAGTTACCAATATACTTGGTAAAATATTAGACATGAAAAAATAAAACCGAAAACACACATTCATAAAAAAAAGTTGCAGAATAAAGCAATCCGAACCACAAAAAAAGTTGGACATAAATTCAAAGTGAAATATTGCAATGGCACCTGAAAATAGGCCGTTTGGTGGAATTATTTTCTTAAAATTGGCCATTCACTGTAACTTTTCTTAAAAATGAGGACCAGCGACTTTATTTTCTAAATGTACCTGTGTTTGCAAGTGGGCCTCCTCAAAGCGGGGTACAACTTTTCCATATGGAAACTACAAACTCTCTCTGGCTATAATTGATAACTTTTACATTCCAGAGTTTGATTTTAGCCCAATGTAAATTCATCATCATTGTTCTTTTGTTTATTTATTTGATTTGGGTCAGCATCAATAGAAGAGAGTGAGAAGCAACATTCCCATCAACAAGTAGACTGCCATTTAGACAAACCGCTACACAATCGCCAACAATTTAGGAAAGACCAAACTCTGAAGAGGGTTTCAGAGCATTTAAAAGTATTTGGTAGATATAATCAAGAACCAAGATATTTCTTATGGATTTATGCGTTCAATAGTCTCACTGAAACAAAAGAGAACAAAGCTACAACAGAAAAATGAAGCGTTCAGAAAAATAACTGTAAAGATAGCACTGTTACCGATCTTTGATAATCCAAAATTGCTGCTGAGCCCCAGAAAACGGATCAACCAAGAATCGGGAAGATGCGAGTGACATGCTCCAAAGGAATGGCATCAGCAATGTTCTTCTTCAGTTCAGGATGGTTGAACTCATTGCGGGGTAGGACAATAAGCTGCCCCTTTCCATGGCTTTTCTCGAGCAGCCAACCGCTATTGGCGACCTGGTGCTCAAGAAATTTGTCCAGGGATAGACCTTCAATGTTGATAGCCTGTAACACATTCATCCAACATTACTAGCTCATACAAAGAGAATATGAAAAGCACCAGAATAATCTTACCAATTCAAATTTCTGACCAAGGAAAAAAAAAAACAATTTGCGTAGAGAAATAGTAGAGGACCTCATATACAGAACCAGATATCATTACATGATGGATTAGATATAATATTAAGCGCCTACATTAACCTTGTAACGTGAACCATTATAATAGTACACGCCAGTGTTACCGCGTGAGCAGTTTACTTTGTGCAGCTATAATATATATAACCTGAAGATTCTCCTTTCAACTAGCATCTTAACACTAACATGAAATCACTATGAATAAAAGCATACCTCAGCAAGCACGGATCTAGGAACCTTCTGATAAGTCAAGGAAAGGACATGAATTGCATAGGCTTGAATTGCTTGCTCAAAACCTGCAATTAAATTGATTTGTGAACCACACTGCAGGCAGGAAATTACGCATGCATACCGAAAGAAAAACAACTATTGACTAGTATAGCAAGATCATAACAGCAAAACATAATTAACAGACTTTCCATCTCACAGAATAATGCCTCACAGAAAAACATGAGCTTGTCTTTATAATCGAAGGCAATGCCCATTAAACAGAAGTTCAAAAGAACATAAAAAACGGAAATCCAAGGTGCTATTAGAGGATAACATATTAGCAGCCATAAAAAAACAAGAATAAACCAGAAAATCACGGCATCATCATTTAACATACCAGGGACAGCTTCAACTATGTGACGGTTCTTAGATGCTTCCTCCCAAAACTGATGGAACCTCCCTGTCTGCAGCGTAAAAAAAAAACATATATACATATTTATATATATACATATCTATAGTTCCACTGAAAAAGCATATGAATTGAATGAGCACAGAAGAAAAAAAAGGGCACCTCCAAATAATGTGATAGCACAATCAGTGTCTTGAATTGCTCCTCCATTTGCTGATAAAGAGAGAAAGGAAAAAAAAAAAATCGGTATTTGTCAATGCCCCATTATACTTGGCTCAAATATTGAATTAAGGAATTCTTTATCAGAATCTAGAAGTTCACGACAACTAAATAAAGGCGAAACTTCTAAAAGTTTAAACTGTCTGACAAATTTGATACTTTACATTAACATTGCCATAAACATAAAGAAATTGGCAAGCATCTACACTAAATGAGATATCATACCACTCTTTCTGGAATTAGGAAAAGACAAAGACTAAAGTCCGGAGCCGGCATTGCCATGAGAGCCTAAACCAAGAGATAAACAAGAACATATAACTCTCCAAAACATACCCAGAAAAGTAATTCATAAAAAAAGGATTCAAATTCAAATTTGGGAATTAAAAAAAGGACCTTGACCAATATGCAGGCAACAATCTGGGTGCTCATTCTCTCCGGCTCAAACTATACCAACAGTGATAAATACATAAGCCAAAAATGGTTCAGAAATGCTCTCAATTCGGTTTATTTGAAAGCCGCAAAACTGCTAAAAAATAAAAAGATAAAAGCTTGACATTACCTGATAGAGGCGAAGAAGGCAGAGATTTGCATCCAAACTGTACGTCTGCGACGAAACCTAAAAAAAAAAAACAAAACCAAATAACCCTTTTTCCCAATCCAAAAATAAAAATAAAAAAAATCAAATTGTGGAAATTAATTATAAGAAAAAACCTGTTCGTTGACATAGTTCTCGAGTTCGGAGAGGATTTCGGGATTGTAGGGATTGACGGCGAGAAGCTGCTCCACCATCTGAGCCACCTGCTGTTGCGGCGCTGCTTGCTTTGCCACGGGAACGACGACGTCTCTCTCTTTTCCCATTCTTTTCTTCTTTTATAATTTTTTTATTTTATTTTCTGGGATCTTCTCCGATAAAAGAATGCTAGAAATCGGAGGTTGTTTTGTTTGTCTTCTCTGTTTCTGAGACTGGACTGCGATTCCTTCTGCAAATTTTGATGCAAGGGAGGGATTGGAAAGAGGAAGAAACTATGGAAGGGTTTGCCTCGTTTTAGGCATTCGTGCCTTTTGGGTTACTATGTATCCATGTCAAATGACTAATACGCCCTCCATCCATCCTCTCTAACTTTTTTTTTTTTTCTATTTTTCTGGGGGTTAATTTTCATTTTTTTGGGAAGGTTAATTCTATTTTTGCCCAAGAGGATTTTAGGAAGGTTAATTTTATTTTTGCTCAAGAGGTTAATGGTTTGTTTGGTCGGAACGATGTAGTATATAATTTTATAGTTTGAACTATGAGTTCTAAAATATATAGTTTAAATGGTGGTTTTAAACCGATGTTTGAAATGTAAAGGTTTAAAACGAGAATAAAATCTCACATCAAATTTAAAACGAGAACAGGTGTTCATGAAAGAAAAATGAGAATAAGAATGAGTTTTTACTGTTGAAAATAGTTCAAACCATGTGAATTTAAGAAGGTAAAGTTTGGATTTTGGGGTTTAGCCTTTCTAAAACCGCTTCTACAGTTTGAACTAGGCTTGGTTATTACTCTACCAAACACCAGTTTGAACCACTTTTATAGTTTGAACTGTCTTAAAAGATTTTGAACCTACGTATCAAATGGCCTATAACGCTGTTGCCTTAACTTTTTGAATTTTGATAGCTTGTCCCCACAAACTTTTAATTTCCACGATTTATGTTCAAAAAATGATACTTTTCAATGTTCAGATGTGAAAATGAAAAATTATTATAGTTCAGGGACTTAATAGATACATTTCCAAGCTTAGGAGTGCACGTAGACACAGGTGGCAGTTTAAGGGAATTGGTAACCTTTGTTTTCAATACTAGAACAACGCGGTGACTTAGGGATGTGAGACAGATTCAAATTGTAACATGGTTCTATTTTTCACAGGCTTACAACATAGAGAAAACCAGCAAAGTAGATTGTTACTATTGTAAGCAATCTTAGAACGAAACTGAAAAATCCTCATCCTTCTCCTTGCAGGAATCTATTGAACAATTTGGCTTCAAAAAAAAAACTGCTGAATCATTGGGGATCAAAGTTTTTAATGTTGGAAATTAATTTTTCATGTGGGCCTACATATGTATTTAAATGTGTTGTTTAATGCTATCTTAAGGTAAAGCCTAAATTAAAGTGATATAATTAAGATAAAGTTGAAAGGCTTTTGGGTATTAATATAAAGTATGGGTTATTATTATTATTAATATATGTGTAGATACCAATTTATAATTTCTAGATTTTATGATGGGCAAAACTGAAAATATATTAAAATAACTAAAGTTATTTATTCTGGTTATGGTCCTCAATCCATACGTACGTTTTATTCTCTTTCTGTTTTCTCTGATATCCCATCTTCAAAGAAAATCTCAAGGAGAATGTATTGGATTGGAAGACAATAACATACAACAATCCAAGATCATGAATCAAGGTACGTTTCCGTCATTTAGAATTATTCCTCTTAATGATTTAACATGAACGATCTTGGTAGAATTTTTGGTTTGATTTGGTTTCTAACAAGTGGCATTAGAGCGATTTCATGTTGAATTATTGAGAAATTTTTCTCAAAATTTTTTGGTTGAATAAGGTTTATTCTGTTTTTTGTTCTATATGGATTCATTAATATGGATACGTGTACGTACGGCTGTGGAATTAATTGTTGACTTTTGTTTTTCCTTCTTTCGTGCAACGAGGCTATAATTGTTCACTCTGTTTTTAACGGTTTAGTATATATACCAATTGTTCACTCTGTTTTTAATGAATCAAGTATATACGATTTCATTGAAATCGTTTTTCGGTGGGCTAAGTAACCAGTGGGATTACTGGCGGCAATCTCACTGCCGTGGGCAAGGAAATCAAGCCGCGACCATTAGGCGGCGCCGTAAAGGACAAGCCGTGGTCTCTGGCCGCGGCGGAGGAGTGGAAACAGCGGCCAAAAGCCGTTGTTCAGCCGGTCGTGCTTGGTTCGTCGAAGGAATAGAGGCGGGCCAATTTTGGGTTTCACCGACGGCTTGCTGCTCCGCTGCTGGCGCGGGCACTCTCTGGGTGCGACCGTGACGTTCTGCCGACGAGCAGAGCCGCGGCCTCTGGCGAAACATCTTTGGCGGTTGGCAGAGCGAACCGCCTGGCGACGATACCCAGGGGGGTCGTGACCCCTGGGTGTGATGGAATTCTGGGCTTAGCCCAAAATTGATTCCGATTTACACGGGCCACATAGGCCCGTGACCAGAAGGAGACCTAGGGGCTCAACCCCTGGGTGACCCATATTTAAAAAAAAAAAAAAACAAGAGAGACAGGGGCCCTGGAAGTGGATCCGGGTTGGGTTAACCTGACCTAGTCCACAACCCAACCCGGTCCCCTTTGACCCGGTCAAGGTCAATGGTCAACTTTGATTGTTGACTTTGACCAAGTTGACTTTTTTATTTTTTATTTTTTGGGTCAGTTTTGGATGCAACTTTAAAATTCAAATTATGTTTTTAGATGATTAATATTATCAAATAAATTAATTAAACCAATAAGCTGCTAAAGTAGCCTCTTTTGTGGATGTTAATTAATTTGTGATATTAAGATGGTTGTGTGAATTTAATTCATGCAAATATTAATCGGCCCAAAGGAAGTTTAATATTTGGCCGAATTAAATTAATACCTGTAGTGATAAATATGTAACAATTATATGGTTATTTATGGCATATAAATAATAAGTAGATCCAAAGATTAACTTATTATTTGATATGATTTATTGTTAATATTTGATCACTACACCAAGAATACGACTTACAAGTTAATATTTCTGTCCAAAGACTAAATATTAATGTTGTTACAGGTTTCTTGTGATGGGATTAATCATTGTTTGAATTTTATTGGTTGTTTTATGTGAACTCTTGTGTGAATATGTGATTTTGTTCTTTGTTCAGCTGTAGCATCATCTTCCTCGATATCTTCAAGTGTTAATTCCATTTCTATGCAGAATGGGACTAACTTCAAGGACTAGAAAGAGAATGTGTTGATCGTTCTCGGTTGCCTAGATCTGGACTTAAACATAAGGGTTGAACGTCCCACTATTACGGATTCTAGTTCCGCTGAGGATAAAAAGGAACTTGAAAGATGGGATCGTTCTAACAGAATGAGTCTGATGATCATTAAGAGAGGCATTCCAGAAGTCTTCAGGAGCACTGTACCTGATGAGGTCACTACTGCCAAGGGTTTCCTTGAGGCCATTGAGAAATGCTTTGCAAAGAATGATAAGGCTGAAACAAGCATGCTTTTGGCGAGCCTGATTTCAATGAGGTACAAAGCAAAAGGAAACATAAGGGAGTACATTATGGAAATGTCTCATCTGGCTTCAAGATTAAAGACACTAGATCTGAAAATTTCTGAGGATCTTCTAGTGCATCTTGTCTTGATTTCTCTTCCTACACAATTCAGCCAATTCAAGATTAGTTACAACTGCCAGAAAGAGAAATAGACTCTTAATGAGTTAATTTCTTATTGTGTGCAAGAGGAAGAAAGACTGAAGCAAGAGAAGACTGAAAGTGCTCACTTGGCTAACACCTCTAAGGACAAGAAGAAGAAAAGAAAGAAAAGTAATGAAGCTGCTAAAGATACAGCACAAAAGAAACAACATAAGGATAAGGATGAAAATCATAGTTGTTTCTTTTGTGGTAAACCTGGACACATGAAGAAGGTCTGCACCAAGTATCATGCTTGGCGTGCAAAGAAAGGTATGCTTCTCAATTTGGTTTGTTCTGAGGTTAATTTAACTTCAGTGCTAAGACACACTTGGTGGATTGATTCAGGTGCCATTACTCATATAAATGTGTCTATGCAAGGTTGCCTAAGTTACCGAAAGCCAATTAATGCTGAAAGATTCATCTATGTGGGAGATGACAAATCGGTAGAAGTTGAAACAATAGGACATTTTAGGTTATTGTTAAGTTCTGGTTATTATTTGAATTTGAAAGACACTTTTGTTGTACCGTCATTTAGGCATAATTTAATTTCTATTTCTGCTGTGGACAAATCTGGATACAATTGTTCATTTGGAAATAGTAATTTTAGTCTTTCTTTAAATTCAAATGTTGTTGGTACCGGTTCTTTATCATTTCAAGATAACCTATATTTGCTTGATACAGTTGCTTCTTATAATGAAACCTTGCATGTTAGTTCTTGTGGCATAAAACGTAAATTAACCGATGAGAATTCCGCTATATTATGGCATAAGCGATTAGGACATATTTCAAGAAAAAAGGATGGAAAGACTTGTGTCAGATGGAATTCATAATTCCCTCAATTTTACAAATTTTGAAACCTGTGTTAACTGTATTAAAGGGAACCAGACAAACAAAAGAAGATTAGGTGCCAATAGAGCTACGGATGTCTTAGAATTGATACATACGGATATTTGTGAACCATTTCCTGTGGCTTCATGAAATGGTCAACAATATTTTGTATCGTTCATAGACGATTACTCCCGGTATGGCTACCTATATCTCATACATGAGAAGTCACAGACTTTGAACGTGTTCAAATCATATAAGGCTGAAGTTGAGCTTCAACTTAGTAAAAGAATTAAGGGCGTCAGATCTGACCGTGGTGGTGAATACTATGGCAGATATGATGGATCAGGTGAACAACATCCAGGACCTTTTGCTAAATTCCTAGAGGCATACAGGATAGTCCCTCAATATACCATGCCAGGTTCACCTAACATGAATGGTGTAGCTAAGAGATGAAACCGGACACTTAAGGACATGGTGAGGAGTATGATTTGTCATTCCACCTTACTTGAATCCCTCTGGGGTGAAGCACTCAAGACTGCAACTTACATTATCAACAAAGTACCAACAAAAGCAGCAGCTAAAACACCTTATGAGCTTTGGACTGGCAAAAGGCCTAGTCTGAAGCATTTACATACTTGAGGTCGTCCAGCAGAAACAAGGCCTTATAGGCCCAATGAAAAGAAATTGGACTCCAAGACAATGAGCTGCTATTTCATTGGTTACTCTGAATGGTCAAGGAGTTACAAATTTTATGATTCCACTACTAAGGCTATTTTTGAGACGGGAATTGCAACATTCTTTGAGGATGTTGAGTTTAGGGGGAGAAATAAGGTTAGAGACTGTCTTTGAGGATGAATTTGATCATGTTCCTCTTGTACAAGAGGGATTGGTTCCTATTCCTACAATTGTTTTTGATAATGTTCAGGCTTCCATCCTTGATATTGATCAAGTTGCATATCAAGAACAACCAGACATAGTCGTTCAACCCCTTCAGGTATAAACTCAACAACCTCAAGAACCAGAACCTCAAGAACTTGTGTCATTAAGGAGATCCACTAGAGAGAGGAGAAGTGCTATTCCAGATGATTACATAGTATTTCTCCTCTCTCATGAGGAAAGTGTTGGATTGATGGATGATGATCCGATCAATGTCCGTCAAGCCATGCATAGTTTCAACTCTCAAAAGTGAATGGATGCCATGAAAGATGAGATAAAGTCTATGAAGGACAATGACGTTTGGAATCTCGTTCCATTGCCTGAAGGTGAGAGGCCCATTGGTTGTAAATGGATATTTAAAACCAAAAGGGATTCGAAGGGTGATGTAGAGCGATATAAAGCTCGTCTTGTTGCTAAGGACTTTACTCAAAAGGAAGGTATTGATTATAAAGAGACTTTCTCTCCGGTTTCAATGAAAGACTCTTTTAGGACAATTATGGCACTTATAGCGCATTTTGATCTTGAGCTACATCAGATGGATATTAAGACGGCGTTTCTAAATGGTGACATCGATAAACGATCTATATGGTGCAGCCAGAAAACTTTGAGTTGGGAGACCCAAAGAAAATGGTTTGCAAATTAAAGAAATCCATCTATGGGCTTAAGCAAGCTTCTCGTCAATGGTATTACAAATTTCATCAAGTGATAATCTCATTCGGTTTCGAGATGAACACTATAAATGACTGTATATACCATAAGTTCAGTGGGAGTAAGTGTATTCATCTGGTATTGTATGTTGACGATATACTACTTGCCACCAATGATATAGGCTTAGTGCACGAAACCAAGAGATTTCTATCAAAGAAATTTGAAATGAAAGATCTTGGTGACGTCTTTTTTGTGTTAGGAATTAAAATACACTGAGATCGCTCTCGGGGCATACTTGGGTTATCACAAAAGAGCTATATCGAAAAGGTACTTAAAATATTTAGCATGCAGGATTGTAAACCAGGAGATACCCCTGTGGCTAAAGGAGATAAGTTCAGTTTAAGTCAGTGTCCTAAGAACGACCTTGAGGTTAAGGAAATGAAAAAGATCCCATATGCATCAGCTGTTGGGAGTCTAATGTATGCTCAAGTTTGTACTCGTCCAGATATAACATACATTGTTGGATTGTTGGGCAGATATTTGAGTAACCTTGTAATGGATCATTGGAAAGCAGCCAAACGGGTTATGCGATATTTACAAAGAACAAAAGATCACATGCTTACATATAGAAGGTCAGACCAACTCGAGATCATTGGTTATTCAGATTCAGATTTTGCTGGATGTCAAGATAGTCGTCGATCCACTTCGGGCTATATTTTTTTGCTTACTGGAGGAGCTATTTCTTAGAGGAGTGCTAAGCAGTCACTCATAGCTTCTTCCACTATGGAGGCAGAATTTATAGCATGTTATGAGGCATCCAATCATGGAATATGGCTGCGAAACTTTGTCACTGGGCTGCGGATTGTGAAAAGTATAGAAAGACCACTTAAGTTGTTTTGTGACAATAAATCTGCAGTCTTATATTCCAACAACAACAGGAGCCCTTCAAAGTCAAAGCATATAAAGATTAAGTTTCTTGTTGTTAAAGAAAGAGTTCAGAGTGGTCAGGTGTCTATAGAGCATATTGATACAAACTCCATGATAGCGGATCCGCTTACAAAAGGGCTTCCACCTAAGGTCTTTCATGAGCACACTGCTCACATGAGTGTTCAGTTATTTGATGATATGCAGTTTTAGTGGGAGTTTGTATTTGAATGCTAATTTTCTTTATACATAGACATTGTGTGTTTGTGTATGTTTTCTGCAGAAATAAAGAATACAGTTTACTTACACTCTGATTTTGGTACGGTTTTGATCTCATTAAGGTATAAGTGTGACACCCGTTATTCTCCTAACGGGTATTGAGGTAATTAAATTAATTTTTAATGTATAAAAAAAAATTGCTTCATTTAAATTTATTTTATAATATTTATTTTTATCTATTTTTAAATTTTCTAAAATTCTCCTATATTTATTTAGTATGATTACTAAAAAGCCTTAGAACTTCTAATAAATCTCAAAAATGTCATATTGGCATTATGTGTGTTAAAGTCTTTAGATGAGACATAAGGATATCTTTTCCAACTACTCTTGACCCTCATTTTCTTTATTTCCTCCGTGACATGCTTCAACATGTCTCCTCTATAATTGTTTCTATCACTTCTCTTCAAAGACTTTATCTTTTCTTCCTTTCTCTTCCACGGTTCCCACACTCTTCTTCTCATTTCTTTGCTGAAGCAAAATACTTAGAGAACTTCTTCAAGGCAGCCATAAAAATCAGCCACCATCACCTCCATTTGAGCAAGAATTTCAGTCATACCGAACTAAAGGAACCTGTTTTGAAGCCATTTCAAGCTTCCAACTAACCATAATCCGAGGTTAGAATCTTATGAACAAATTTAGTCTTTCATTTATAAATTTTCTTTTATACTAAAGGATTATTCAAATTTGCGTTCTTAAACCTAAGTCTATGTTTGTTGCTATTTTGGAGCATATGTATGAAGTCTAAGTGTATATGCCCTAGACAGAAAATTTATATTGTTAAACTTTATAATACCTCTATGGGCAGTGGTTATTTCTTGAAATTCTAAGATTAAATTAAAATAAATTTTATGAATGTAGTTGTATGTTGTGCTTTAGTTTTAATTGTCCTTATGCACGCCTTAGGATCAAGGGAGTATGGAGCTAACGTTAATTGATTCCAGGATTAAGAGACTGTTGATAAGCTTGAAAGGTAGGGATTCTATTACTCATCTTTTGTGAGGTTTTTATAGAATTAAAATTGATTGTTTTGCCGCAATATATATATATCTATGTTGAACTGATATTATATGATTATCACATATGAAACTATGACATGGACTCGTCTTGTATTGTACGGCGAGGAACATAATGAATTGACACATGTTATAAATTGAGAAGCATGGTTAGGAAAACTAACTCTATTGATAATGATTCAATATAGAGAAATTGTGAGACATGAAGAGGGCGACGGTTACGTCCTTGGGCATGAATACTCTAAAAGGTAAAATAGGGGGAAAGCGATGACGCTTCCTTGGGTTGAAAGTCCCAGAACACACTGTACAGGAATCGACTTGGTGAGGACTCGGGGCTTGATGTCCCCTCACCGGAACACCCTTGGAATGTTTATAGGGTGATCAAGTGCGCCCATTTGGGTTTCGATGAGTTGAGTGATACTCAATTTAACATGGATACCTAGGAACAATGATGATTGGTAATATTTGTATAAATGTGTAATTATGACACTTGGTAACGATTAACTACGGTATCCATAAGATGTGATCATAATAAACCTCATAATCTGGAATATGATGTAACTTACTAACCATGCAGGTTTTAATGTGGTAATGATAAAAACCTAAATGTGAGTAATGGCTTTCTCTACTGAGCATAGTGTTGCTCATTCCCTTATGTTTATATCTTTTCAGGACTCACTAAGTGTGAGGTGGCTACGAGAAATATAGTTGAGGAAGCGATGTAACTATATTACATTGGGACTGCTCAATTGTAAAGAATGTTCTTCATGATAATGTAAGCATCAATTGTTACTTTCTGTGACTGTATTATAATGTGTTGAAGGTTAAAATGATGATGACAACAGTTTATATTATTAAATTTAAGGTGCTACATTAAAACTGTGGTTTATTTGTCGTTTATATTTTTATTTTTGAGTTGAGAGTTTTCATTTAAGTCCCGGGCAAATTTTAATCTTTAAGGTTTTACTTTTATTATTTATTTTTATTTTATCTCATTAAAAACTGTTAACCCCCATATAGGGACGTTACAATAAGGTAGGACCAGTTGAAAATAGACATGTTTAGATCACTTTGCATGTAATTTCCGTGCTACACATCCATACTTGATCTATGTCATTTGGTTATATCGATATGTGTGATCATTGATGGGTCTAGTCACATTATATTTGTGACAAAGACCGCTTTGATCCTATGTTGGTATGATCAATGGACAAGATTGTTCAAGAATACCCTTATTTGTGATAGCAAAAGTTGAGCTCATTAAGGTAAACACATTTTTTTTCAAAGAAACATATGTGGCCCAAGTGGGAGATTGTTGGAAATTAATTTTTCATGTGGGCCTACATATGTATTTAAATGTGTTGTTTAATGCTATCTTAAGGTAAAGCCTAAATTAAAGTGATATAATTAAGATAAAGTTGAAAGGCTTTTGGGTATTAATATAAAGTATGATCATTGATGGGTCTAGTCACATTATATTTGTGACAAAGACCGCTTTGGTCCTATGTTGGTATGATCAATGGACGAGATTGTTCAGGAATACCCTTATTTGTGAAAGCAAAAGTTGAGCTCATTAAGGTAAACACATTTTTTTGCAAAGAAACATACGTAACCAAAGTGGGAGATTGTTGGAAATTAATTTTTCATGTAGGCCTACATATATATTTAAATGTGTTGTTTACTGTTATCTTAAGGTAAAGCCTAAATTAAAGTGATATAATTAAGATAAAGTTGAAAGACTTTTGGGCATTAATATAAAGTATGGGTTATTATTATTATTAATATATGTGTAGAAACCAATTTATAATTTTCAGATTTTATGATGGGTAAAACTGAAAATACATTAAAATAACTAAAGTTATTTATTCTGGTTATGGTCCCCAATCCATACGTACGTTTTATTCTTTTCCTGTTTTCTCTGATATCCCATCTTTAAAGAAAATCTCAAGGAGAACGTATTGGATTAGAAGACAATAACCTACAATAATCCAAGATCATGAATCAAGGTACGCTTCTGCAATTTGGAATTATTCCTCTCAATGATTTAACATGAACGATCTTGGTAGAATTTTTGGTTTGATTTGGTTTCTAACATTTAAAAGCATCTCTGATGCAATGGGCTTCGCTGAATCTTTCTTCAGTAAAAATTCATTTAGAGCAAGATGGAGGAATCATTAGTGAATAGCTACACTACCACAAACTAATATTTTTCATTAAATTTGCAAATTAGTTACAATATCACAACACTAATTCTTTCTTACTACTAATGGAGCTTGCAACATATAAAAAATAAGCTTTTACAGAACAACGTTTCAAAGAATGAACAAAAAGAAAATGAAAAAAAAAATGTGGGAAGACCATATTACAGGTTCAAAAGATTTGAGATCAAATTCCAGCCCATCCATGACTTCTTATCAGAAGGGCAGACAAAGGTGAGCTCAAACATCTCTTTGCTGGCATGTTCACCTGATTCACAGAACCCAACAAGCTTTGCAACTATCTCAGCACTCTCTTGCACGTGTTGCATGTTATATGGGTCTGTCCACAGCTTGTTCACCAGTTGTAGCCTTCTTTGTTTTCCTCCTGGTGGGACTTCCCATTTTGTATAAAGCATTTCTCTCTCTTCCGCAGTCAGTTTGGAACTAACCCTTTTGGCCAAGTACTCTCTTTCCTGCTTAAGGGCCCTAATACTGCAACCAGAAAAGGGAACATCAATTTGTCAACATATTGTTGTAGATCAAAGCAAATTTTTATATGGGGTCAGTCTCAAAGGCTCTTACTATTCTATGCTAGGATCCCAAATTTTGAACACCATGATGTGAGCTTGTCCTTTTATTTATTTATTTTTTTCAATTTATAAGTGTTTAAGAAATGAACAATTCTATGAAATACTGCCGAGCACAAACTAATAAAAAGTGAATCCCATAAGAAAAAGCCCAGTTATATATAAGAAAAAGCCCACTTTATATTAGTTGTGGTGTTTAGCAACAATACTTCTGGTAAGCATTTTTTTTTTTTCTTGAAAAGTTATCACTACAATGAATTTAAAAAATGGCATCTACTGGTGAAACGATGGTAACTAACCGTCACTGGAGTTGATTTAAAAAAAAAAATGTATAAAAGTTGGATCCTAACTCTACTCCTAATAGAAAAACTTGAAATAATACCTTGCTGAAACTGAGTTTGCAGGTTCATCCCCTAAAAGGGCAGGACTAGCATTGCCAAGATCTGACAAGTGTCGTTCCAACCATGTTAGTCTTCTAAGTTCAACTTCCATGTACATCTGATCAGAAGGATCTCCTTTGAACAACAAGTAAAATTGTGTGCGGTGTACTATTGAAACGTGGCACAAGTGCCATAACATGATGATCTCCTTCCTCTCCTCGTCAAAAATCAAGTCCCATGGCTCAGGAGATGGAACAACGCTTTCTGTTGCTTCAGCTCCAGCTTCATTTGACTCTTCCAATTGCAATACCTACAATTTATTAATTGATCACATATGAAGTGGAAAATTAGTAAACATTATAATCATTACTTCTAATTATTGGACAAGAAATAACCTTCTTTTTTTTTTTTAACCTGGCAAACAAGAAGTTGCTTTTGGTATTGCAGCTTTGCCACTCGTTCTTTCAACTCGGTTACATAAGCTCTAATGCTTCTTATGTTCTCCTCAGCAGCATTCTTGAACATTCTCTGCATCTTTTTCACATTAACCGAGTTCGACTTCCGAGCAACCGGAGTGCCATCTCTTGAAGACACACAATTCCCACATTCATCACTCTTCAATGGAGTAACTCTACACTGCCAAGGCGCACCATCATTTTCAGGCGCCTTGTTTTCTCTCTCATTCTCCCTTACTTTTAAGGAAGATTGCAAAGGTGAACATGGAGGCCTAATTATGTTTTGCACATTTGCGCTATTGCTCAAGTTGAAAGGAAGGATCTTCTTCTTCCTTGGCGGGGTGGTCTTGCACTCAGAAGACGGAGTCTCCTCGTGGGCAGCAAAAGATGAAACCAGCTGGTCTATGGATCTCTGGACATTCTCAAGTTTCCTCTCTAAAGACTCAATGGTGCTTCCTTGAGACTTGAACCGACTGATCTCTTCAATTAGGTTGGCCTGATCTCCTCCTCCTCCTACCACTGTTTCTTCACAAATGGAGTTAGCCACTTGCATGTTCTGAATCTCAGATAGCAGCTTTGCTATGTTCTCAGCAGCTTCTTGATTTCCCAGCCTGTGGGAAGCAACTTCCTTGTGCAGTACTTCAAGTGCACGGTTTGCTTCCTCTCCAAGCTGCCTCTGGCGCTGCTCGAGCTTCCTGATCTCGTGCACAAGCATGGATGGATCAGTAGAAGTGACTGATCTCCTGACCATTGCCTGCCTTCGAGCCGCGGTCCTTGAACGAGGTTCTGGGGTGAGTTTTCCATGAATTGACTCAGTGTTATTGTCACCATTGAAAGAAAGACACCTGACAACTTCTGAAGATGGCCCACGTTGATTCATTCCCTGAACGTGACACAGAAAAGATGGATTCATTGATTTTTCATTTCTGTAAACTGATGACATTCAAGCATAAACCAATACTACAATACCTTTGGGACCTTGTGTGCTTTTCTCTCCAATTCAAGCTGCGATTGTGCAAGGTCTCTTTGGCGCTTTAGCTCCTCCATTTCTCTCTCCATCTGCAAAATTGAATTTTCTTCAAACTAGAGATAGAGACCTAGACTGAAGTTCTCTTCAGAATTATGCAAACCCCTTGTCTTATTATTATTATTTTTTTTTTAATTTTTGTTTTCTTTAATGAACATAAGCTAATATCTTGCCTTATGCAGTGCCAAATTTTAGCATTTGCGTAGAAAAATTACTCTCCAGCACAATGTTATTTTTTGGATATTTAGATTAGAAGACCAAACGCAATGGATATTTAATTTAAGCTGAAACATATTAGAGACATATATGAATAATTTTGGAGAGTATAATCACATAAGTTTGAGTTTAGGACCTATTTTGATACAATATTAGTTTGCCCAATTCTCCTGAAAGCTTTAGCTATTAGAAGGTGGGCCAACAATAACTTTATATCATAAGAGCTTCTGATATCAACTTAGGAACACTTATACATTACTAATAAGCAGAGATACCTGTTCAATCTTCTGGTCCTTCTCTGCTATTAGAGATCTAAAGCATGAAAACGAAGAAGGCTCTGGACTTCGCAACTCTGCTTCAAGTCTGGCCACTTCCTTCTTCAAATGCTTCATTAATCTCTTGTCTGAAACAACCTGTAACAGAAATTTTTATGCGTAGTTTAGATAGAAAGGAGGGTTTCATCACCTCTATAAGCAAAAGGAAAATGCATGTGACATGTCATTAAATCCACCGGTTTTCCTTCTTATTAACGAAAAGTTTGAGATTATACTTTGTTACAAATCATACCATGTTTACTTGGGCGTTGTTAGTAACTTCCTTTGCACTAGTTGCAAATGAAAGTGTATTCCTCGTCTGCTCCACATGGCTTAAAGCTGGACTCATGGAACATATAATCGCGGTCCGAGCATTTCCCCCAAGTGAAGACTGCAATATTCGAGTGAGTTTCGAGTCTCTGTAAGGTATATGGCCACTCCTTTTTCCACCACTGCATAGGGAAACCTCATAAGACAAAAGAATCACACAGCTCAACAAACTTAGTTGCTCGCTAATTAACTACTGGGAAAACATAAAAGTAAACCAAAAAACTAAATACTAATTTCCATATTCTGTATGCTGAAAATGAAATTTATCGGAACTGAAGCTCAAATCTTTTACTTCTACCTATACAAGGAGAAGAACAAGAGAAAGTAAACAAATTGAAGTCATATATGTAGCATTGGCATTTTGCATTTTTTCACCTTAGCTTCCTAATCACTGTTGTAAGCGTCAACAAACTGCGGTTGATATGACTGCCTTCTTTTAGTCTGGTACCATCTGCATTTGTTTGGGATGCACGTTCACTTCCAGCCAGGTCTACGAGATTCTGCAAAATCCGGGAACTTTAATTAAGCAAACTATTTTGTTGTTTTAATTAAAAAAAAGGTGCTGAAAAGAGAGAGAACATATATGCTTACCAAGCTGGCTACAAAGGATTTCACACAGCCTGAACTTTCCCGAAGGCTGCTCTCTATGGTCTGAATTCAACAAAAAGAAACTATTTCATTAGGCTTGGACATAAAAACTATACATGCTATCCTATAATAGGTACAGAGAAGAATTTTTATTTTTAGTCCTATCTTGTTGTTTTATGAGAAGAACATGAATGAATTTGGAACAAATTATTGCCAAACCACTGCCTAGGTTAGAAAATTGGAATAGAAAGTTCAATTCTCATTAATATAATCATTTAATTTGATGGAGAAGGGGATTAAGCATACCAGCCTGATTATTTGATGGGATCTTGAACTCTTATCATTTAGAGCAGTTTCTCCCACTTGCCTTTGAGCTGCAAAGACAACATCCTCTTGTGATTACAATGTGAAAAAAAAGCATTGAATTTGAAGAAGGATTATGTTTATTCGAGTAATACCGGATTATATAATGGTAAGACAACATACAATACACTTTTATAGATCAAAAGGTTCTCCCGTAATGGTTTCAAAAGCTCAATAAAAGAAGTAGCTATTAAAGCTTGGAAAGGAAGATTCAGTTGTTGTTTAGGAAACTTTTAATCTCCATGGATTGCAATGCATAGTGAACTATATTTATTATTACCTTCACAGATGCTGATTAAGTGCCTTAGGTGTTCGCCATCCTTTACAGCTTCTTCAACTAGTTTCTCCACAATTGTCCCCTTCTGCATTTTAAAGATGAAAAAAATGTTAAAACAAAAACTAAGTTTCTATCTAAACTCCTTCAGTAGATGAACTTATTCTATGTACCTCAGGATCATCCAGAAGCCGCAGGGAACCAGATTCACGATTCAAAAGGTCAACAACGGTCTCATTGTAGATCTCCAATGCAGAAAGTTTCAAGATAAAATCTCTCTCAGGGGTCTGTGATATAAAATAAACCCCTACATTATAGCATATTACAAAATCTGGACTGATTCATTGTCATTGGCTTAAAATCATCGATAATCTACGATCTTTATGTTCATGGCCCTTAATTTGGCCCACAAATTCGGGAAAAATTCCAAAGGAGTACAATAAGAACCATAGAGAACTAGGACTTACATTTTTTATGTGGTCATATATGTCCTTAACAGCATTTTCTGCAATCCCTCTCATGGTATATGTCTTACCACTACTAGTCTGCCCATATGCGAAAATCGTAGCTGCGGAAACGGAGAAGTGTTGAAAAACTTGAATTTGGCCCAGTTACATCGCAGAAAGGAAAACCTATCTAGATCACATTAATGTTACCATTCATTCCCCTAAGTGCAGATAAAGCAACATCCTTGGCGCCTTCTTCATAAACCTTCTTATTTGCACAACTTGGACCAAAAACCTTATCTGTCATGCATTAAACATAACCAAAGACCCTTACAATTACACCAAACACAAGCATTCATAAAATAATAATAATAATAATAATAATAATAATAATAATAATTACTATAGGAATAGAAAGTTGCCAAAAGTCATGCGGGGTTGGCAAATTTCAACAATTAAACATCACAAGGCTTCTTGTCACAGTCATGTATGTAAAAGAGTGTACCGAAAGTGTATGAAGTTGGAGCTCGTTCTTGATTTGGACTGTTGAAAACAATGGAATGTTCATCCACGCATTCCCAAGATATGAGATCATACAATGCTTGCTCTCTTCGGCTTAACGGCCTCACACGAACTGTAACCAGTATTTTCTCTCCGCGAGCTCTCGGACCTCCTGGAGTAGAACACGGGGTCCTTTGTATCTTGGACAATGGCGTAGCCGGTGTCCCAACCGTCATCTTAATTTACTCTGAACATCCCAAAAAGGGGGAAAAAAAAAGGGAAACATTTTTAGTAAATAAATTTTCTTCTTTTGTTTCAACAAAAAGGGTAACTTTTGTGTTGCAAAATAAGCCATAGCTAACAAAGGAAAATTGTTCCAAACGTGAAAACCAAGAGAAAAATAAAATCCCAGATTCCGGTAAAATCATCTTTATTAGGTAACAATACGCAAAAACACAATCTTGAAACTACAAATCTTTAAATACGAAGTCAACAAATTCACCTGGAAGTACAAGAAAAGAAAGAGTTGACGACGAAGAACACCAAACATGGGAATCAAAAAATTAAAAAAAAAGGAAGACCCCAAAACAAAAATAAAAAGAAACAAAGAAAGAAATGAGAGAGACTTACGGTAATGATGAATGAAGTGCTCGAAAAACTCGATGAAAATGAGAAAGAAATCTCAAGAGAGATTCCCAATCAACCCGGAAAACCCTGAAACTTCGACGGAAAATTTCCCTTTTGGAAGCTCCGAAAAATGGGTACTCTTTTTTTCTTTTGAGGGATTGAATTTCTCAGAGGTTTTTGGAACGAAGGAAGAGAAGAGTAAGGTCAAATCTGTAAGCAGAGAAGGTTTGGAAAAGGTAACGGCTACTTTTTCCGTTCACAACGCCCAATTGAATGCCACAAGAGTGTACTGTTTGAATTTTTGGGTTGTCTGACATGGGCTTCAGTGGGCCCATTGGTGGCCCGCTTTATCCTGTGTATGGCCATGACCTGATCACTCTGTCCCCGTTAACGGGCCTCTAGCCCAATCACGAGAATCTTGCTATCTTTTTGTTTTGAGGAGTCTAAGTTTGTCGTATTAGGATCACCAATAAAAGTAGAGTGATTGGTTACAAAAAGGATTAAATTTAGGACTTAAATAAAAAATTATTTTTTAATTACGTGGATTAATTTCATAAATATCTTTAAACTATATACCCTAGTTTAATGAACTTTAAAAAAGTTAATTTCACCACTTGATATATATGAAATTGTTCAAAACAACACATTTTGTCTAGATCCCTTTTTACAGTACTAATGGAATAATGGCATATAAAAAATTTTAGTATTATAAAATTCTCTCAAATTCTTGACTCAAATCAATAAACTAGGGTATACAACACAATGGATGGCTGGGCTAATTTAGAATTGTATATTTTCTAGAAAAAACTAAACTCACTTATGATAGCAAAAGTTGGTAACAAGTGAGATACCTTACTAAGTAAATAATTAATATATTCGAACAAAAAGTTCACAATTTATTGAGTAGATAATTTATTTACCAGTCAGGTCAAAAACTAATTGGATTTTTTTTTTTTATGATCTTGTCTTCACTAGGCTTTTTCATTTATAAAATAACAGTCTTTATTTCATCTTTACGTTTATATAATAACATTATTACTGATAGCGATTATATATTCAATGCATGAGCTCATTTGTTATTATCTCAACATTTTAATCTCAATGTTGTTTAAATTATTATTATTATTATTATTATAAGAAAATCACCCAATAAGCTCCCTCTTTTACGGCCAGGTACAAAACTTTGGATATGGAATATAATGGCTCATTCTAAAAAGTGACACCAACTATGATTATTATTATTATTATTATTATTATTATTATTATTATAATAAGAAAATCACCCAATAAGGTCCCTCTTTTACGGCCAGGTACAAAAATTTGGACATCGAATATAATGGCTCATTCTAAAAAGTGACACCAACCAAATTACACTTATGTTAAACTTTTTTCTATTTCTTTCTTTCTTTTTTTTTTTTTTTCTCTTTTAGGGGTCAAATCTGAATCCATAGTTAGATCCAGACCAAGCAAAGTGGCAGTGGTCATGATCGTTAATTGATTAGTTTTTATGAGAAACGTGAGTTGTGACGAGAGGCTAGGATTAGATTTTGAGGATAAAACAGACACAACAAAAGAAAATGACTCTTGTGTTTTTTTTTGTATATGTTGTATATGCGCATGATATTTTGCCTTTCGCTTTTCAAAGCATATATTAGCTTTGGCCTCGCCACGTTACATCCAACGAATGGCCATATGAACACCCTCGTTGGAGACAAATCGAGGAGGAAAATATGTGTGTCTAGCAAAATCTCGTCACTTTTTTGAGCGTTTGCCTATTTTGTTGTTAGTGTTCAAGTTAGTATTGACCTTTTTTTTTTTTGAAAAGGAAAAGTTGCATTCATATTTAGAGCGGCGATAAAATCACTACAAAACATTGCAAATGATGACCTTGTAATACAAAGACATAATTCTTATTTGAGACCGGATCTACTAATATAATTGGATGATGCTTAGAGACGACAAAACATTGCAAATGATGACCTTGTAATGCAAAGACATAATTTTCATTTGAGACTGGATCTACTAATATAATTGGATGATGCTCAGAGAAAAAGACAACGAGAAAATATCTCGAGATACTAATATCCAGCACACGTACAGCTCTTTTTAACAAATTAAAACCTCTACAACCAATGGACATTTCCAATTGACAGAAAGCTATAACTTTGTAGCACAAAGACTAGTGCCAACCCCGCATAGGAACAAATCTAGCGAAAACAAAACAATGATAACACAGCAAAAAAATAAATGAAGAAAACATTGCAATAAGAAGACCGCCGTTGCTGCCACCAATGGGCCACACCTCCCATTGGCGACCAGCACCGTGCCATGAATAGCACTACCACAACAACCACCTTTGGGCCACAACCCATTGGTGAACAACACAACATTAGAATCACTTACATGCCTTGCCGGCCTTCGTGGTCTCATCCCTCCGAGCAACAAAACCAATGTCCCAACATCTAGATTGCCACAATACCTGTGTCCATAGCGCTCGCTCACCATGCTCATCCTCCATCAGCCATGATCCACGTCCGCCAAAGCAATCGACTCCCCTAGTTTGAGAGAGTGAGTAAAAGAGAGTAGAGGAGAGGGTATAATTCTGCATACAGTTAAAGAAACTTGTTTCGATGTTTGTCCTATTCACATATTATCATATATTAAAAAAAAAAAAGAAAACATGGTATTATACTAACGATATTCATATTATTTTATTATTTGACAATTTTGTTTTATGGGGGTGTTTTTGTTTTTGTTTTTTCTAATTATTATTTTGGGTTCAGTTTTGTATTGAGGCATGTCTCCAACCACATGTTCATGAATAGAATAATATCTATGCACGTTATTGGATAAAAATGCAATAATTTTGAAGTGGTCCTGTAGATTAGGAACTGGATGAAGGGTCGAATGTGCACAGGACAATGGAATTGTAAGGTCTTAACATTGTCTTTATAGGGTTCAACAGTAACTAAAAACCCACCTTAAACCACCAAAGATAACTTTCTTTTTTCCTTTCATGTATATTGTTAAAAAGAAGAAAAAGAAAAGGAAATAATTTCCTCTTTTTTTTTAAAAAAAAACATGGTGATATGATTGCCCGATTTCTGGTTACTGGACCCACATCCTAAAACACATGCTGGAGCTGACTGGACTGAATTGACATGTGAAAGCAGCCTTTGCTTGCTCAATTATATTCCTACTATAAAACTGGGGCCTACCACTTTGGATTCAAGACATCCCATTGGAGGGCGTTTCAGTGAACCGAAAAAGATCTATAACAACTGTGCATCGCTGCTATCTTTGCCACTATTGCCACGTGTTTTTCTCTCACCGGATAAGAACCGAAAAAGATATTCATTTATAAAGATTTATTTTCCGAAGTTGACCGATAAAGAGAGATAAAAGAATGAAAAATATAAAAAAATAAAGAGGGTTATAGTAGTTTTTTATTTTATTTGGTAAAAAAAAGAAAAAGTTAAAATAATAAATTAATAAATATATATTTAATTATGATAAGTATGTTTGGTTAAAGTATTATTTAAACTTAATAGGCTCAAATTTGGATTCGAGTAACAAGAATACTTTCAGCCTGTTTAGTTCAAGTATTTGAATAAAGATTTAAATTTTTGTGAGAGAAAATACTGTAGCAAAATTTATATACGTGTTTGTTTCTCTTAAAATATGAATCAAATGAGTATAAAGAATTCAAGTTTTAGAGTTCTGATCCCCTCAACTCTTGATACTCGGATATCTTTTCTATAGTAAAAGTTAAAATTTTCTATTTTATATTTGAGGAAAAAAATCATAACTTCTTCATTTAATATCCAATTGAGATGATTTTTTTTGTTGTGTTTCTTGTGAAAAGAAGTATAAATTAAAATCCGTATTACATATTTTTTAGGATCATTAACGTTAAAATTTTATTAGATTTGTTAATAAATCAAAAACTTTTTTCACAACCTCTACAAACATAAATTCTAATTTTATTCCATATTTAGACTAAAACTTAAATACACATCCAAATTTTAATTCTGATAACAATTTAAATCACTAATTCAAATCCTAACTCAAATCACACAACTCAAATTAGATCAAACGACCTTTATTGTCCTTTTAATCATTTTATATTAAGTTTTTTAAATGATAAAATAGTCTTTTCAAACCTTTTAGTGAAATGTGATCTATAACCACTATGCATCCATGTTATATTTGCTAGTATTGCCATGTGCGTTTCTCTCACCAGATAGGAACCGAAAAAGATATTCATTGGCAAGGATCTGTTTGATATGAGGGTAGAGAAGATGAATGATGGAGAAAGATAGAAGAACGGAGAACATAAGGGATAGAGAAGATTATAATATTTTTTTTTTGTTTGATAAGAAAGAGAAAGAGTTAAAATGATAGATGAATGAATATATATTTAATTACTTTGAGTTTGTTTGGTTGCAATATTCTTTGGATTCAATAGACTCAAATTTGGATTCTAGTATCAAAAATCCTTTCGATACGTATTTGTTTCCCCTAAAATATGAATCAAATGAGTATTAAGAATCTAAGTTTTCAGAGTTCTGAACTCCTAAACTCTTGATACTTGGATATCTTTGCTACAGTAAAAGCTGAAATTCTCTCTCTTATATTTAAGAAAAAAAATCATAACTTCTTCATTTGATATCCAATTAAGATGGTTCTTTTTTCATTGTATTCCTAATAAAGAGATGTATAAATTAAGATCCATATTGCATATTTTTTAGGATCATTAACATTAAAATTTTATTAGATTTGTTAATAAATCAAAAAACTTTTTTCACTACCTCTACAAATACAAATTTCATATTTAGATTAAAACTTAAATGCACATCAAACATTGATTCGGATAACAATTCAAATCCTAAACCAAATCACATAACTCAAATAAAATCAAACGGACCCTATATTGTCCTTTTTATCATTTTGTATTAAGCTTTTTGAATGATAAAATAGTTTTTTCAAACCTTTATGTAGTGGATTATATGAATCTTTTTATTAGTGGAAGGATACAAAATGGTGGGCTTGGAAGAATAAGATCTTCCTCCACCTCTCCTCTATATCCCTATCTTCCTATAACCAAACAAGAGATTAATGGCGCTCTTCCTCCCTCTATTTCTTCATACCAAATCCACAAGCATCTATCTTTTAGCCATTAAATTTACAGAACAAAATAATTTTGATTTGAAACACTACTGTGAGAACCCTACCCGGAGAAGTCCCTTTTCTTATAGATTGTAATATGATTACTTTTTCTATATATAATTAGTCTGACAAGTTAAAGTAGCAATGAAGTAATCCTTTGATATTTCCACAACATTTGTTCCATTTAGTCTTTGATCATGATCACCCAACTAAAAGCAAGAAAGGATATCATCCAATTAGTGTCTTACTTGAACCTTTGATTGCAAGAAAAGGAAAATGGGCAACAAACGAACAACAAATCAAAAGCCATTATTTTGAGATCGATCATGCCCCACAAACCTAAAATAACAAACACACCCAAGAAATAAAAATCTCTACATCACAAAATAAATCTTGGTGTTATCCAAGTCAACGAGCCAGAATTTTTCCTTTTGTTGTCTCTGTTGGCAGATTTAGGAGTTATTTGTTTTGAGTGCTATTTGTACTCAAAGAACTCAAATTTCGATCTTAGTATTAAAATTTTTTTAGATACGTGTTTATTTCTCATAAATTTTGAATCCTTTAAGTATCAAGAATCCAAGGTATGTTTGTTTCATGTATTTTTTGAACTCAATGGACTCAAATTTGGTTTAGAGTATCAAGAATCCTTTAGATACGTGTTTGTTTCCCCCAAAATATAAATCATTTGAGTATTAAGAATTCAAGTTTTTAGAGTTCTCATCCCCTTTAAACTTTTGATACTTTAATATCTTTGCTACAGTAAAAACTAAAATTCTCTCTCCTATATTTGAGGAAAAAAATCATTTTTTCATTTGATATCCAATTGAGGTGATTCTTTTTTCACCGTGTTCCTAATAAAGATATGAATAAATCAAGATCCATATTGCATATTTTTTAAGATCATTATTAATATTAAGATTTTATTAGATTTATTAATAAATCAAAAATATCTTCACTATCTCTCCAAACACAAATTTTAATTTTATTCTATACTCAAATTAAAACTTAAATGTACATCCAAATGTCTATTCGAATAACAATTCCAATCACTAACTTAAATCCTAATTCAAATTACACAAACTTAAATTAAATCACTAATTCGAATCCATTTACTAAACGGACCACAAGTTTTTAGAGTTATGACTCCCCTTTAAATTTTTTATACTCGGATATCTCTGCTACAGTAAAAACTAAAATTCTCTCTCTTATATTTGAGGGAAAAAAAATCATAACTTCTTCATTTGATATCCAATTGAGATGATTATTTTTTCATTATGTTCCTAGTGAAGAGAGGAATGAATTAAGATTCATATTTTTATTTTTTTTAGGATCATGAACATTAAGATCTTATTAGATTTGTTAATAAATCAAAAACTATTTTCACTACCTTTCCAAACATAAATTTTAATTTTATTCTATACTCAGATTAAAACTTAAATGCACATCCAAACGCTAATTCGTATAACAATTCAAATCACTAACTTAAATCCAAATTCAAATTACACTAACTCAAATCAAATCAAATCATTAATTCGAATCTATTTACCAAATGAACCCCTAGATATTTCTTAAGGTTGTGATCTGTTAGATTCTCTCTTTCTCTCTAAATCAATATTGCTTCACTAGCACGCAGAGTTTAGGTACTTTGACCCCAAAAGGGGGAAAAAAACCAAAAGAAACTCAATTAACGCCTTTTTTTTTTAGAGTATATGTTAAGAAAATGATCAACGCATTAATACTTAAGTTTTCTTGACTACTACAAAACTATGAATAAGGTGTATACGATGTATATACCAAGTTGTCTATATAAATTATATTGATTGGCAAGGTGACATCACGATATTAATTCACTATATGTTATATATAGTGTGAAAGAAATAAGAATTTAAATAAGCAATGCATATTTTGTACCCAAGAAATCGAAATGGAAAAGTCAAATATCATGATCGGTTGAGGACTGAGACTTGCTAGAAAATATAGGGATTAATGCGCGGCGTGAAGCATTACTCCATGAGCGTGCTTTAATTACTAAATTGTAATATGATGTAATAGGAAAGGGAAAGTAAACAAAAAAAAAAAAATTGAAGGAAAAAATAAAAGCTAGTGTTTATCTATTAGAAAGTAGAAAAAGAATGTAACTCTTTGTTTTCGAGTTTGTAACTTTAGAAATAAAAGTCCTAATTGTTTAATTAGCACTAAGCTATCCTTGTGCATATAATTATTAGTTAAATTTAACAAAGCCCAGAAAAATAAAACTAGAAATAGTTTAGTGTTGGTCTTTATTCCTTTTCTGGTTTCTCACCAAGTCCAGCTAAAGTTTCCTAGTTAATTTATAAGTAAACACATGAGTAACTATAAATTCAAACTCGTAAGTTTGAACCTTGAACTGTATAAAACTCTTCTATCCTATAGTATTTAAGCTCAAACTGATGAGTTTAAACTCATTGTGAAACACTATACTCTTTCTATCTTTATGGCAATTAAACATCATTCCAAAAAATATACATATATAATAAATAAACATGCCCCAATATAAAGGCACAAAATTTCAGAGCCGTTAATGCTTTAAGAAGTTGTTGCTAAAATGTAGCCAAAATAGTATGCAAGCTTAGTTTCAAGACGTCGCATTATTGGCTCCAGGCCTTTTTATTAAAGGGTGCGAAGACATAGGTCAGTGGATTGCATGTTATTGGCCCCTGCTCTCTGTGAAAGCTAATCATTAACAGGCTAAAATTGTAATTTTCCTTTTCTTTAACCACAATATGTCTTAGACAACTAAACATCGCCCCACAAATGGCAGATGGGGGAAGGGGGTGGTGGTGGTGTGTATATATATATATATATATATATATAAACCAAAAACAACCCGGCGTTCTCAAAATATGATCATTTTTGGGTATAGACAATGAAAGTAAAAAATGTACATTACGAGAATAATGTATAGAAATTAAATGTGAAATAAACAAGAAGGTAGTTATAAGTAGCCTTTACTAAATTTACGCGTGAACCTCGTGCAAAATTTGGCTTAGCACGTGGAAATGAAAACTACCCGTTTGGTATACCATTTTTCACTAACTTCACAAAGATTGCCATTCTTTCTTATCTATACAAGTATGCATTTTCCCTAACCATTTGTGTGTAGGTGTTTTAGAGATGAGAGTACGCATATATAAGCCAAAAAAATTAGTCAAAGGGAGGGTCGTGATTTAACTAAAGAAATAAGACAAATAAAAAGAGGTAAAATTTTAGAAAGGGTAGAATACAATTTCAAGAGGGGCTTAATACGATTTTAGGATGGAAAAAACATAAATTTTGTAAAATTTCATATACAAAATTATATAAGTGTAGTTTTAATAGTTATATTTTCAATGGATATGGTTATTATTAACCGTTTGATATAAATATAATAATTGTGACAAAATATATGATTGATCAGAAAAATTATAATAATCAATGAGATTGAATTCGTATTATATCACATCGTCAATTGTTGTTAAAAAGCTCTCTTACTCAAAATTTAAGAGTTGAAAACGTAACAATGGAAAACAAACAACTTTATATATACATATAGTCTTGACTTTACGTTAAAGGTGTTCGGCAAACCAAACAACTTTCATCTGCTGAAGAAAAAATGTCTCCTGAATCACGGGTAGGCAAAGAAAAAGGACCATATGTATATCCACAAAACATCGTTTTCAGCTTCAGTGTTACTCTTCTAATTAATTTTTTATGGGGAGGGACCATATTCTTGTTAATCAGGGAAGAAAAGGTTGACAATGATGCTTTTGACAATAAATTATGAATTAGCAAATTTGTATTAATTGGTTGGTAAATGTCTTAATGAGATGCCTTTCAGTCTGGCGTTTCCTAAAGCGAAAGATCACATAAATTATATGTTGCAAGTATGAAGGAACGTTTTTTCAACCAAAAAAAAAAAAATTTTGGGAACGTTCAAATGAAAAGAAAGGAGATTGCATTAAGGAAAAAAAAAATAAAAAAGAGGCAGGAATTTGACTAAATTAAGCAAATTAAACTACTCCTCTAAGTTATCCTCAAAAAAAAAAAAAAAACTCTTCTAAGTTACATAATCGGTTGCCTCATCGTAGCCTTGTGGTGTTTCTGAATCTTCGTTTGACATGTCAAATCAATGCTTAAAATGGGACCTTCCAATATTTAATGTCACGAGCATATTCTTTAGTATAAATAAGGATTTTTTATGCTTTTGGAAAGTTGCCGTCATTCATTTAATTGTGACAAATTATTTCGAATGTATAAGTAAAATGTTACTAGTACTCTCATCCATGAGTTATATTAAAGTGATACAAGTATTTCGATCAACATAAAAAGTCTGTCTTTTTTCTCTGTTGTTTTTTGGAAACTGTCTTTTTTCTCAAACTAGTTTTACAAAACGTTTATAAAGACGTTTTTCATTTGAATTTTAACAAGGTTGTAGATTTATAGACCGTTTGGTACATAGGTTCAAAACCGTTTAAGATAATTTAAACCATAAAGACGGTATAAACTAGCATTTGATGGAGTAATAACTAAGACCGGTTCAAACCATAGAGACGGTTTTAAAAAAATCAAAACCTTCAAAATTCAAATTTTACCCTCTCAAGTTCTTACGGGTTGAACCATTTTATACAGTAAAAACTATTCTCATTCTCATTTTTTTAAAAAAAACCATAGTTTTCTAAACACCAGTTCTCGTTTTGAACTTATATGATATTTTATTCATTTTTCAGATCTTTATATTCTAAACAACAATTCAAAACTACTATTTAAACTAAAAAGTTTAGATCCATAGTTCAAACTATAAAGTTTTAAATCACATAATTCTAAACCCGCGTATCAAACGAAGCATTAGATTACTCCGCAGCACGTTGTTGATCCCCTGAAGTAATTTAACAAAATTAAGAGTTTAATAACTATAATTTCCTCAGACTCCCCGATCCCTTAAGCGATGCTATTGTTATATACGTGCCCAGATCCACTTTTCTTTTTAATTTCATATGTTGCCAAAAAGTCTTGTTGGGGAGCATTTATCATTGGTTAAACCATTAATTCTTTTTTATTTTTTTTCCCAAAATTTGTACACCTTTTTAAATTTTGTATCAACTAACGGAGTTAATTTATAGATTCAATTATGTACTTTATTATTTACAGCTTATTTACCACACATTCGAAGAATCAAAACTGTCCAAATCAGCCGGCATTTGCTGTGTGTAATTAACTTTGTTTCTTATGAGCTTCCAAAGTGATAATTTGTTTTTTCATATTTAGTGGAAATGAAAAGAAGCGGCAACTGCTTATCGTCAATCAACTGATTCGTCACAAAATGGGTTTGTTTTCAAAAAATCAAGATACATATTAGAGGTACTTCTTATCAAATATACATTGGTCATATTCAATAGAATCTTGCCCTCCGAATCAAATCCATGCAAGTTAATTTTATATTTGTCTTTTCACAATGGGCATGAGATATTCAAATTACAAATCACTTTTTTTTTATTTTTTACAAATTACTTTAACCACATAAGGAAGTATAAATTTCTAACATTTTTAATGTTTTTAAACCAAGGGACTACGATTTATAACGACCACACACAAGTACAGTTTAAAAACAACCAATTTTTCCACATACCATGTTGTTTATTTCCTTTTTTTTTTCCTTTAGGCACGTGCCATAACAAGAATAGTTAATTCAAATCAATCATTTTACTCAATTATATGCTAGTTAATTACGGAAAAAGCCTTCTGAGGAAGGTAATAATTTTGAACCATTACCAAAGTTTGATTTATTAATCATTTATTTGTTTTTTTTATATCTATTTATTGAAACAAGATGTGGGAATTTCATGGAAGGGCAAAAATAAATGTGGAAATTGAGAAAGTGTACCCAGCAACCAAGCTGGCCAAATAGTTGTAGCTTCCCACATCCGTTGATGGCAAATTATTAAAAAAAAAAAAAAGGGACGGTACAAAATGAAAGCTGGTCGAAGCCAGCTTGGATTGGTCCCAATCTCCACCAATGAATTTGGGAGCCTTGCCCCACCACCACCACCACCCAACCACAACAAGAGGTCCTCCTCATCTTCCTTTGGGGCAGTGAAAATTTGCCTTTAGATCCCAAATTTTCTCAATTAATTGTCAATATTTACCATTTACCTTTCTTGTTTTTTCTTTTTGGCCCCGAAAAGCAATTAAGATCATTTTACTTTGTCCCTTGGCAATTTAAATGACAAAAATTTCGCCATCAAAGTTTCAATATACGATACCAACAGCCATTCTGTCTCCTAATATTAAATTTATGACGATTTATACATGTAGGATGTAGTAACATGCAAATAACAAGTCATTGAAGACAAAGCTACCTAAATTGCCTGTGTATAAGGTTGACATTGACATGACCAACCCAAAAAAATCAACTATATGAGTTGTGTGGCTTTTGCATACCATCAACAAATTTCGTTATCACCAATTATTGTTACACCATTGTTATGTTTCATCGAATAAATATCATATTATTTTTTTCACATTTTCATAAAAGAAAAAAGAAAAGAAAAACAACTTACCTATATCAGTTGTGTTACAAACGTCCATGTACTCTTCAAGTGTCTTATGCTACAACTTCTATTGTAAGCATCGTCCGCAATGATGCCATAGAGGCCGAGTTTGGATGACAAATCTTATGATTGGAAAGTGACTCTTTGTATGAATATTTTGAACTCTTACCTATAGAAAATTGATATCCAGCATAGTAAAGTTTCTTGGAAAATTAGGAATTATTAGTTTGTAGTTTCAAGCTTGGAGTGGACTAATTCATCTATTCAGCATTGTGCCTTCCAACAAGTGGACTATTATTCTAGCAAAGTTTCTTGGAGGATTAGGAATTATTATAGTTCTAAATGTCTAGAGGAATTAACAACACTGTGATTTATAAGTGGACTTAGTTAAACGATCTTATTTAGACAATTTCAATTAAAAAAGAATTTGCGGACACTTAAATGCCACAAGTGTACCTTACTCCTTTTTCATGTGAGTCTTGCCACAACGGCTACCAATATAAGCTATGCTTATTTATATGCAAATTAAGGGAAAAAAATTTTGAGCATTGCTTAGCAAAACTGAGTGTCTCACAACTGAAAATATATTTTTTAGCCAACCTCGAAACAACTTAAATTTTTAAGAGAATTAAAAGCTACCATAGTATTAGGACATGGTCTCATGTTTAAATCCTTGCAATTATAATTTCTTAGCTTATTACACGTCGGCCTATTATCTCTTGTGGATTGTGATAGCCTGATAAGCTCATGTTAGCAACTTGTATTCTCCTCTGATTTGTTAGTCCATCTTCTAAGGGGATGTTTGGCAGTGGTGGGAACCACTCAGTTCCCACCACAATCTCAGTTATAAATATTGTAAAGTTCTCACATGCTACACTAACAATAAAAAAATATGCTACAGTGTAAAACTCTCACATGCTAAAGTAAAAGTGGTTCTCACCACTGGTTCCCACCATCTTTCCAAACACCCTATAAATAAACTATATTTGAAGTGTCGATGTAGTACTTAAAATGTCTTACAACATTATCTATATTTCACATTTGCCTGAATGTACTTTAAATATGCAACTGGAGCCCACTTACAACATTATCTATACTTCACATTTGCATGAATGTACTCTAAATATGCAATTGGAGCCCACTTCTTATTCCTTTATTTTTCTGATATAAGAAATGTCACTGAAAACTGGAGCTATCTATAGTTGTTAGTGCACTTAATATTTTCTGCCAAAAAAAAAAGGATTAGGCACTATAAACATTATTAATCACAATTCTGAAAAAAAATATTGTACCTTATATTATAGAATTCTATTACAAACTATGTTTATTTTTCTAGAATTATAAGCTACGTCAATCCTATCAACTTGCTAGATGCAGCCAATAGGCCAAATATGTTTATGTTTATGTTTATGTTTTGTGTTGTTTTGTTTTTGTTTATTGTTTTGTTTTGTTTTTTCCCCTGAAACAGCTAACTTGTATTTTTTAAAGTTTTAAAGACAAGGGAAGCTGTTGCACAGCAATTACGTCACATGGTAATTTTCAAAGTCGTATAGGACTCCCCAGAGGCCCAGATGTGTTGTACCTAAATTTGCACACACCCAACCACGTGATCTACCACGAAACCAGATAAAATCTGTGTCCCACAAAACCACTGCTGACTCAAAACCACCGATGACACAACCAATGGATTTTGACCTAACCTGTTCTCTTTCCAAGAGTTAAATAATCATTTACATGGTTGAAAACTTTTTTTAATATGATATTAAAACTAGTACTCGTTAAGAAACTATTGAAGTCATAAACTTGAAAGATAGAATAACAACTGAGGATGGAAATTTATAGGATGTTTTGCTAATGGTGGGAATTATTAGTGGAAATCGTTTTTATTGTCGCATGTGAAAGTTTTATATTGTAGCAAATTTTTTTCTTTTTTTTTATAGCATGTGAGAGTTTTATACTGTTCATAACTGAGTTTGTGATTCACACCATCCTTAACCAAACACCTTCTTAATGGTTTAAAATTGTATTCTAGTTCTAACACTACGAGGGTCTTTGGTTGGAAGAAGAGATGGAGGGATTGAGAAGGTGGAAGAAAGGAGCTAATCTCCCGTTTAGTTGAAGGGAAAAGATCAAAGGAGGCGGAAATAGAGGGATGAGTTCTTCTTTTGGGTCTTGAATCCTTCCACTTATGAACATTGGCAAGAGGGAAGTTATATTGTGCAAGACATATGCCTCCACTCAATTCTAAAAATTTTGTTTTTACTTTAAACATTTTGAAAAATTTAGATTGTTTTTGTTTTGAAAGAAAAATTATAACTACGCTTCTATTAGATACTTAGAAGATAACAAAAAAATATAATTATGTCCCCACTAAAATATAATTATGTCCCCATTAACTTTATATCTATTTAATAAAATACTATCTTTATTTTTATTAATGCCTTTCATTGAAAAAAAAATGTTTTGGCTCCGTCGTTGCCTATGAAAGGATTCATTAATCTATCAATTAAGGCTTAGAAAGACTATCTTGTTCGTTAATAGTTTATATCAACAAATAATAGTGGGACAATAATAATTAACAACTATTTATTCATTCATTCTTTCAACTCTCTCATCGTTACCAAATATATGAAAGAAAAAAGTTATTGGTTCGTTTGGTAGTGCTTTTAAAATGGTAAAAATAATTTTATTTTAAAAAAATAAAAATTTTTAGGTGATTATACTGAGAGTGTTTTTAAAATTTTTGCTTCAAAAACCGTGCAAAAATATTTTCAAAATTCTTACAATAAAACCAAACGGAATTTTCTTTATCTGTTGCATTCCTCATCACTTTTAATAGTGTGTTTAGCATATTGATTTGAACTCATCAGTTTAAACCATGCACAGTATAAAGCTTTTAACAACTATAAAAAAAATAAAAGACAGTTACAGTGTGAAGTTCTTACATATTATAATATTTAAACTTATTTTTTTAATTCAAATAAATTTAACAAAACGTCTTATAAATCTCTTTATCATTCTTCCTTCTCATCCCTCCAACCAAACAGTGCCTAAAGTTTTCTCCGTACTCTACCATAAAATTGTCGTTTCTTCTCATCTCTCAAATATAATTAAATTAATTAACCCAGGGATTACCAACTATTCCATACAGTCCGAAAGATTAGGTTTTTAATAATTTTGTCGGTGCATGCTGCCACGTCAGATGTCGAAGGCCTAGCTGCTGTCCATTTCCATTGAAAAATAATGAAAACCAATTTTTCTACTTTTTAAATTTCTGAGTAGGACCCACTTTACCCAACATATTAAGCTGCTCAGTGGGGCCTACTCCACGTGTCAGTGGGCACAAATGATATCCATATCTCACGCTGATTCGCAGTGGGGTCGAGACATGTGCGTCATGGCCCAATAAGAAAATTACACGTCATCCAAATACAAGATCTAGGAATTTGTTTTTGCGTTCCTTTCCCGACAAACGTGACCACGCACCGTACGTACCGCAACTGGCGCTCCATTCCGTCATTCCCTTTCTTCCACCTTTTAATTGATTTTCTTTTAACTTAATTTTACCGGGTTTTGTTCCACTGTAAGAAGGAGGCAAATATTTATTTATTTATTTATTTTGAAATGTATTTATTTATTTATTTTTTTTTACAGAAAGGTAAATAATTGAGTTGCAATACAATCAGGATAACTTTTTTTTTAAATATAATTTTTTTAAATATGCTCTGACAGAAATGCCCTTGATTACTGTGATGTGATAGCTGTCAAATTAATATAATATATTATAGCTTTATATAATAACAGTTGAAATTAATAAGTTATAATTGTTGTTAAAGGATGCATTAGAAGCTGGAAAAACGTGTTGCTTCAAAAACCATTAACTTTGCAGATGATTCTATTATATAGAGCAAAGGAAGTGGGGGGAAATAATAATAAAATAAAACAAAGGAGCCAAAGGTCCTCAAGTCAAAGACAAGAGGAGCCAGTAGAGTTTTAGCCAAAAAAAACCACCAATAGAGAGAAAACCAGGAGCTGAACTCAAATAACCATAAGTGAATGGAATGAAAAAATAAAATAAAATAAAATAAAATAAAAGAGAGAGTGGGAAATGAAATATCATCATAATCTGCATAGAAAGACTTAGTATATTGATATTGTAGTATTGGAATTAAAGAAAGTAAGTGGATAAGAATATACATTAAAAAGGCAGTTTCGTGAAAGCAACAATAAAACCGCAGGAAGGTGGGTGGCATTGATATTAGCTTTATTATTATTAGCATTATTATTTTTTTCTTTTTTGCCTTACTATTCTTAAAATCGAAAAGTTTTTGCTTGCATTTTTCCATCTTGTGTTTCCATATAAAAAGGGTGCTTGGGCTTTGCTTTTCTCACCCTCATTCGTTCATTGTTCCTTCCATTCTTTCTTTACTTGCGTTATTTTGCCCCATTGGAGATTTTCTCTCCATTTTTCCCTTCCCTCCATTTTCCTTCCCCCCTTTTGTTTCCTTCCTTCTGTTTCCTCTAAAAAATATCGCCGGTAGCATTTCTCTTGGCTTTCTAAGGTATACACATTTTCCCTTCTATTCTGTCCCCTCAGTAAAAAGAAGAAGAGGAGAAATAGTTTTATGTCATATATATATATATGTATATATATATATTTGCTTTTGTAGTATTATATGCTTGTTTTATTCAATGTATTTGCAATTTTCTAGAGTTTGAAACTTCGTATTCTATGTCTGTTAATGTTCAAGAGGAATCTTCATCTTATAAGCGGCAAAGAATAATAATATTAATTAAATATGCATCTTGAGCATATTCTTCAAGTCCTAATTTCTCCTTTTAGCCATGATCAGTCCAATATATAATATGTGTGTATATATATATATATATTTTTTTTTTCCTCTTTAGTTAGTGTCACTTTGTGGTATGGTGCAAAAAAGAAATACCATTTAATGTATATAGTACAGTACAAAAATGTTGTAGACACCAAAGATAGGATTATTATAGGCCTTGTTTGTTTTTGTTTTTAGAATTTTTGAAAATATTTTCGTATGTTTTTGAGGTAAAAATTTTAAAAACACTCTCAACATAATTCCTCAAATATTTTAATTTTACAAAAAAAAAATATTTTTATTTATTTTAAAAATAATACTAAATGACCTTATACTTTTTTCTTTGTGGGTTTGTTTTGGCTTGGAGTGGACAAGATTATTACAATAAACCCCAAAGAGGAGACTAGATTGTAGGTAGGGTTTAAGCTTCTACCACCAAAGAAAAGTCTAGTTTGTGATCATCATCACAACCACCAACGGACTCCAATCAACCAACCCAAAATACCCAAAATAAAAAAAAAGAAGAAGGAAAAGACAAGGATAGGACCCACCAATGCCTCTCCCTAGGTAACTCTTGACCCACTCTAACATCCTAAAGTCTAAACCAAACCGTAATTTCGCTCCGCTTTCCTTTTCTTGTTTTTTCACCCCAAACCCTTTTACGGGGAAAAAAAAAAAAAATCTTTACTCCGATCCATTGGTTTCTTGAGTTTCAAGCTTTTTCTGTTTCCTCTTTTTTTATTCTTCTTTTTTTTTTTTTTGGAGGGATGAACGGCCTAGAATTTTGTCAACTTCAAGATCGGGAATTTTGTCAAAAAAGAAAAAAACAAAAAATTCAAGATCTAGAATAGAGTAAATTGGTGACGTGTATTTACTAAATTACCCTCCACTAGCAAAGTTTTCTTTAAATATACAAACCCGTTTGTTTGCCACATTAAACTAACCCTTTAAAGGCTGAGCCTAAAAATATCCTCTTGTTTCAACAAAAAGTCACGCAGGGTTGGTGCGTTGTTATCCGCTGTAATACGTAACATTGCTCTATTTCTTAAAATTAAAAAAAGAATTAATATCCAAATATGACAACAAGAGTTGGATAAAAATGGAAAAAAAAATAAAATTACAGTTTTGTGCCCTTTTGGAATTTTCTTACCATTCTCATCCCTTCTAGTTTCTTGCTTTCCTTCTATAAATATCCCCAGCAGCCACCCTTGCAAACCACCACCCCGTGTTCATTCCTTTAACTCTGTGTACTTAGGTACTACTATTATGTATTCCTTCTTTTCTCTTGTTTTCTTGTTTCTGTTATTATATCTTTTTTTTTTCTTTTTGGGGTTTTAAATTGTTGTTCATCTTCTTTTTAGTTCTAAGCTCAAGCTTATCTGGTTTTCATGGTTGACTCTTCCAAGTCGCCAAGATGATCGTGTTCAAAATCTCGGATCAAAGTCTCTCTTTCTTGTCAACCCAGTTTTCCACAACAGATCTCGAGTTTATCCATGAACTTGCTGTCTTTTGTTGAATTCTCTGTTGTGTTTTTGACTGGTCTATGAAAATGAAGAAGAAAAGAGAAAAGGGTGTTTTTCATCTTTGTTCATTTATTATTCTCTCCTTCCTTTTCTGAGGAGAAGAAGAAGAAGAATAAAAAGGAATCATATCAGACGTATATTCTCTCCAGTCAACGACTTCCCTTTTTTCTCTTAGCACTTCCTTAAATAAAACATTAATATTTTTTTCCCCTTTATGAGCATAACCAATTAATGGCCCTGCATTATTTGCTAAAGCCTTTTGTCACATTTTTAATCAACAAAAGAAAGAAAAAAAAGAATTATTCTCTAAGCAGATTTATGTTAATCATTGCTTAAAACCCCTTTGATCTGTACTCCACTTGTGATCTAATTTATTTAATGACATAAATCAGTGGTTTTGCTTAACAGTACAGCTAATTTAGGACAGAAATCTTGGTTGAACCATAAACTCTAATAAATGTTTGTTTAAAGGGTTGGTGGGAGTGGTAGGTTTTATTTTGTGTTTAACAAGAAGAAATCTCATAGCCACTTCTAGAATTTTAAAACCCATTTACGTAAATTGTTGACTTTAAGGTGTGATTATTATTATTATTATTAATCTTATCATTTCTTCTTGCTTATAAATTAGTCTTTTGTTTGCCTTAGATCTGACATAATCGACGGTTTACAGTTTGTGTTTTTGTTTGTGTATTTTTTGTTTTGCAGTTTTAAGGTTGTCTGATTTTCTATATCCTCTTAACTAAGCCATGGGTGAGCGTGTTTTGACCCGTGTCCACAGCCTCCGTGAGAGGCTGGATGAGACTCTCTCTGCTCACCGCAATGAGATTGTTGCCCTTCTCTCCAGGTATATATGTGTGTGTATATATATATATATGTATACATATACAAATATATGTCGATGATCCTTATAGTATAAAACAAAAAGGATAGAAACTGGTAGTTTCATTGACTAGTTTCTGCTCATCAGACATTTTCTTTTTCTGGTATTTCCTTTACATGTATGTCTCTTTGCATCTGACAAACTTTTGGGGTGTTTTTGTAATTTTTTTTTTGGTTGAAGAATTGAGGCCAAAGGAAAAGGCTTTCTTCAACCCCACCAGCTTATTGCTGAGTTTGAAGCCATCCCTGAAGCCAACCGGCAGAAGCTTTTGGATGGTGCATTTGGTGAAGTCCTCAGATCCACTCAGGTAAACTAACTACCTTTGATCTCATTGACTTCTTTCTTTTACTCTTTTTTTTTTTTCCTTGATCTTCTTTTTCTTGATGGGTTTTGTGTGATTAATGTTTTTTTTCCCTTGTCCCTGCTTCTGTGGTTGTGTGATTTAGGAAGCCATAGTTCTACCTCCATGGGTGGCTCTTGCTGTTCGGCCGAGGCCCGGTGTGTGGGAGTACATTAGAGTGAATGTCCATGCTCTTGTTGTTGAGGAGTTGCGGGTTGCTGAGTACTTGCACTTCAAGGAAGAACTTGTTGATGGAAGGTAAAACTTTTTTTTTCCCTGAATCTTGTTGATCTTTGAGATTTGGTGGGAGATATTTTCCTGTTTACAATGTTTGTTGATTGTTATGTTGTGATCTCTCAATATTTTGTAGTCTCAATGGGAACTTTGTGCTTGAGTTGGACTTTGAGCCATTCACTGACTCTTTCCCTCGCCCAACACTCTCGAAATCCATTGGAAATGGCGTCGAGTTCCTCAACCGCCACCTCTCCGCGAAGCTCTTCCATGACAAGGAGAGCATGCATCCTCTGCTCGAGTTTCTCCGGGTTCACTGCTACAAAGGAAAGGTAAGCCTGGCTGAAATGTATTACTCTTTTTCTCCCCTGCTTAAAAGTAGTTGTCTTGTGTTATATTCAACTATGTTTAAGAATAATTTGTCTAGGTGTCTTATGATAATTTTATCAAGCAAAAAAGAATAACCAAAAGGAACTGCTCAATATTATTTAGCCAATTATGGTAGAAATCAAGATATTACACTACAAATTCTTATGGTCTTACTTGGTGTTGTTATGCAGACTATGATGCTGAATGACAGAATTCACAACCTTAACTCACTTCAACATGTTCTGAGGAAGGCTGAGGATTACCTGACCACTCTTGCACCGGAGACGCCATACGCAGAATTCGAGCACAAGTTCCAGGAGATCGGTTTGGAGAGAGGTTGGGGAGACACCGCCGTGCGTGTGCTCGAGATGATCCAGCTTCTCTTGGACCTTCTTGAGGCCCCTGATCCTTGCACTCTTGAGAAGTTCCTTGGAAGAATTCCCATGGTCTTCAATGTTGTCATCCTTTCTCCTCATGGATACTTTGCCCAAGACAATGTTTTGGGTTACCCTGACACTGGTGGCCAGGTTGGTTAAACAAAGATTGTATACTCTTTTGTAATATTTACAGCTCTTTTGGGAAACTGTTTCATTAAATCTAAATTTTTTTTTCATTGATTTCAACATAGGTTGTTTACATCTTGGATCAAGTTCGTGCTTTGGAAAATGAGATGCTTCATAGGATTAAGCAACAAGGACTTGACATTGTCCCTCGCATTCTCATCGTAAGTTCTTCTTTTCAAGTCTTGTGAAAGTTGTCTGATTTTTTGTTTGATAATATGTGTTGTCTCAAATGTGATATATTGTTGATTGTTGGGTTGTGTTTTTTATCAGATCACTAGGCTCCTCCCTGATGCAGTAGGAACCACATGTGGACAGCGTCTTGAGAAGGTGTTCGGCACCGAGCACACGCACATTCTTCGTGTTCCATTCAGGGACGAGAAAGGAATTGTCCGCAAGTGGATCTCCAGATTCGAAGTCTGGCCTTACCTGGAGACTTACACTGAGGTAACCTTTTTGGTGAACATTGTTTCTGCATTTAGTTAAGTCTCAGTTCTTATAAGCCTTTCTTTAAAAATTAGTTAAAAAAAATTGGGTTTTGGTTTTAGGATGTTGCACATGAGCTTGCCAAGGAGTTGCAGGGCAAGCCTGATTTGATCATTGGAAACTACAGTGATGGAAACATTGTTGCCTCACTTCTGGCCCACAAATTGGGTGTTACTCAGGTTTGTTCAAGGACTAGATGTTACAATTATTGTCTCATATTAATTTTGCAAATTTTTTTCATCAACTTTAATTTAATTACCATCCTGTGCAGTGCACCATAGCCCATGCACTTGAGAAAACAAAATACCCGGATTCCGATATTTACTGGAAGAAGCTTGAGGACAAGTACCACTTCTCTTGCCAGTTCACTGCTGATCTTATTGCCATGAACCACACTGATTTCATCATCACAAGTACCTTCCAAGAGATTGCTGGAAGGTGACAACATATAATATAAATCTCTCTGAATTATACATTGCTTTTCTATACAAAAACTAACCTTTATTTTTTTTTTAATGCTGTTTCAGCAAGGACACTGTTGGACAGTATGAGAGCCACACTGCTTTCACTCTTCCTGGACTCTACAGAGTCGTCCACGGTATCGATGTCTTCGACCCCAAGTTCAACATCGTCTCCCCTGGAGCCGACATGAGCATCTACTTCCCTTACACCGAGAAGGAGAAGAGGCTCACATCCTTCCACCCCGAGATCGAAGAGCTTCTTTTCAGCGATGTTGAGAATGAAGAACACATGTATGTTTTCCTATAATTCCCCGCCAGAAAGTATACATTTAGTGTCAAAACTTTTAGTCCCAACAAAATTTCGTTACATGCTCAAATGTCACACACCATCACAACAAAATCTTTCCAAAATGTAGTGTTTACAGAAACGTTTATGTATCTGTATTTTAGAGTTTATGTAAAATTCTCGTATTTTACAAATCACGTTTGCAACCTCCCCAAACTTTTTAAAAAACTTGTGAAACTTAGCGAGTAGTAGCAACATTTTGATAAAATACGAGGGAAGTTTTTGTTATTAAACTCGTCACTATTATTTTTGTTTAGTGTGACTAATTGCTTTATTTCTGATTAGTAACATTTTGCATTTGTTGACAAACAAACCATAGATGTGTGTTGAAGGACCGGAACAAGCCAATCATCTTCACCATGGCAAGGCTGGACCGCGTGAAGAACATCACCGGCCTTGTCGAGTGGTACGGCAAGAACGCGAAGCTGAGGGAGCTAGTGAACCTCGTGGTGGTGGCCGGGGACCGGAGGAAGGAGTCGAAGGACATTGAGGAGAAGGCGGAGATGGCAAAGATGTACGGCCTGATAGAGACGTACAAGCTGAACGGGCAATTCAGGTGGATTTCCTCACAGATGAACAGAGTGAGGAATGGAGAGCTGTACAGATGCATTTGTGATACAAGAGGAGCTTTTGTTCAGCCTGCTGTTTACGAAGCTTTCGGGCTGACCGTCGTCGAGGCCATGACCTGTGGATTGCCGACCTTCGCCACTTGCAATGGTGGTCCTGCCGAGATCATCGTGCATGGGAAATCGGGATACCACATTGATCCCTACCACGGTGATCGTGCGGCTGAGCTGCTTGTTGACTTCTTTGAGAAGAGCAAGGCTGACCCTTCTCACTGGGACAAGATTTCTCACGGAGGGTTGCAGCGTATTTACGAGAAGTAAGCCTCAAAACAACAAAAAAATCCATTCATCTTGGTTATTTACTTTGATGTTTTTCTTTTTTGTTGATATTAATTTGGTTTGGTTTTTGGTTCGACAGATATACATGGCAGATTTACTCTGAGAGGCTGTTGACCTTGACAGGAGTTTATGGCTTCTGGAAACATGTCTCCAACCTTGATCGCCGTGAGAGCCGTCGTTACCTTGAGATGTTTTATGCCCTTAAGTACCGCAAGTTGGTAAGTTTTCTCCACCATGTATTCATTACAATTCAATTTGGTATGCTAAATGTATACATGTATACATATATATGTTACATACATACATATATATAAGTATAGTACCATGTATGTAGAAGTAGAGGGTGTAACATGAAATTATTTTTGTAACATAACATAACAGTCTACTGTAAATAGACTCTTGGTTGTACTTTTTACAAAATTATTTTCACTTAAAATGGAAGTAATATAAGGCCTTCTACTTCTATAAGTTACATGTAGGGTCGGTATCCTGTAAAGGACTAAAAACACTTTTCCTATGTTTATATCACATTTGTGTTTTTGTGAATCTAATATGTTTTCTTTTTGTCATGGGGCTATTTTAGGCCGAGTCTGTTCCTCTTGCTGTGGACGAGTGAGTGAAGGCTGAAGGGTAAATAAGAGGAGGAAGCAAGTTTGGTTGGTCCAAGTAGGAGTCTGTTCTATAGCTTGAGGAATAATTTGTCCATTGTTTTGGCGATTGTGATTGCATCAAGGCTTTATTTTTACTTTATTTTTCCCCCACTTCTGTTTGAGCAGCTTTTTTTGTATTTTTCTTTTTGTAATTTTCCAATTCCGGTTTGCAAATGTCTGAATTAGGGTGCTTAGCCCATTCATTCAATTGAATGTCAACTTTGCTTTGCCTTCTATAAATGTCTATTGCACCTTCCGTTGTTTTCATTGTACTTTTCATGCAGGGTTAAAAACCCGCAACAGAGTTTAAAAACCTTATAGTCCGTTGAGCGTTTTTCGTTAAGTGATCCACGGTTATTCAAACTGCATCGTGTCCCAACTGGGTTTTGAGAAATCCTATGATAAAATCTATCATTACATGATCACACTTCCATTACAGAACAGACTCCAACCGGGTTCTAGGGAACCTTATAGTCCGTTTTTGTTGGAATGAAATGAGCGGTTTTCGTTAAAGTGATCCATGGTTATTCAAACTGCATCGTGTCCCAACCGGGTTTAGGAAATCACATGACAAAATCCATAAGTACATGATCTCACTTTCATTCCGAAATAGACAAGTTTTTCATCTTATCACCCAAGTTTTCGACGTTCAGCTTTGACCCGTGACATGTTATACATTTGGACACAAAACAGCAAGTCTAGTTTAGCATATAGCCTAATTTTTTAGGCTGGACTAAGGTTAAAAGTAGTGCTTGTGTCGTACTTTTCTGTCCCCCTGTTTTTCAGACTCTGAATGCTGACAAAAGGTTAAAATGTAGCATAGGGTTTGGTGCAACGTGACTCACGTCCAAAGTAATGAAACACTCGCACATACGTCCAACAACAATAAGTCACCTTTCAATTTTCCTTGGAGTGATCTCTAAATTACAAAAACATTAACAACCTGCACTATCAACAATTGTTCTTTCATTACACCATACACATCTTGTCACAAGCTGGTATAAGGAAGAAAAGGGGAATAAGATATACAGCAAGGGAAAAAACAAAACTAAACAGGGGGTAAAATGGTACCCCTGAGTCTCCTACTTACAAAATTTTTGCCTCTTTAGACATTTAAGATTCTTGCCAACTATACAGTGTGATCATCATTGCCTTGGGTGATGTTGTAGCACTCAAGTCCAACAGCTCACATGCAGGCGTTGCAGCGCCGGTACAAACTTTGTTCTTCTGCGTGCATTCGTCAACCTGTTTTACTCTTCTTCTGTCCCTATTTTGTGCAGTATTTTACTACTTTCGTGGTGAAAGTTTTAAAGATAAACATAACAAGAAATGCTAACGCGGGCAATTTATGCCAATCCTACCATTCAAGAACAGCTCACATAGTGTGCATCGGCAAATGGTTGAAATAATTTATTCCCCATTTTTGCTCTTCAAATTCTTCGTTTGCATAGGCTGTCTTGGATATAAAAATATTGCCAACAGCAAAGAAAATGAAAAACCAGCTATCCCACTAAACGGTTGGAATGAGTGAATCCCTGTGACCCAAAGAGGAAAGTTGGTCTTGTAGGTTACAAAACCACCCTTCTGCAAGATGAAACTTGAAGCCATAATTCCTGCACGTAACCCAATAGGAAGAGAGAGGCTGCCTTGGGTTCTCTGCCGAACACCCGACAAACTGAGAGATAGAAGCCATAGCCCTGGTATTGCCCATGGAGACCTGAAATACATTTGGAATTCAACATGATGATAATAAATTGCAAATTATGGCAACATCGCATGGAAAGCTGTTATACTTTGTAGAATGTATAAAAGTGCATTCGGAAGGGGGAAAAAACAATGTATATACCTCTAATAAAGAAAATGCCAGGCCTGATATTATAATTGCTCGATGGTATCCAAGATCTGCAGCAATCTCTTCAGGCAACCATGACCTGAAAAGCAATTCCTCTACAAGAGCGACACCAGATGCCGTTACAATTCCTTGAGCAACCACCACAAGTATTCGACCATACCATTTGAGCAATGACATGGCATCCATGGAAGATGGAGTATAAGGCCAAGAAAGATTTACGCAGCCAAGTAACACATTGGCAGCTTGTATTAACACTACAAGCATAACTCCTCCAATCAAGCCCATCAAAAAATTCTGAGTCTGCAAGCATAAACGGTAATTGTCATTGAGCCAAGAGGGACAGAAATGGTGTGCACATTATAAGACCTTAAATTAGATGACGTCAAATAAAGAAATGATAAGGAGGCACATTTATACCAAGTTTAATGATGCCTAATTGAAAAAAAAAAAAAGAAAAAGAGTCGGCAAAACTGTTTCTAATCAAGCCAGTAAAGTGAAATTAAGTTCCCCTTGCACCAAGCTAACATGTTGCAGAAAAAGAGTTGCGTCCACCTTTTATAGATTTGTTCACATCCATACCTTTGGTAACGATGCTAAATCCAGCCCGTACTGCTCAAGTGGATTTTCATACCCGCGTATTCTTTTTCCCCATAACATAACAAGTATCGTAACAGCAGTGTAGAGGCCAATTATGCAAACAAGCTCAGCAAATTCAGAGGGGGTATGAGTAGTCCAGCTTTGGACTAGGGTTGGAAGCAGAGGAACAGCAATTGGTGACCATAAAACAAGCACCATACTAACAAAGCCAAGAACCCTGTGACAGAAATACAGATAGAGGAACAAATCAATACAAACCAGTGTATTTACATAAAAAATTTGCACAATGTTCTTTAACACCGAGTGAAGAGAGCAGAGGGTTTTGAAAAGAAATTGCTGCAACCTTCGGCATTTACAATGTACCTTTGGAGCAAGGGACGGTCAGCTATACGAAGAAATGAGATAAGCCTGTCGGTCAAACTCATTGCACCACGTATACCACCCCATAGCAAAGCAACTTTTCCAACCAGCCTCAGCATGCCACCTCTCTGTCCCAAATCTGCCAACATTGCGACCAGCCTGTTCATAGTGATGTTAGTTAGAAAAATAGAGGAAAGGCAGATAACTTCACATATCTCAAACATATATGGGTAAGGAAAGTAAGACCTTTCATGATCGACTTCACCATCTTCCTTTGTAGGTACAACTGGGCTAGCAACTGACATGGCTTTCTCAGCAAGACTTGTCACAATGTTATTGTGATTCTTTTCAGACGCTGCCTCCTCAAGTTTTTCAGCCTCCTTTCGATTGTCAGGTTTAATTTTGGGGGACTTTGATGAACTTTCAACAGCTTCATTGGATTTGTATGAATCCTTTGTGTTTGAATACAAAAACAAGCAAGTAATAAAAACACATGAAAGATATCAGCTCATCTGAATCCATATTGGAAAAGAATAATGAAGTAATTAACAGGCTCCAGTCCTCTTAAAAGAGACATTCACGTAAAGAAATATACATCTTTCAAGTCAATCAATGTCTCTGAACAACACGCTGCAGTAACACAAAGGAAGAGAAAGGGGATAAAGGAAAAATCAAAATGGACATGTAGTGAAGCTAGGAATAAAGAAACTAAGATATATGGTAGTGCTGGAAGGGCTTGAATAAAATTCAAGATGGAAAGAAGATGCTGCTAAATCTAGATAAATAGTTAAAGCAATTGATTAAGTAAAACAGTAGAAATAAATTCTGCAAAAAAAAAAAAAAAAAAAAAAATGCTGGATATGGCTAGAATCCGGCATGGTAAGGTAAAGGAGACTATGAGAAGAAAACTTGAAATTTCTAATGGTTAGCCGTTACCTGGTGTTGCAGTAGCAAAGCAGATGCCCCCAGGGCAGCAGTAACAGCACCGACCATGACAGTAGCCTTTTTTTTATTATATGCTTCAGGTTTTGCGCCCTGCCTGCTGACTGAATCATCCAACCTGTTAATCTGAACATATTTTTCAGGATGCATTTGGAGCATCTTAGAAACTTTATCTTACTGTTGGAAAGAAAAACAAAATCCCACGTTTTACGGCCTGATTAGTCTCAGTTTTCTTATTTTAGGAAGGAGTTGACTTGTGTTGATTTGTTTCCTGATTTCCCTGATTTCTAGGATTTCTTTTCCTAAGATTATGCCATTGTAATATCTATATATACTGTTGTTTCTTTGCTGATTATACAATAATAAAAATATAAGAGTGAGAATTACTAAAGGTCCACTCTTCTCTTCTCCGGTCTCACTTACTGTGATCGTTTTGTGCCAATTTTTTATCTTCATCAAAATTCAGATCATTGTCATCATGCACTGTAGCTACGTTGAAATATTTTCTTAAAGCAGCCAAGCTAGATCCTACAATGACACCAACGGGTAACACTCTTCTCAAGTAAGTAGTCTCCTGAACAGCAGAAGATATGGCCCTGATAATATGCTCCCCATTAAGTGTACCCGCTTTGTCCAAAATATCATCGATATCACGACATTTAACCTCAGAAATCGGAGCATGCTTCACATCACGTCCAACAGACGTTGACACTGAATTTGCCACTTGTTCCAACTCTCTAGCAAGATTGGGTTCAATTTCATGCAAGCCAGCTGTGCCTAGCTTGCGACCGACATCAACCTTCAAGGCATCCAATATGATATCTCTCACAAATTGCATCAGCTCCTCTAATATTTTGCCATCAATTGCAATCTTTTCCTGTTCATGATTCAGTTTCTCAAACTCTTCAATCGGTTCTTGTTGCCTTTCTGTATCTAATATTCCATAAAGAGGCTCAATAACTTTGTCTCCTTCATCTTCCTCTGGGGGTGAAAGAGTATTAACTTTTTTCTGAGCATCATCAGTACTTCCATTATTTCCCGGTTTCTCTAGGAGCTTCCACTGACCATCTTCTGGAAAATACTCAAGCAACAGTGCATTGGTTGCATCTGAATCTAGTGATTCTGCAGGAATCTCTGAGAATACATACTTAGGGAAATACTCATTACTTGAAGTTACGCATGTTGGAACACTATCTGCTTTCTTTGTTTTGTCTGAACTATCACAAGGATGATTGTTACCTGCTAACTGATCGCTCTTTTTATTTTCATGCTCAACTGCACGAGTAGGTAAATCCCTTTCCTGAAAACTTTCTGTCCCCTTGCCATGACAGGAATTTGGGCTTTGAATGGATTCCTTCTCCATGCATCCAATTGATTCATCCAGTTGAGTCCATACTATTCTCACACAGTTCTAAAACAGAAGAATCACTTGAGCCATCAGGCTTTACACTATGGTCAAGCAGAGTGGCTTCTGAAATTTCTAGCCTTTGACCATCAATAGGTTTACCATTCATTGATACAGATCCAGATCTAGAGTCATTTTCCTCATCCTCATCTTCATCTTCAAGCTCTGAACTCTCCTCTAATTGGGATATCATATTCTCTATCACACCGAAAACACTGTTTACTGCTACTTGAGTGGAATCATCCATCCCTGTCAGGGCATCCAACGCCTGAGAAACACTGAATGTGGGGGAATTAGAGTCTGAACTAGACTTGGATTGATCCAGAACCGGCTGTGTATTCTTGTTCTCACCATCTTCCTTTTCTGTTGATTGGGCCTTGGAAGAGGATCCCGAAGGTGACATGTTTTCACCTGTCACACCAGATGGTGATAAAGCTGGAATCTTATTTTGATCAGGTACTAATTTCTCTTCATGTTTGGCACCATGATCCTCTATTGTGTCTGATAAAGCTGTTTTTTCATTTTGGTCCTTGCGCTCTTCAACATTTGCTTCTTCAGCACTACTTGCCTTCTCAGCACGGTTGGAACTGTTAGCCTTAGCTGCTGTTTCTGATCCTTTCTCGACTTTTTCAGAATTTACAACACTTTTTCCTTTTGAAGAATCTTCACAATTGTCATCAGTTCCTGAATCACTAGCTTCCTTCCTGACAAAACCAGAATTATTGTCTCCTTCACTGCTCATTGGTTGAGATTGGCCTGCATTGGCTGACTTTTGCGAGCTCTCTGTCTGAAGCTCTGATTCCATTCCCCCAGAAGGCTTCTGCATGTCTGTTTGATTACTACCAGAGCTATCTAAAAGATTGTCCGTCTTTTTCATCTGATCCGAAGAATGCTGGTCCTGCAATGCACCTTCTGTATTAGATGTTCCACTGGGATTTAATTCCATCTTCAACTTCAGTCCTGATGACACATTCGGAATTCGAGAAATATTCAGGAGTTCATTTATTTTCATTTGCGGGCCTTGAGCATGCAAAATGCCAGAGACAGCAGTCTTAAGCTTCTCCCGGACATCTTCTGGCACTGCATCTTCTAAAGCTTTCATCAATGTCTCTCCTTGACCAACAGCAGTTAAGACCTGCATGCATAAAATATATTAGTTTTATATCAAGGCAAATTAGGCAAAAGACTTCTGTGAATATTGCTAAAGCTCACACAATTATCGTAATTTTATTGGAATACACGAGATAAAAATGGCAAGAAAAATACCAAAATTTTGTTGATAATGAACTGAGTCAAGCTGTCATGGAAATAACGTATACAGAAGTGGCAGCAAGATCATATATAACAATTTGTTTGTTCTAGCAAGTGGTGCATACCTTCTTCTTCTTTTCTTCTGTTAGAGTACCAGGCATTGTTACATCAAGCATATTCATAACCATTTGTGCTGTCTGTAGCACTTCACCAGTTTCGCTTTCTAGTGGACTGACTTCCTCCTGTTCAACCAATTCTGTGTCAATAGAGTTCATCTGCTCCAATGCACCATTTTCAACCTTTTCCAATCCTTTATCTTCAACTTCATACTTTATCTGCAAATCCTTTCTGGATCTTAAGATCAAGCTGGCAGTAGTGTCACTTTCTTCAAGCATAGCATTTATGGCATCTGTTGTGTATCTGTTTAAAGGACTCGAAGGTGTAAAATTCAAAAGCTTGGTAACTTTTCCATTTTTGTTTGGTTGTTTGTCATCCATAAAAGCTAAGCCTTTTGAAGGATTGACGGTGATATCCACATCTTTGAGAAGAGGATGACGTAACTTCAGCAGTCCAAGTTCCACAGCTGTCAGCCACTGAAATGACACAAGCATGCTTATCAAGGAACTTGTTTGAAGCTATCAATTGTCTATCTCCACCCCAAAAGAAAAAAATTGAAAACAATAAAAATAATCTGGGATGCAACTTCAGTCACAACCATAAAGAGAACAACAGAGAACCGTGTAAGAAATTTTGAATTCTCAAAACACAAGTATATCCACCCTTCTTGAGAGGGAGAAAAAGAAGACACAGCAAAAGCTGATGCTGATACAATAAAACACTTTTTTCTTCAGAGTAAATAGAATGGAGACGAAGTAGTTCCGACCCGCAACAAAGGAATAGTATGTGGCTATATGAAAGCACCAACCATGCCAACCAATATCTTGAAAAGGTTCCAGCTGTCACTTGTTTTTACTTCTTTTTTTTTTCTCTTTTTCCTAAACAAGCATTTCAGGATAGATATTATGCACTTGGAAAAAAGGATGTTGGTCAAAACAAGTAAAATTCAGAGCAGATGTCAGAGTGATGTATTCACGATCCAATATAAGATACCAAAGACTGGAGACTCCAATTAAACTAGAAAAATTATAGAACCCTTCTTGTATGCTATAATTTCAAGAGCCCTAAATCCTTTCAATTTATGCTATACTTTCAAGTGCTTTAAATGGCTTTAATTTCATTGCAAAATTCTTATGCATTTGTTTGCAAGCATTTCCAAAAAAAAAAAAATGCTCGTGTTCAGAAAGCCTCCTTCCTTAATCAATATTAAACACTAATGCATAAAATGGAAAGAATAATGAAGCTTGGTTTGGAAGCGAGGTGGGTTTATAATTGAAATGTAACAGCAAATGTCATCTGAGAGAAAATATAAGGAATAAATTTCATTACCTCAATTGTAAGATGTTGACACCAAGTCATAGCAGACCTACCACCATAAATGCCACTGGACGGCAGACAAGAGCACAATAGCAGCCTGGTGAATGGATTTTCAGCAATAGAACTGCGTGGAATTGAGAAGAGAGGTGCTGAACCATCGTCATTCTGATAATCAACATGTTGGAAAACAGTAAGTCTATCTATTGGGCTTGACAGGGTAGTGGCAGCTGTGTATAGTAATATTTTTTTGTTTAAAAAAAAGGTATGTCTTGGTGGATGTTAAAAGAAGATAACAAAAGAACATAGGGTAAAAGTTACTTGTTAAAACTTTGAAGGGGAAAAAGTGGTTTTGAAAGCAAACCAATGTACCTGTATAAAAAGAACGGGAATCTTCACGTTCCCAATCAAATTTCGTGTACTAGATTTCGAATAAAAGTCTTCGATGGCTTCGAAACCATAAGAAACCATAGAGATTGCTTTTTCAAAATCACGAACAGATTTTGCAGATAGAGCCTTTTCAATATCAAACCCTTTAGCTCTGCCTTGAAATAATTCCTACAGTATCAAACAATCAGGCATGGTGAGTTGCTAGCAAAAAGAGGAAAACTTGTGCATTATTGGTTGCTATAACAGGACATATATCATTAAGCCTTCCATCCACCTTGTTAGATTTAAGAATATCTACTAGCCCACCAGTGAGCTTATGATCAGTAGCCATGTGATGAGGAAAGGACTTTGTGGCCTCCTCTAAGTCAAATGGATTGTCTATACATATCGCTGCAGTGAGCGGTGTCCCCTCTCCAACTTCTGCCAGGTACTTTGTCAACATGTTTGCGCCATAACCCCAGCCAACCCCCACCAATGTAGTCCACGGCCTAGCCTTATTGATGAACTGTATAGCTGTGCAGATATCATCGCTGTCAGCAGCTGTAAATAACCTACATCAAATAATTTCATTTAAGTAGTTCTAATATCAGAAACCTTTCCCCAAAGTAAAATCTCAAAGCCCCCTAAAGAGACCTATCTACTCCAGGAAAAGGAGTCCCCCAGACAACATTTCCAGCAAGTTAAAAAAAATAATTGAAAGATAGCAGTAGTAGAACTTAATGCAACCTCCCCATTATTTCTCATCGAAATAATAAAAAGAGTAAATTGCACTGTTGCACTCCAAACTATTCGTTTTTACATATTGCACCCCGATGAACTTTCAATCTTGGCTAACCTCACCCTGAATTTTGACGTTATTGGCAATTGAGGTCTAAGAGCTACCAAGCATCAAAAGAGATGGACGGTTTTGGTCACAAAATTCACACGTGAGCCTTTTTAAGAGTATAACTCGTCACTTTAAGGAAAAAATTGAAGCTTAACAATGTGGAAAAAAGTACAGAACAAAAATTTCCAATGATTTCAAACTTCATGATGTATTTTGTCAATATTGAAAGTTCAAGGTATATTATGCAAAAAACAAATGGTTCAAGGTGCAACAGTGCAATTTACTCTAATAGAAATGCCAATGCTCAGTGCAACCCCACCCAAACCTATATTTCTAACACAGTAAATACCCAATTCTTACAAGGGTATTACAATCTAACAAAGCAAATACCCAATTCTTACAAGGATATTACAAACATAATTAAAATTCTCTAGGCATAATAAAGAATGCGCAAATAGTATCTCAATTCCCCCTAAAGTTTAAGCTTTTAGAAAGTAGACCAACATTGAAAATGGCCCCAAGACAACGCGACAATTAACATATTGCAGTCCTGCTCCTAAACTGTAGTAACTGTACTAAATTCAACCACTGGATATCATATTCTAAGTTGTAATCAGGCATAAATTCAAGCACTTCAACGAATTTCCAACGTAAAACCAACTAATTTAAATCGTTCAAATCAACAAAAAGAAACAGAGTGATGACGCCGCTGCATACCGTGCAGTTGTGAGAGGCGAACCAGCACAGCCCCTAGGATTCATCACGACTGGAAAGTACCCCCGCTTCAAAGCGTCGCGGACAAACGACCGTATGTTGACGTCCATGCTTCCTTGAGCTGAGCCCGGGACGATCAACAGGGTCGTGTCCAGTCCATGCTCCTCCGTGAGGTGCAAATTCGACGGCCAATCCAACGAAATCACTCCTCCATCGTCGGTGCTCACGCAAACTCTCTGGTACTCCAATTTCCTCTCCATTCCACCAATCACCCCATCGCCACCGCCTCTAACCAAAACCCTACCACTGTCAAGCCTCACATAGTGCCTCTCCTCCTTCACAAGCTTCGAATTCACGTCCTCCAACAGCTCTCCCCCTTCGAACGAGATCGACGGACACCGGAGCAGAACGAACCGGTTGAACGGCGTCGGACTGGAGAAAAGAATCCACTCCCCGATGTCGGAGACTTCCGGCGACAAAACCCTGTGGGAGCCGCCGAATCGCGAGGCGGTGAGGGCGAGGCCGGAGACGAGCCCCAGCGCCGAAGCGATCAGTTCCAGAGAATTCACAGAGGGGAGTTGGGAGATTACGTTTCCAAACAAATCCACGAAGGGATTGAGATGGCACCGGAGAGAAATTCGCCGGCTCCGTCCGAGTCGCCGGCGACGGTAGAGTCTGAATTCGCGGCCATGGAAGGGGAGTTTGGGAAAGAAGGGAGAGAAATGCTGGGGTTTGAGATTGGGTTTAACGGAGCAATTAGCGTTTAAGCTCATATTTAAGGGTTGATTAAGAGGCAAATAGGGCTTTGGAGACCATTAGAGACTGGTCTGAGTTGTTCCTTTTTTTCAGTTGCAGAAGAGATGGGAAGAAGAGCGCGAAAGCTCTAGGGAGAAGAGAGACAAAGAGGAGGGAGAAACGACGGCTGAGAATTGAAGAGATAGGAAAAGCGGGAGAAGGTGGGCCCAGTATTTGAGGTCGGTGGGGTCGGGAGTTGGGTGGTTTTTCCCGGGAACCGGTTCCAGTGGATGTTGTCTCAACCGTTCATATTAGTCTATATCGGGTCCCTTGTCGTTTTAAGACTTATGATTATTTTTCTTCTTTTCCTTTTTTTTAGAATATATTTTTTTCTGGCTTCTTCCTCTTAAGGAAAAAAAAATTAATTATTCTGCTACAATATTTTCTCTCATAAAAATTTAAATATTTATTTAAATAATTGAATCAAACGAACTCTTATTATTTTGGGAAACTATAAAAGATGAGTTCAGTTTTTTTTTTTTTAAATCGTAGTCAATATAGATGTTTCTTTGTATAGATTATTAGCCTACATGAATTATAATTTTTCAGTTTAAAAACGTTTAAAAAGAATGAAAATAATTTTTCCATTATCAATGCTCAAGTTTAAATTGAACACTATGACTTGAGTACGAAACTTTGACAACCAAAAATTTGACTGAAACTGCGAGTTGCATCGCATTTCCATTAAAAATTGCACCATAGAGGGAGATTTCAGCCATTTTACACGTGTTTTAGTAGATATTTTGACATGAGTATGTTGTTGTCCATATTTATTATAACGGAAACCAATGAAGCGTGGATTATGAATTGCTGCCTTTGTTCTGTAGCAAGTGCAAAGTTGTTGGCCATGGTGTTGCTAACAACATGTAAGAATCCTAATAATGATAAGATGATTCTTTGAAGAAAATTCAACACGAGATGCCAAAAGAAAACACGAGAATGGAATATAGCCCCAAAAATAATAATTTAATGCTTATGATGTTGGACTATTGACTCTGGAAAATTCCTCTGATCTTGCATTAGTGATTTATCTTTTGTTTTCTGTATTCAACGGTGATGGTGTAAACGATACTGAGGGTGAAGTCGTTAAGAAGTGCATAGCCTTGTTTAACATCCTACGAATTATCACCTATGCAGAGAATTACAAGGACTGACCTTTTCAATAAAACCGTCATGGGTGTTGGAAAAGGGATGGGAAGCCTCCCTCATGAAGGTGTGCGAGGAGAGCCCCCGGCCTAAAATTTTATTAAAAAAATAGTTCAACAAAAGCCAAAAGTGAACATCAGGCCTTCTTTGGCCGAGAGCACACGCCAGAGCGCCAACTCAAGGGCTCGGCCATGCATGTCAAGTGCCAAACATTTAGAGTGGAGCAAATTCGCGTGACATTGCTAGCTGAAGGGCTTATTATTTGGTCTTAGTTTTTGTTTCCTCTTTCTTGCAAACACATATAGAGGACAGATAGCGCTTATTTTTTAAAAACTCTATATATATATATATATATATATATAAATATATATATATAGGGGTTGTATAATATTTCTCTTGTAAACATCATATTGAGTTTTTGTAAAGGCTGAAATTGGACTTTGCTCTCATGTTGAGGGTAAACTACTATAAATTTTATGTATGCTTTTGTTTATTTTTCATTTTATATATTTTGCTCTCAATAGAAATAAGAAGTCTAATTCGCAACAAAAGTTCTGTCTGTGAATATTATTTGGAATAACAATGATGTTAACAATATCTATATTGAGTCAAGAGATAGGACATGATGTAGAGGAAAATATTAGTGATGTTGTTTATGTATGTACTCTTCTTCACTTGAATCACCTCGTTCTCTCCCTAAAAGTTTTGTTTGGGGAAGTTTTCAACTAAGATTTCAATCCAACTTTCTCTATCTTAATTTAAGGCTATCTAATTTTTGTTATTAAGTTTTATGGTGTTGAGAGCTTTGTAGTGTAGCTGTCTTTTGCTTTGTACTGTAGCTGTTGAGAGTACACTGTGGATGTTTCAAGCTGATGAATTTGAATTGGTGTGCCAAACACACCATATAAGTATTAGACTATCTTTAATGCAAATACCAATGTCAATATTAATATTATATTTGCCATCAAAAAGTGTAAAAATAACATATTTGATGTGTTATTTTATTTGTTTTATGCTCCAATGTATAATGTTATTTGAAATGTCATATTTATCTGTTATCATAATTATTAGAACCTATAAAACGTAAACTTTTAATATTAAAATAATTAAAAGCGGGAATGTTGTAATCATCAAAGCAAAAAAGTTAATCAACCAATGAAGATCAAATACCAAATTTGTTATATCCTAAACTTGGTGGCAAATGTGAGCATTATAAATGGTATTGCATTGGAGTCTTTTTTTTCTATACTCAACTGCCAAATTTATCGTTGGCATATCAATTTAGCACATTGGAGATGCTCTTAGGTTCAATTTATTTTCCTTTAAATAAGCTTTAGTAGTTCCTTTGAAATTGTTTTAATCAATTTAAGATTCATGTGTAATTTAGGCAATATAATTAAGAAGAAAACATTATATTAGCGCATTTGTTGAATTTTAGCTTGTTAGTACTTTTTTAGAAGTCTCACATAGTTAAAAAATGGGTTGTAATGGGTCTATAGTCTATTACAAATAGTGCCTCACTCTTTAACTTGTGCATCCCAAAATCTCGTTTGTATGCTTTTTTTTATAAAGTTATAGATTTTTTCTTTTTCCTTAGTTAGATATTTTATGAAGGTAATTACATATTCTTTAATCTCAAAGACCCTATGTCACGCCCCGGAGTACGGGAGGTGACGTGGCGGAATATTTAGGTTAATTAAATGAGAGTTTAATTAAAAATCGAGGGTTTGAGAATCAAATTAAATAAGAAATAAAGAGATTTTTCCACCACATTTGATAAAGAATTTAAAATCATTAAACAAATAACAATAATTGAATAAAAACCGCGAATATGGGTTCCACAACCCACAACTTGTGCACACACATGGATCTGACAATATCACAAATACAATTACAGTCCAAGTACAAATAAAGTTAAGTCTTACATGCCTTGATTAATAAATACAGAATGTAAATAAATTCTCCTATTGCTCCTGAGTTCGGTCCGAAGAATCTTCTCCAAACCTAAATGGGAAACCACCTAGAGGGGGGGGAATTTAAAACAGATAAAACGTGAGCGAAAGGCTCAGTAGGACTAAGTTTTATAAAATAATTTAATGCAAAGAAACATAACATTATCAGGAGTTATACAAAAAGAAACTTGAATAAATAAATAAATAAATTGAGTAGAACCGCTCTGACACAGAACAGTCTACTCGTCAAATCAAAACACCAATTTACTTTTACCTAGGCAAACCATGATATCACCACCGTAGTGGCCCAGCTGGGTTTCGGGACCTGCCCCCAAGGTCGATCACGACCCGATCTCTGATATGGCATCATGCCCATGTGGTTATTATCATTATCATTCAAAACCCAATTACCGAGTGTTGTCAATTACATTCATTATGAAATTCATTTCATGTCACGGTATATAAAAATATAACCGATAAAATCATTTTCAAACAACCGTTGAAAGCATTTTGATAGAAATCTTTTTCAAAGCCAAATCATTTCAAAACCAGGCTACCCAAGGAATATGATAGAAGTCCTACCTCAGTACTCGTGTCGGTACCCCACACCGTAATCCCGGTCCGCTATACGTTAGCTCCACGGAACCACGAACAATCCTAGATACAAACTAAGTCGATCAATATCTAGTTCGAAACATTCTATGTTACTAAATCATTTCATGATGTCCTAGTGTGCCATTTGTATCATTAAAATCATCCTATAAGGTTGGGATTTAAATCAGGGTTCAAAACAATGAAATCGGGTAAAAATCACAAAATTTTCCATGCCTCGGTCGGCCTGCCGGACGCCCTGCTTCGGCCTGCCGAACTGTACAGTTCGGCCTGCCGGAAGCAAAGTTCGGCCTGCCGAACATGTCCCCAGATTCGGCCTGCCGATCGGAAGAACACCGGCCTGCCGATCATCACTCCGGCCTGCCGAACATGAACTTCGGCCTGCCGAACTGGGAAAATCCAGAAATCCCAGCCACGGGTTTCTCGATCCCCAAAATCCAAATCTGAATTCCAACCTGTTTTTCTCAAATCCCAGGCATGAAAAATAACTATAGTTGATAGAAAAACATTCTAAAACATGTTTGGAATCATTTAAACAACATTTGAACTCAAAATCTTCAAAAATCCGAAAATGAGAAAAAGAGGAGAAAAATGAAAATCTTGAATCCAATCCGTTTTTCTTCAATCTAGGTTTAGATTCTAGTTGTTCTAAGCTCATTTAACACAAATCCACGGTTTTCTAAGCTAAAACAAACTTAGATTTCAAAAACACACAAAATCGAAAATTTTGTAAAAAGTTTAGAAATTTTGAATCTAACCTCGAATCGAAGCTTCAATCCGCGTTCTCGGTTGCCGAATCACGTCCCCGAGCTTCCTCCTTGCTGTTCCGAAGCTTGGATTCGAATGGAAATCAAAAATTTTTGAAAGAGATTGAGAGAGGGAGGGAGCTGCCGAGAGAGAGAGAAGAGAGAGAGTGTTGAACGTGAGAGTGAGGAGAGATAGAGAGAAGAGAGAAATAAATAGAGAAAATCGGTGGGCGGTTTTACTGTGCGAAAACCATGTGCCGCCCACGGTTTTGCAAAACGGAGTATTTTTAACATTTTACAAATTGTTGTGTTTTAAAACTCAAAACATTATTTTAAATCAACAAGGAATCTTTTAAACACATCAATTTAACAAAACAACCAAAAACTAAAAATCCAACCAAATAATCTAATTAAAGTTAAAACTTTAATTATGGCACACTAATTCATCATTTACATTACATTAACGTTAAATAAATTTCGGGACGTTACACCCTATTGGTTTCATCAGTACATCCAATTCAGTATTACTTTTCTCACAACAACCCGCTTACGTAGTAATACAACTATCTTGTTGCCCCACCTCCACCTCCACCATGATCGTGTATATGACGACGTCGACGGCTGTTTCTGCAACAAATCACGACTCACTACTATATCAGTATTTATTCTGTGTACATAACCCTAAACCTCAAAAAAGAAGGAAAAAAACTCCAAATCCTTAAAAAAAAAGAAAAAAAAAAAAGAGAGTAAATTTCTTTTTGAAGGGAGGTAAATGCACTTTCAAATAAAAAATCCTGTACCCTAAAAAAACCTGTATAAGAAATATTAGTTTTATCTAAAAACAAATTCTAGTTTATGAACTGACATATGCATAATTGAATACGTACGACAACAAAGTTATTAACAAATACTAGGGTTCTTAGGAAAAAAAAAAACAATTTCTTTGGAAACGACATCACGTGGTTAATGGAAAATACCATTTAGATGACAATGATTGCTAGAATGACAAGAAACTTCAAAAATTACTTTCAAGAAATCAACAAATAAATATTAAAAGGATAGTTATCTACAAAAATTATTAGTACTATTAGAAAAAACCTCAAAACTTCTGTCATGCTTAGTTAAATTACCATTTTGGCCCTTTATTATGGCTATGCTAAATATTTTGTTTTTTAAATTAAAGTGCTGCTCAAAATCAGAACATGTGGTCAATTGTAGAACACTTGCCTTGTGCACAAATTCATTCGTTTATTTACTGTCAACAATTAATCATTTTGGATAAAAAGTATTATATAATAATTACGGTTTAAACTATAAAGAGCATAAGTAAAACTAAATTATAATTTAGTTATTAGCAATATGGCGCACAATGATTGGTTCAAGTACCGAGTAAGTAATGCTAGTTACATGTTGGTGACAATTGGGAGTAGGGGTGACAATAATCGTGTTTGTGTTGTGTTCGTGTCGGTACGTTTATAGCACGATACGTTTAGCCCGAACACAAACATAATACGATTAATAAATGTGCCAGAAATGCAAACACGATCATAACACGCTTATGGCATGCGTAATACAGCACAACATGATTAACACGATTATTAAACGTGTCGTGACGGGTTGATACGATAATAACATGCATACGACACGTTTATGACCCAATTAACTAAAAATTTAAAAAAAATTAAAAAAATTAATTTTTTTTAAAAAAAAGTCAATAAAAAAACTAACAAAAACACAATATCTAATTAATGCTAACTTAATATAAATATTTAAAATATTTTTATTTTTAAGTTGAAATGTGTTATAAATAGGCGGGTCGTGTTGTGCCGTGTTTAATACATTTACGGCCCGTTTAATTAAACATATTAAGGCGTGTTTAGAGTGTTTGCACGAATCCAGCCTGTTTATTTTTGTATTATTCGTGCCAACCTATTTATGGCACAATTAATAAACGTGTAGTCCAAACCCTTTTATTTCATGTCATTTTTGTATCGTATTATCATACCGTGTCCGAATTACAGCCCTAATTGGGAGTAGAATTAAGATTATTTACTCTAATTACATGTTGATCATAAGTTTAGACTGAATAATTTATGCAATGACTTGAAAATAGTCCCGTACATGTCGCATATTAGCAAGGACTGGATTGCAGACATTTCCGTATCAAAGACCAACAGTACACCGCGCCTCACCCTCACCACACGACTGAGATATGCCGTCATCCCCCGCCAAAGCTCTGCCGTCCCCCCACTGCACATCTGTCGAACGCCCCCCACCGTCATGGAAGCTCGTCGGAGCCGGCCACCCCACTAGATCGTGGCATGCTAGCCCTGAATCTCCACTGACTACCGCCCCTTTCCCGTTTCTACCACCGCCCATTCACGGAGACCCACTCCCCGCGCGCCTCCTCCTCCGACACCACCGTTGCGCCTCAGCTGATCAGAAGATTATGGGGTTTTTACGTACAAGAAGGAGGAGTTTCATGGTTTTTTTTTAATTTTTAAGAAGAGAATTTTAATTTATAAAATTATGTTATTGTCAAATAAAACAATTACATCTAAACCAGCAGCCATGGATATGTGCCTGTGTGGTTGAGTTCAGAAAATGGAGCAATTGATTAGTTGGTTCTTGTATTTGCCATGAGCAAACCAAAAATTGAAGCTTTTATGGGTTCTGAGTTATATATACTTTTAAGAAAAAACTCACAAGGATTAAGAACCCTCGAAAAAGAAAATGATTAGCCGAGCCACGGAGTGGTCTATTGCTTGCTTGGATCCTCAGAATCAGACAGACCAAAGAGCGACGGAGACTTGCAGCTAGTTTTTGAGAGGGGAATGCAGTAAAAGAGCTTTTTGTTTTTTTTGATACTTAACATAACAAATAAATAACCAAAAAAATAAATGAATCATGTTTTTCTTTTCTTTATGAATATTTTTATAGGATTTTAACAAAGAATGTTACTGTATTATCCTTAAAAAATTATTTTGATAAAATTAATGTTTGTAATTAATTTAATAAAATCCAATCCAATGATATACCAAATACAAGTTAGGATTAGATAATCCAATCTAATCTAATTTAATCCTAATAATCCAATTCAATCTAGGCCTTTAAGAAAGTAAAAAAGAAAAGGAAAAAGACAAAAAAAACAAAACAGGTTGTTGTAGTAGTTTATTGACTATCGTTTCTCTGGGTAGTTATAGAAAACACGGAGATTTATAAGGTGTTTAGAAAGGTGGTGGGAACCATTTTTACTATAGCATGTGAGAGTTTTACACTGTAACATATATTTTTTTATTGTTACTATAGCATGTGAGAGCTTTACACTGTTCATAACTGAGATTGTGGTGGGAATTGGATGGTTCCCACCACTGCCAAACACCCCCTTAATTGAGTGCCTATATGCATGAAGTAAAAACAAAGAAAAGAATTCACTAATATAAATACACTTTTTTTAGAACATATAAATGCACATTACAAAACTCATAAACGGCTAAAGTTACGTAAAACTAAAATAAGACATTTTTTAATATAAAATAAATATAAATAAAGTTATAAATATTATAAAGATACTTTCTTTAACCCTAATATGCCTGATAAGATGAAGCTCCGATAAAAAATTCATATTGTAAAAAGTTTTTTTGGTTCTTTTTTTTTTCTTTTATAAGAAAATAAAGCCAAAAGAAAATAATTGCATAAGGGTGGTAATTGTCGAGATCGCATGACTCTATAAAGGGACGTCAAATGTCAAGGGCATTAAGGACGTAAGGAAAGAGCGCAAGATTAGTGACTTTAAAGAGAGCATCTCTTATAGAGGCATGTAAAAGGTAAAAAAAACTCAAGTCTCACATCGGTAAGATACAATAACAAATACCAACTTATAATAATATCGGGTCGCTTCACTTAACAAGTTGACCTTTTAAGATACAAATCATAGATCTTAGTAAATCTAAATTTCGTCAGTAATTATATTAAACATTGGAAAGTTAGCCTTTTATGCTTATTGTTTCTTGAGAGATTAGAAAATTTCTTAGTTTGAATATCGAATGGTTTAACTATGCTTAGCTTATTATTATTTTCCTTTTTCTTTGAAAGGAAAAAGTAATTGCATTCTAAACGTAAGATATATAATCGCTAATTTAGACGCAAAGGACCCAAACACACTTAACGACTCGACCCTGCTCATAAATCGAAATCACCAATAGGTTCAATTAAAACGCTTAATTAAGGGAGTAAAACGTATACAAGTTCCAACAAAAGGAAACCGAAGGGGTACACAACAAATGGAGTACAAATGTAGCTTTTTCTGACGCATTATATAGATGGACTATTCCAATCGAACGAGATTGATAGACCAAAGCACCAAGGCCAATCACTATATCTCAAAGATAAAAAAAAAACTTACGAATTAGACATAAAGACTACAACCAAAAGTGTGGAGACCACCTTCTTATTACAACAGCCATCCAACAAAACAATAGAAGCACACTAAGGCTAAACCGTCGAAACATTAACGCCTTCATTTGACACGCACAAACAAAAAAACAAAAGGGAAAAATTCAGAGGCTACTAACAGGATCCCTGCTAACAAGCCGACCTTTGCAAAGGTTGAGCACTAAAGCTTCAATGTTGTCCACAAACCAAAGATATCCCAGAGGGGAAAATAAACTTTTGATGTGTAACATCGGCCCACCTCCTCTGATCGAAAAAATGCTTCCCCCAAGGAACCCTTACCCCACAAAAATGGGAGTCCCCAAGAAATAGAGCGGCTTATTCAATGAAAAAATTATGCCATTATTCATAAGCTCCTTATTTGTTTTATGGTATTAGTCCAACAAGTTCGAACGAGTTGCTCGATCTATCCTATAAAATATTGGTAACTCCAAAAATAGTACAGCCTTGCGGGGGTTTAAAACACCATCTTGGTGTGATTCTTTCCTACTTTTTTTTTGTATTATTGTTCCATTAGTTTTGTATTTTGCGCCTTTGCTTGTTTTTTGCTTCTGTTTTAGGTATTGGGTTTCTCATAATAATTAGAGTGAGCAAATAATAATCCCACAACGATTAAGCATGAAATGAACAATTAGCTTAAGCAGACTTGACTATTCCTGAATAAATTAACCTTGAGGATGTCCCATCATTAATTATCAGTCTAAAAAAATTCCAAGCGTGAAAAATAGCAATATTGAGGTTTCTTTTTGGCAATACTATGCATATTTATCTTTTCAAAAAAAAAAAAAAATACTATGCATGTTTGTTAGGGATGTATCACTATACATAATGCATGTGGCTCTGAATTATTTGGTTAGTTGTGGAGTCCCTCACACCTCATAATGTCCATGAAAATTGCTCATATGATTTAAGTCGACCATCATGAGAGTCACGAACATTTCCTATGAACGGAAAATTAAAAAAAAAAAAGAGAGAGAGACAGAGAAAATGAAAATATGTGTATATATATATGTATATGTATGTATGTATGCCAGCCTTTGTTAGGTTCGTAAATAATTGAATTTACATCTTGACGGCACTTGCTTAAAAAACTTTCCAACAGAAATCTAAAATGGGCCCAAAACAAGATCTCCCATGCCCAGCAATTTGCAAGCCCACGTTTGGTCATCGCAATATGGGCCCCTAATCATTGGATACTGGAGCCCGCGTGACAATCATAAAAGCCTCCACAATTGTTAGTGGCCAAGAGTGAGAGTACATATGTTAAGGAGAACGGAAGAAATAATAGATTTTTTTTAAGTAAATAGAATGTGTTGAAAATATTTGTACTAAATAGTAGATTTATCTCTTTTTTCTTTTAGTATTTGTGCATCCTATTTACTGCCTAAATCTACTCTTCTAATAAATTTACCTCTTTATTCACACTTTGATAAATAAATCATTTACACGTAAATCTGTTATTTACAACAAATATTTTCAAAACCTACTATTTACTTCAAACAAAAAGATAAGTGTTATTTGCTAAAATTTTCCTATTAGTATTAGATGACAGTTACAAAAACTAGTAAAGTTTCTGTATAATTTTTATAATTTTTGTGTTAAGTAAAAGCCTATTGAGACTTAATCAACAAAAGATTAAAGCCGTCAGACAAAGCTGACATTATTGGTCTAAAAGCCTTGAGGCACATGCCTAAGAACATGGTAATCCTAGAATGATCTGGATCTGATTTTCTAACCGGAGCCTAATTTAATTTGGGCCCATAAGAATAAAAGAGACATGAATTTTGATATTGTCTCTGGTTATTTCTGTTTTCCACAAGACATTATTTGTCCACATACATCAATTTCATTTTGTTTTTCTAAGACAAGAAAAATAAAATTAATTAAGCAAGATGACTGCCAATCAATAAGATTGTTGATTTGCTCTCTGACACATATTATATCCTCTGAATAAATTGATTATGTCTCCAATAGAGAATCAACACTGCACTTAAATCTTATTAAGATTTGTGTTCATTGATTTGGGGCAAAAAGTTGGTTTTTATTCAACTCTCACCTTTAAGTAAACATACTAACTGGAATAGGTTTATCTAGGACATGAAGAATCTTAATCACTATCCTTTCATCCACATGTATTTTTTTTCTATATTTAATTCATTGCTGTTTTAAATTCTGCTCGTGATTTGTACTAGAGTTTTTTGTTTTATATGTAGACAACTTATAAATATGTCTTTGTTATTATTATTATTTCTAATATAAAGTGGGGAAATTAGCACTAATCATACATCATTATATGCCAATCTTTGCAATGTTTCTCAAAAAAATTTTTTGATAAGGTGGCAAGATTATATATAATATGTTTTAGCCCAATAAGTGAAAGTGTTCTAGCTAGCTGGCTATTATATAATATGTTTTAGCCACTTTAATTTCTACCCACTGAGTGGTTGGTGTGGACATCAAGTTTTATCAACCTCAAAGAACCAAGTTTTCAAAGTGAAAATTAACTAATTGAAAAGACTAAACAATTATAACAGATAAAATTGGAATTAAAGTGTAACACCCAGAGATTTATTAAGTATAATGAATATGTAAGTTGGTGGATTAGTGTGCTTAATCATAATTTAAAATTGATCAAATTATTTTGTGGCATTTTTTTCTAATCAATTTCACTTTTAACAAATTTGTTAGTTATCTAAAATTTTAAAGTCTGTTAAAATTTTCATAAGTGGATTTTAGCATTTTGTTAACTCTTTTGAACAAATTTTGATGACCTCTATTAAACTTGTTTCATTTTTCATTTTGAAACCAACTAGTTTCTAAAATTCCCAAATGAATTCCTTCTTGAAAACTATGTGTTGGACATGGTTTCCAGCTTGAAAACCATCAAACTTTTCCTCTATTTGTTTCCCCTCACCCTCTTTTTCACTCTCACTCTCTCACTCCCACTCTCTCGCGGCACTCTCTCCCTCCTTTCTTTCTGATTTTCCAACCACCAAACGGAGACCAAGGGACAAGCTTTTGAAGCCTCAAAGTCACTTTAATCAGCTCAAAAGTTTAAATTTGAGGTTAGTTTCCTTTTCTCAAAGTTTCAAAGTTTTATTTTCAAAATTTTCAATCTTCCTTGAATGTTGAAATCCAAGCTTCCTTGAGCTTAAATATCTTTCAATCTGAGTTGTAGAACTTGTTTTATCACAAATCTAAGCTTTATTTGAGCTAAAACCAACTTAACCAAGTTTTTACATTTTTCTTAAATTTTCAAATAAATTGTGAAATTGTGTTTAAATTTGAAGATTTTGTTCCAAAAAGGTCTAGAATTGTTTCCTAATGATTCTTGCATGTGTTTCTGGGTTTGAAGTAGTGAAAAATAGGTTGAATCAAGCTTGGAAAGTTCAAGGAGGCCGAGGCTTGAAACCTGAAATTTTTCAAATTTCAACAAATCGACAAGCCGAATCTAAGCTTTGGCAGGCCAGATTTAAGAGTTTGGCAGGTTGGATTCAGGCAATTCGACAGGCCAGACTAAGGTGGCCGGTAGGCTGAACATCATTGTTTGGCAGACTGGACTAGGGAAATCAGTAGGTCGATCAAGCTAAATGAAAATGGCTGTTTTCCACTAGTTTTTATCGTTTAAAACAAAATAGAGATTTTGTCCTTATGGCATGATTTCTTGAACGTTAAAAGCACATTAAGACACCATGAGATAACATAGTATTGTAGAATACTCTAAATTATATATTGACGAATCTAACTTACATCTAAGATTGTTCGTGATTCCGAAGAGCTAACGTGTAGCAGGTCGGGACTGTGATGTATCTGCTATTATACCGAATAATGAGGTTGGACTCTAAACCTTTCTTTTCAAAAACAATAATTTTAAAATGAGTTTTGGTCATTCTATTCTCTCTTAAAACAATTTCATGAAATAAGTTGTTGTTATTTAATTACCTCTACTAGATGTTGAACAAGATCGTAGTAAATGATAATGGTAAATTATGATAATGAGTTAATGATAATGAATGGATTATAATGAATGTAAATGATAACCTAGTAAAAAGAATACCTATAGAAATGATATGTCTAAATGATAGTGAATACCAAACGGACTCAAAATCCCATTTGGAATGATATGATAGTTCATGATGCCACACAAAGATCGAGACATGCAGAAAGCGACCTTAGAGCTAGGTCTCGAAATCCAGCCGGGCCACTTCGGTAGTGATTTATAGGTTTTTCACATATAATATGGTATTGTATGATTTGAGATAATCATAGATAATGAATGGTAAGCACGAAATTAGATGAATCAGTTATGACAAATTTTGATTATTTCAGATGGTGAGAGGTAGGTATGATTTTGTTAAGTTATTTAATGTTTTCATAATTATGTTAAATTCCTTGTTTGTTTTAAGAAAATATGATTTTAAAACCCGAGTCCTACTAAGCCTTTTGCTTACGATTTTAATTTTGTTTTAAATTTTTCCCCTCTAGGTGATTCGCAGTGTGCTGCCGAGTAGGACGCTGCTGATACTCTCACATGGATTGTGAGACTTTTGGCTTAACTGATTTTATTTTTCCAAGGTATGTAATGATTTGGACTGTGGTTTGTATAATTTTTATATGTCTATACTATGTGTGTGCACACTATGGGTCCGGTAGGGACCAGCTCACTCTCGCAAACTTTATGTTTTAATTTAATATAAATAAGAGTTATTTAATGAAATTACTTACTATGACTTATTAAATGGTGATTTCCTAAATGAGTTTTTAAATTTACTATATTTTTATAAATAACCCGAATAGTTAACTGGCGGGTTTTGTTAAAGTTTACCCAATTAATTTAATTAATTCGCTACGACACTATTAGGTCTCGTGACATAAAGTTAAAAAAATACGAGTTCTTTTATGTACATCTACCACGATTGCAGAATCTGTTGTAGAATTTCTAAGACTGTTAACTTTTCCCCAAGAATTTATATATATATATATATATATATATTCAGAATTTATAACAGCGAGTTTTTTAGCTTCATATAAATGCTTAAACTTTTCCAATCAAGTTTCGCTTTAAGGACTATGTTCCTTTCACGTCTACGAAATTTGACGTCGGTTACATGCAAAAAAAGTCAGAAATATTGCATGCAAAAGTCATTTGGGAAAACGAATGTAGTCCACGTTCCAAATTTGTTTACAAGTGAGATACTATAAATATATTGTTGAAAGCTAGCTTTATTTTTTTAGACTTTCAAAGTCCCAATCGATCAATCCAATCCATTTCCAGAGACAGATTCTGAACAAACAGAAGGTACGTATACCCATATCCATTTCTAGAGATTATTTAGAAAAAAAAAATGAAGGAAAAATTTATTAGATTTGTATGAAAATCACACGAGAAGAGGTATGGGTGTGATGAATGTTAATTTAATGCATGGAAGCGGCTCAAATTTGTAGTTTTGTTACATGTTGAGTCCATGTGTTGCTCACATGCCTCTGCTAGCCAGCCGCCATTCGTCGTTATCAACAAGTTTTTCACTCTTTTTCCTAAGGTATGCCAAAACTAATATTTTTTAGAGTTCGTCATTGAGGAATTTTTTTCTGAGATTTTGTGACCTTTATATATTATATATCTTTATATATGTAGAAGTAACCAATATCTCACTTATTATATACTTGGGATAAGAATTTCTACACTGATGTTGCTTATCTTTATAGATTTGTAGTTCTATGCATGTATGTAAAAGCGTGCTTGGTACGATGGTTAGAACCATTGGTTGAAACTGTATACACTGTAACAATGAGAACTTTATACTGTAGCAACTTTTTTTAATTTTATTATAGCATGTGAGAGTTTTACACTGTTCTTAACTGAAAAGTTAGATAGAACCAACTTTGTCAAACATGCTATAAATCTTTAGTAAATTTTCATGGTTCACAATATAAAACTCGAACTCGGTATGATTCTTTGTACTGCCGCTACTACTGTTTGAAATTTTGAAACATCAAAGTATCTTAACCGTAGAAATTCATCTACATGGTTTATAATAGTGTAAGAAAATTGATTTGACATATTATTTATTTTAGATATAAAACGGATAATTACTAGATAGTAACATGTATTTAGAAAAGTGACTACATATTTATAAGATCCTAATAACTCGTTTCCAGTCATCTTTTTTACTTTTTCTCTCTCTTTTATGTCTATGAAATCTCTAAGTTCTAAATGTTATAACTTCCTTGTTTCAACTCTAATTGAGATTATTCTTCTATAGAGAGATATTAGGAGCAAAGAGAGAAATAAATCCTCGTCCATTTAACCTATGAAATTCTATCATTTTATTGAGATTTTATAAGATTCCAATAGCATGTATTTGGTTGCTCTTTGTTTATCTTCTCTCTTCTACTTTTATAAAAACTCAAGTTTTAAAAAGTCGTAACTTCTCATTTTTAACTCTAATAGAGACGATTCTTTTTCATATGTGTTCAAAGCAAAGAAATGAACAAATCTCCATCCATATTGCCTCTAAGATTCAACCATATTTTGTAAGATCTTAGCAATACATATTAATATATTGTTTTTTGCTCTTTCTCTCTCTTCTATCTTTATAAAAACTCAAGCTTCAAAATATTGTTATAGGTTCTATGTTTTAGATAATTTTCCAGTTGAAACGATTCTTCACATAATTAGTATAAGAGAGAAAAAAGCAGAGAGTAACCTAATACATGTTACTGCGATCTCACACAACCTTAAAAAAACCGCAGAGTTCTATATATAATATATGGGTGCAATTGCTCCTCTCTTTGGTCTATAAAAAGAAGATTCATCACAATCAAAATTAAAAAGAACAAGTAGTGTCACGCCCTGGAGTACGAGAGGTGACGTGGCAGATTATTTAAATTAATTAAAAGAGTATTTAATTAAAATACGGAGTTTAAGGGGTTGAGTTAATTATGAAATGTGGGGGTTCATTAAAACACTTTATAAAGAGTTCATATACACTAAGCAATTTAAAACATTAAACAATAATAATTAAAACAATAAAGCCACGAGTATGGGTCCCACAACTTGTGCACACACATGGTACTGAGAATATCATAAATACAATCACAGTCCAAGTACAAATAAAGTTAAGATCTTACATGCCTTGATTAAATGATACAAAAGATAAATTAATTCTTCTATTGCTCTTGAGTTCGGTCCGAAGATTCCTCTCCAAACCTAAATGGAAAACCACCTAGAAGGGGGGGAAATTTAAAACAAATAAAACGTGAGCAAAAAGCTCAGTAGGACTATGTTTTATAGAATAATTTAATTTAAAGAAACATGTCATTATTCAGGAGTTATCTAAAAGAAACCTTGAATAAATAAATAGATAAATAAATAAACAATTTTAAGTAAAACCATTCTTACCCAGAACAGTTTACTTGGATAACCAGAAATATCATTTTCTTTTCCTAGGCAAACTATAATGATATCACCACCGTGGTAGCCCAGCTGGGTTTCGGGACCTGCCCCCAAGGTCGATCGCTACACGACCCGATCTCTGATGTGGCATCATGCCTATATGTTTAATATCATTATCATTCAAACCCAATTACTGAGTGTTGCCATTTACATTCATTATGAAGTTCATTTCAGTTCACGGTATATTAAAATATAACCGATAAATTCATTTTTCAAACAACCGTTGAAAACATTTTAATAGAAATCCTTTTCAAAGCCAAATCATTTTGAAACTAGGCTACCAAGGAAATGGGGTAGAAGTCCTACCTCAATACTTGTGCCGGTGTGGGCCGGTGTCCCACACCGTAATCCCGGTCCGCTATACGTTAGCTCCGCGGAACCACGAACGATCCTAGATACAAACTAAGTTGGTCAATATCTAGTTCAAGACATCCTATGTTACTAAATCATTTTATGATGTCCTAGTGTGCCATTTGTATCTTTAAAATCATTATATAAGGTTGGAATTTAAATCAGGGTTTAAAACAGTGAAAACGGGTAAAAATCATAAAATTTTTTATGCCTCGGTCGGCCTGCCGGACTCCCTGCTTCGGCCAGCCGAACTATACCGGAAGTCAGGTCCGGTCGGCCGGTCATTTCCCTAGGTTCGGCCTACCGGACGAAAGAACACCGGCCTGCCGATCCCTCTTCTGGCCTGCCGAACAAGCAGTTTGGCCTGCCGAACTGGGAAAACCCAAAAATCCAGCCACGGGTTTCTCGATCCCCAAAACACAAATCTTGATTCTAACATGTTTTTCTCAAATCCCAGGCATAGAAAATAATCATAGTTGATAGAAAAACATACTAGAACACATTTGGACTCATTTAAACAAGATTAAAACTCAAAAATCTCAAAAATCCAAAAATGAGAAAATAGGGAGAAAAATGAAAAATCTTGAATTCAATCCGTTTTTCTTCAATCTAAGCTTAGATTCTAGGTGCTCTAAGTTCATTTAACTCAAATCCAAAGTTTTCTAAGCTTAAACAAACCTAGATTTCAAAAATGCACAAAATTGAAAATTTTGGAAAAAGTTTAGAAATTTCAAAACTAACCTCGAATCGAAGCTTCAATCCGCGTTCTCGGTTGCTAAATCACGTCCCCGAGCTTCCTTCTTGCTAACTCGAAGCTTGGATTCGAATTTGATTCAAAATTTTGAGAGAAAATTTGAGAGAGAGGAGAGGAAACCGAGAGAGAGAGTCACGGGAGAGAGGAGAGAGAGAGTGAGCTGAGAGAGTGAAGAGAGAGAGAGGGAGAGAAAGGGAATAAATAGAGAAAAACGGTGGGCGGTTTTACTGTGCGAAAACCATGTGCCGCCCACGGTTTTGTAAAACGTACTATTTTTAACATTTTGTAAATTGTTGTGTCTTAAAACTCAAAACATCAATTTAAAACAATAAGAAATCATTTGGATTCATCAAATTAACAAAACAACCAAAAATTCAAAATCCAACTAAATAATCTAATTAATATTAAAATATTAATTATGGCACACTAATTCATCATTTATATTACATTAACATTAAATAAATTTTAAGGCGTTACAAGTAGTTATGATATTTTAAATGGCAGAGGAATATTCAAACAAAATAAGTGGCAATTATAAAAAGAAAAAGGCTAATAAAAGATTTTTTATGCACATATTGACATTAATAACCGTACCAAACGAACCATTTTACTGAAACAATCCAGTTGTAGTTACCCAATTACCCGCAACTGCCGCTTTTCCTCCAAATTCTCCTTCTAACAAATGATATGAGCCATCATCTAACAATCTAATCACTGACAAAGACTTTTTCCTTTTAACATGTGTCTGACATTTGGAACAACTGTTCTACCATAGAATTGGCCTACATATACAGGTTATTTTCATGTTTTTAATATATAAAACAAAAAAAATATCACCTATTTTAATGTTAGGTTAAACATGACTTAGGCTCTCAACTTATAGTTAGAGTGGAGGGACTTAAAATCAACTAAGCTACCATCACTTATTATTTTTATTTTGATACCTTATATTTTGAGATTATGTAAATTTTACACTTTATATTTTAAACTTTGACACTATTATATCTTTATATTTTAAATTTATGTTAAATTCTTATCTTTTTCATGTCAAAATTTAATTTTGAGTTTATAAAATACTTAAATGTCCTTCATATTTTGAAAATTTCAGTTTTTTTCAAGCTTTTTCATGTATTTTTTAGTTTTTCACTTTGTAAAATACTTAAATATCCTTTATATTTTGAAAATTTCAGATTTTTCTCAAAATTTTTATGTATTTTTTAGTTTTTCTTTAAGGGTATTTAGGTCCTTTTACAGTCAAAATCAAATTTTGATTTTAAAAAGGTAAGAATTTAATATGAATTTAAAATGTGAAGGTATAAAAGTGTTAAAGTTCAAAATACAAGATATAATTTATTAATAACCTCAAAATATAAGATATAAAGATGAAAATATCCATATATATATATATAGATGTATATATTAGAGGCTAGCTAGATGGCAAAGTCCATTTAGTCATTTTATGCATCAATTTCCACATTCTAACAATTAGCAACCCTATCATTCTACATGAATTTGTTATAGTATCCATTTCATGTATCATTTTGTACATTCTAACAATTAACACTACTGTCATTCTACTTGAAATTATTATGGCGTCCAAACAAAGTCCTAAATGATTTGCTACAGCAGAGATGGGATATTCTTATTTCTATTACCGAATTTTATGTACCATGTCTCGATGAGTCACATGATCACAAAAAAAAAAAAAAAAGGATTAATAAACCTTAACCAACCCCTTACGTGGATTACAAGAATCTTTTTAGAAGAAAACACTGGATTAATTAATTAATTAGTAAAGTATATACAGAGAGATAGAAAAAGGCAAAATTGTAAATTTTATGCAACAAATATTAATTTCTGTTGATTTTCTTTTATTTGTTTTCAATTTCCCCCTTACGTGGTGAAACACTGGGTGGTAGTTGCCGCCGGTTGGTCCAGATTCTGGGAGAAGGGAGGCACCCCTTGTCATGAAGTTAATTAATTATTAAATTTTTTGAAACTTTCTACAAGGAAAAATAAAATAAAACAAAATCAGAAGGTTTAAGATGAATTAAAAATACTTCACAAGTGAAGTTGGATAATAGGTTGACGACCTGCAAAAACTCTTGCACATGTCTGTCGCTTTCCCCAACAGTCTTCCCTCGAATTAAAATGATTAGAAAAAAGAAGACAGAAGAAAATTATTTAAAAAAGAAATCAGTTTGTGGCCTGGCTGGAATTTATAAAGTCTGCGGAGACCAACAACTTTTCTAATTAATTTCTACTTGCTATTCTTCACTTAAAATGGAAAATGAATTTTAAAAAAGAAACATATATATATATATATATATAGCTGTGTATGTTAATATATATAATAATTTGGAAAAGTTTATGTTAGTACAAAAAGTAGTTACATATATATAGTAATTATTATAGATTAAAAAATTATGATAATTTGATAAAACTTAATAAAAATCTGACGGGTGGTAAATTTTTTTTAAAGGACTAATAAGTCATAATTGTATCCTATCAATAAGTTGTTTTTTATATACATTGTATAATGATTTTTATAATTATACCTAAGAGTTCTTGAGATTGAATGTACCTTATTAGATGAAGCCACTTACTTTTGAACCCAAAAAAGGCACCAAGAATTTCTAAAAGCACAGCAAAAGACAAGAACTACATTATGATAGGTTGTTTTTTGTGAGAAACACTTTTTCTAATTTTAGTTGCATTTGGTGTCCATTTTGTTTTCCTTAACATTTAAGTTCGTGAGGTGAATGAACTGAAAGATCATGCAAATCTCTAAGAGCAGAAAAATACAAAATTTGTTGCAAGAATTACGACTGCAGAAAAGATGGAGATGCAACTAGCCACCCCAAAATCCTCAAGCTGGCATGGGGCCTTAACGCTTAGAAACTGAAAAACGAATATCTTTTTACAAACCAAACAACAAAGTCCAAACACCAATAAATGAGAATTTCTTTGCGATAAAAAAATAATAATAATAATTTTATTAGTACCAAGTTATTTATCCCACTGTTTTTTTTTTTTAAGAAATAGTAATCATCCACACTCCTCTAAAAAGAATATTAAACATTTGTAAGAAAAACATTAGTAGGGGTTTGATAATTCCAACAAACTTTTAATTCAAATTTTGTGAGAAAAAATATTGTAGTAAAAGTTGGTTTGAACTATATTTGGTAGTTTTAATTATGTTCTTAAATATACTATTATATATTATTTCAAAAAAAATATAACAACAAATTGACAGTTATATGTTTTTTAAAACTTTCTAGACTTCTCATATTAACTAAAAAATTGCAAAATTACAGTGTACTCATTCATAATTTGTGAAACATCTCCAATAAATAGATCCCTCAATTAGGGTGTATAGGAATTTAATAGATGCCTCAGTTAGGGTGATTGGGAAATTAGTTCAAACCAATGGTTTGAACTCAAACAGAGTAAAGTTCTTGTATGTTACAATGTAAATTAAATGTGAGTTATAGTGTAGAGTAAAAGTAAGCTATAGTGTAATATTTTGAACCAAAATTATTCCAATAATTGGTTTAAGTCAAAGTTTTTAAACACTTAATTAAGTTGTTTAGAGGAGTGGTTTGAACTACAAATAATGTCCGTTCTCTCCTAAAAACCCTATTTACTAAAACATGACATAATTATAATGAACATTTATGAACAAATCTAACAAAAGATTTCATCAAAATTTATACATGATTTTGAACCGGTTTAAGTCGGGAACTGAGCTTAAAAAAGCAGTTGATTTTGGCTCCCATTATCTTCAACACAAATCCCGGTCCCACATCACTTTGCCCCACTTCTATAACCGCATCTCGAACACTTTTACCATCTTACCCCTCCTCCTCCCCTTTAAATACGAACCTTCCCTTCCCTTTCCAAGCCCCCTCAACAACACAATCAAAAAACCTCTCCCCTCTTCTTCTTCTTCTTCTTCTTTTCTCAACACTCAACAGAAAATCCCTTCGCTTCCTTTTCCCGCACTTTCTCTTATTTTCTCAGCAACCAAACAAACTAACTTCTCCCTCCAAAATCTCCTATCATGGCCAAGGTCGGGAAGCTGACGAAGATCAAGTCGGTCCTGAAGAAGTGGAACTCGTTCGGCAAGCCGAACCGCCCGAGCTTGAACTCCGTCGCCTCCGCCGACGACGACTACAACGAAAACGTCAACGCCGTCGTGTCGAGAGATCTCCACCCAGTCTACGTCGGAAAGTCACGGCGGCGGTACCTCGTCGGACAGGAGGTCCTCAACCACCCTCTCTTCCGCGAGCTCGTGGAGAGGTCCGGCGACTCCGGCGACGACACAGTCGCCGTCACCTGCGAGGTCGTCTTGTTCGAACACCTGCTTTGGATGCTCGAGAATGCTGATCCGCAACCGGAGTCCTTGGATGAGCTCGTGGACTTCTACGCTTGCTGATCAGAATTAATCAAAAGTAATTATATATAAATCAATTTCGATCATCGTATATATAGATATACATATAATTTTCATATAGCTATATATATGAATTTGTGTACGATGATGAAGATGATCCACTAGAATAACAGTAATGGTAGCTCTCGGAGGTCGTCCAATTGGGTGTAAAAGTTGTACATTATTCTTGATCAAGAAATTCAATAATGGCTTGCTGCAGAGTGTCTTAGCAGGATATGAGAATGAGATTGATAGTACTAGAGAGAGAATTTTCTTTTATTTGAGTGAGTGTATGATCGGACGGTGAGGGATAACTCGTGGTTGCTCACAATTGACGGCCTGATGGAGAATCTGTACTTTCTTCTTTTCTTTGTTCATTATAATCCACCCAAGTTTTTTAATTCTTTTCTGCTTTGTCACTGAACGAGCTATCTTTTCAGTTTCCTTTGTTTCCTTTTCTCTTTTATTTTTAGATTAAAATAATCTTATGGCAAGTTGCAGAAATGTGTCAAAAATGGCCAAACACATGTACGTTTTAAGTTGAGCAAATTCAGATTAAGTTGTAGTCACTTGACTTTATATATGTGTCGAGTATTTTTAGGAACTGATTGATTGGTATTGCTCATAGGATTACAGCAAAGATTATTGGGACCCTGGGATAATTTTTTCGACAAAAGTACTTTGGTACATTCTAATAATTTATGATGCAATTATAGAACCCAAATTTCAATAAAAAATTTCATTGGTCAAAAGAAAGTTGTCGGCTTTTAGTTGATTCAGTAAAACCACACCTGATTTTAATTAAAAGTAAAAAGTTCAATCTTCTCTGTTTTTTTAGGTTTAAAAAAAAAAAAAGACAATCTTCCAAAATGCTACTCTTTGGCTCCTCATGCAAAAGTGAAAAGCCTCTTTCTAAAGGGAAGTGAAATGCTTTTGTGCATTTGTTTTTTTTTTTTTAGTTTTTGAAGTTATGATTGCAATTATATAGTTTCAATCATATAAAGTTTTCATATATTATAAATGGTATAAAGTTTTCATATATTATAATATAAAATAAAAACTTATTAGTATAACATTTTATTTGTTAGTGTAAGGGTTTTACGTGCTAAAGTACAAGTTTGAAAAGGAACATACGGTATGTGGACACTATTCGACTTAGATTTTTTTGAAAATAACGTACATTAATGCTGCGAGACATAGGAGACAAGAAACTACAAAAAGATGGCAATTAAATGAGAGACCAATATTGTGTAGATAAGGGCGGGTGATATATATATATATATATATATACAAGTAATTAATGAGAGACTCTGCCACTTATGTAGGACAGCGTTAATTATTACTACCCAAGTTGGAGCTTGTGAAATTAATGCACTAAGAGTATGTATGGTATATATATGGTGTGTCTCTAATCAGAAATTACCCGCAAAAATTCACCAGCCAAGTTATTGCTTAGACAAGCTAGTTAAAGTCTGTCGTCGCAAGTCTGGAAGCTGGAAATGGTCCAAGCGACAAGGACCACATCAAATTGAAGATTGTCCTCTCACCACTCAAGAAGCCTTTGCAAAATGCATAACCCATGAATAGTGCATGCTAAAAATGTAACATCACACTACAGTCATTTGAGATAAGATTTCATGTTATATGCAACACATGAAGACAACAATTCTCTGGATACATGGTTGTAACCATGGATATTGTCGTGGGCCTTGTTATAATATAAGATATATATATACATCAATCTTCACATGCATGTTGTAAAAGTATATTCCGCTGTAAATAGCAACTCATCAAGTCATGTTAAGTTATCACCAATTTTTATAGTTAGATTGTTATTTTTTTCTACAGCACTAAATCAAAAAAAGTATTTTATAATAATGTAATTGGTTTTTGTTGACAGTCAAAATCCGTCAAGCTCAAGATAATAAATGTTAAAAGAAATGGAAGTGAAATTTAACAATAAATGAAAAAAAAGACATAAAATAAAGATAGACACCGGAATTTATAGTTGTTCAGCTTAATACAACCTACGTCCGTTTGGTTTTCTTTACTATATTTTTCTGGATAAGATTATACACTCAAGATCTCAAACTATGAACACTCAATACGATCCTCTTAAAATTTTGTTAGACTGATGGCTACGATGCTAATTTTCCGCCCCTTAGTTTCATAATTAAGTCGAAAGTTTGTCTGAGGTTGTTTACAAAGCTAATAGGCGCCATTGGCCTAATAATTATTCGTAGCCATAAATTGTATAATGCTTCTTAAATAACTCAAATTAAATTTATCTCAAAGCTTTTAACTCTAAGGTTGTCGACGTGGAATGATAACCTTGACTATTAAAATTTATGGTACAACAGTTTTGAGTTCCTTTTTATGTTGTTGTTAGTGCTAGAAAATATCCCATAAAAGCTTGAAGTAAGTAATTGAATGTTTATAAGACAAGCAAGAGCATATATAAGTTAATGATAAATCCACACTTCTATTTTGTCGAATATGTTACCCAATTTCAAAAAAATTAAACATTCCCATGCCTTTAGGATTTATAAAAGTTTCATATAAGTTAGCCCAAGTGAAGACAAATTACTTACACCGTGATATACATCTACACATATAGACACTAGCTACATTGGTGCTTTATCACTAGTTTGGATTAAGAATAACAATATTATATCTTAACAAATTTGCATTCCAAGAATGTATTCGTCGGTGGCTCCAAAGAAAATGACCATATATATTCTATGTCCTATAGAGACAGCAGGGAAGTCAAACAACTTTGCAGGAAGGCCAGTAGCCACCGCAAGGCTCAAAACATGTTGCTAATGACTATTTAATACCGATCAAATACAATATAATTCCTCCCTAATAGTCAGAACTGTTATTCATTTAGCATACTAATGATTAGGTTTGAATTACATTATATATTCCCCACATAAAGTCAGAAATGTCATAGTTTAGAATACTAATGATTAGGTTTGTTAGAGATGCTTTTTCTCTCTGCGATTTGTATCCACACGCTCTACTTGTTTCTTTTGCTTTTCTAGTTGGTTAGAAAATTAAAATAAACAAATAAAAAGAACCCACTTTGTATATTAATCTGATTAAATTAGACTTTATTTTTATGCGTCTAAAGTGGAATACACCAAACAAATACATGTTCCCAATTAGCGCCATTGCCAACCCAAAAGGCCAAAATTTCTTCCACAAATATTGCTATTTACCCAAAAAGCAAATCATTTCCAGTCTGACAAATATGAGTAGGTGCATGTTTTGGAACTTTTGGTTTGTACCCCACTTTTGTTGGGTTTTAAGTGTTTGATATTTTGGTACCATGTATATATATTGAACCCACTTTAATCTTATACCAAGATTTGCAACGCTTTTTTGATGAAGCATAAATAAAGCTTTGACAACCATACAATGCTAAAGTCTTGATCCGTGCCTCGTGCTCCTTTGTCGTGTGTTTCTGTTGTTTAGCAAGTTACCTAACTGTTATAGTTGGTTTTTCACTATTATCAACAGGTTTCAAAGGGAAAACAAAAATGTTTAAGAGAGAGAGAAAAAAGAGCAAAAGGAATTGGGCATTTGAGCTGACTTGGGGAGTGAAAATAAGTCCTCATAAAAAAGGGTAAAAAAAAAAAGGGCAATTTCTTCCGTATGAACCAAAAAAATACCTATTGTTGGATATCCGTTTTTCAATAGTTAAATTTGTAGAAAAAATAATTTTGATCAGATTTAAAGGTTCAAAACGTGTACTATCAATAGGGGTTTCTGTTGAAAAAGTTCTTAAAAAAAAGATTATTAATAATAATAACCCTTGAACTTTTGGTGTCCCTTACTTTGCCCATGAATTTTAAAAATGACTAATTTACCCCTTGAACTTTCAAAACCTCTCATTTTAGCCCTGAATTTTAAAAATGACTATTTGCCCCTGAACTTTTGAAGCTCCTCTTACTTTGTCTCCTGAATTTCAAATTTTTTGTTCAAATAAACAGAATTAAACCCATGTGATTCATACATACATAGGTCACCTGTATGAGCAAAAATTAGATTTTATCACTGCTAAGTTTTGTTTTACATTTACGCTTTCACTTGACACCTTTGTTTTTTTATTTGAACTCTCATTTAGGAAGGGTTTGTCTACACATATCTTTTTATTTTTAATATGTAGCTCATTTAATAAGTCGATATTGTTTGTAGATATCCGAATTTAAATACTAAGAGGACGAGTTATATATTAAAGGTGAAGAGATATCAACAATCAATATTGAGAAAAAATATGCATGCAGACCCTTATTAAATGAGAGTAGATAAAAAACATTAAATGGGAGTGTAAACATAAAACAAAATTTAGGAGTGATAAAAATCTCATTTTTGTCCTTACAGGTGATCCGTACAAATCAAATGGGCTTAATTTTATTTATTTAAACAAAAAATCAAAAAATTAGTAAACAAAATAAGAGAAATTTTAAAAATTTAGAGCCAAAACAATCATTTTAAAATTTATAAACAAAGTGAAAAATTTAAAAAATTTAAAAAATAAAATAAAAATTTTTAAATTTAAAAAGTAAAATAAAAGACATTCTAAAATTTAGAGATCATCAATGTTAATAATATAAAAAAGAGTCAAAGTCTCTTCCCTCTTGAACAGAAGCACATGACACTGTTGTACCGCTTCTAATACAAATTATTTTTTTATTCTTTCGGGCCATGTGGTGATCATGAGTACTTTTAAGTGATGGCCAGTGACTTACGTTTACTTTCTCCAGGTAAAAACAATGTGTACTTTTAAATAATACACTTTGCACTTGACATTTTTGCATTATTGTTAGTCATTCTAGTGACAGCGGATGGGGCAGTTTGTTTCCAATTGGATAAGTTCACATTCAGTGGAATTCCCAACTAGCCACACACTTCAGTTTTCTATTGGGTGAGAGATTGGTTTGGAAAAGACCCAGAAGTTAACAGCCTGATTCCATGAGGGAGAGAATACAAACGAATCTATGGTTTTCGAACTGCAGTGGAAAAGGTTATAATAATATTACCAAAACATTTTTTTTTTGTTTTTGGAAGGAAATATGCTGGATTATATGAATAATAAAGGAATGATTACTATTTGATTAGTAAAAGAAGTTGTCTTACTATAATATGTGGTGTCTACTACAAAAAGTCTTATTCATGCGAATGAGTCATGATCACTTAGTCAAATATTTAAGGTAGAGTTGAGTGAGGCTTTTTTTTTTTTTTTACCAATAAAAAAGGGACAATAGTGCTGTCACGTCCTTCAATTCAACAGAACAACGTGTGAAATAAATATGAACATGACTTATGTTATCGTCAACTATCACTGAGTAAGTCTAAAATCACGTTAGAATAAAGCATAGTAAACAAACTGATAAGAGGCGTAATTGCCCCCTCTGTATAAATAATGGAAATCGTTCCTTAGATATTAAGTGACCGGTTGTTTGGTTGAATGGTAAAAATCGTGGTTTCTACTATAAACTCAGTTATGAACAATATAAAGCTCTCACATGTTACAGTAACAATAAAAAAAATTGCTACAGTATAAAACTCTCACATGCTACAATAAAAATAGTTCTAACCAATAGTTTCCACTACCTTTTCGAACACCCTATGAAAGAAACCTAATAAGTTGTCTTTCATTGCTATGTATAGAGTTGAAGAGGACTTGAGTCTAAGAAAACGCGTACCAATCTGCATTTTAATTATATTATCAAACACATAATTTTTTTTTTATCCCGATAGACAAATGAATTTATGCAATATAGTATTTAAGTCGGGAGATAGTGCAATGAAGGCTAACAAAATCTACCAACTCTGAACAATTAACATAATATTGACGTGCTTTGACATTTTGGTTGTTTGTTCAAACATTTTTTTCCAAAATTACCATTATCTACTGCTCTGATTACCCATTAAGGAGGGAAAATTTATTCGTTTGGGCAAGCAAGACATGAAAACAAATGAGAAGATAAGAAAACTACAGATAAATGCATAAGAGAATTCATTGGAGGAAATTAATAATATGTTATAGGGTGTTTGAAAAGATGGTGGGAATCACTTTTACTGTAGCATCTGAGAATTTTATACTATAACATATTTTTTTATTGTTACTGTAGCATGTGAGAGCTTTAAATTGTTTATAACTGAGATTGTGGTGGAAACTACCCAGTTCCCACCACTACCAAACACCCCTTTAGTTGTGGGATCAGGGGATGAAAAGACGCAAATAGACATGTTGGCCAAGGAATTGTCAGGTAGGAAGAGGACAAAGTATGTTGGCGCAGGGTGACAGCCGATTTTCGCGGCTTTTCATGATAAGATGCTCTGAATCATCTTCACGTTGATCTGCTTGTCCTTGCTTGAGTGGACATGCGGTCGGTGACATTTACGTCTTTTTACATCAGTCCCTTTTCCATGTTATGAACTCACCCTAGCGACGGTAGAAACTATTTTTACACCGCAATTTCTCTTATGGGAAAAAATGATTCATAAATATTTGTTTTTCTTCCTTATTTTGTGTTTGATAATTTTAATTTAAACTTATAAGTTTAAACTTAAACAGCGTAAAAATTTTATATATATGATATAACTATGTAAAACAAAAGCTGATCATGGTGCAAAGTTAATTTCATATGTTACAGTTTTTTTTGTTAGAACTCGTGAGTTTATACTAAAATTATCAAACACCTTATTAGTAAAGTATTTGAGAAGTAAGTAGGAACTTAGTATTGAAACTAAAAGTATTATAAGATTTGAGAGTTTTATACTGTGGTATACTTTTTTTCTTATACTGTAATATATAAAAATTTTAAACTATTTAACCTCAAACTAAAGTTATCAAACACCTTATAAATTTATAAAAAAAAATTAATTCGTTATAACAGCTTCAAGGAGTCCTCATGTTTGCATACACAAAAGAAAGAAAAATATCGCATGCAATTTTTTCCAAGCCGCTGGGGTCAGCGGCCGAAGACCAGCCCACATGGGCGTGGGGTCTGCCAAATCGGATTTTGGACTTTTTAGTGGACCCCACTACTCACACGAGTCCATGTTACCCATGGAATTTTTGTCTCCGAAAATCACTAAAAATTCAAACACAAGTTCATGCATGTACCCACGAAAAGTTGATTGATTTATGCTGCTCATTGTCACTCACTTGAGTATAATCATTCTTTGTTCCTCATTATTTTGGTTCATCCTCTGACTAAGTTGGAATGGCTAGTAGAAAGTCGACAAATATGATTTTATGTTCTATATATGTATGTATAATATTCTATACATGTAAGTATAAGTGCACATGCAAAGTCTCAAATTCAAATTATACAAGATAATATAGTTTGAAATTGTAGTACATCATAACGTAAATATACGAAAACAGTTTATTTATTGTGAACCTACATTTACTAATTAATTGACATTGTATCCGAGCAGAAAATGATATAGAGATTATAGTAAGCCTACAGGCAAAAAAAAAACAAAAATATTATCCTAATTGCAGTAGGATAAATTCACAGTTCACCTTAATATTGTTGAATTTAGAGTTTGAATCCCTATTCTATTCGTTAAAAAAAAAAAAAAAAAAACTGATGAAGTCATGAGCTATTACGTTCGTCGTAAAAATAGACAGTCCAAGCATGCAATAATTCCTCTAGAACGAAAACATATTGTAATCATTCGCCTGTGGATTTTTAATCGAAGAAACATATTTGAGTGCGATAAGATTCTGCCAAAAAAAAATCCAACTATAATGCAAAATATTATATAATAATTATGCCAAAATAACTTTTAAGATATGAAGTACCACCAATAATGGAGTCCTATATATACTGTTAGTTTAAACTTTGAGTGTAGTTTTTTCTTGTTCTTTTTTTTGGAGAAAAGGTTTGCATGTATTATGAGCTACTATATATCTTAGAATTGTTCTTACTACTAATCCTAATTAGGTCTCTTGAGATAAGAATCTGACATCATTTACCTATCACCATATATACATATATATATATATATATATATATATTATCCCTTGAGAAAAGTTTACATTAATATATATCCACACACATGTGCGTGTGTGTATATATATATGTTATATGTCAATTCATGTATACGTATGTGTATATATATATAAGATGAGGTTCACATTGTTGTGAATTAAAAGGTTTATATATCAAGAAGTGGGACAAACTCACAAGTGCTGTTCATAAAAAGTGATAGTAGCATGGAGAGTCACGTAATAAGAGTACAAGGCACACGAGCTAGGCATACATATATTTCAAAAAAAAAAAAAGATTTATATACAAAGACCGATATTTATCGGAGCCTTAAAGACCAAGAATGATGTGAAAAACCAGAAACGGAAAACAATAACAGAAGAATATGGATACAGCCAAGAACATACTTCTTTTATACATACACAATATACACAATTTTTTTTTACATATTATATATTTATATATATAGATATTTTAACAGCAATTGATGATATGATATGATAAGATTTAATCCCATTAATTATTATAATTTTTTTTAGGCAATTCATATCACAGAGTTAGAGTGCCGTTGAAAACGTAGCCGTTGAATTCACACTTATGTTATGGCCCACAGCATATACAAATTAATTAACAGGTCAGGAACCGGAGGGCTACACAAAACTGCCAATAGCAAGAGGACAAGGGGGCTGAGCGAAAAAGAGTCACAATTTGTGTTACAGATCATACAGTCTCCATACTGTCCGTGCAGTCAGAATATAATGCAAAACCAGGAGCCACCACCACTTCCTGTGGGAATTGACTCGTTTCTTGATTGTGAAGTGGACCCAGATATATATATATATATATAGGTATATATAGTCATATTATATGCTTAATTTTATTCTCATATGCTAAAAAAAAATCTTTAGAACTTTTTAATAATTTGATTAAAGAAACGGTATAATAAACAAATATTTGTTGAAGAACAAAGATTAACAAGTTCAAACAAATTATGAAAACAATAAAAACTCCCATCGACCAAGCACTTAAAACAATTCAAGTATTATTACGAAAACCAAATACTGTTTTGTGAATGAAATACTTCAAAATAAAAATAAGATTTAAAAAAAAAACCTTTGGAAAAAAATTATTTCGTTGTGACAATTAGAGAAAGTATTTTTGAAAATATATAGAAGATTCAAAAAAAAAAAAAAAAGGACCAACCAAGCAAAGCATGTGTTGAACCCTTCAAAAATAAAGTAAAAGAGGCCGTATTGCGAGCAAGCTTGTTGAAGAACGAAAGAAAATTATTCAAAGGCAAATAGAGAAAATTTATCTTAATGAGAAATATTTAAAAGTAAAGCAAAAAATCTGTTGTTCATAAATATACTAATCTAGTCTCTCTTTTTTTTCATAATTTAACAATTTCCCTTACTCATAAGCATAATTAAGCATGTGGGAGTAGTCATTAAGTCAATGTTTGATTGGACGTTATACGACAACAATAGATTGCATGAAGTGATGTGTATATATACACACACATATATATATGCATATATATATATGTATGTGTGTGTCTATATATAATATCACATATAGACGATATTTTCATACTAATAATGGTAGGGGTAGTCATCATACATTTAGAGTTGTAAGTATATATATATATTGCTTTTATTATCATTGGACATACAAAAATGTAATTTTTTTTGTGACCTCTCTATGCATACAAGAGCAAAAGGTCCCCTTTGGTTACGTTATATAAAGCAAACCAACCCCCCCCCACCCCCCCCCCCCCCCCCCCCCCCCCCCCCCCCCCCAAAAAAAAAAAAAAAAAAGACACTAGATTCCAAAATTTCAAAACCAATGGGCAAGGCATGTGATGTCTCAAATCTAGGTAGATATTAATCCCACAAATCCCCACCAATATTCCCAAACAATGGTTGGTACAATATCTCTTCATTCTTTTTTTCCGTTTGAATAATTTTATGTATGTAGGTTAATTAGAATCTGAAAGCAAGAGAGAGAAGAAAATAGAGAGATCAGTATATTTCATATATATATATATAGATATGTGCAAATCCATGTGATGAACTCGGGACACAGGGGACCATTTTGACGTGGATGACGATATGAACTAGGAGTAGATTTGAGATTATTGTGCAAAAAATACTTCTTTTTACCTTCTATGTCGGCTTATATATGTAACACTCACATATATTCATAAAAATTATAGGTAGGGTGTAAGAGAAAGTTTCAACCACAGATAATGTAAAGTTTTTATATGTTGTAGTGTTCGGTTTTAATCATAAAGTTTAAACTCTTTTTTAGTTGACCGCAAATTATATAATATACAGGGACAATTTTGCTAGGTGCTGTTTATTTGACAAAAACATAAATAAGAACCTTACCTCGGTTGTTTTAATGAAAAAAAAAAAGAAGAAATTATTTAATGATCCCTTATTTTGCTTTCCTAGATGAACGCCTATAATTTCAATTTGAAGATTCTCTCTTGTTTTTAGCTGTTATATTTGATTATAGCTACTAGCTAGCTAGAGGGAACATAACTGAGTTTCGTACTTATATATATATATATGGGGCTAACCTAGCTAGCCTCTCTAATTTGCAAACTAGCTGGTGGAAAGATTCAAATACATCTGCCAGTACTCTCAATACAAAGATTCTCTAGCAGGGTAACATTTCAACCTTATGGGTGCTTTCCTTTTGCATGAAAAGAAAAGAAAAAATAAAGAGCAGTTCACTTCTTTTTTTTTCTTAAAAAAAATATGTTTACTTACAAAATCAACAACGAGAGTTTTGTGAGTTTTACATAATGCTCCAAATGAGTCGTATAAAAAATTAGGAAAATGATAAATTTTTAAAATCTATTGATTCAATTAAAATGTCAAAAAATCTATCAAAAAATAGGTAGAATTATGATCCGTTAATTTGCACAAAATACTAAAAAACAAGGAGTGAGTAATTTGTTAATTCAAAAGAATATGAAAAAACAAGCAAAGAGAAAAACTCTCTGAAATTTTATTAATAACTGAAAACTCTCAAAAACTCTAAATAATAATAATGATAAACTAGTCTAGCTTATTTATAAAATTCTATGATTTGAAAAAGAATAAGAAACTAACAAAATATCCTAATTTACAAATAAAAATAAAATAATTCAGAATTATCACAATATCAACTATTGGGAAACTTATCAAATAAAACTCGGCTTCGAGAAACTTCTATGTCAACACGTCAACAAGCTAGTCAACCATCGATAGGCTAATCTGGTCGGTCTTCATTAGGCAGCTTCTCGCACTACATCAAATAAGAATGTCTATCACTCTTGATATTGACTTCTTATGGAAGAAAATAAATGTCAAATTTACTTGGATGTAAAATCAAGAATATTAGCTCAAAAAAATAATATTATGAATATTATTATTATAATATTCACATCGAAAGTTTTCCAACTGATCGTAACGTGTCTGTACGTATATCTATTCAACAAGAGATATTTAGGTCCATTTGGTTATTAGTTTAAAAAGTGGCCGTTTAAATCTCTGTACTTTAAAAATAGAAGGTTTAAAAAGTGCAGTTTAGCTTTTAGCTCAAACCATATGAAAACAGAAGGAGTTAAACTCCAATTTTTGAAGTGTTTTTTAGTTCAAAACATCAAACTCGAGTTCTTTGGTTCAAACCCGATGAGCCTATGGGCCAAACGGGCTTATTGTCCTTGTCTGTGAAACATACAGGTGGCAAATTGTAATTGCTTCTTCAAGACCAAGTCAATATCATATTGACTCATGACGTTCTAAGCCCAAGTTTGTTTCAATAGTACGTTCTATCATATGTCTTTGTGCAGGGTTTTCGGCTGGAAAGTATATAATAAACGACATGTACAGTGAAGACGGCGTAAATTCGGTGGTACATACCTCACTTATATACTATCATTATTATGTTCTATTATTTTTTATTTTTCATGGCTAAAATAGCTAAAATACCTTTAAAAATACATATTTATTTAACTATATCGAAAAAAATACTTAGAACAATAGTGTTTTTATGTTTATTGAAAATTGTATGTTTCAAATTTTAAGAAGACAAACGGCAATTTTCACTATATACAAACACGAGTATTTTACAAGAATTTTGCATGAAGCATGTTAATGATCTAAAGATCTATTAGGAAAAAAAAATCACAAGCAACAAATGAAAACGTAAAAATATGAACCAAATACAAAGAGATTATCACAAATATATTGATTATCACGAGTACACTACAAAAAACTAGACTTTTAGTCACAACAGTTTTTAGCAAAATTTTTAGTCCCAACATTTTTGTTGTTATTAATGTGCATTTGGTCACAAACCTTAGTTCAATTTTTGTTGTGATTAAAACTTTTAGTCACAGGGTTTTTAGTCATGAAATTGAATCTAAATCTTAATTTTGGATCTCATACGTGATGCTCTTAAAGAGAAATAGAGGAGAGAGCTGATCAAAAGTAAGTCTTAAAAAAAAAGGACTAAAGATGTGTCCTGGCCAATTTTGATGTGTAAAATGATGTCTAACTAATCAAACCATATCACATCATTTAAAAAATTTAAAATTCTTCTTAACTGAATTTTTTATGATTTAATGTTTGATTTTATTAAATGAAATAGATAAAATGTGTTTAATTATGCACTAAAACGCCAAAAAATGATATAGATCAGTCAGAAATAGAAAATGAAAAAAAAAAAGGAAGAGAGAAATAGAATTTGGCGAGTTAGAAGGAAACTGGTTTTTTTCTGATCTGTTAATGCTTTTTATCGAGTGCATATTGTTATTCACACCGAACTGATCACGTCTACCATTCTTATCTCATACTACCAATAAAATGCTGTTACTACTCAAAGGCCAAACTACGTACGTTAAAATAAAAATATTCCAACATTTCTTTTCTTTCAAAAATAACATCCACAAAATTTCAAAAAAAATCACGACATATCAAACAAGAAAAACTGCATTAATTAACTACTCGCTATATATATATATATATATATATATAGGCCTGGGCAATTGCAATTAGTCTATCTTCCATTTGCTAGGTGGGTAACTAAGGAAGACAAAAACAATGGCTAATTCGAAGCTCATGATCATGTTAGTGTCATTCCTAGTACTAATCTCTGTGTCCACCGTCGCCGCCCACCCGATGTTGATTCCGGCCGACCACTCGAAGCTTGACGAGTGGATTTCACGCAACATGAAGGCTTACCTAGCCGAGGCTGCGAACAAGACCATTGGTAAGTTTGGGGGGCTTGATTTGCGGCTGGCGAAGGCGGAGCTTGCTTCTAAGGTCGTGAGGGTTAAGAAGGACGGCACGGGGGATTTCAGGACGGTGACCGAGGCCATCAACAGCATTCCGTCGGGCAACACGCGGCGCGTGGTCCTGTGGATCGGCGGTGGCGTGTACCGCGAGAAGATCACCATCGATAGGTCGAAGCCGTTCTTGACGTTTTACGGCGATCCGAACAACATGCCAGTCATAACCTACGGTGGCACGGCGGCGAAGTACGGGACGGTGTATAGCGCCACCGTGGCCGTAGAATCCGACTACTTTGTTGCTGTTAATATCAAGTTCGTGGTACGCTATATATACATGAATAGTTTAAGTTATTTATTTACTTTTTATTTCTTGTATTCATAAATGGTATGCATTTCCACGTATGCATGAGATTTTCTCTTAATTTTTGCTCGTTACTCCCCCAAAAAAAATAAAAAATAAAAAAGTATATTATCTACTCTCCGAGGATTTGCTAAATGGAACTACAATTCTTCTTCTTCTTTTTTGTTTTTTAGCTAGAAGGTTTTTCAATGAAGATTTAAAGTTCACGTTGAATTTGAAACGTGATATATACCCTGCAAATAATTGAAAAGGAAAAAAAAAAAATTGGATGATGGATAATCAAATAGTAGAATAATGTGACATTGACATTTCTTTCAAAAATTCGTACATGTATTACTTTAAAAAATTCGTACATGTATGTATGTATGTATGTATGTATGTATATTCTTTTTCTTTAAATGAATGACGAGAATGTTTAATTATATACCAAACTCCCCACTTTAAATTTATAATTAATGTATAATACTTGTGCATGTTTATGATATTCTTACTCACGTGCACATCCGATGAACAAATTTTCGACTTTGTTTAGTAGTTTAGAAATCATAATCAAATCTTGACTGTAAAAATTCATGCAGAATATCTAGTTCGCACCAATAGCTTAAACCTAAAATATAATAAAAATTCAAATTTTAAAAGGAAAAACGTCATTAACAAAATTGGAAGCGTTCCTTTTACCTATACTTGTAGAATTCGGCCCCAATGCCCGATGGCAGGGGAAACGGAAAACAAGCGGTGGCGATGAGAATATCAGGAGACAAGGCAGCCTTCCACAACTGCAGATTCATTGGCTTCCAAGACACCTTATGCGATGACAAGGGCAGGCATTTCTTCAGGGACTGTTACATCCAAGGCACCGTTGATTTCATCTTTGGGAATGGCAAATCTCTCTACTTGGTACATCATATTATATTAGATAATTATATCATATTATATAAGTCACGTAGAGTTAAATACTCCCATGCATGCACATAATTTACAAACATGACCATTGATGTTTATAGGTTTTAAAGGGGGAAAAAAGGTATTTTGTGTAGAGAGTTTTAAAGGTGTCGTATGTATACACAAAAATAAGATGTTTGAGAATTCAATTCGAACCAATGGTTTGAACTCAAAATATTATAATAGTTCAAATTTTGAAAAAAAAAAGTTTGAATTGCAAATTGTTGTTTGAACGGGGCAAGCACCCTTAAATAATTATCTCTTGTTTGGCAAAATCAATTTCAACTAAAACTTTTGGTTACTACAGTGTAAAGCTCTTATAAGCTACAGTGTCAAAGAAAAATATATTACAATATAAAGCTATCACATACTACAGTGTTTTAAACCAGTTCGTTCAAATTATTTGGTTTAAACTAAAAATACTATAACAATTTAAATTTTGTAAGAGAAAATACTATCAAGATAGTTTGAACTGCAAACTACTATTTGAATTGGACAAGGAATTAATTTACTATGTATGTGTGTATATATTACTATATAATTAAGATAATAAATTGTTTTTTCACCCCATCATAAAATTTCCAAAGTATTGAATGTATATAAAATTATTAACATTATATTGTTGTTAACACAATGTGAAATGAATTATGCAGAATACAACCATAAGGTCGGTTGCCAAGGGTATGGGTTGTATCACAGCACAAGCAAGGGAACAAGTGTCTGATGATAGCGGGTTTACCTTCATCCACTGCAACATCGTCGGCACAGGTGACACGTATTTGGGCCGGGCCTGGAAGGAGAGGCCCAGAGTGCTATTTATTTACACCTACATGGGCACCCTCATCAACCCTGAAGGATGGAACGACCACGCACACCCTGAGCGTGCCCGGTAGGTAAACATTACATGTAGAAATAGAAAAGAAAAATATAAAACTAACAAAAATAGAAATAAGAAGACAAAAAAAAAAAAATAGTGTTTAAATAAAAATTGATATATCCTTGGTCGATGTTTTTATAGAAGAATTTTAAGGCAAATAGTAAAAAGTAAGACGTTGGTGGAATATAATAATTAGATCTAAAAAAGTGACATACCGGTAGGACTTTATCTTTTTTCTTCATATTTATATCAAAAAAATGATTTTGATTGGATTCAATGATCAAAAGACTAGCACCATTAATGAAAAATCATACTATAGAAAAGGATTGAATAATTACCATTAGTGGAAAATCATACTATAGAAAAGAATTTCATAATTTAACAGAACTTGACGAGGATCTAGTGATGCAAGAACGGGCCGGCCCAGCCCGTTCTCCTTAGGCCCACACGGGCCATGGGACGGGCCAACCCTGCCCATGAATTTCGTGGGTTGGGCCAGGCCGGGCCGGCCCATATTAAAAATAACTTGGCCCGACCCGGCCCACGGGCCAATTTTACATGGGCCGTGTCGGGCTATGCCGTGGGCCTTAAATGGGTCGCCTATTTTGGCCCATTATGAGTTTAAATGGGTCAGCTCATCTAAACATGTAATTTTTTATTTTTTATTTTTGAATTTTTAAACAAGTTAACAAATGTAAAAGTTTGAATAGTTAAGGAAAATATAAAAAAATGATATTTTATTTACGATTGCCTCATTAAAAATCTTTCCAAGGAAAACCTAGTGTGACAAAACTTTGATAAGGAAAAAAGAGTATAATCGGGATAATTATACATAAGATGTTTACAAAATTACTAAAAACAAAAAAAACTAAGAGTGACGTTAGAAAGATGTAAGACCAATAATACATAGAAGTAAGAATTAAGGGTGGGCCAGGATGGGCCGGCCCATTGTGAGCCTAGACGGGCCGGCCGGCCCAGCCCAGCCTGGCCCATAATTTTCCATGGGCCATGCCGGGCCGACCCATGGGCCAACATTTATTGGTCTAGCCCAGCCCACAAGTATTTGTGGGTCGTGCCAGGCTGTGCCGGCCTGGCCAGTCACTATAGCAGGACGGGCTCGGGCCAGCCCACAGGGCTCGGCCCATTGTTGCATCTCTACGAGGATCACATGATTAAGTGATTGTTTTGTATGTGTAGGACCGTGTATTACGGAGAGTACAAGTGCAAGGGACCAGGATCAAGCACATCACGAAGGGTCAAGTATGCTAAAATTCTGACTGGTGAACAAGTGAAGCCCTTCATGAGCATGACTTACATTCAAGGCAACAAGTGGCTTCTCCAACCTCCCAAGCTCCATCTTTAATTAGTTATATGTGAACCAATTATTTATCCTATTTTTAAGCGTTTGTCAACGTTCAAAATATATGTATTTAATTTTTTTTTCTTTTAGCTGAGATTTATATTTATATAATCGAAAACTAATATTTTTGCATTAATTACTTGTTTGAGTTGGCTCTTTTGTCTTTTTTATATAAACTACTTTGTATATTTCTTCTCTTTATTTATAATATTCGAGTGGGAAATTTGATAAAAAAATTAAGTCGTTGATGGGTGTCAACTTAGTTAAAATATGCAAGTTGTCTATAATATCAATTATTTCCTCAAATAATTTATTTAAAAAAGCATCAATATTTTGCTTCATACATATGTGCATCTTCGTTCTTCTTGCTTGCTTAGTACAGATATTTAGAAATTAAGAGCATAGTAATATGTTTATATATACATATATATATTCGTTAATCAAACAACATGGGAAGATTCTAGACACCGAGTTCATTCTTTGGAATAAAAATAACAACCTAAAACAGAAATTATAATAAACAGCAGTTTTTACAAAACTAATTATAAGTGAATAGCAAGTCTTGAAAATTTTGATAATAAATAATAAATTTACTAAATAAATAAAAGATTTACTAGATAAAAAAATCTATTTACCATAAGTAAAAAAATAATTTATAAAATAAATTTTTTATTTATTATTATTTACTTTAAATATTTTTAAAACTTTCTATTTACTGGGAGTATCCTTGCAGTACCATTGAATTATATATTCCCATAATAAAATAACCAAAAGATGGGAGTGATTGTGGCCAAGGGACTCTTTATGTTAAGATAGGCTTGGCTTGGCCCATGGGTTTTTAGGTTAGAGCCTTAGAAACCCAAAACTCAAGTGCTAGGGAGAAGCACATCTTTGTTTAATTACGGCATCCAAAAAATTATTTAATAAAAATAATCATTTCTCAACTTTTTTTTTCTTTAAAAAGGTATATTCTCTACAATTAGCACTAAAATTCTAAAACGTTGTCAATAATAGTAGAAAATAGAATAATTTTGTTATTTATAATCATTTAGTGAAAAGAGCTACACGTATGTGACAATATGTCCACAATATCACGTCACAATAAACTTTAATACTAACTTGCAACCATATATTATGATATTTTATCAATATCCATACTCTTACTGTTATCATGTCACATCATTGCCACGTAACTGAATGGCTATCAATCCATATATGGTAAATCAGAGATTCTGGCCAAGAAAATTTCTAACTTTTATACCCATCTTATGCTTGGCACCAAAATTAACTCTTAAGAGATCTTATAAAACTAATGAAATCAAGAACCAAAATGATGGAATGAAATTCAAATTCCCAACCATACCAAATGCAATAACCGGATCATGTTGTACAACACAAACATGATAAAAAGTTACACATCCGTTCATCAAGCAGTTTCTCTAACTACCCAAACTGCAATATTCTATATGAATAAGAGCTTTGCCACTATGATATATAATAGAGGAAAATATATATATATGTACACACACACATATATATATAAAGATATGGCAATATAGCATAAAATAAGATGAAAACGAAAAAGGTTATATTAACAAATAATTATAAAAGAAAGAGAAATATTTACAATAAAACTTTTAACCTTAAACCGAATTAGACACTTAAAAAAATTGACGTCGATGTACATGTTGGATTTGATGGGCATACTTTGTTGTAATTGTTTTTACTAACTAATGTAAGACTAACAATCTTTCCAACAAAAACTAATTTTAACAGGCATATATATCCAATGATCATGTTAAGCGTATGAATATATGATTTAACACAAATACACCAAGATCCGTCACATTTATAAAGTAGATCTCACTCTAATTTAGACCACAAAATAGTTCCTGTAATGGTTTATTAACCATTTTTCAACAATATATTCCCACGATTAGTTGGCAATCTTACTCTGTGGAAATCAAGTAATTCATGGTCTTTTATCCTTGCAGTCAAGACTCAAAAAATGTATACTTATTCCTCGTAACAAGTTATACAAGCTATTCACCATTAGACTCTTCGTAATTCCATATCTGTGTTCAATGTATGTTCTGCTTCAAATATTTTTATTCACGCATATATAAATAAATAAATAAATATATATATATATATATATATACACATATATACGAATATTAGACATATAGAGATCTTTGAAATTCCTTGAACCCAAACTAGTTCCCTGCCATTTTGGTCCCTTTTAACATTATTGCAAAGACCCGAAAAGGAAGATATTCATTGAAAAGATTTCATTTGGTGTGTCCTTAGTCTGTCCTCTTTAGATCAGGCTTGTGGCTCAAGATTAATGTCTGTCTTCTGCACCATTGGTTTTTATTCAAACGGTACTAATCTATAGTGTTTCTTGGTGGTTTTGCAGCTGCAAGTTCGTTCATTGAAGAGTAAATAATTGTGACCTTATCTTTTTATCTATAATAATTGTGAGCTTATCTCTTTATCTATCATCCAGGCTGCTTTTTTTTTTTTTTTTTGGCTGGGGACTCATTTTCTTCTGTAACAGGGTTAATTTCCTCGTTTTGCAGATATCTTTCTTTCTCTTCATCAACTTTTTTTTTTTTTTTTTCCTCTTGAATATGAAATATGACAGAGAGAACTCTAGTTAGAAAATTTGCGGATGTGTTGGAAAGAAATTTGGTGGCTATAATAGAGTGGTGACATGCATTTTGACCTCTCTGTTTGTTTTTTTTTTTTCTTCCTTCTAATGGGGTGTAATATGACCTAAATCTTGATGTTTGGTGGAAATTGTAACATGAAAACACAATTAATATTGTTCAGCCCATTATTTTTCTTGACGCTCTTCATATGTATCCCCAATCATGTTATTATGTTTCCCATTTCATTGTTTAATTTTTATAATTACTATTATTCTATAGTCTTTAAACACTAAGGCACATGCTATTGTTGGTGATTGAAGTGTTCAAATATTGCTTTAAATTTAGTATCGTTTTCTTCAATGATTTGTAAGGATACGGTGGTGTTTTTAGTTTTTACTTTATTTGGCATGTTTCATGTGCCATCTGATTCCTTTTCCGATCAAGTCATATGAATGAGCTGTCTTAACTCCACTTTCTTTCTTTTTTTTTAAAGGGTCTTAAGCGATAATATCTGCAATGATAAATCGGCCTGAATCCTTTAAGGATCATTTAACAAATCGTTTCTCTCTCTCTCTCTCATATCCCTTTGCACATGCAACCAAGATTATAGTCACGACGCTTCATACAAATATATAGAGCTGTGTATATATTATATACATATATATATGACAAAGTCTTTAATCTCGACCTTTAACTTTTTGGTAATAATACTGAAGTAAGTTGAATAAAACACGACAGTAGATTACATTTTATTGAGTGTTATGCTTAAATAAGTTGAATATTATTCGATTCGAATGATATTATAGTGACGAACAGAAAATATTAAAAGTGCCGGACAGAAAACATTTATATTGGAACGTAAATTGGACTCTCTTTATATGTATTGTCAATGACAATGCATGTATTTATATGTACTGTCATTGTAAGAATCTTAAACAGGACACAGTCCTGGCAATCCCCAAAAACAGCCCGTTCTTCAATGGGAAACTCCCTTCCAAACACGATACGAATATCTTCTTTAACATACAATGTGATTGAGAAGGTCCAAAAAAAGGTGTATCCGGCAATACTGAAAATTAAGTTCAATAAAAAAATTAAAAAAACCATTCTAAGTTCTAAAGATGTGTTGGTAAAACATGACATCTTCCTCAACAGACAACATTGTAGATCTTCAATCTGAAAGGACTAGTTTGAAGATCTTCAATCGGAAATTCCCTTCCCTTCTTGACAAAAAAAAAAAAAGAAGAAAGGAAAGAATCTAATATTACTTAGCTGAGATATCATCAGGACAAGCCTTGTGATGATGATTTTCCATGCACTTGAGGAGGTACTTGAAGGTCTCGATCTCGCAAGGGATGGTGAGCCCGCCGCCATGATCGAATCCAAACTCCTCCTCGGCCTTCTCCAACAACACCTTGAACAAAGAGTGGCTAAGATAGCTAGTGGGAATTATGAACCTCCGAAGCTCAGGCCCAACATAGACAGCCAAATACCCCTTGGGGACATCAGGAGGCGGCTCGGGGCTCTGGCAGCCGTCCTCATCGGAGTCGCAACAAATCACCTCCGTCAGCCTCTTGTTGATCGCCGGAGAAATCCCGCCGGGCGCTCCCTCGCTGTCGGGCTTTGTCGTGACAGAATGCCACCTTTGGAGGATTTCCTTAAGCCTCACAATCTGTCTTATTCCGGTCAACTTGGTGCCAATGTTTTCATCCATTGCTAAAACTTGTATGCAAAAGTTATGAGAATCCCAGAAATGAATTCAAACAAGCCTCTGATTCCACAAGGACAAAATAAATAAATAAGTCTCATTAGATCTTCTTCCACTAAATTCAAAATTTTCAATTTTTGGATGAATTTGAAATAGAAACATTTCGATTCCCTTGGATTCAAACTTTACTTTTTCCCTACGTTTTCAACAAAATTCCCATAGGATTTGGGGCTTTTGTAATATGCACAAACAAATTCATATGTTACGTAAAAAGTGTGTTTTTCTATATATATGATTGGGGATCTACAAGGTTAATCCCATTTTAAAGTTACATAGATCTTTAAGAATGCATGCTGATCTCTCTCTCTCTCTCTCTTTCTCTCTCTCTCTCTCTCTCTATATATATATATATCAAATAAGAGAATTCAAAGCCAAAAAAAGTAGAGTTTCGAAAAAAAATGTTGGCGTACGCATGAATATTCGGTTGCACCAAACAAGTACCTGAAGAAGGATGACGTCAGCAGCGAGCCCGAAGAAGAAAAACCGCCATGAGAGCTTCTGAAGCGATTACAGAGAGCGAGCTCTCCAGAAAATGGAGAAGAATCGCGACCACCTCAGGTTTCTGTTTCTGTTTTTTATTTTTTCTTCTTTTTTTTTTGGTTTATAATTTTCTATTTCCGACCACGATATCTAAAAATTCGATTTCCTTCAAATTCCAATTTTACGGATTTTTTTTTTTTCTTTTTCGACTCTTTTATTCTCCGCAATTCTCGGAGGAAAGTTTTCTCTCTTTCTAGCTTTCGCGAGGCCGACGCTATCGGCTGAGCTCTGCTTTTTCTCGGGAAACAAACAGAGAGGACAAATAACAGAACCAACGGCTTCTGCTAGTTAGTTTTTTTGACCAGCTCCAATGAAAATTAAAAAATAAAAAAAATAGCTGCAAAAATGGATTGAAAATTTTCGAGGACGCAAGGGTAAAATTGTGAATTGATGATTATGTTTGTGCTTGTGAATTGTTGGGTAAAGGTTAAGAAAAAGCAGAGGAATGTACGTGTCGTTTGTATTATGAAAATTAAAAAGGTTTGGAAAACAAATAAAATACGAAAAAAGAAAAAGGAAAGAAATAAAAAACGCGTCCTTCAAAGGAATCTTCGTGGGTCCGGTTCCACTTTGGTAGCCTCAACTCAAGGCACGCCACGCTGTTTTTCTTTTTCTTTTCATTTTCTATTTTGACAATTTCTTTAGTGAGAGTGAAGAAAAAATACACACTAATCAGACCTATTAAAAAATAATTTTAACTAGATCTAACAGTTTTAAGACATATACTATCGAGAGTCTTGATTCGTGATCTTATTTTCTTGTTCCCTTAGCTGTCACCCCAATTCAATTTTGATACGTTATTTAAACTCAACAATTTAAGTATATAAATTGGACCTAAATATTAAAAGTAATTTAAAAATTCACTTTTATATCAAAATTTTATTGGTGGGACAACCAAGATAATAGAAAAAAAGAACAATAAATCTTAATTAGCACTAACGATGGAGGTTTTCATCGGAGAAGTTCCATTATATTTTTTATTTTTATTCACAATAAAATATAATTTATGTATTATGATATTTCTCCCTTCAGTATTGTTTTTAGCAATTTTAGTCTAAATTATAAGTATTATGATATTTTAATCCATGAAGTTTTAGTTTAATCACTTAATTTCTTTTTTGTAGTTTTAGTCCTTAACGCTATAAGTGATGAAGGATTTCCAAAGTTTACAAAAATCATCGTGTTTTTGTTCTATGATAACTTGGAATTTTACATAAATTGTTATTATACGTTAAAAAATATTTTTATGCATTACTGTTAAAACTCATTAAAAATTAGAATATTTTGCATTTAATATAATTATTCATGTGAAATTTTGAGTTGTTACATGTAATTAGGGATGTCATTATCTATATTGAATTTCAGAAATCATAAGTCAATTTTAACATTTAGGACAAAAATTTTAGTCCGTTTGGTATTGTTTTCAAAATAGATAAAAATGATTTGTTTTGAAAAAATGAGAATTTTTTTAAAATTATACTGAGAGTATTTTTAAAATTTTTGCCTCAAAAAGTGTGCAAAAACATTTTAAAAAATTCTTAAAACAAAACTAAACAGGATAATAAGCCACAATTAAAAGTTCATATATTAAAATATCGCAGTATTATAATTAAAAAAATGACGATACTAATACTTCTTTTTCATTAAAGGGAAAGAAACTTTCCACAATTTTCGCTTCTGTTAGAAGGAAAAATATGTGCTTCAATTGAAAGAAATTCATTACTTAATAAATTTCTCTCTCTTTTCTCTAGTTTTTATTCATTTTCAGTCCTCTCTTACTATGATTTATTTAAGAATCAATTTTATGTATAATTCTCAAACTTTAAAGTTATTTCTATTTATTCGCATGAACTTTAAAAACTATCTATTTATTCGCATGAACTTTAAAAACTATCACTTTTATGCTTAAACTTTAAATTACTCCCACTTACCCAATTTAAGTTAAAAACGAATGAAAAGGGGAGGAATTAGTGTCACTTAACCAAACAAGAATAGACCACATAACTTTACCTAACAATCTATATTTTTTCTGTTTTAACAAATTTCTAACAAAAACTAATTCAAAATTTAGGCGAACAAAAGGAAAGTTTTTAAAGTTCAAATGATAAAGTGAGATTAAGCCTAAAGTTAAGGAGGCATGGCTAAGAATTATCTTTTATTTATTTTTTAGCAAATTGTTTAAGGTAAAAATCTGCAAATTGAAAAAAGACCAAACAACTGCAAGCATATTAAACGTAAATCATATTAAAAGAAGAATGCAAGGATTTAGAGAAGTTTGGCTTAAAGTAGCCTACGTCCACATTACAGTTGCTGAGCTTTTAATTGAAATTGAATGCTTGGGGGTGTACTCAAAGTCACTTTCACAGAGTCTCTCAACATAGAATGTAAAGAAGAGAAAGTATAGTCTTGTATAAGAATTGGAGTCCAAATCCTTGCTCGATCCTATGTTTCTCCTATTTTTAGGAGTCTTCTATGTTGATAACCATCCAGTAAGTTCACCCCATGTTCTCCTTCTTCGGTCCACAACTTGCGTTCTTACCCTCATTTTGAGATTGCGAGTCTTGTACCTGGTGACTCAAAAACGTGTACGATGGTAGTTACATGAGTAGATGGGACAGCGACTGAGACTAATTGTGCTACTACAAGTGTTAGAAAAATAAGTTAATTATCAAAACTTCGGTCACATGGTTGTGGCATGCACAGGGGATGCAAGCCCCTTGCGTGTCGACAAGAGACATGACCTTGTTAGTATGTTAAGAAGGGATATGGTCTTATCTGTATGTTGAAGAGGGGCATGATCTTGCTCTCATATAAAACAAGGACATTTGCTCTCGAGTTAAGGAGGGCATGGTCTTCCTAGCGTGTTGAAAAGCGGCATGACCTTACTAGCATATTGAAAAATTACATGGTCCTGCTTTGTTATGGGAAAGGCATGGCCTTACTCGCATGTTGAGAAGCAACATGGCTTCATTTGCATGTTGAAGATGGACATGGCCATATTTTCATGTTGAGGAGGGGAATGACCTTGTTAGCATATAAGGAAGGTATGACCTCGCTCTCGTGTTGAGGATGAACATGTCTTTGTTAGCATGTTAAAGAGGGACATGATATTGCTAATTAGCACGAGAAGAGACATAGTCTTACTTGCATTTTAACGAGAGACATCACCTTGCTAGTATGCAAAGGGGACTAGTTTTTCTCGTATTTTGAAGAGGAAAATAAATGAGAAGGTACATGGCATTACTCTCGTATTTTGAGGAAAGATATGTCATTGCTATGTCCACGAAGATTTTGCCTTGTTCAACCCGGAGCCCATCCTTCTTATAAAAATTTTTAATTGATATTCCTAACTCCAGTATCTACTCTCAAAAGATGATGGGATTAACAATAATCATTAAAATCTCTCAAATATCTTAGGAAATGATAGATTGGAGATCTTACCTCCTATCTTCATGATTGACATGTAAAAATTGAGATACAACACAAATCTCTTGCATACGCTTCAAGTAAAAGGTCATCACAGATGAAAGAAGAAGAAAAAACTTATGAAAAGTCTATGACATTTGTAAAAGTTATTTGACTCGTTGTATTATAAATTGGAGCTTTTTTGGCATGATATTTTGTCCTTCTGAGAGAGTATGTTTTTTCAGTTATGTGTCAAACAAAATAGAAAAAGAAGCCATAGACTTTGAGGCGTTGAGTTTTCTTTCTTAATGGGGTCACGATTAATGGCTACCATTAATTTTAGGACATTTTTTTTAAGACATTACAACTTGTAAAGTTGAAATTTTTAAACCAAAAAAAAAAAAAAAGGAGAATCATACAACGTGAAATGTAAGACATCCAAGTGAAAGTACCACTTTTACAGCCAAGAAAAAAGCAATGCTATTATTTAGTAGTGAAACGAGGTGAAAAAAATGTCAAAATAAACTCTTAACTGGCCCTCATGATTTAGAACAAGAAGGCTATCACAAATGAAATAAATTAATTGAATGAATAGAATAGAATAGAATAAAATAAAACTCAACACCGCCTCAAATGTGCTATTTTTAGGAACCTTAAGCGTGGTTTACATGAAAAAAAATGCGAAAAGCGTGACACATCTAGTGAAGGTTGGGAAGAAGCAAATAACAAATCATAGAGGAAGCAAACTTTCTGTAGAGCGTTTGAAAGTATTTGTTAGAACTAATTTTAGTTAAAAATACTATAGCATGTGAGAGCTTTATACTGTAGAATACTTTTTCTTAACACTAAAAATTTAAACTTTAACTTATATTGTTGAACACCATATTAATGTTTTTTGTGAACAAGCACTTCTATATAATTATTCTAAAATAAACAAAACGCAACAACCAATTGGGGATGTAGCTCAAACGGTAGAGCGCTCGCTTTGCATGCGAGAGGCACGGGGTTCGATACCCCGCATCTCCAACTTTTGTGTTTTGCTTTCAATGTTTTTTCCCTGTGATTTTGTGCTCTCGTCCTCTTTGCAAAAAAAAAAGTGCTCTAGTCCTTTGCAATGTCTTTTTCCCCTTGACCCGTTTAATGTTCGTCGCGTTTTGGGAACTTTGTTGTCATTTCGAGCAAACAATCGTCCTCTCAAATAATATTGTTGTTTGTGGACTATTTTGTCGTTTAGATAGTTCCTTGCCCTTTTTATCCATTTTGTCATTTTGAAAATGCATGTCGTTCCTGAATATTGATGTCGTTTCTAAAGTATTCTGTCATTTTATTTCCTGTTGTTTTTTTCCTTTTCCAGACTAAGACTACTTAAGATCAGCAATCTGTGCCAGTTGCTTTGCATTATTTTTACGTTTTATCATCATTAAAGCTATCTGTTGCACCCCAATTTTTTTTAAGACCATCTCCAACGAGCGTTATTTTTAGATAGTTCTGTCATTTTGACATTGGATTTTTCTCCAACCTAACTACAAATCCTCCCCAAAAATAGTGTGAAAATAAAAATAAAATAGTAGCACATCAAATCTGGTGTGTCACTATTCATCCATATCATTTGGCTTTTTTAAGTTTCTTTATTTATAAAAATTTCACAACTAAAATTTATAGTTTTCTATTTTTTACCCTAATTTCGTAGTTTTCAACAAAATTAATTATTTTTTGCTAAAAAATCTTTCATTTCTTACATTTTTTGTATTATCTCATTGTTAATTTATATGCGTAAAATTAATTTTCTTGAAAGTAATATAAAAATAAGATAAAGTAGAATATACTGAGAATATTTTTTGTGGTGTTAAAAATAGTGTAGTAAGTTAAAGATAAAATTAATATGTGATGTGATAGTTACATTATTTTGATGTTATGGGTTGAAGATGCTCTAACACACGATGATTTCTGAATTTCGTGTTGTTTATACACGTTGTATCATCTTGGAGCTTGTCATCCTTTTACGCTTCCCAGCCATTTTAAAATCACATGATCGCATTACGGTTTTAAGGTTTCGTGCCATTTTTTACGTTAAATGTTAAAAGTCCAAATCTTTTTTAATCAAATGATTGTCGTTTATCGAATGTGTTTTCGTTCCGTGGTTTCCAAATTGCCTGTTGCCTTGAACATAATTGTCGTTTCCTCAACTTTCAGCCATTAAAAAGTTTGAATTTTTTTTTTTCTATTTTTGCTTTTATGTTTTTCTGAGATTTTTTCCCTTTTTTTCTTTATAAGGTTCTTCTCCTTTTGCTGAGGTATCGTTCTTCTTCTTCTTCTTCTTTTTTTTTTTTACTTTATTTTACCAGTTTGTCCTAAACATAGCTATTAAGGATGTCAATGGGGGAGTTTTTGTGAAATGCCCCCCCCCCCCTCTGTGTATGTACCAATTACTTTAATTAAAATACTAAAAGGAAAAAAATTCACTATTCTAACATGCATAATACGTTCTCCATTCTTCCATTTTCTTTTTTACTTGTGACTTTTATATCTGAATAAAAGCAATTCCACCTCCATTTTAGTAGTTTCTAGTGAGTCAACGTTAAGACTGATCGGTAAATTTTTCTCTTTCATTAATTACTTCATCGAAAACAAGGAGAAGAATCTGACGACGGTGATGAGCGGTTTCCGGCGACTACAGACTCCGTTTCCTCCAACAAAACGGCTATTAAAGTAGTTGTCTCAAATTTAAATTTCATAACGTTAGATTATATACATATATATATATATATATATATATGGGTAAGGAATTGCAGTTAGGGCATTTAGTTAATAATAACGTATAAAGTCACGTGATATGATTTTTTATTTTAAGAGACGTAAGATGATTTTTCATGTGTGGTGATCCTAAAAAATATAAAAGGGTATTTTTTTTTTCCAAATTTAACTAATAACATATGAAGTCACGTGAGATGATTTGTTTTTTTTTTTTTTTTTGAAGAGACGTGAGATGATTTTTCATGTATAGTGATCCTAAAAAATATAAAAGGGTCTTTTTTTTCCAAATTTAAACTCTGCTATCCTTATCAATAGCATATGATTTATTAGTAGATCATGTGACATACGGTAGTTAGTAGAAACAAGGTTTGGTTATCTTTAACGCATGTCTCTCTTCCTTTACTTCTATATATGATTTTTATTTGTTTATTTATTTATTTGCTGTTACTCATATACTACAGACATATACATTTCTGTCCGAAGAAAGGTACTATTATTATAGTTAAAAATTTCATAATACAATCCAAAATCGAATATATTTTAGTTGTAAACAAAGGGTGGTTATTCCGACTATGTATATGTATAAATTTTTAAATATTAAATTTTTGTAATAGTACCGCACATATTCTTACTGCGATTTTTATGTACATTAATTCTTGCAAACTCTAATGAGTTTATTGTACCACGTATATCTTTATTGCGGTTGTTATATGCATTTATAAATTATTTTTTTGTTTTAATTTTTTAATTCAAATGAGTTTTGTTTTATCGTGTATATCTATGATATTTTATCTTCATCTCCTAACAAATTCCCTACCAAGATTGTGTTAGAATTATTATTTTTGTTTGGTTTAGAGTATCTAGGGGGAATGAAATAACGGAATTCATTGTTCAAAAGTCTGTTTTCCTTCTCAAACTGTTGAGTAGACTGTTAACTATCGTTTAAAATTTATTAAGGCTCAATAGAATACTCTTAACAAAAAGCAGGACTTTGCTATGAAAGGGCTTAAGCTAAATGGAAACAACTGGATCTAAACTGCTACAAGCTCAATGTAGATGCTGTTATCTCTGTCTCAAAATAGTCTATAGGGGAGTTGGAGTTGTTGTAAGAGACTCGAGAGGATTTGTTATGGCAGCTTTAGCTAAGAAGTTAGAGGGAGCCTTTGCTGCATGTGAAGTTGAAGTTGAAGTTAAAACCCTTGCTTTAAGTTTGGTTTAGGCTAAAGAGGTGGGACTAAATTTCCATGACGTAGAGTTGCATTGACAATAGTTCAAGCTCCGAAGACTAATAATTTTGATTGTAATGAGTTTGGTATTTTATTGTCAAATGTATTTAGTTTGTTGTCTTTCTTTTCAGGAGTTAAGACAAGCTATATATATTAAGAAGCAAATAATATAGCCCATTGTTTGACTTTTTGTGCACTTAATATAAACGACAAGCTCATTTGATTTGATGAATCTCCTCCACCTATAGAAACCAAATTAACGACCTATAGAAACCGAATTAACGATAACAGTTTCTCAAAAAAAGGATGCCAATGGGCGCTGGGCAGATAAGGCATTTGCCGACCTGCCTCATTCAAATAAACGGGGAGAGGCGCGTCAAACCCGGCGGGCCACTAGGGTACCTGCCCTACAACACATTGTTTTTAAGAACTAAAATTAACGTTGTTTATTTTGAAAAAAAAAAAAAAAAAACCTAGATTTGCGAAATAAAAAAAGGTTGAGACTAACCTAACGAAGAGATCGTGATTCATTAGAAAGGACGAACCTTGTTCTTCTTGTTTGGCTGAATTAGCAGCAACTGGAGCTCAAAAACTGAAGAAGATTTTACAAACTACGAAGAATTTAATAGAAAATAAGGAAAAAAATATTAACAAAATTCCATTTACCATTCCGTTTTTTATTTAATTGCACTTACTAAAATTGTTAAAATTTCATCTTCTATTTAATTGCACTTATTAAAATTGTTAAAATTTCATCTTCTATTTAATTGCACTTATTAAAATTATATTTACTTTTCTAATTTAAATCACACTTTTTGTTATTGAAGTTCAAAAAAATCACAAAAAAATCTAAAAATGAAAAAAAGTAAAAAATATGTAAATATTGTAAATAACTAACTTTAATCCTCAAAATTTTCAGCTAATAAATAAATAAAAATAGAATAACTGATATATTGGACCTTTATAATACATTTTCCTTGTAGGATCGATCTCAGATTCATCGAGTTTTATTACTTGGACAACCTTATACTTGAGGTTATATCGGGCTTACATTTTTAGATCTGAACAATGTAATTTAAAGAAAAAAAAGGAGAAAATTACAATGAATATTTTCTCTTGACAAATACAAATGCAGATATTATTAGTATGAATATCATATGAAATCAGCATCAAATTTGAGGGACAACTGGGTCGATTTTTTTTTAATTTGTTGCAAATAGCATTTTTTTCAAAACTAATTGTAGTAAACAACGGGTTTTTAAAATATTTGTAATAAATAATAAATTTATGGTGTATGTAATTTACTAACACCTTTATTTATGGTGAAAATATTTGTATTTACACATTAAATAAATTTAAGGTGCAAATAATTCATCTACCGTCTTATTTACAGTGAATATTTCTTATTTACATAGTATATAACTTATTTTTATTACAAATTTGCTATTTAGAACAAATATTTTTATTACTTGCTGTTTATTTTGAAAAGATTTAAAAATTTGCTATATCCTTCATTCTCTTTTTCCCCCCCCTATATTATAAGTTTAGATTTAACTTCCGTTTAGGTAGGGATGTCAATAGGGCGAGGCAAATGATAACCTTCCTAACCCCAACAGTTAATGGATTGTGGTGCAAGGTGGGTCAAGATCCGCATCAAGTATGGGACAATGCAGCGTGGTTGGTCAATTTGATAAATAACACTTTTATGATAGCACTTTTGATTCCTATTAATTTTGTGAAAAAATTTGAAACGCAGCACTTTTAGGATATAGAAAGAGAAAGGAAAGAAAAAGAGGCATGAGAAGAGAGATGGAAGAACGTGAATTATAGAGTGAAGGAAGAGAGAGAAAGACTTTAGTGGTGAAATTTTAGATAATTTCAATATATTGTATGTCAAAAATGGAATGAATAAAAGGTTTGGAAAAAAGTACAAAACATTAGTGGTACTAAAAAAATGATATGGGACCTAATTTCCTCCAACGACATGGGTCGGCCCAAATGCACCTATCTACTTAACTATAATTACAAAAAAGGTTAATGAGACATGTAGCTCTTTTTATTTGCAGAATTAAAATATGTCTATGTTCATAAATATTATTTATATGTCCCAATATATATATAAATACATTAATAACCATAATAATGGTATTGTTAGTTTTAATTTATTTTTTTAGAATAACTATAATATACGTATTTAAAATTTCAAATGGATTATGATATCTATTTAAAAAAATCCCTAGAATTAGGGTGTTTGTTGTTTAAATTCAATTTGGTATCTAAAAAGATGGAATATTTTTACCGACAAGTTGGATATACAGACAAATTGGAATTAAAGTGTTGTAATTAAATTGATGATATAGTTTTACTAACAATTTGAAATTAGACTGTTGTAATTAAATTAAAGACACAGTATGATTAAGTCTTTTTATATGTCTTATTGGTTATATAATTGATATATTATTAAGTTAATGATACGTAATTAAATTAATGATATAGTATTTGTTAAGACTTCAAGTGAATGATATTTCCTTTTTTGTGATATGTAATTAAATTACTGATATAGTATTTATTAAGTCTTTTGTGTATCTTGTAAGTTATATAATTTTTATATCATTAAGTTAATGATACGTAATGATAATTGTACTTAATGATATTTATTTTATTTTTTAAAAAACTTCAAGTGATAATGATAATGTATCAATGTAATATATTTAAAATAAAAATATACATATATATATTTTTCCTAATTTAACTATTTGAAAAATAAGAAAATTTGTTATAAAAATTTAAATACATGATAATATTTAGTTAGAGGGTATTTTGGGTTCTGAATATATAAAATTAAAAAAAAAATACATATAAATGATATTTACATAATAAAGACAAATATTAATTCACTTCTTAAAAAAATAAACAGATTATATAATTTTTACTTTAAAAAAAAACTCAAAAAACATATTTTGCTCAATCAAACTTTTCCCTGTTTTGTCTTTGACCCAACAAGATCTTGTTTGATGAAAATTTTTTCTGAGCCAAAAGAAAAAAAAATTCCCAATTCTCAAATCCCAACTCTCTCTCCTCTATATCCTTTGTTAAAACCCTAACTCTCACTCATCTCCTTATCCTACCAATCTACCGCTGTAGTCCGCCGCCATCGCCCTCGCCATTGGACTCCTTCAAGAGCTCAGTGGAAGACCTGCCTCTAGTACGGAAAAGGACTTGTACCCAGAAAGATTGGGCTTTGAAATTTGATTCCTACAACCTTAAAAAGTAAATTAAGGAAATTTTTTCGACCAAATTGTCCCCGAATTTTCATCCTAATTTCATATGACATTCATAGCAATAGTATCCTTAATTGTAATTGTGTAGCAGAAATGTTGGTAGTATTGCTCCTCTTTTTTCTCCTCAAATTACGACATTTCATTTAGTAAACGTCAGTTACCTCACGTTTTTAGAAATCAGAGTTAGAAAATACTATGAGAGATAATTCGTGACATAACAATGACAGAGATAAGTGGACAGAGGGAGCCGTGGCCCCTAGCTACTTTTTTTTTTAATATAGTAGATATATGAATGAATTAAACTTTACCCCTTAAATTAATAAGGTGTTCGACAAAGTTATTAAAACCAAATTCTTGATTTAAAACATGGTAGCATGTAAGAGCGTTATACTGTAATAATTTTTTATCTTTTATTATAATATGTGAGAATTTTATCCAATTCATTAACTAAAAAATTGATTCTAACAAACTTTATCAAACACCCTCTAATAATTTTTTATGTGTTAATATGATCTTAATTAAAAAAAAATTTGGCCCTCTTTTGTCAATAAATTCTGGCTTGGTGGTAGTAATATGAAAACATTGAAAAGTTCTTCCAAGTTGCGGCTCTCTAGTGATTTGTCGTTTCCAGTCAGTCGTCTCTTTTCCACGTCTCACGTCGTTCATAATATTCGTTGTCGTTTCCCCAAAAAGAGCCGAAACGACAACGAGAGATTGCTTTTAGGTAAATTCTGGAGTGGAAGCTTCGGGGTCGCGCCTCATATTTTCCCCCATTGAATGATTCTCTTCGTCGTTTGTAAAATCTTCTTCAATTTCTGAGCTCCTCTTGCTCTGCTAATTCAGCCATACAAGAAGAACAAGGTTCATTCGTTTCTCATCATCTCTTAGTTACTTTCCTTTTCTGTTTGTTTCTTCAGCTTTTATCTTTCTTTCTTTCTTTTTTTTTAATAAAGTTTACTTTGTTCATTTTCCTATTTCGATGGCTTCTGTGGAGAACTTGGGATTTTAGGAACAGTCGAAAAAATTTAATTTTGAGCTTTACTTTTCCCGGTTTTCATTATTCGTCTTCTCTGGAGAAGAAAAGAAAAAGCTTTCATCTTTATTATAGTCTGGAAATTGTTTCAGGTCGAATTAGGGATCCATAGAGGCGCTACGATTATGTTTATGTCTAAACTTTCAAGAGTTGGACTTTTGTCGTTTAAAGAGCTCTCTAGAGGTAACTCTCTCTCCATATAGAAGGAGGAAATGTTAGATTTTTAAATTTTTTAAAGAAAACGTGAGGTTTTAAAAATATTTAAGTGAGCGAGAGATTTATAATATAAACAACTTATTTATTATATAAATAAGAAATATTTATATTGTAAACAAGAAGGTAAATATATTATTTATATTATAAATTTATTTATTTTATAAATGAGAATTATTTACATTATAAATAAAAAATAGATAAATTATTTACATTACAAATTTTGATAGTTATTATAAATATTTTTAAAACTTGAAATTTATTATAATTAGTATTTTTAAAAATGACATTTCTTACAATTTTCGATATAGTATTATACGTATATTCTGGAAGTGTTCTTTTTCACTTGGAAACTTCATTTTCTTCTTATGTCAGGAAAATCCAGAGCCATAACTGGAACTAGATATACACAGAGGCCTTTTAGCCAATACTTGCAAACGCTGGTTAGTTATTTTGTTTTTGTTTTTGGGATTTGTGAAGTGTAATTGCATACTTATTTCTTCTGTGTTCCTTACATTTTTTTTTTCTTACATTCATATTGATTGTGGTGGCATTGATTCCTTGTCTTAGACTCTTTGATATGGGACCAAGTTAGATTAGAGAAAGAGAGAAAAGAGGATGAGTTTCGTAAGAAGAGAGAATGATAGAGAGAAAACAAGTACTGGGTCTTTTTATAGATGCATAATGCTGAATAATAAGATAAAAGACGAGCAAATAATAAAATAAACTTAAACAAGTTCCAATAAGTATGATAGATAAACACATATTTTAAATTCCTAATTATTCGTATCTTGTTTCTTGTTACTCTTAGTTTGGTTCCCCTTCCTATGTTCAAATCCAATTTTCTAAAGCTAGAATGAATATTGGATTTTGTAGAAATAGATGAAGAAAGCTTTGGAAATGATGTCAATTGCATTGTTTTTGGAAGCAGTTTGGGAATAGTTACAAAAAAGTTTGATGATCTTTGTTCGCATGCCCAAGGCGGTTCGTGATTTGAAAAGAAAAACAAAAAGAATAATTTTCCAAATTGTTTGGTTTAAACTAGAACATTTTGGGAATAAGTTGGGAAATTAATACGTGGGTGTAATAGGCATTATTACTTTGATTACATAAAGCATAAATAGATAATTGATGATTAATTTGTTGTTTAAGTCCACTCCAATTTTAGTGAAATATAACAATTGCTAATTATTCTTATTTTCTATGCTCGTTACGTCTGCTCTTTCTTGTACTATGAAACAATTTGAAGCAGTCAGAAACTAAGGTGTCAAAAGGAGCAATTTTTCAGAAGTATCATCATTTTTCTTCGGCAGCGAATAAAGATTCTTCAGAGGAAGGGAGTGAAGAGAAACAAAAGTAAGTTGCTTTGGTTTTTGTGTTCATCATTTTGCTGGTTTGGTCAGCTATCGTGGAAGTGAAGCTTTATAAGCTTAGAAGTATTATCCTCTTAAATTATCAGTTGAAGGAACAGTGTTTCATCTTAGTTCTCTGGTTTATTCTGCCATAAAGACATTTATGGTTTTACCGTGAGATAGTTTAACTTTATATGGTAATTAGCTTCGAAGAATCGAGTGTATAGATATTCTTGGTGACCCATATTATCATCTTAAGTTTCTCAAGTTTTGATTATCTGTAGTCTTTTCTTACCGTTTTATTTTCTCTTCAGGATATCTGTGACGTTTGTCGATAAGGATGGAGAGGAGAAGCACATTAAGGTTCCAATTGGAATGTCAATGTTAGAAGCTGCTCATGAAAATGATATTGAACTTGAAGGCAACGATTTTCTAATGTCTCTTTAGTCTAGTATAGTGCATTTTCTTTTATGTCGCTGATTTGCCTTACTCAATACATTGCATTCATCAACTGATTTTGTCAATTTTCTTATGTTACTGAATCCAAATCTTTTATTCCCAAAGCTACTGAATTTAAAACTTGTTTCATTAGCGTGCTCCATAATACTACAGAGTGCTCTTGGATGTCTCTTGGTTTCTTGTTTCATATGCTTTGTAGCGCTGGTTTTTTTCCTTGTAAAGGATTATACATTTAAGAATTATTACTATCACATTGGCAAGTCCTTAGTTCTTTTATTCTAATTACGAAAATCTAATCCATCGCTTTGATGTTATATCAGGAGCATGCGAAGGCTCACTTGCCTGTTCAACGTGTCATGTAATTGTGATGGTATGTTATGCTAGCAATATACACAATAAAGAATTTCGCTTTTGGAGCTTTTTCTGGGTTATGTTGTGGAGCTTTTTGGTAGGAGCTAATGTTAAAATGTTCTTATAGGATGTAGAGTACTACAATAAACTAGAAGACCCGACTGATGAGGAGAATGACATGTTGGACCTTGCTTTTGGGCTTACAGAAACGTAGGTTTACGGACTTGCATGCGATGCAATATTTTATTTCTCATTTAAGCAAGATTGAACCTTACGTTTAATATCTGACAGGTCTCGTCTTGGTTGCCAAGTTATTGCAAAACCAGAGCTAGACGGAATGCGGTTAGCTATGCCCGCTGCTAGTCGGAACTTTGCTGTTGATGGGTATGTTCCAAAACCACACTAGACGTGACAAAAGCAACACTGAAGAGAGATAATAAAGTTTTACATGTAATCATCCCATTTTTGTAGCTCATTCATTTTTACTGAACCAATATGCCTTTGTGGGCAAATTTTTTGTCTTTTCTTTTCTTTCTATATTTTGGTTTCTATTAATTATGGCGGTTCTATTTATAATGCTGAGTATACTCTGGAAGAAACTAGTTTAACAGCCCTCATTGATGTTGAGGAGAAATAACCTTACCTCTTTTGGTTTATGCAATAAAACAAAGTTTTTGTTTCCTTTAATCCTACTCTTCCAAGATCCAGATGATCTACACATCAGCCAAATTATAGACTCTAAAAGACAATAATAGTTCTGGATCTTGTCTTTTCCCTTCTAGTAGTTCTTGCATGCTAAGCATGATTTGCCTAACTAGACGATTATACCTCTTTATTAGCTTAACAACATCGTACTTCTTCTTACATTGTTTTTGTTCTTCAACTTTCTTTCCAGTTATGTTTTTGTATAATACTGAGTAATATATATACCAGAGCTCGTAATTAATCATCTACATCCCAAAGGTGTATGGCAATGAAGAATTTGAAATGTGATATCATGCTTTCAGTGCCATTAATTAGGTTGACTTTAATGAGTTATTTCTACTCCATGTTTGATCTCTTGCAAGTTAGATTTCTTCAAGTGATAGTGCATTTTAAGTCTCTAGCTGCAGAAATTACAATGTGTGCATTGTTATAAAAACTGCAAAAGACAATTAGGTTTCGTTGTTCTTAACAAAATCATGTTTTTTTTGCAATTTTCAGTTTTCTGTTCTCATTGGTGGTTTAGTTGGTGCAACTTTTAAAAACTCTAGTTGGTCCTCTGAATCTCGTCTATGACAGTTTTTTTTTTTTTTTGCTTCAGTTTTTGGCAACAATTAATTTTACTAAAACGCATGATAACATGGATTTGAAAGTCTTACTTGAAACTCAACTTTTTGCTTCATTTTCTGGCAATTTTTGTGATTGTAACATGGATTACATTGATAAACGGTGACACGCACTTTAAAAAAAAAAAACTGCTGCATTTCTGAGGTTTTGCATGATTATGAAGGACCAAATGGGCTTGTCAGTTTGGCCTAACCTATTTAGATTGTCTGTCCTTTTCACTGAAATTGTTTCTAGAGAGTCTAGAATACTGTCTTAGCATAACGCGTCACCCTTTAGTACCTTTTTTTTTTTTTTGGCTCAACCAAAAAAAAAAGGGTCTGCATCTCATGCCATTCGGCATATTAGCAATCTCAGGACCATTGAAGTGTGAAAAGGGTCTGAATTAGATTGTTTTCGTCAATCCAATCAAAAATTTCCACCTACCGTTAAGCCCACACACAAGCGGTGCATATTGGCGCAAAGACACCAAAGTGTGGCTATGGGGATTCAAACTTTGGATGGATGGAAAGAAGAGTCTTAGTAAACTATGAAAAGGGTCTGAATTAGACTTATCTCGTCTATCCAATCAAATTTTCCCACCTACCACTAAGCTCACACACAAGCAGTGTATATCGGCGCAAAGACACCAAAGTGTGGCTATAGGGATTCGAACTTTGGATGGATGGAAAGAGGAGTCTTAGTAAACCTTACACATCTTTCAATGGTTTCAACCTTTAGTACTTTAAAAAGGTTTTAGCACTTTTGCCCTTTGCTCCTTAAACTTTTAATTTTGGCACTTTAAAATCTAACTTGCTACGTCACTGGAAGGTGCACCATTTTAATCTTTTTTGGTTTGAATTTGTGGTTTGATGTAGAGATTTGAGTGATTTGTGATAAGATATAAAATGAGGTTTGGGATTTTTTTTTTTTAATCGAACGTGTGCTTTTATGTCCTTATGTGAGGCAGTTGGTGGTTTTTCTATGGGTTAATTTAATCGCCTTTCATAAAATGGGGCAAATTGCAACGATTTTGCAAGTGAGCAATAAAGTGCCAAATTAAAGTTCAGGGATCAAAATGTCAATGACTCAAAAACCAAGGAGCAACCGTGCTAAAAATTCTTTTAAAATTGTCTTCAACATATATATTTTGCTCTTGAAACTTTTTTTTTTTTTTTTTGGTGGTGGTGGCTGAAAATGCTTTGTTGTTGAAATCAGCTGATCCTCTTTCGATGATTTTGAGTTTCTGCCTAACATTAATGGAATCATGTTCTTTATTGTTTTCTTGTTCAACTGCAGTACCAAAGACCAGTACGAACCGCACAAAGCCCGGAAAACCGTACACGTTAATAGCATTTAACCTTCCTTTTATTTTAGTGATATTTTGCGGTACAATTTTATATCGTACCATGAAAAAGTGCAAACTCCAAAACCTATTATTTTTCTGATATATATATATGACAGTACACAAACATTACATCAAATCAAATCAAGCAAGTATCACAATTTACCAAACTCGATGAAAATAATTATATAATGATTTAGAATCATTTACTACCAACAAAGAAATATATATATATTTTTAACTCTAGCATAAAATTCTCTAAACAATTCATTGAACTAATTTTATTTTATGTGTGAAATAATTAAGGAACTCTTAGTTCTATTTTGATTTGTCCTTACTTATGTTAGGCCAAGTAGTTTCTTGAAGTAATCTTTTTAAATTTTGATGTATTAAATCGATTCTTTTATAAACGTTTTTTTTTTCTTTTTGGCTAGTAGTCGTTTTTGGTGGTCACTTTGATGGAAAAATAAGCACAATCAAGTGCATGCCTTCAAAACTAAGAAATCAAAGAAAAAGAGGAAAAGAAAGGTAGAAAATTGAAACCCCCTCTCTTTTTTTTGTCATATTATTGATATCGTTTTCCCATGTAATTGTACAACAAAATACTGTACTTATTATATATTGTCTTAACTAATGACGAAAAACTCTATTTTATGCAATTTAACTAATGTCAAACTACGTTAGTTGAGATTCTCCTTTCAAAAATCCAACCTTGCATGGGCTTGTGGGACCTAAATTTCTTCCTCCTAAAAAAGGACAGGTGCCTCTCGGCTATGGGTTTCCGATATGAATAAGACGACAACTAGGACTTTTAATTTGAAAGAGTGGTGGGAACCAACCATTTTTACTATAACATGTGAGAACTTTACACTACAACAATTTTTTTTTATTGTTACTAAAGCATGTGAGAGCTTTACATTGTTCATAATTGCGGTTCCCACCACTCAGCCAAACAGTTGGTAAGTTGTTTGCAAATAAAACAACAAATACAAGCCAGAAAATTCCAACTCTTAGAGATGACCCATCAAATTATGTTAATAGTAAACAAACCTTTACCCACTTACACATGTTAAGTATAAATTAACAAATTGGACCTTGGTTTAAGCAAATTAACGTCATCTCCATGTATCATTTGAAAACGATGTATAGTTTTCTTCATCGTCGTTTGTAATTGATTACCCAAGCCAGTGTGTTAAATTTTGGAAAGAATTCGAACTTATCATCTTATAGTGAAGTCAGTCTAGAATTATAGCTCAAGTAGAATTATTGCTAGACTATATCTGTAATCACTATAAGGGTGTGTGGGAAGTAAGTTGAAATAGAGAGTTTAAACTGAAAGTATTACAGCATGTTAGAGCTTTACAATGTAGTATATTTTACTTTATAATATGTGAGAGTTTTACGCTTTTTTTAATTTTAACTGATTTTGTTAAACACAGGAGATAAATTATAGCTCTATTAAATAAGCCGTCCACGTTTCATTGTAGGGAAAAAAAGAAAAAAAAATCCACTCACGTTTTTGATGATGATCATAACTAAATCAATTATTGATTTGTAGGGAAAACACTGGAAACTTTCCGTCATGAGTAAAATAAAATAAAATAGAAGTTAGAAGAAAAACGACAAGAAAAAAGAAGAATAAAAGAAAAAGTTACTACACCCACATGAGAAATTGTAATAGGATTGTGCACGCCTTTTTATTAATCTAATTTTGGTTTTTCATTTTTTTTTGTTTTCTCTTTGCACGACAAGTCTATTAGTCAAATAAATGCTGAGCATCGCTGACTTAAATTAGTTAAATTGTTGTCTTGAAATACTTATTAAATGAACTTTAGATATAATTAATATATATATATATATATATATAGTGTTTAAAAACAAGAATTACAATAGCGGAAGCAACAATATTAATAACATTACAATTATTAACACCAATAATATCATATCATAATATAAAAATAATATTATTAACATACCTAGTTGTCAATTAAGATAGTCATTTAGTCTACATTCCATTATTTTTTCATTGATCGTCTTTGACTCGTAAACCTCAACTGCTTCTGATTTACGTTTATCAGGTTAAAAGCTAAAAACAAAAACATAAATCCAAACGAAAAATTTTACCTTCATTATCAAGCCCTTTCTTTAACCAAAAAAAAATAAAATAATGCATGTTATATATAGTTAGGCCTGCCATTAAAATTTTACCTAATCGTATTACATTAATTATATATGGTCGACAAGGACTCTTGAAAACAAAATTAATAGGTAACACTAATGTAACTCATATGACCAAAAAGTCATGTCAACACAAAAAAGAAATACTAATATATGACTGGCATATATATCTATATATATATATATAATATCAAGTTGTTACTGTATATATCATTAGTCTGTGAATTAGACAGTGGTGGGTGAGCATGGTGCATGCATGTTTTCTGGACAAGGTCTAGTAATTAACAGTGGTCGGAATAAGAGTTGAAACTGTTTAGTTGAACCTACATACTATAGCATTTATGAGCTTTACATTATAATAAATTTTTGTTTCATATTATAATATGTAAGAGTTTTATACTATTTGTACTTAAAACTGTATAATTGAAACGGCAACTCCAAACACCTAAACAGTTCATGTACATGTTGTGCTATTTTATAATGATTCTTTTTTACTAAGAATATGACAATTTTTCGTGTCGGCCAATCATTTAGAGGTATAGGTTTATACATGGAAATTAAGGATGAATATTGGTGATGTACTTTTTGCGGTACACTCATTGCACAAATATTACCCTACTGATAGAGCTTCTAGATGGACCAATATGATGAAACTTATTTATGGTACCGATAGTACTACGGGCTGCTTATTGTTGCGGTTAATATTAGTTTTACTTTGTCCTAATTTATTCATCATGCTTTTGAAAGAGGCAAAAAGGACAGCGTTTATTGAATAGTGATATGAGATTGGGCATATTCTGTGCAATTCCTAACTAGAGTAATACTGGGTAATAGAACGACTGTCCTATATATATATATATATGTATGTATGTATGTATAAAGATTACACTCTTTTAACAAGACAATCTTTATCTATATATATATATATATTTATAGATGGATGGATGGATTATATATATATATATGTATATATTACTAACAAAATAGTATGTTGAAAAGCAACATTAAATTTTGATTTTTTTTATGTCACTATGTCTAGTAGTTATTTTAATACCATGCACTATTATGATTGTTGAGAATTCTTATAACTATTAGCAGAATATGACGAGTGACGCGTAATATAAAGAAATTATCCATTCCTATTTTAAAATTATTTTTCCTATTAGTATTATAAAAACAATTCAAACAAAAAATTAAAAATATTTTAAAAATATTAACATCATTCTGAGAAGGGGCATAAAACTATTTCTTTTATCATTTATAACTTTACGTATTGAAGAGTTTAATTTATAATCTTTATTTAAAAGGACATAGATGACATTTCAATTTTCCTTTTTTTTTTTTTAAGACGCAAGATACTTGGAGAGTAGTTTTTGAAGTATAGGATACTGAATTCGTATTATTTGGATACTAAATTATCAATATCCATTAATTTGATGAAATACATATAATACTATCAAGATATAAATTTTTCTCCTTAAAATAAATACTTTTTTTCCTAATCTTAGTTTAAATTAAAGTCATGTTTCTAGGCATTTAATAAGTCATATCTTAAAAATATTTCAAACACACTTTAAAGACAAAAAATGTAGTCATTTTTCTTTCATGTGTAGAAGGTCAAATTTAATCGACTTTGATGTTGTTACCCTTTTTTTGGGCTTCGAGTTATTTTGATTAAAAGAGATTATACACGTACATATAGAGATCATATCACGACCAGAGTATTTTGGAGTACTTTGTATGTAAAGAGAAAATGGAGGCTAAGAAATTCTAGAAAATGAAAATGTATTTGAGATGTGTATAAACACTTTTTTTAAAGGTTTTATTTGTCCTCATTTATTCAAGTTTGCTAGAGAGATTTTGTGGCAAATTATCCCCAAGATACAACAAACACTTGAACACTATATTTAGCAACAATATGGTATTCTAGAACAAGATATGAATTTTGTAATAATTTTAGAGATTAAACAAAGACAAAGGTGCTATTTCATGAATGGACACAACATGTTTAATCCACACAATCTTTGCTTAAAATTACCCTTATTGTAGAGGTATCTATTCATGAAATAATACAACTATTACAAAAAGGATCTGTTGCTAATAATTGTTTTGTATAAAAAATATATAGCCAATGAATACACCGGTTTGAAACTTTTTAAAGAACACATATTTTGACCATGTATCGGGTTGGCTTAACATCATGGAGCTAGTCTTTTGATGCTGTAGCGCTCTTGGTTCTGCCAGAATTAATGGCTAAAAACCTTTGTGGCACTGCAGCGCTGGTGCCTCCCTTACTAGGTGCTGCAGCACCCGTGCTACTGCCTCCGAAGTGCTGTTTGCACTTTTCAACGCCGCTGCACTCAAATATGAGCAACAAGGCGGCAGGCGCTAATTCCAAACACTAAAAAATTATGTTTTCTTTTTTAATTGAGTGTAATATTTTAACTCAAATATATTATAGAGACATATTACAATCTCTCTAAGAATGTGTATATATATACACACACATGTACGTTACACATATATTAATTCTTATCTTGCTGAACTGGAATGCTTTGTTGACAGCAAGGGTGGAAAACACGATCTTCTCTAGAATATGCAGAGTGTATGACTGATTAATACTACTTAAACTTAAGTAAATGACATGGACACGGTTTCTTCTTTTTGACACATCAGATATACTTATAAATATAAAATACAATATTATATCTATATGGTAATATATATATATGTATAGGTTTTAGCACAAATTAAAAAGCAAGCATGCAAGTCCTACCAAACTAATTAACTCAAATAACATACTAACACCTCTAAGGTGGCCTCGGTATATTCCACATATATGTAATACATATGTTACCATATATTCGTAGTGATCCATTTAATGAAAACTGTTTATTTATGTGATTATTAGAATGTTTAAGAACTCAATTTGAATTAATGTTTTAAAACTAAAAATAGTATAGAAAGTTAAACTTTATGAGAGAAAATGTTATAGCAAAATTGGTTTGAGCTGCAACCTGCTTACATGAGCAAAAAGAAATTCTAAAAAAATGTTAATGTCCAATGAAAACATTACCGCGCATGCTTGCTAGCTATATATTGGTGGGTTTCTAGGATGTACAATAAAAAATTGATAACAACATAAATTACTGTATGCATAATGTATGGTTATTCTCTCTATGTTAGAGAGAAGGTGACCTTTTGTATGACGTATTATGTGAAAGTGATGAGTAAAAGGGCATTTTTGTGAAAACAATAATGGAGTGCATATATATAGGTTTTGTGCTAAAGACATGAAACAATTAGAAATTTCACTCTTTTCTTTTTTGGTATTTGGTACTATTGTCCTTTGAGCTTGTCGGTTTGTCATATATTTATAATTTGTTCCTACATTTTTAATTTTGATAAGTTGTTTCCTAAACTTATAAATCTGTAGCAAATCACACCTATAATAATTTTAATTTTTTAACAAAAATTAACAAAAAAAAATGAACAACTTGGTTCTATATGTGTGTGGGGTATTATATATATCCTCAACGACAAGCAAAACATTCTTAAAAAAAAAACAAGAAAAAGAAAAGAAAAAACCCATAAGCAAAACAAAAGATAGTCTCTTTTCATGATTACTATTTTATATCTTATCTTCAATTCTATCATAAGGATATTTCAGATAATTCCCTCATTTTCTAAATTCAGAGATTCAGTCTGGATTTGGTATGCTAGAATTATGCTCGCTTATATCTTTGTTAATTACAAAAGTTTTGGGTTTATATTGTTCAATTTCATGCGTGTGAAAAATTAGTTCGAAGCTGCATGATATTTGTGGAAAAATTCAGGCTCGATAAGAAAATCAAACATAAGTTATTTTTTTGTGTTTTAGACAAACGATATTTTGTTTGTTAGTGAATGGTGTTATATTAACTGATTCCTAATTGACACAGATGAAGGCTTGGCGTGACAATTACATTGCTTGCTCTTCTATCCAGTTGAATGTTAGAATCATACATTTCTTATGTTTATTAGTTTTATATTTAAATACATCGGGAAGAATTATTTTCTTTTTCCCTTTTAAAAGTGACATAAATACATTTTCGTGTCAACTTGCAGTACCATTTAATTTTTAAGAAGATATTTTTGGTTCAAATAAATTTTGTTCTTTTATTTTTCTCATAAAATTTAAATTATTACAGTGTTTTTAGTTAAAATTTTTCATTCGAACTATGCTTTCAAATGCCCTGATAATGTAACTTTTTTTCCCCTACCCAATGAATCTTCTCAATTATGAATCCTTGATGTCACATTAACATGCTAATTACGTTAGTAACTAATACCTCATGATCATTATCTCTTGATCACCTCTATATCGTGGCCAACTTTCTCAAGTGATACAGACACGCATATATTTACCTGTGCACGTTTTGAGGTATGACATTTTTAACTGATATTTTATCTAAAATTCTGAAATAAGATAAACAATTTTGTTACCCAAAGTTTATTAGAAAATCTTTACAAAATACACAGAAATTATTTCACGAGGGGGTTCCAAAGTGAATGGTAATTTTACTGACTATCATTTCTTTTAGGAGCATTTTGAAAAATGACTTTTTCTTAAAGTCATTTTGGGCAAATAACCCTTTTTTTTTTTTTTTTAGCAGTTTTTTGACGCAAAAAAACATGCTTTTTGGGCATCAAAACAGCTCCAGTTTTTTTTCTTTTCACTCTGTTGAGGTTCCTCTCCTCGTTACAATTATTTTCGTCTTTTTTCTGAAAAAAAACTAGGACAATTTACCTACCTAGAAAAACGTGTTTTTTTGTGCAAAAAAAAAAAAGAGGTCATTTCCTTAATTAAGATTATTTTTTTGCCCTTTTTTCAAATTCTTCCTTTTAATTCTTACAAAAAAGGCCATAATTTTAATTGAGTACTGCACATCCTTTAGGGACGCCACACAAAAAAAAAAAAAAAAAAAAAAAAAAAACAGAAATATGCATATAAGGAAAATGTCACACAAGATATAAGATATGGTTCTATTTTATTGAAAACACATAAGTTATTTAATTAGTTATGAAAAAAAGTTAATTTAAGAGGAGAAAAACAATTATTGTTACTAGGGATGACAATTTTTATTGACTTGTCCTGTTTATTGTTGTTGACCTCCATTCAATATAACAACTTATTTATGAACTTAAACACGACCCCTTTAATATTTATTAGTGTACTTCTATACTTAAACTTAATGCAAATTGTTTCTGAGCGGGTTGATTCAACACAGGACGGCTAATCTGTTTTTTAAATTAAGGGCTAATCATAATCATTTTGTGCTAACTCGTCTGTCTCAGGTTCTCATTCTCCCCCTATATATATATTATAATCATATTCCACATTACTATTTATTTTATGCAATTAAAAAATAAAATGAAAATTTTTCCCTCAGATAAAAAAATACTAATTCCCGTGTGATACTAGACACGTGGCGCAATCATTGCCGTAGTTTTGGTCGAAAAGGCATGGCCAGCTCTTCCTCTATACAAAGCCTATAGTGTTAGCTAGCTTATATATACAAGCTTTATTATAATTAATTACAAACAAAACAAAATACTTATCTCTCGAAAAAGCGTCGTTGTTGGAATATATCTAGAATTGAGCGGACAAGAATATATCAAATATGTTTTTTTTTTTTTTCTTTAGAAGAATATGGAATTTTGGCTTTATATACTACAATCGGAATTGTTGTTTGATAAATCATTTTAGGTAAAAGAAAATCACTTTGTTATTGTCTTATTCAAAAGTAATATTATGATACCTTGTATTATTAATTGTATTCAAAGGTCCGCAATTAGGGGAAAAAAAAAAGAAGATCATAAATATAACTAAATATTATCCTTATATGTAAATATCGATAAATAATATTTTCTATCATTTTTCTAACTTTTGGCCAATTAAATAAAAAGGATAAAATTGTATAAAGTACATTTCTTCTTCAAAAATTTGGTCGAAAGGATCCTAAAAAGATATTTTTTAATTCATAAGGGTGCTATTTTAATATTATCAAAGACACGTAAGAATTCTTTTCCAATTTTTAATTTACTTCTAGTTTTTTAGGAATATTTTCTTTTTAATAACTTCTATTTTAGGTTTATTCAAAAACTATACAAACAGTTTTTGATCTCATCATATATACCTTTAAATTAGATTTGATACACTAATTTATATTTTACATCGGTCAATATTTAACTTTGACTTATAAAATGATCAAATTATTTTTAAGTAAAAGAGAAAAAAACTAAAACTTTAAAAAACATGAAGGAAACAAAAATAAAAACACACAAAAAAGAAATATGTTTTGAGAGCTTTCTAGACTTTTTTTAGAGTTAAAACTACAATTTTAAGTTTCTTAAGTTTTTTTTTTTTTTTTTATTTGAAGGTGTTTTAGGCATATTTTTTATATCAAAATCGAGGTTGATTGGCAAAAAAATACAAATTATTATATTATATTTAATACAAAAGTATACATCTCATGAGATCAAAGAACCAAAAAAATAATATTTGAATAAAACTAAAACTTAGGACAAAAAAAGATAAATAACCCCTTTATTTTATGGTTAATTAATTGTAAGTGTTTGTGGACATTCATGTCCTAAAAGAGAACGTGAAATGGTAATGTTTAAAAAAGCTCAAAGCACAAAGTGATTGTTTTTCCCCCTTCATTTTATAAGCAAAACCTCAACTACTCAAAGGGAGAGAGAGAAAGAGCACGACTTTGCACAAAGCGTTGAATATGTGTGGAGGGATCGGTTGAGAAGTGTTTGTCTTGTTTTTTTATTTTTATTTTCATTTTGTTTTTTTTTTAAAATTTTAATTTTAATTTTAATTTTATTTTTATTTTCTTTTTTTGTCCCTCTTGTAACCATTTAGCCTAAACGTGTTAGCCAAGGCTTTTAGTCTTTGTTTGCCTATCTCTTGCGTTTTTAGACAAAATGAATATCAAGACACACAACGAAACATAAAATTAATAAAAAACGTATCTCTTTCTCTCTGTTTTTCTTCTTCTTCTTGAACATAAAGAATAACCAGAGAAGAATGAAATCGCCACCGTCGTTCGGAAGAAGCAGTTCGGAGGCGCTATCGAATTACAGCCGTGGATTCGACTTACCAGAGGACCTTGAACTGGAAGATGATGATCAACGAGATGATCGCAACAACTATGGAGTCGGAGGAGCAATGTTGTCCGTGTTCCTCAACGACCTCAGGCAGAACAACCAGCAGGACCTCGTCGAAGTCACTTTGGAGCTCGACGACGACTCCATTGTCGTCTACAGCGTCACGCCGACCGGAAACACTCCCCGACCAGCCGCAGCCGGAGACGATTCCTCCTCGCCGGCTACAGCCGGCGGAGGAATCCTTGGGAGGAGCTTGTCCAATGTGTCGAAGAGCATTCGCAAAAAGATCCCGTGGCTGAGATCGGCGTCGTCGAGGGCGTCGTCGGATACGGAGGAAGTCGCTGCGTCGGTGTCGGCGGTGGCGGCTATCTCTGCTCGAGAAGCTAGGAGGATCAACGCGCAGCTTCGGCGGACGAGATCGAGCGCGCAGAGAGCGCTCAACGGCTTGAGATTCATCAACAAGACCACGAAGGCCGGCGCGAACGACTCCGAGGAGATATGGCGGCAGGTGGAGTCCAAGTTCGATTCGCTTGCCAAGAACGGACTGCTCTCCAGAGAAGACTTCGGTGAATGCATAGGTATAACCAAAAATGAAAATTTGAGTTCTGGTTTTTTCCGTTTGGTTCCCGAGAAAATTGATAATCGAGATCATTGATGAAATGCATGTTTGGTGGTGGAAGGGATGACGGATTCGAAGGAGTTCGCGGTGGGAATATTCGACGCATTGGCGAGACGAAGAAGACAGAAGATCCATAAGATCACCAAGGAAGAGCTTCACGACTTTTGGTTGCAGATATCTGACCAGAGCTTCGACGCGCGCCTTCAGATTTTCTTTGAAATGTGAGCTTTCTTTTTTTTTTTTTGGGTCTTCTCTCTATGTTCAGTCTCAGCCGTTCGATCACCTTCTTTTCGTTTTTGGACTCATTTTCTAACAAGTCGACGGTGACAGACGACGGAGCGTCAATAGAATTATTCTATGATTTTTTTTTTTTTTTTTAACTTCTCCTTTGACGAAAGTAAAGAATTGGTTATTTAATAGGTAACTTTTTCAGTGGTTTTTTTCCAATGTAGTTGGACCTACTAATCTTGATGGCTTTTGATAAGAAAGATGATGATCAATTTTTTACCTGGAGAAACCAAAGCATGAAGTACTTGGAAATAGAAGTTTTCTCCTTGGAATTATAAGAAATATTCATTGGCCTGATTTTTAATTATCTAATTTTGATTTTATTCAGGGCTGATAGCAACGAAGATGGTAGAATCACGAGGGATGAAGTGCAGGAGGTAAGAGTTTTTTTTTTTTATATAATATTAGAAAAGTTTTTCAAAAACAAAAATCCCGGTTTTTAAATTTTATTTTTTTGCCAAACAAAAAGAAGTCTCACTCTCACCTAACTAACATGACGGAACGATCTTTCTAAAGAATTCGGCTAAAAATAAAATAAAACGAAATTGTCCTTACCTTAGCTGTTTGCCTAATTTTTAATAATTCAGTCTTCTTTATGAGCTGATTCGTCGTAAATTGTATATATGTAATACGTAATTTTTTGTTTTTGACTTCTATAGGAGTCTTGTCTTTTCTGCCTTTATTATTATTATTATTATTATTGTTGTTGTTGTTGTTATTATCATTATTATTTTACTTTTTCCAAAAGGAGCTAAAAGGTCAATAAAAAAAGGAGTGTAAATCTCTTCAACAGGGAAAAAGTTACAAAGAAAACGTTGCACAAGGCTAGTGATAATCTATTACTTAATTAAACCATATTTTTTTGTCATGAAAATATTTCAAAAAGTTACATTTTAACCAATATCATCCAGAAAATCTTCGCTTACAATTTCTTATAAAATTACAGCTTATAATGCTAAGTGCTTCGGCAAACAAGCTTTCCCAGCTGAAAGAACGAGCAGAAGAATACGCTTCCTTAATAATGGAAGAACTAGATCCTGAAAACCTTGGATACATCGAGGTAACAACTTTCCATGCATATATACGCTCTCTTAAATCATGATAAACAATAATAACACCAATCTTATAAATTAGTTAAACAAAACATAATTTAACGTAACATCTATAACCCCATGTCGGAATTGTCCTTGATTGATCAGTTATGGCAACTAGAAGAACTGCTCTTACAGAGAGACACTTACATGAACTACAGCAGACCACTCAGCGTGGCAAGTGTGAGCTGGAACCACCAGAAGAGCTCGTTTCGGCCCAAGAACCTGGTGCGCAGAGTGACCAGTGCACTTCGGTATCTGATACTGGAAAACTGGCAGAGTGGGTGGATTTTGTTGTTGTGGGCCACTGCCATTGTTTGCCTTTTCAGCTGGAAATTCTATCAGTACAGCCACAAGAACGCTTTTGAAGTTATGGGCTATTGCTTGCCGATCGCCAAAGGCGCTGGAGAGACTCTCAAGCTTAACATGGCTCTCATCCTCTTGCCCGTTTGCCGCAACACTTTGACATGGCTTCGCTCCACTAGAGCTAGGTCCTTTGTCCCCTTTGACGACAACATTAACTTCCACAAGGTAAAACAAAAGAACAATGCTATGTTGCACCTTCCACACCTTAATGGAAGTAGGCTACACAGGGGGGAATGGGACTTTTTTTAATTATTATTGTGTTTAGTATTAATGGTGTTGTTTATGTGAATAACAATACTAAGAGACATCAGTGATGTTCAACACACCACACACTAATAGAAAGTAAGTCTCACAGGATGAGCCTCACAAATAAGGCTCACCCTCTAATATTTGTCACCACTTGTGCTCGAAACATTTTTCCTTTGCATATGGTGCTTTTGGTACCATTAGCTCTAAGCATACTAAATTAGTCACTAACCACAGGGCTGTATAGATTACCAATGCTTAAAATATGTTCGTTTCATTAGATTGTGGAAGTTAATTCGGATCAAATTTTTGGATCAACAAGTTGTTTTTGATACATTTTGTTTTGGAGATGCAAATGATCTTTGTAAAAAATTGTTTGACATCCTTGCTGCAGATGATTGCTTGTGCCATAGCCATAGGAATTGCTCTTCATGCAGGCATCCACCTGTCATGCGACTTTCCGAGACTGGTAAACTCGTCTCCAGAGAAGTTCTCCTTCATTTCCCCTCTTTTCGGGGGCAAAAGGCCAAGCTATACAGACCTTTTGAGGGGTACGGAAGGAGTGACTGGAATTATGATGGTTGTCTTCATGACCATCTCGTTCACACTAGCTGCTCGTCGATTCCGTCGAAATATGATTAGACTGCCTGCACCTTTCAATAAATTTACGGGTTTCAATGCGTTCTGGTACTCTCATCACTTGCTTGGTCTGGTCTACATTTTGTTATTCATTCATGGAAGTTACTTGTACTTGGCCCAAGAGTGGTACCAAAAAACGGTGAGAGATTTTAAACTATTTTTTTTTTAAATGAAATTCTAAACTAACTATATTACAAAGAGGAATGTTCCAAAAGAAGCACTAGAGTAGATTAATGCCTTGTTAATTTTGCAGACTTGGATGTACATCTCTGTTCCATTGGTGCTCTATATAGCTGAGCGGAGCCTGAGGACATGTAGATCGGAACATTATTCAGTAAAAATATTGAAGGTAAAATTGTACTTGAAACGTTTCTCCACTTTTGTCATTTTGATCACAATGCCCAGAAATTGAAGTGACAAGCTGGATAATGTCAACAGGTCTCAGTGCTACCAGGGAACGTTTTCAACGTAATTATGTCCAGGCCACCTGGGTTTAAATACAAAAGTGGGCAATACATATTTCTACAATGCCCAACAATCTCTCCATTTGAATGGTGTGTCCGTTTAGAAGAGAAATTATTATTATTATTATTATTTTTTCAGCGTCACTACGTTCATACAAAGTTCTTTGCTTCGTAAATCGATGGAATCAACCATCACCCCCTTTGGTTTTTTATAGGCACCCTTTTTCAATTACCTCTGCACCCGGAGACGACTATCTGAGTGTTCACATCCGAATAGTTGGGGACTGGACGCAAGAACTACAGCGAGTTCTTACCGAAGGGGATGACCCATCAAATGTAATCGGTAGAGCTCACTTTAGCCAGGTTGAGATTCCATACCGGAGAAGGTATTCTTTGACCCTCAAGTAACCTTACCTTCTAAACTTCAGATTCTGCAAATTTATTAATCTGGAACATGCAATGCAGCCAACCAAGACTGTATGTTGATGGTCCATATGGTGCACCAGCACAAGACTACAGAAACTATGATGTCTTGCTTTTGGTGGGGCTTGGGATCGGAGCTACACCTTTTATAAGCATCCTAAGAGATCTTCTCAACAACACAAGAACAGAAGAACAACTGGTACGTGCCGTATATATTCGCCTATGTACTGTGTTTCCGTATCTTTTATTGGTGACTGTCTTCCACTAAATGAATGTAATGCTTCTATGGCCTAGGATTCAAACACGGAAACCAGTAGATCAGATGATAGCATGAATAGTTTTACGTCTTCAAATTTAACACCTGGTGGAAAGAAGAAATCACAGAGGCCCACAAATGCCCATTTCTACTGGGTCACCAGAGAACCAGGCTCTTTTGAATGGTTCAAAGGAGTTATGGATGATGTTGCAGAAATGGATCATAAAGTAATTTACTTGTAATTGTATAGCATCTTGTCACAACTTAAATGTGCTTTTTGACTTGAAGAATAAGGTGGCAAGTCACTAACTTGTTTTACCTTCGACCTTTTTTTACACAAACTCAATATCAGGGTCAGATTGAGATGCACAACTACCTCACTAGTGTTTATGAAGAGAGTGATGCGAGGTCGACGCTGATCACCATGGTCCAAGCTCTCAACCATGCAAAGCATGGTTTTGACATCCTCTCTGGCACCCGAGTATGCTTCCTCGTCACGATTGCAGCTCTGAAAATAATTTTTATGTTCATATTGCTTTAGCCCTATAATTAGTCTTTGTTAGTAAGCAATAGTATGAGGGCAAGCGATTGATGCTAACGAAACAATTATGACTTTCAGACACTGGTTTCTTGCAGGTCAGGACTCACTTCGCAAGACCAAATTGGAAAGAAGTGTTTACCAAGATAGTGTCTAAGCATCCGTATTCAACAATAGGTAAAGATATTCCATAACACTCTAACTCACGCATGCCTGTTTCAGCTAAAAGTGTGAACTTTAGTTGTGTCATTAGGGCAACTTGGTAGTGCTAGCTGCCATCTGTTTCAACAACCAACCACCTGCTGCTAAAGAAGAGATACAAGTAATAAAACTTGACTACACAAAGTGCCACAAAGCTCAAAATGTCAACTAACTAGGGTTGGCAGCACGAAATCAGTCTTTTAGAGAACTAGATGTTGAGGGTACTTATGTGATGAATTGAAAAGAGAAGAACGAGATCCAATAAATTTTGATTAAGACTGCGTGCACAATTTAATACAAAGATCAGAACGTCACAAAAATGAACAGAACCAGATGATAGCATATTATTAGAAATCTTGTATCTAACTTAACCAGAAAAGTAGAAACCGTTCCGAGGAAATTACATAGGAATCCCTTTGGGGTTTCACAATTTTGTACAAAGAACTACATTTAAACTTATCAAGGCAAAATAACTCATGTAAACTAAAGAGATAGTTTATTAAGAAAGAAAATTTTCCTTATCAATTGCAGGAGTATTCTACTGTGGAATGCCAATGTTGGCAAAGGAGCTGAAGAGGCTATCACATGAGATGACTCACAAGACATCCACACGCTTTGAATTCCACAAGGAATATTTCTGAAGTTATATGACTCCCATCAAAACCAAGCTACTAATTTATTGTAACCATTCAGATTATTCATATAGAAAAAAAAATCATACTTGTATAATAGTAGTTAAAAAAATGTAAATCCAAGTTTTGTTACAAGTATACAAATGATGTTGAACTACAATTATTACATATAATAAACAAGAGTTTAAAAAAGGGGAAAAAAAGAAGAAGAAGCAAGTTATAGATTTTCCGTTGTCCTAATCTTGATAAAGATCAGAGTAATGCCTGGCATCTGCAACTTCACATGTGACATAATTGCATAGTTTTCGCAAACAATATAAAAAATACATAAGAACGTGTATATATCCTATCAACTTGTCTAACATAATTAAATATGCATCCAACAGAAAATTCATAACAATTAACAGCGTTTGCATTTTGTCCATGTTATTCATGAGGAAGCACCAGAAAATATGGTAGTCTTTTATTCAGATTTACACCCTGCAAGTCGCAATTATTCATTCAGGATGCTAAAACAAGTGCACACATGATAAATAGGAAAACCAGATCAAAATTTACAAAATAAACAAAAAATAGGAATTGCACTAATTTAAACAAAAAAAAATAATAATAAAGGCTAAATGATGGCAGAACCAGTCAATTTGGGTTACGATCCAAAGCTCAAATCATGAATAAGCAGTCCATCTTTTCATCTTATATGCATAGATAGGATTCAAAAGTAACAAACAGCCACCACCACATCTTTCTCATCGAACATATAACATGGAAATGAAAGTAAGAAAAAATCAACAGCTAATGAAATGAGACCAATTGTTTTGAAAATTGCATCCAAATTGCAAATTTCTTCTTTTCCTGAAGGTAAACGTTTACAATCAAAATACCATATCTGTTTCCTGTCAGCTACAACAAAAGGGTCAATCATCTTTCAAGCGCTTGAGGAGTCTGGAAGCCCAGTGTCGAACACGTCTCTTCAAAGTGTAACCAACCACCACTCCAACCGCAAAACAAATCGCACACAGCTTGGAGCATGTCCACAGTGACAATACCTGTCTGCAATTAGACATTCAATACAAATACGAAGAATTAGTCTCATTTGTGCCCCTCAACTATAGGGCTATTCCCATCTTGGCTCCTAGACTTCAAAAACTCCCACTTTACCCCTCCACTTAATCCCCTCTGGTAAAATTTCTGTTAAAAACTGACACATGGTCTTTTTCCGTTTGTTTTCAACATAGATTCTAACAGATTAGGTTAAAAAAGACTCATTTCCCTCTTGTTTCCGTCATTTTCAACAGAAATTCTAATAATAGTAGTTAGGGGAACTAATTCAAAATTCAGGTGATAAAGTGAGTGTCTATAAATTTTATAGGTAAAGTAGAAATGATCCTTAATAATTGATGGGTCATAGTTGAGAATGGTCCCATCTCAGAGAAAGAAGAACATTTATCAATTCCAGTTCAATTTCACTGGAAAAATCAGACTAGTAAATGGGTTTTCAATAATTTGCAGAGTACAGACTAGGAAAAAAAAAATTTTTTTTTTTTGGTCTCTGGCTGAATAAAAACTCTGTTTTGTTAAATAGGGTTGTTTTAAATTCCGAATCAAACAACGAAATAACTGCATCCATAACCCAAAAAAAAAAAAAAACTGGAAAGTGGGTTACCTAGGAGGCCTGGAGATCAAAACGCGAGACTGGTCGGAGGAAGATAAAGCAGCAGAGACTCCTTCGTTGAGAGGGGGATTACCAAGGGATGAAGAAGAGGAAAATTTTGGGTCTTTGGACACGTTGCGAATCATTTTGTGCAATCCCTCCATAGCTACGATCACAGAGCAACAAACATTAATCAGTAAAGCAAGTGATTCAGAAAAACTGTTGCGATTTCAGCCCCAGGTGACTGGCTACCTCAACGAACTTGGCTTGGCCTTAGTAAAGCACACAAGGGTTTTAGAGGTTTTCTACGCCGGTTTGATTACCCCCGGGACCCGGCTCGGCTCAACGTTGAAAACTGCCTTAGCTATCAGTGACAAAATTCTAAAACTATAATTCATTTTATTCAAAATATCATATATGTCCCAGATTTTACACATAGAGTCGAAAAATAAAATAAAATAAAATAAAATAAATCTCTTTGCCGGGTCAAGTTGTTGAAAAAATTAAGGGCTTGTTCGGTTGAAATATTTTCAATACTTAAATTATGGTTTGAATTATTTTGTTATAGTATTTTTTCTTACAAAAATTTATATCTTTATTCAAATACTTGAACCAAATGAGCCATAAGAATACCTTGATAATCAACATGTAAGTATTGTTTAAACATTTTCTATTTCAAAAATTAAACAAAAATATTTCAAAACTCAAAAATAAAAAGGTCTCTCTCACATCCTTTCAATTCACTCGGCTACACGTACCCTAACCATAATCGATATGCTCCAATGTCCAATTTTGTTTCCTACTTTATAGATTTCTTTTTTAGTTTTAGACTTAAATTTATTTAATTTTTTAAATAGTTTCATAAAATTTTTGTTTTAAATCTATTTTTAATTTGTTTTTAAATAGTATAACAATTCTTTTAAAAATACTTATATTCTTATTAGAAAATATATTGTTGACATTTTTAACAATTTGGCTAGTCAAATGTATATTTTTAAGTTTTTCTAAAAATTGAGGGATACTTTTTTATTAGTTAAAACATGTGGTATATTTGTGATGTTTTGAATAAATTCATAAGATATTTTAAAAAAATTTTCTATATTTTTTATATTATTTTATTAAAAGTTTTTTTTTTAATTTAAAGGATATTTTTGTATTTTGGGTTTTTGTATTCCCTTCCTAAACTCATTGGCTTTGTGTATAAAACAAGGGAAAAAGATAAAATATACCCCTTAATTAGATAGAAATTATCTATGATAAATATTTTTCTTCGCAAAAAATTTTAAAAGTATTTTAATATTTTAAAAACATAAAACTCAAGATCTCAAAATTGACATTTTGTCTTAGGATATTTTTATGTTTTTTTAAATTTAAAAAATATTCTCCATCAAATGATTAAGAGTATATACGCCATTTCACACACTTTTTTTTACTCATAGTGTCCGTTTGATGTATTGGATAAGATAGTCTTAAAGCATTAGATTGGATTGTATTATATTGAAAAAGATATGATAAAATTTTAGTTAATCTAGTCCCATGTTTAGTGTTGTGCTGTTAGGATAAAAGCCTTTTTGGAATTTTTTTCAAAAATTTAGGTCAAATTGTAATTTTTTAAAATTAGAAAGGCAAAAATATAATTATTAAAAAATATTTTTACATATCAAAATTACATTTTGACCCCTCATTTTTTGAAAAAATATTATTTGCCCACATTTTATAAAATTTTACAAATAGGTCTTTGAAGAATTTTACAATGTAGAAAGGTTATGTTTAATCTAGTGCTTTAGCAAAGGATTGCATAGTCCCCTTCCATGGGAATTCAAACATGGATTAGATAAGCTCTTATCTAATCTAATTCTTTAAAGTTTTTCACTAAATAAAATATTAAAATTTAATCCAATCTAATCCAATCATCTAGAATCTTGCACACCAAACATGCCCATATAGCATATAGGAGATAAAATTAAAATAAGTATTTTAAATTCAAAAGATTCTTTTTACATTTTTTAGAAAAAGAGAAAAAATGAGTAACTAAAAGGTATGATAAGGGGAGATTTAAGTAAATAGCATTACTAAATAATTGGCGTAAATAAAAGTTTTTAGAATTATTTGTAGCAAATAACAGTAAAAAATTTTCTCGATAAATTTTTTTTATCGAGTTTTTAGAATTAACTAGTTTTATAAACATACTATTAACAATAATATCCTATGCAACAATTATATAAAGCCCGTTTGATTCGAGTATTTGAATGAAGATTTAAATGTTTATGAGAAAAAAATACTATAGTAAAATAATTTAAACCGTAATTCGAATATCGAAATAAACGGGCCACAATTAACCCAATAAGAACAATCCTTCCAACCTTCTTGTTTTTTCCCCCCTCTGTCCAATAAGTTACGGTCATTTCTTAAAACCAGGCAATGGGGGCTTGAGGTCAGCAATTGTCCACGCCAAAAAGGCAATCTATCCCCATCTTCTTGGTTCTTCCCAACACCCAATACACATCTCCCCTTATCTTCCTCCAACATTACGTAAATTACAAATGAGAAAGAAAGTACCATTAAACAAGAGGCTTCAAATCAAAACTACTTAGGATATTTGTGTTTCCACTCCTTCACCAAGCCAACATACCAACACCATATCTTTCTTTCTTTCCTTCTGATTTCTCTCACAATTAATCATGGCTTCTCTTTCTCTCCCTAAGCACTATTCCCTCCCTTCTGTACTCCCTTCCCAAACTCTCGAAGACCCATTTCCTCAAAACCTCAAAATCTTCTCCAAATCCTCTCAACACTCTCAGTTTCATGGTTCTAGACTCACATACTCTTCTTCTTCATCAATCCCATGTTCTTCTTCCAGTAAGAATGTCATTTTGGCTAAGGTACATTGCCTTTTTAACATGTAATAAGATTCTATACTAGTGTTTCTTTTATGAATTTCTTATTTTCTTGTTTACATTTTGAGAATTTGATTGATCGGTTTCTGGTTTTGTACTTGTTTTTGTGTACGTATAGGTGAAGAAGGGTACGGTACCTCCACCATTTACATTGAAAGATCAGGATGGAAGGAATTTGAGTCTCTCCAAATTTAAAGGCAAGCCTGTGGTTGTCTATTTCTACCCTGCTGATGAGACTCCGGGGTGTACTAAACAGGTGCTTTTCTTTCTTCACTCAAGTGCTTAATTTTCTTTATGTCAATGTCTCTTTTATGGTATGTTGAGAATTTTCAACTTTGTTTATACGTTAACTCAACGAGCCATTGCAACTAATTGCATAAAAAAAGTGGATACTATGGCTATCAATTGTAACATGAAATATTTATACTAATACTGTGGTGGTGTAGCGGTTAATGCATTTCTAAGACAAACTCAAGATTCGATATTTTAAAGCCTCACTTCAAGATCGTTGCTCGGTCTATGTACTATGCGGCATTAAAATTGTAATGGTGAGAGAAAAACTGAGCCTGTGGAGTAGAACTGGGAGGGACAGGATGACACCAATAGTCTCTTTCTATTAGTAAAAGAAAAATAAAAGTTGCACATGTGTAAGAAAGTGTTACAATAGATATAGGTGTTAGTGCATATAGAGGGCTGGAATATGCATTCTCTTGTCTTGAAATTTGATTAATTGTGTCTGTAAGTCACTCTAAAATTCCTTACTATAGATAGTGTCTTTTTTAAGTAAAGCAGATTCTAACCAATATTGATGTTTCCTTAGGCTTGTGCTTTTAGGGATTCTTATGAGAAGTTTAAGAAAGCTGGAGCAGAGGTCATTGGCATTAGTGGCGATGATGTATTCTCACACAAGGTAACCCAAAATATGACCATGTGTAAACAAGTTGATTTCCTTTATGCATATGTTTCTGAATTATATGCAATTATAGGATTACAATTATGAATGTTCCAACTCTAAGAATTACTATTCCTACATTTGAAGTTTCAAACAATAAGTTTAACCTGTGGCTAGCTATCATTACTGTAATGGACAACCAGGAATTACAAGATTTTTGGCATGAAACCGGTATGAATAGAACCTGAGTACAGAGTTTAAGTTTCTAGAAGATTTTATTAGCTACATTTCAAGCTTAAAACTAAAATATGATTGATAAGTATAGGAGTTTTTGTTAGCCAAACCTGTCACAAATAGGCCAAAACTGCTTGACTTCTGGTGACAAAGTTGCATGTTATGTATGAAGGCGTTTGCGAAGAAATATCGACTTCCATTCACATTGCTCGCCGACGAAGGCAACAAGGTGAGGAAAGAGTGGGGAGTGCCGGGGGATCTGTTCGGAGCGTTGCCCGGGAGAGAGACGTATGTTCTTGACAAGAATGGAGTTGTCCAACTCATCTACAACAACCAGTTCCAACCTGAAAAGCACATTGATGAGACCCTCAAAATACTTAAAGGCATTTGAATTTTGAAACCTCCTCTTGTATCTTCCAGGTGTACTTGTACATTAATTGTTTTTCCGTCTTTGATTTGGACAAGAACTCTTAGCTCTGTGTATGATTGAGAAATCCACTGAAATTCTAAAGCTAAAGCTGTTAACGTTGACAATAAACATGTCGTTTTCTTTCTAGTTTCTACAGATGTAGACGTCATTTTATAACATGATTGCTCTTTCAGGTGGTCCGTTATGTCTATTTTAACTGATATTGCCGACCATGAGGTCATGTTGACTTTCATGCAGCAGAATTCTGTGAATTTCCCCAATTTTTTCAGCTCTCAGGTCAACCAGAAGAATCAATATTATTTAAGAATATCAATAAGTTACATATACGGATAATGCTACATGTTGGATACACTATATGCATTGAACTTTTCCCTATAATTTATTTGCTTTTTTTCTTTTATTTTTCTCTCACTCAATAGTACATAAATATGTAGAAATGATTAGAGGACACATATATATGTGATCAACAACTTCAATCTTTTGTACTATTTGTTGAGATAGTCTTGACTGCCATAGGGGCTAAATGCCTCTGATAGCCAGCTCTTCTTCCTCCAAGATGTCCACCCCATTTCCTCGCATATTTCATCACTGTGGTTGATACTATAAGTGGAAATGCAGTGCCTCTTGTAAAATCTGGTTGTTCTCTTCATAACTTCCATCTCTTTTCGTGTCCTCTCGAGCATTTCCATCACACCAGGAAGCTTGAATTTGTCGTCCACTAATTGTGCCAGCCATATCGAACGCAATTCAGACGAATGCAGATTCGCAACGCTCTCAACATAGCCCACAAATCCCATGTTTGGGATCAAAGGATGGATCGTACTCCTGATCACCGAGAAAAAGAGATTCCAACATAAACACACAATATTTAAGATTAATAAAGTGTTTAACAGGGTGGTTAGAACTGTTTTTACTGTAGCATGTAAGAGTTTTATGTTTTAGCGATTTTTTTATTGTTACGTATGTAAGAATTTTACATTGTTTATAACCAAGACATAATTCGGATCGACTTACCAAACAAGCTATAATATTTGAATGTCTTTTTTTTAATGTTATTTGAGTGTCCTTTTTTTTTTCTTTTTTACCTGTATAGTGGCATGAGTCCGTAAGGATATTCCAACAAGCTGCGGAAGGGCTCTGGCATGATGGCTTTAAGCTTTTTCTTACCATCATAACCGGTTGCGAGGACTACAACATCTGCTTCGATCTTGGTTTTGTCATCAAACTCGATCCCTTTCTCCCAGAACCACCATTTTGATGATCTCTTGAACACTATCTTTCCCTTGTCAGCCTCAGAGAAGAAGTTCTCTGGCATGATAGCCATTTGGCAAGACGCGTAGTCTTCGACAAAAGGGTGGTCTGGTTTTAGTCCATACTTCTCCAAAGGAAGCTTGTGCAACAGATAGGATTCTATAAACTTTGAAACTACTAGCCTCTGTGATTAAAACAAAGAACAAAAAAAAAAAAATCCTCGTATGATTATCATTTAATTTATTTAGAACCCGTTTAGTTAATGCCTTTAAAGATTCAAATTTTTTTGCCGGACTTATAGAAAAAGGTTTAAACTGTGATTCAAACCTACTTAGACAAACAGACGCTTAATACATTGGCAAAATAAGGAGTTCATTGGAAAAATGGTGTTGTTAGTTTACTTACCATCGGAGAGAAAAGGAAGCATAGAAGGGCTCTGAGGAGGCTTTGGTTTGGTCTTTCATGGAGGAACTGCGAAGACCTTGTGGAGTAGAAGAGGAAAAATGGCAAACCCCAAACCCAATAATGCGGAACTGTCCAGTGCGGAGTCCTTACTACCATGGTACATGGTTTCCCCTCTGGTCCTTTTGAGTACAAAATCCACACAAGACCAAAACCCAGAAACTATTACGCCCTTTAAAAAATGAGTTTAAAAAAAAAAAAATTGAGTTTGTAATATAGTAATTTAAATCTTATAAAAGAAAACATGGTATTGAAATGAGTGTGAAACGATATAAATTGTACATCCATTTATTATTGTTCATCACGGCCAACTTGAAGGAAAAAAAAAAACCAAAAAACAAAAAATACATGCCAATGTTCGTTAGGGCTTACATCCTATTTAAGTACTAGAGAAGAATTTATTTTCTATCCACAACCCAAATAATACGAAAAAAAGACAAAAAAGGAAGAAAGTATAAGTATTCTCTTTTGTGGTCATGTGCGTGTCAATTTTTTCTATCTAATTACGTCATATTAATTGACTCTTGACTCCAAAAATTAGATAGAAATATAGAAAAAGAGAATTTTAAGAGTTTTCCAAACCAACTGCATATCACATAAATTCGTCATTTTCTGAGAATCAATTGCAAATCAAGAATTATTATCCTATAATTATCAATTTTTCTTCAATTTCTTCATTATTTTGAGCTATGTGGCAAAATTAGAACTTGTATTTGCCTTTGTGAAGTCAAATACGTTGCATGCATGGTGTGGAATTCTTTGTTTCAATGTTTTGAAAACGTGTGCAGTCACGATGTTAGTCAAAATCCCATCTTAATTATATACATATATATATATGTGTGTGTGTGTGTGTCCATGCGCATATAATTCTGTGTGTGAACACAGACACAAATGCCGGTGGTAGTGGAAAATTTTCATTGAATTCATAGAGACGTGGCAAGCACTAGATTTTTCCCTGATTGCCACGCGAGGCTTTTTTTTTTTTTTTTTTTGCTATACGGGATGAGTTTGTGCTGAACAGACATGCACATGACTGCGTTAATGACGTTTGAGACCAAATAAACCATGCACATAATTCCAACCTAATATATATATATATATATAACGTGGAAAAGATATAAGCGCTACCCAGCAAAACTGTATATGACTTTCATGATTTTTACTTTTTTTTTCTGTTTTATTTATTCAGAAAAATCTGAAGGAAAGTCAAAACTCATGTATATCTAGACCACTTTTAGCTAAAGAAAATATTCCACAAAGTTTTTAATAATATTGTCATCTTTTTTAATAAGCAGAAACTTTATTAAAAGTAAAAGAAAAAAGTTCTCACAAACTAAATAAAAAAGCAAAATAAAGAAAATCCAAATAAAAAGGAAAAAACAACATTAAGCAACTAAAAAAATAAGATGACATTTTAATAATGAGAAACCCTAACCCAATTAAAAATCCAAAACAACTATACAGAATACAGTTTAAAAAAAAAAAAAAAACCCTACAAAATTTCCGAGAATATTAAGCTAGAGAACAATATACGTGTATGTGTGTCTTTGTTTTGTGAACAACATATATCTTCCTATTTGGTCGAGTCAAATGATGTAATTATAAGCAATGTAGAAAATATTAACTATGTTTCAGATTAAAATGTCTCAATTAATACTTAACATGCATTAAAACATTTATAAATATATATATATATATATGCATGACGGAGAGGTTAATTATTAATAGTTAATAGACATTAAATTAATTCCTGCTCATCAAAGAATAGTTTTACAACCAAATGTCCAATTTCTTTTCTTTTTTCTTTTATAAACGACGTGGAGCCTATGACTCACATTTTATAACAATAAAAAAAAACCATAAAGATTATAATCTAAATGGATATACACGCACCCAATTACTTAAGCTAGCCTTAACTAGCATGTAAATTATGTCCAAATTAGTATAACTCGAGTTATGTAATTAAAAGTTTTAGTGAAACTGCATATATATATATATATATAGATATATATATATATATATATATACGTACCTTGGTTTGCCTCAGCACACTCCAAAGCTAAATCGATAGCAGATTTCTTGTAGCCAATGACGGCGACCTTCTGATCCTTGAGCAGATCAGTAGAAGCATCCTTGTCAAGTTTGCAGTAATCAAGAGTGTGCAAAACCTTTCCTTCAAATATTTCTGGGCCCTTGTTGTGAGGAAACACTGGAATTATTGGTATGTCTCCGTATTTTCCAATGCAAACCACAACAAACTCGAAGGAATATAACTGTTCACAAAAATATATATTAATCAAGTAAAATATTAGACAATTAGATCATCACGACATGCTTAGTAATTGAGTCCTTGCCAAAATAACACAAATCTTCACGAATTGGAATTTGGAATATTAGGACATGTAAATATAAATTTAATTTTTAAATGTGTGAAAATAATATGTAATAATATGCATATGCATTCTCACACAGCTATATGTAAGTGCTTCATATATCATTTTAGTCTTTGCACAAAAAAGTAAAACATATATCTAAACAAATATTGATGGACAAATAAACTAATATACGTCAAGTGTATATATCAATTCTTCAATCTTAAATCTTGAAAAAAATACTAAAAGATGATTAGCCCGTTTGGTAGTGTTTTGAAATAGATGAAAATAATTTTGTTTTAAAAAATGAGAATTTTTAGCTAATTGTATTGAAAGTATTTTTGAAATTTTTATCTCAAAAAGTGTACAAAAATATTTCTAAAAATTTTCAAAACAATACTGCAAACAGAGAAATTGAGACATGTTAATAAATGGAATTGGTGCAACATCATTACTTTGTAAATGATAATAAGAAATCATACCATGATGATCTTGATCCCTGGCTAGATTATTATTATTATTATTATGTCCGTCTGTATATACCTGTATGATTATGAACTGTAATTCATGATAATGCGTATGCAAATGATAATAGTTCATAACAATATGGCTAGCAAAATTTTTAGATCATTAAAGCTTCCTTTTTCAATTATTTGCTTTAGGTTTTTGAAACCCTAATCTGTATATATAAAAGCTTATGTTATATAGTTGATCTGTGAAAAAATAACGACCTGAATGTTCTCGGAACCGTTTGTCTGGACAGCAACTTCCCAAACGGGCTGACCCGACAAGAGTTTGCCGTATTCACCGGGTGATCTTTCGTCGGCCAACCCGTAGCCGAGGAAGCGGAGAGCCACCACCTTCGAATTGAACCGCACGCACTTGAGCACGTCAAAGTGCTGGGCGTAAGACTGGAGATAATCCAATATCTCAAGGTGAGAAGGGAAGCTAGCGTTGTTCCTGTCGGGCCAAGGGAAATCGGAGAACTCGTAATCGCAACGAGGCGATTGGAGCTTGGTGGAGCGGTAGGAGCAATGGCTCCAAACCCCTCCAATGGTGTCACTGGCCTCAAAAACTACAGGGTTGTGGTGGGCGAGCTGTTTGGCTGCGGCGATACCGCTAACCCCAGCTCCGATTATGGCAATTTTCGAGATAACCGGAGCCATATCGGAGTCGATAATGACGATGTTGACGAGGAGGAGGATTTTTGGTTTTGAATTAGGAAGATATGATATGAAATTTCCAAGGTATGTTGTGCTTGTGGGTTTACAAAAGCATGGTATTTATAGACTCATGCATGAGTTTTGGTCAAGATGGAGCCACGTGAAATAGACTTTGATGAAGAGAATATGAGAATTTGGAATTTTTTTTTGGAAGAAAGGCTCAAGTGTTGACCATTTCTTGATTTTTTTTATATGATGAACAATGTTTATCAATAGCTATATATATATATATATAATACGTATATAGATATATATACATAAATGTGAAATTTGATAGTTATGAAGAATTTTCCTCCACTGAGGGGAATTTTCTCTCGGTTATGGCCAGTACTGGCATAGCTGAAATTTCGTTGTGCCTTCAAAACTCGATTAATTAATTGCAAAGCTGTTGTTTTATTGACAATTAAGGCAACTTCATTCAATGGATTATTGTTTTTTTTGGTACGGAGCGAGAATAACAATATAGTAATGCTATTTAATTCGGGAAATTAATGAGAAGTTACCAAGAAAAAAGAGAGAAAAAATCATTTCTAATTCTTCCCTGAATTTCACAAATACATGCATGCATCATATATGTGAACACACACACAAACATATAATGTTGTTTTAGTTTATCCGAGTATGGTTGCGTAAGTGCTATAAAAACAGACAGAGTTAAGAAGATTTACTGAGAGAATTGAGCTAAATCAAAATTCTGAACTAAACTGTGTATTAAATATTGAAAATATATATATATATTTTTTTCTTTCGTTGTATATTGCCTCCTTTTTTGCTTTTCTTTTAATCTACAAACATATTTTTTATTTCTTTCTCAAAATATACAAACTTAAGTAGTATTGTATGTTAAGTTTTTTTTCTTTGGGTTTTTTTAGAATTAAAATAATGGATACAAGTAAAATAAGCTAAAATAAAAAGGTATAATTAAAGGTAAAAAATAAGGGTGCAGAATATTTTAGGGGCCAAAATAAATTTATAATTTTTAGAAAATATAATGGAGTCACTTAGACCGAAGCTAGAGTTTTTTTTTTTTTTTTTTTTTTGCATCGTTATTAGCTGGAATCTACCCTCATGTTCGTCATTGGATAAGCAGTGAAACCGCGCATAAAATGTTGAAAATTAAACAATGTAAACAGAAAAGAAAAATATTCTGAACATTAAAAGAATGAGAAGTAAGGAATTGCTTTCTTTTTAAATTATGTATTCACATTAAATCAGCTTTGTTTCAAAGACTAGCAAGTCTTCAGCACATAAGTAAATAATCATACCATAAATAATCATATCACAATCATCTATAAATTTGGAATAATGCGCTTGTGGATGTTATCATGCCTAAAGTCATTTGACAAAATTACATAATCAAATTTCTGAACACGCCATTATTTTGGTGCTTATTTCAAACCATAAAGTGACTATTCATTAAGTTATAAATTTTATTTTCATTTCCAAGTAACACAACACCATATATCATTTCATGTATACTTTTTCGTCAAGATCGCCATTAACAAATACAATTTTATTAACATTACCTGATGCACATATAAATAGTTAGTAAGTCATCAATATATAATCACACCATAATCATTTGTAAATTTTGAATAAATGTACTTATCAACATTATAATTTTGCCCAAAGCCACTTGACAAAATTACATAATCAAATTTATTGTTGTTTTGGCTATAGAGTGACTTAACTAACTTACAACTTTCATTTTATTTCAGGGCAAAACAAAGCCTTATGATTTTTCCATGTATGCTTCTCCATCAAGGTCACCATCAATTAAGAAATCTCTCGAATCTCCTTAGTAATCTGCACCTTTTTCTGTGTAAAACCTCTGGCCACTAATCTAACACCCTGTGATAGTCACCACACATATACGCACAGGCGGTTTGATAGTGTACACTAGGAGCATATATTTGTTGCACACAATTAGCCTCGTTTGGTATTGTTTCGAGAGTTTTTGAAAATGTTTTTACAAGTCTTTTGAGACAAAAATTACAAACACTCTCAACACAATTCTTAAAAAATTCTCAATTTTTAAAACAAAATCATTTTCACTTATCTTGAAAATACTACTAAACAAACTATATATTTCTTTATTGTAAATATTTCCTCGTAAAGCATTTATATCTTCTTTTTAAAATTTTAAATCTAGGACTTTTGGCTTTTCAATTTCTTATAAATATTACAATGTCTCAACATAAAACACTATATACATGTCCCTCTTTGCATGTGGTCTTTATTGATATCGTAATTGTTGTCATGTTTATTACTCGTGAAATCTTCTAGCTAGTAATCGACAAGTTGATATTGAGGATGACAACAAGGAACCGAGTAATCCAAAGAACTTTCTTTGTTGTGGTGCACATTAATTGCCGTGATTTTATATATGCACTGTACTGAGATAAGGAGCCATTGGATTAAAAATATGAGTTATTTACCATTTTATACAATATATTTTAGGTCTATTTAAAAATTATATACTTTTGATTTTTAATTTCATGAAATTATACTATCAAATTGAATTTAATACATAAATTTATACATTTTTTAGATCAATCTTTAATTTTGATATAAAATTGCTCAAAATATGCTCAAATTTAAAAATTAGAGAACTTTAAAAACTTAAAAAAAACTTTATGTTAGGTTTTTGACTTCAAAACTGTATAGAACACCCTAAAAATGAGTGTTTTGTGTGTTTTTGTTATTGTTTTTTCTTATTTTGTTAAAGGTTTCAGTTTGTTCCTGTTTTAGTTAAAGATAATTTAGTTATTTTAAATGTCAAAATTAACTATTGGTTAAGGTAAAATATAAATTTGAGCATTAAATCAAATATAAAGGTATACATTTAATAAGATAAAAACATAAGGTATAGTTTTAAAGGTATAAAAGATATAAAAAGATAAATATCCCCAAAAATAATTTGGAATAGGAAAAAAACATTTCATTGAGGTAATTATTAGTGTTTACCAACGTCTTGATTTATCTTATTTAGGCTTTGTTAATGGTACTCTAAAAATATATAGATAAAAATTTGGCTACATTTTTAGGAGGGGAATCATAAACCTCCGCTACGGTAATCTTTTCCCTTATATAGATTTAACATTTATGTTTTAATGTATAATTATTCCTATCACTCCTTACATGCACTTTATTATTGAATTATCGGCTTAGTAACACTTGATCCCGAAACTATATTTAGTAATGACACTTTGGTCTCTACATTTTTTTTATTAATTTTGATATATTATGAGCTTTTATTCTTCAACAATTTTGGTCAACGTTCATAAAGTTGAGGATAAATTTCTATACTTTAATGAGGTAATCAGATTTTCATCGTGTAGTAACAAATTTATAAAATAGTTATATTTATATGGAAAATATTCTTTTCACTATACTATTAAAACCTTTAAAACCAATCTGCAAGTACTATAACTATTTATATAAAATTTTCAGGCATAATGAGATAATTAGGGTGTGATTATAATTTATGTTAAATTTCAAAAATCATTCATCACTATTTTAATGTTGGGAAACTGCCAAAAAAAATCAAAAAGTAAAATATGTCAAAAGTAATTGTGTAAGTACTAAATCGCCACAGTTTGTAATGCTCACTGTACATGAATTAATAGTGCTAATGACCCCGCTATAGCGTGGAGAATTTTGCAGGTAAAAACTATCATCATATTAGTGGTCACAAATTTAACCTAATTGCAATGCTCTATTGGCAAAGTCTTAAATCTAAATTGCTGGACCTCAGAGATAAATAAAAATATTAAATTATTCCACTCGTTAATTAATAAAGTTGGTACGACGAACTCGATCGTAAGTCGAGACTTTAAAGAGACTGCATTAATTGGGGAAATGATTCATATCCACATATTAAACAGACGATCATGTCTCACTTTTTCATCAATTAATGTCTATGAAATAACTAGCCTATCATTGCTACCAGTATAAGTCTCACTTCAATACATATGTAATCCGACAAAATATTATTGTTTTTCTCCTATTAATAAAGTGTTAATAAGTGTTCGGATAGCGGTTAAAAATATTAATTTAAAAACTATAACATGTAAAACTTTATACTATAGTTAATTTTTTGCTTTTAATTGTGGTATTAAGAGCTTTATATTGTTTGTTAGTTGAAATTAACGATTTCAACCTAGATGTCAAACAATCTATAATTGTTAAAATAATAAGTGTTGCTTCACCAAACTAATTTAATTTGTAAAAAAAGAAAAAGAAAATAAAACATTAATTGGAAGCTAAAGTACTATATGTTTTCAAACTTCAAAGTAGGACTAAGCGGTAGTCTTCATGGCTGCATAAGAAAGCAAAATTTGTAGGAGATGGACGGCGGTTTCTCTAGAGTTTGAACAAACAACTTGATATGATTAGTTGATTTTAGTCAGATTACTGTTATTATGCGTCTGTGTAGCCAGCAGACATTAGGCACAAAGTTCTATTTTTTTTGTTAAAAATATACATGCTGTTCAAGATTTTTTTTTTTTTTTTGGCACTATAGAGACACCATTTAGATAACATTGCTTTGAGAAGATATTAGCTTCTTTTTCTTCATTTTTATCTTTATTTATTTTTGCATTTTCGCTCCCTAAAAATGACAATGAAATTTCAAAAATTGACAGAGATAATCACGTACTCATGAGTACAACATGAAAACAATTAATATTCTAATTTTCAAGGGTTTCAAGAACATTAATGAAAAAAAATTATACATATTCTCTAAAATTTTAAGTATAAAGGCACAATTAAAAGGGTGTTTGAAAGTCACAATTTAGACCGCGATTTATAGTTAATTCAAACCAATATTGTTAGTGTTTTTTCTCATAAAGAATTGTTATAATTTTTTTAATTTAAACTGAAATCCTAAATACCCTATAAGAGTTGCACCACGATGCAGTGGGTGACAAAAAAAAAAAAGAAGAAGTGATAATTAGTAATCAATTGTACTATGTATAAGATGTTATCAGCTCAATTTAAGACTCTGGTTTGCATGAAGAAATTTAGGCTATTTAAATTTATGGCCTAAACTTAGTTTTAGTCCCCAAGTTGTAAGCCAAATCTCATTTTGACTCGATCAGTTTATTTAAAAGAAAAATTACATGTGATGTCACACTTTTAAAACATGTATTTATTCACTGAAAAAGTTACGCTACATTACCATTCGCAGTACATGCATGTTTAAGTTATCGCACACTTAAAAAACATATGTAGTATTTATAAAAAAAAGTAAGTTTCAAAAGATATCTTTATAAAAACTCTCTTATATAAAATGTCATAATACAAGCCCTTGATCTATCAAATTGCTCCAAAATAGTCCTTTTGCCTATCCGCTTGTGAAAATCTCCATGGAAAAAGCACAGCAACCTTCTTTATAGTTGTGCTCTAACATAAACGGTACAATTATAAAATTAACTAGTATACACGGCCTTCACGCATTTTATTTTTGTCGAAATTTTAATTGATGCCACATAGACAGAAAGATTACTTTGGGATAATTTGATAGATATAGATTCATTATAATCACAGATGAAAAGTCATTGACCAAAATATAATTTGACCTACAGTTCGAGACTAAAAATGAGATTATGAACCTCAAATTTTTAATACACAGAAGTGGGAAGTATAGTCCTAGGCACATGCATAATGGAACAAAACTTTCAAATGGATAGAAATTAAGGAAACATCCAATAAGAAAAGGCGAAGTTTGAAAGAAATTAAGGACGCACTAGTTTATTTTATATTATGTAATTGTAATTATTATTTAATGCTAGTCATGCAACGAGCCACTTGGTGTGACTAACTTTCAAACATTTAGAACATAGAATCTTGAAATTAAAGAGTACACGTCTCTTCAAAATCAAAGTCTTTTTTACCAAAACTAGGTACTAGGCTTTAAATTCAAGGGTTTCATGCGGTTTCCGGTATTGAGTCGAAATAACTCGTGCATTTAAATTAAGTTAATTAGGTTGTCATGCACTCTTGTTCTTTTAATTATTTTTTATGTCATATTTAAAACTGAAAACTTTTGAATAAAATACTAAAGCATGTGAGAACTTTATACCGTAGCTCATTTTTTTAATCACTATAGCATATAAGAACTTTATGTTGTATTAACTAAAAGTTTTAGTTAATACTGATTTTGCCACACACCCTTGTCAAACATATATATATATATATATATATATATATATATATATATATACTTTTCCTGTAACGCCTTATGCATTTATAATAGATTGATAATCTCTGTGCAGAAGATGAGTAGTGATCTACCCCTCTTTACCGCGGCAAACTTCTTGAAAATATCAAATTAATTCAAAGATTAATTCAAAGAGACTGCAAATATCAAATTAATTTAGTGACTGAACAAGTCAGTGTTCCATACCGGTTGTTGGTGGTTTCTAGATTCAAACCCAATAATTGAATATTAATTGGTAATCCAATTTTTATTTGATCTTGCTAACTACTTAAGCCTATAGCCCTTACAATATTAACTATAATAGCAACAGAAGCTTAGGTGCGAATATGTGGAAGATTCCAAGAGTTTTACATCACAAGCACTCAGACACACATATATATGTTGGGGAATTAGACGACTCCTAATTTCAAGGATCGCAAGAACGAACAATTGCAGAAAATAAATAGGAGAAAAGAAGAAACAGAGACACCAAATTTTTATACAGGTTCGTCCAAAATTGAGACTACGTCCTGTTTCTGCTGCTTGCAGATTCCACTATGATGAAGGAGATTACAGATTACAAGAGCAGTTTCTCACACACTCACAAATTGTGCTTACCAAAACTCTCTTCTATCTAACACCCAATGGGAATTTTTCTCTCTCAAGGATGAAGCTCTCAAGAATTTTGCCTCTCACAAAATTATGCCTCTCACAATTTTCACACACTTTTCACACACACAACCTAGCCACCTTGTGTCTATTTATAACCAAAGGAGGAGAAAAATCGCAACTAATGGGAAACCCTAGTGGTTTCCCGTTTTTGGGACCTTTGAATTCGACTTTGATTCAAAAAACATCGCGCAACACAGTGCTTCAGCGCCGCGGGCTCGAAACGAGCGCTTTTCGAGCGCCGCGGCGCTCCCCTGCGGCGCCTAGGTGCAATTCACCTGGCGCCTAGGCGCCATCCTCTTTGAGCCTAGGCGTAAAGCCCTTGGCGCCTAGGCGCTTGCCACATAGCGCCTAGGCGCAATCCACCTGGCGCCTAGGCGCTCTTCACCTAGCGCCTAGGCGCCCTCGCCCCAGCGCCGCGGCGCTCTTCTGCCAGAGCCGCGGCGCTTGCTCCCTGCCTTCAAGGACGCGATTTTCTCCCTTTTCCTTCCTTTTACTGGGTTGTCTACTTGCCACATAGCGCCTAGGCGCAATCCACCTGGCGCCTAGGCGCTCTTCACCTGGCGCCTAGGCGCCCTCGCCCCAGCGCCGCGGCGCTCTTCTGCCAGAGCCGCGGCGCTTGCTCCCTGCCTTCAAGGACGCGATTTTCTCCCTTTTCCTTCCTTTTACTGGGTTGTCTACTTGATTTGGCTCCACATCTACAACAATCCCCCACTTGGAGACTAATCAATTCACCATGTCTCCCACTGCAGCGGCAACGACTTCTCACGCCTATTGGAGAAGTCCAACTGAAGTTGCGCACAACTTCAGTTTCTCAATCGGATCCATCTTGAAGAGCATATCTGGATCCTTTTACCACCCACCTTGCCTTATACCGTTTGCTGCCAGCACTTTTATTTTTTACCCGGTATACACTTTTGTTGTGCAAGGACTTTTTACCCTGTGGTAACTTTGCCAGTTGCCATGTCCGATCCAACTCATCCCTCATGGCTAACTCCCACTTGACCGAATGTCCAGCCTCCATGGCTTCATCATAGCTCTCTGGCCTACCTCTGTCGGTCAACAAGATATAATGCAGAGTTGGGAAGTATCTCTGCGGTGGTCTGATTGTCCTGCTAGACCTCCTGACTGGTGTGGCAGGAGTCCTCTGGTTTCCTTCTGGAGCTATGTTTTCCTGGTCTTCAACCTCTGGATTTTGCACCTCCACTTCAGGCAGATCCTTCAATGGAATCACCTCAGGCTTCTTATCTTCAGAACCTGAACCCCTGGAGTCCGTGCTGTCTCTGTCCTTGTACAAAACACCTTCGTTGAACATCACATCCTTGCTCCTAATAATCTTCCAGCTTTGGTCATCCCAGAGACGATAACCAAACTCAAGTTTGCCATAGCCAACCAGAAAACACTTCTTTGACTTGGCATCCAGTTTACTTCTAGCAGCAAAATCAATGTGTGCATAGGAAACACAACCAAACACTCTCAAGTAAGAAAGATCATCTGTTTATGGCTCCAGACTTCTTCCGGTAGCTTGAACTTCAGCGGTGTGGATGGACTTCTGTTGATCAGATGAGCGGCTGTGTTAATTGCCTCAGCCCAAAACATCTTTGGCAGCCCTGCATGCAACCTCATGCTTCTGGCACGCTAGTTTAAAGTCATGTTCATCCTCTCAGCTAGGGGTGGCAAAACGGGTTCGCGGGTCGGGTTCGTGTCGGGTTGGAGTTAATTTTTACAAAATTAGGTCAACACTAACCCGACCCGTGACCCGAACGGGTTGAGAATTCTCAACCCTAACCCGACCCGTTTTGACACGGGTTGACACTAACCCGACCCGTGTCAACCCGTTTCTTATGCACAGTGTCAAAAAATAATAACCCGTGACCCGATTTTGACCCGTAACCCGATTATGACCTACAACCCGCCTCTAACCCGCCCACATTAATATATAAAATATTAAAAAAAATAAAATTAGAAGAGTTTCATATCACTTCAACAAGAAGATGAGTGATAAGAGAGGTAAGGTTTGATATTTTAAGAGCTTATATTATATATGAAATAATATTAATTTTTTAAAAGCTAATTAATTAAATACGGGTCAGAAACGGGTCATTTTCGTGTCAGACGGGTTGACCCGAACACGACCCGTTTTTTGACGGGTCAGTTTCGGGTCGACACTAAAATGACCCGTGGTCAAATTTTCCGACACTAACCCGCAAAAAATCGTGTCGGATTCGTGTCGTGTCGTCGTGTCGCAACCCGTATTGCCGGCCCTACTCTCAGCTACCCCGTTCTGTTGTGGTTTCCCTGGAATGGTCTTCCTCATCTTTATCCCATTCTCAGCACAGTACCGCCTGAAATCTTCACCTAGGTACTCTCTCCCATTGTCAGACTGCAAGCACTTCACCTTCAAATCTGTCTCATTCTCCACCATGGCTTTCCATCTCTTGAAAGCATCGAACACATCAGATTTATTTTTCAAAAAGTAAACCCATACCTTTCTGCTTGAGTCATCAATGAACGTCACATAGTAGTTTGCGCCACCAAGGGAAGTCACCGGCGCAGGCCCCCACACATCTGTGTGAACTAGCTCCAATCTCCTGGACTTAGGCTCTCTACCCATCTTTGAGAAACTGACTCTCTTCTGTTTACCAAAGATGCAGGCTTCACACAAACTATGATCAACAGTTTTCAAACCTGGCAGTTTTCCTTTGCAGTGAAGCACCTTCATACCCTTCTCACTCATGTGACCGAGCCTATAATGCCATAGCTTAGTATTGGCAGCAGAATCAGCAACTGCTAGGGTATCTCTGCAACTAGAGTTCATGTAGAGAGTTCCAGCCTTGCGTCCCCGAGCAATAACCATCGCTCCTTTTGTGACTTTCCAACCTCCACAATTGAAGGTCACTTTATGTCCATCATCATCCAGTTGCCCCACCGAAATCAAGTTGCGCATTAATTTAGGAACATGTCTCACCTTATGAATCTTCCATACCGACCCATTAGGCATTTTTAAACTGACATCTCCAATGCCAACTATATCCAAAGGTTCTCCATCAGCGAGATAAACCTTACCATGATTTCCAGCAACGTAGTTCTCCAGGACATGACGGTGTGCAGTGGTGTGGAATGATGCTCCTGAGTCTATCACCCACGAATCAAAAGAACTGTCAACAGACAAGATTAAGGCATCCTGTTGCTCTTCAGTGGCGGCGTTAGCTGCGTCATTGGTCTTGTCTTCATTTTTCCTTGGAGCCCTGCAGTTCTTTTTCAAGTGGCCCGTCTTACCACAATTCCAACACTCCATAGTCCTACCGTTCCTTGACTTGCTTCTCCCATTCCTCGACTTACCTCTCCTGTCATTATCCCTGTTGGATTGCCTGTCAAGTTTCCTGCCCCTATTATCAACATTAAGGGCCGAGTTCGACGAAGAGGCTTCTCCTGAGTCCTTCCTGCGAACTTCTTCCGCCAGAATAGAATTTCTGACATCAACAAACTTTAATTTGGCATTCCCAAGCGAATTTGTAATGGCCACCCTCATGGGTTCCCAACTGTTTGGTAACGAGGCCAAGAGGATTAGGGCATTGATCTCATCATCGAATTTAATCTCTACCGAGACCAATTGGTTCATGACGGTGTTGAAACTGTTCAGGTGCTCTACCACCGAGGCACCTTCAGGCATCTTTAAATTAAAAAGCTTCTTCATGAGATGTACCTTGTTATTGGCTGAGGGCTTCTCATACATCTCTGACAGAGCCTTCATCATCCTTGTTGTAGTAGTCTCCTTCGCAACGTTGTGGGCAACGTTCTTTGACAAAGTCAAACGGATCACACCGAGTACTTGTCTATCAAGGAGACTCCACTCCTCATCCTTCATGCCTTCGGGCTTACTACCCAAGGGCAAGTGCAGTTTCCTGCTGTACAGGTAGTCTTCTACTTGCATCCTCCAATAGGAAAAATCTGAACCATCGAATTTGGTGATACCGGCTGCCATACCTTCTTCTCCAGTCATCGTTCTTAATCAAAACCTCCGCTCTGATACCAGTTGTTGGGGAATTAGACGACTCCTAATTCCAAGGATCGCAAGAACGAACAATTACAGAAAATAAATAGGAGAAAAGAAGAAAAAGAGACACCAAATTTTTATACAAGTTCGTCCAAAATTGAGACTACGTCTTGTTTCTGCCGCTTGCAGATTCCACTATGATGAAGGAGATTACAGATTACAAGAGCAATTTCTCACACACTCACAAATTGTGCTTACCAAAACTCTCTTCTATCTAACACCCAATGGGAATTTTTCTCTCTCAAGGATGAAGCTCTCAAGAATTTTGCCTCTCACAAAATTATGCCTCTCACAATTTTCACACACTTTTCACACACACAACCTAGCCACCTTGTGTCTATTTATAACCAAAGGAGGAGAAAAATCACAACTAATGGGAAATCCTAGTGGTTTCCCGTTTTTTGGACCTTTGAATTCGACTTTGATTCAAAAAACATCGCGCAGCACAGTGCTTCAGCGGCGCCTAGGCGTAAAGCCCTTGGCGCCTAGGCGCTTGCCACATAGCGCCTAAGCGCAATCCACCTGGCGCCTAGGCGCCCTCGCCCCAGCGCCGCGGTGCTCTTCTGCCAGAGCCGCGGCGCTTGCTCCCTGCCTTCGAGGACGCGATTTTCTCCCTTTTTCTTCCTTTTACTGGGTTGTCTACTTGATTTGGCTCCACATCTACAACAATACATACACACACACACACATTATAATGGCCAATTATCGAAACACGACCTCTTCATGAAGCAATTACTAAGAAGCTTAACTTAATGGTTCATACGAGTATAAGGATGTTTTAGACATATTTTTTTAAGAAAAAACCACCGATCAAAGTACAATAAAATCTTTTTTTATATATGGACGGTTTGATATTTTTGATGAAACTAAATTAAATCAAATTACTTATAAGCAGTTTGAGCGGTTTAGTAATTTGGTGGTTTGAGTTTAAAACTTAAAAAGTTTTCAATACTTCACATAGAATATAAAGTTGTCCATCCAAAAAAATAAACATTCATAATTTATGTTTATTTATTGAGTGTAGTAGGGTGCATTTATTTTAGGAGCCTTCTATTATGCTTAACAGAAATTAACATAAAAAAAAAATATTTTACAAATAAAAGTTTTATAGGAGTAATTATTGGGCAATTTGATCGGTTTAAGGAGTTAAACTATTCAAGCAGTTCGATTTAGATTGAAAAGTTTGATGGATTATTTGAACACCCCTACATACCTGGTCGATGCAAAAATACCAAGTGAAATATATATTAATTTACAAAAAACGAATGAAAGGATAGGCCACAAAAAAAAAATCAAGAGGTCAATTACATTGGTGTATATTCAATATACCAATGATGTTTGACGATTCGGCTTAAACTTTCAATTTTGACAAATAATAAAATTATAAATTTGAAATTTATTGGAATTATATCAAATAGCTCGCAAGTGTCACTCATGTATAAAAAAGCGGTAACTTACACAAATACACCTCAAATTTTTTGTGGGTGGCTACCTAAATTTTTTAAATTGATGTTTTGGATCCTAATTGTCTTTCTTTAATTGATTTATGTTATCATTAGACTGCATTGTCAAAAACGGTTAAATTTAAAATCCTAAATGCTAAATTAAAAGTTTAGAGTTCAACTTACAAATAACGTAAAATTTAAAATGTATGAGTTAAATTTTCCTTAAAAAAATAATATTAAAAATGCATAAACAACACATACTATTAAAAGGTGGGTCGTATATTATGTAGCCTACAAGTAAGACCTACTTTTTTCATAGTAAGTCCTTAGCATCATGGTTAAAAAAATTTGGTATTATCTTCCGGTACAAAATGATGTGACAGTTTGGGGGGAGGGGGGGTTGGGGGTGGATAAGGATCCCAACATTTAGCATAGATTGACTTGGACATGGAGTTAATATGGAAAAACACGTACTATTAAAAGGTGAGTCTTATATTATGTAGCCTACAAGCAAGTAAGACCTACTTTTTTCATGATACGTCCTTGGCACAATAGTTTAAAAAATTTGGTACTATTTTCCGGTACAAAATGATGTGACAATAGGGGGGCGTTGGGTAAGGATCCCAGCATTTGGACATGGAGCTAACCTGGGGAAAACAACATGCATTGCTAGATTTTGTTTTTGGTGCGAGTCCGACGTTGATTGGGATTTAGTGGTGGTGCTACGAATCTTGTGATGCCCTGCAGCCTTTACCCGGTGGCTGCAGCCCCACTGAATATCTGTATGTACATTATATTTTGGTATGCATCGTGGAGACGAACCTGTCGCTTGGAAAATCTTGTAATATGACTTTTTCCAATACAATTCATCTATACCCTTTTAATTTTTTTTGGTTTTTTGCTAATCTTTTTTTTTTTTTTTTTACTATTATTTTTGTAAACTCGTCTTCCATGTCTCATGCGTCATTTTCTGTCTTAGATTTCTATATACAACAATTTCCTTTTTGTTACATCCTAGAATAATTTTTGTCGTTATTGACTTGAGGTTATTTATACAACAAGTAATTAGAATTGCCGTACTTTCATCCTAAATTTTTGTAACATAAACTATTGAGGTTTAAAATTGTTTTTTTGCTTTAAAAATGTCCACTAATAGCCCTTAAATTTTAGATTCTCTTTCACTTTGCTTTCTAAACTTTGAAAATCACTATTTTATCCTCTAAACTTTTAAAAGTCTTCATTTTGTCCCTGAGTTTAAAAATCACCATTTTACCCCTGAATTTGCAAAGCTTCTTTCTTTGTCTCCAAAATTTTCAATTTTCCATTCAAATAGATGGATTGAAGCCTAAATGATCCACACATGAGTCATCTATAATGACAAAAATGAAATTTTATCTCTCACAAGTTTTGTTTCATATTTACACTCTCACTTCATGCTTTTGTTTTTTATTTGAACTCTCATTTAGGAAAGATTTGCATGCATATTTTTTTCTCATTTTTAATGTGTAACTCATTTAACAAGTCAATATGTCGTCAATATTTGAATTTGAATACTAAAGAAGATGAGTTACATATTAAAGATGAGAAGATATTGGTGAATAATATTGAGAAAAAATATACATATATACCCTTCTTAAATAGAGTGGATTAAAAAATGTTAAATGAGAGTGTAAACATGAAACAAAATTTGAGCGTAATAAAATTTTATTTTTGTCCTTACAAGTAACTCATGTACGAATCATGTGGCTTAATTTTATATATTTGAATAGAAAATCAGAAAATAAGAGACAAAATGAAAATATTTGAAAGTTTAAGAGCAAAATGGAGTTTTTAAAATTCAGGGGGCAATGTGAGAATTTTTGAAAGTTCAAGATATAAAATTGTGATTTTTAAAGTTCAAAGAGTAAAGTGAGGCAAACCTAAAAATTAAGGGCCATTAGTGTTAATAACTGTAATTTTTTTGAATAAAAGGATTGCTTTGAAACATTAATGTAACATAATTTATACATATAGACTTGTTTTCAATAGTTACATTCTCAGTAATTATATTTCCTATGAGGATATATTGTAACAACAATTGAGGATGCAACATGTGATAAGAATTTAACCTCATTAATTAATTGTCAAAAAAAATTCAACCATTAACTTTATTACAACTATTAAATTTATATAAAAATGACTCGTAACAATAATACTTATTGAAAACATAACTCTTGAAAACATACTTATACATACAGTAAAAATAGAATGGTCAAAGAGTGACACACTTAATATATATATATAAATATATATATATATATATATATATATATTTCATCGTGCACATGGTCATTTAAGTAACAAGTTACTAGACCAGCCATTTGTTGAATTCAACTTTGTAATCGTAACAATGTCACTCATCATTGTCTGTGGCCGTAGATGGGTTTAGTTAATATGCAAAATAGAGAATTTAGCAAAACATGCATGCTTGCACGCCATGTGAGCCGGCTTGACCATGGTCTCCCTCTCTCTGACGCAAACAGGAGCAGCATTATAGCATGAGCTTTTTGAATAATTGAAATCTAATGAATTGCGTGAAATCTTGAAATTCCAATAATGCAGAACATCTATAAATAATATATATATATATACACACACATATATATAGCTTTGAGAGGCTCTGGAAGGTCAAAACCGCAATAAAGTTTGAATTAAAAGATGAGAAAACAAACACACATGACTAGATAGGTCTAAGTATGTGATAAAGAGCAAAAGTCCCCATTTCAATTCGAAGCAGCGCATCAATTGGGATGAATTCAATTGGGTTGGGTGCCTGCCACATTTCTTAACAGTGTACACTGCTAGTACCAGACACAGCCAAGTTTATACGTCTAATTAACTCTAGAGGGCAATACTTATATGGCCCATTATATCCTTCGAAGATGTTATATTGAGTTTATATATATATATATTCTTAATTTTTCCCAAGATATTATGACTTTTAATTTTGCTTGACATTCTTGATATTATGGAATTTATATGGAGTATGGGCGCTTTCAAGTTTGAGAAAATTACATTTTATGCTACATTTTTAAAAGTTATGTTTATTTATACTACACTTGAAAAAATTTATGGCACTCTATTATTCATGTTACATGTTAAGTTATATAAACATGTGTGACATTTATAAAAAAAATGTTAATTAGACATGTGACTCTTTTTTATTTGTAGAGTTAAAATATGTCTCCAGTTTATGAATTCTTTATATGTCGCAATGCATATGTATAAAAACATTAGTTATCTAAATAATGATATTGTTAGTTTTAATTTAATTTTTAGAATGATTAGAATATACGTATCTAAGATTTCAAACGGATTATGATATCATTATATTAAAAATAATCCTTGAAATTTGGTTGTTTGTTATTTAAATTCAAATTAGTATCCACAATAATGATTTTAAAATTCCCCCAACTAAAAGATAGTATTTTTTTATGGAATCATGTTTTTATTGACAAATTAGAATTAGGATGTTGTAATTAAATTAATGATATAGTATTTATTAAGTCTTTTTCAATGTCTTACAGGTTATGTTGATGCTTACCGTGATCCGGCGTCGGACAAACACCATATGCGGCTACGCACGGTCTGACCTCTCCTTGGATTCGCCTCTGCCCCGGCGGACACACCTGCAAGAGGAGGGATGCTTCGGAGAAAATAGAAGAGTGGGTCAACAGACAAGGGCTCTCCGATGCTCAAAGCAGGGTTTGCTCGGTAGAGGTCGGCAGCTAGTTAGGTGTGAAGAAGAAGTCTCTCTCTAGAATGCCATAAATGCATCCTATTTATAGGCCACCACTTGGATCGGGTGTAAGGCGGGTTTTACCCATTACCCGGGTGTCACATCAAGACGTGTCAAGCAGTAGGTGACAAGTGTCGCGCCCCTCGTCCAACGGATTGGACTCTATCGGACGGCGAGTTTTCTGCCTTATGTTGGCCTATAATGGTGAGTAGCAGCCTGCTTGCGAGTAAGGTTGGTCCGACCTGAGCTACTGTATATTTCGAGGTGGCAGCCTTCTTGGGGTGCAGCCTTGGATGCTTGAGAGGCACCTCAGAAAGGAGTATGATGCATCGGGGGTCGATAGCAAGCTTACTAGAGTTCTGCCGAGCTTATTAGCCGACCACCGAAGTTTATTTCCTCGACGGTGGCGCCGAGCTCACCCTCAACATTAGCCCCTCAGTTCACCTGATCAGTGTCCGGCCGGGTGGACTATGCCGAGTAGGTGTGGTCGGCTTTAAGGAAGAAGGCCAAACGACACTTTAAAGGGGGGTGAGGTGAAAAGACGCGCGGATCAGACGGAGGACGCCTATCGCGTTGTGGCTGTCTGCGCCGCCTGACAGGCGTAATGATCGCGCCTTCTGGTTTTCGCGCCCAAATTCCCGTCTGAAATGGCTATAAATAGGGTCATCCTCTTTGTCATTTTCACTTGATTCTTAGAATTTTTGCACCCGAAGAGTTTTAGCTGTCGACCTTCAGTTGTATACCCGAGAATCATATTTCCCCAAGCTTCTAAAACCCAAGCAGGTAATTTCCCTTTAGTGACAAAAATGAGTGACCTCAGCGATTCCCAAAATGTAGAGGTTTCCTGGTCGGAAATTAGTGTAGACAGTAGTAGTTCATCCAGCACCCAAACCGACACCGAGGAAGTGTCTCTAGGACAGGACGGGGCCGACCGGCTTGAGCAAATTTTGAGGGTCGACTCCCAAACGGTACCCGAGCAGGAGTTTCTAAACATGCTGGATGGGCAAAGGCCGATTAGGCCGTCTATGGAACAGGACCCTTATATCTGGTCGGCTACCGCGGGCTCGTCCTGAGTTTTTTCAAGGGAGAGGGCCGAGCTACCAACGCGCAAGGATGCCCCGAGCACGTCTGGCTGGAATGCTGAAGCTCGAGTCCAAGTTGCGGGGGTGATAACGGTTGACGTTTTCGACAAGGAACAGGCAGCAGAGGAGGTGGACGCGGAGCAGCAAGAGATGGAGCAGGAGGTCCAGGTCACCCGCGTCTGAGGAGTGACGGCGTATCGGGTAAGCCGGCCCTGGCAAATCTCAGCAGCGGGCTACACAAGCGCCATAACGGAGTCACGGCTGGAGAATCTACGAGCCGACTACGGCATCCCAGATGATGTGATTCTCACCGTTCCTGACTAGGGAGATTCACCTTTAAACACCCCGGAGGGATGCATCACGCTTTATGCAGAGTTTTTCAGGGCTGGGCTGTGCCTCCCGTTCCACCCCTTTCTCCGCTAGGCACTTAATGATTCCACCTCCTTCAGCATTCCACCCCCTGAGTTTTTTCAAAGGAGAGGGCCGAGCTACCAACGCACGAGGATGCCCCGAGCACATCTGGCCGGAATGCTGAAGACCGAGTCCAAGTTGCGGGTGTGATAACGGTTGACGTTTCCGACGAGGAACAGGCAGCCGAGGAGGTGGAGGCAGAGCAGCCAGAGATGGAGCAGGAGGTCCAGGTCACCCGCGTATGAGGAGTGACAGCGTATCGGGTAACCCGGCCCGGGCAAACCTCAACGGCAGGCTACACAAGCGCCATCACTGAGTCACGGCTGAAGAATCTACGAGCCGAGTACGGCATCCCGGACGATGTGATTCTCACCGTTCCCGGCGAGGGAGATTCACCTTTAGATGCACCTAAGGGATGCATCACGCTTCATGCCAAGTTTTCCAGGGCTGGGCTGCGCCTCCCGTTCCACCCCCTTCTCCGTTGGGCACTTAATGATTTCAATGTGTGCCCAGCCCAGCTGAACCCGAATAGCTACAGGTCGCTGATTGGGATGTACATTTTATGGAGGTACCATCGGGACACCGAGATGTCGCTGGAAGCTTTCAAGCAAGTGTACAAGATGAAGAAGCTTCCTCGGCAGTCCGGTTGGTACTACATCATCGGCTTCCGTAAAGATTTCATCCTGGGCAACCCCGACTCAGATAAATTATGGAAGTATGACTGGTTCTACGTCAGGAGAAATTACCATGCCCGAGCCGGTGAGACCGTCCCTGTAAACCAATACGTGCCGAGGTCGTTCGAGCAGGGGCATGTGTAAACCAAGCGTCCCTGGGCACCGAGCCATATGATCAGGGCAGTCGATGAACTGTTTGAAAAGCTGGAGTCGACCAGGCAACAGTCCTTCCTTTTAAGGAAGGACATTTTATCCAGTTATGGCTGGTTTGGGGAACCCAGCAGAATAAATCCCCAAATAGTCTGCCCTGCCCAGAGTTTCGGGGAGGTTACCATTGCTCGACCTAGCGCCGTTGACGTCTTGGGACCAAGCACTTCCTGATCTGGGTGGCCGATAAGGGAGCCTTCATCGTCTAGTTCCGAGGACTCATCGAGTGGCTCCTTCGATGTGGGGCCACTTGTAGCTGTCGAGGACCTCGAGGACGTGATTCGGCTCCTATACCCGTCTCGCCAGCTCCGGATCGGAGGTCAGACCTGAGTTTTATTTTTGCTTTTCCCCTCTTCTTTTTTGCCAACCTCGATTTAACTGAGGTTTCATTGTGCAAAGATGTCATCGACGCCAAGCTCCCTTGCTAGTAGACGGGCTCTAATAGAGAGCCTAAAGAAGCAGAAGGGCAAGGCTGTCGAGACTGGGAGGAAGCGTAAGCGAACGCCCAAGACCGAGCTTCCCCCTCACCCTTAGCAGGTCTCCACATCAGTCCAAGTACCACTAGCTCTGCCACAGCCGACCAGGGACGCGTAGGAGGTAACGCCAGCCGATGAGGCAGCTAGAGGTTCGTCCGAGGATCCGCAGAGAATGCGCCCGAACTACCGCGGCATCGTCATCGAACGTCTTGGGGACGCAATGCCTCAGGATGACTTCTTTATGAACATCCACGGGGAGGACTTCTAGAGTCTTTGTAATACAGCTTTTTGAGCCACTGCCTCCGTAAGTGTTAGTTTGAACCGATCATTTAAGTTTCCCATTTATTACACTGCCAAGCACTGACATCTTAATCCTTGCAAGTGAATGTTGTTTTGCACATGGTGCACTCCTTTAGGATGAAATACATCCATAAGGAGAATGAGATGCACAAAAAAACCCTCCTCAAGAAGGTGGATGTCGATAAGAAGCTCGATGCCAAGAACATTAAGCTAGACCAAGCCAAGGAGTCTCTCTCTCGGGCCTAGGAGGAAGCTCGGAAGGCTAAGGTCGAGGCCGAGGAGACTTTGAGGCAGGCTAGGGAGGCGAAGAATGAGGCTGCACGGCTTGAGGGGCAGCTGACATCCCTCCAAGCCGAGCACCAGCACCTCGTGGACGAGCTTCCAGGACGTCTATCCCATGCGGTGGACGAGTTCAAGGCATCCCCAGAATACGTCGACCTCTACTATTACGGTATGATCGACCTTCACGAACATCTGATCGGGCAGCACCCTGAGGCAGCGGGCTTCGACTGGTCGATCATTATCGAGCCTGACCAAGATGTTATCGAGCAACAGTAGGGCGAGGAGGAGGAGATCGTCGTGGTAGATGACAATGACGATGGGGATGGGCAGAGCACAGCCGGTGGCAGAGGTGAGGAGGGCACAACTGGGGGCGAGACCCAAGCTTAGACTGATTGTCTTTTGTTGTTTTTTTTTTTTTTGTGCTGTCCGGGCTCAGGAGGTGTCCGGTTTATTGTACCTCCCCAATAAATACAAATTTACTTCCCATTCTTCTCTTCTCGGATTGTTGCATGCATTTCTGCTCAATATTATTTTCCAAGTGCGAATGTCCTCGGGTTATTGGTTCTAGCTTCGACGTAAAGGATTCCTCGGACATACGGTCACCGTTATGAACTGTCAAGTAACCATATTTTTCCAAGTTAGATGCTCCCTGGGGAGAATTCTAGGTTAGGACCCAGTTCCATCTCGATAGCTATCAAGTTACCTGAGCAGAAGTGATATCCCCCATTTTCTTAGTTACTACGAGTAGTTGTCCTTGTCCGCTCAGTTCATCCGAGCGGGTTTCAGGTTTCCGATCTTGGCAGGGCTATCGAGTTGTCCAAACAGAGGTAGACATCACCTCTGTTCTCTCAGTTAATCCGAGTAGTTATCCTTGTCTGCTCAGTTAATCCGAGCAGGTTTTAAGTTTCTGATCTTGGACGAGCAGGGCACAATGGTGTGTGCCTACCCTTACCCCCTGTTGCCCTTAGACTTGTTCAAGTTTTGAAAAAACTTTATAAGTGTAGGACTCGTCGGGCATACTGTTGTGCCAAGTAACTTACTGGGTTGCCTGTACGGTGACAGACCTAAGGCTGGTATACCGACCAGCCCCCCAGCCCGGTTAACCAGGATGACTCTCCCTTGTCGGGAGTTGTTGTCTTGTCCTCTGAGCTAGAGTTACGGCATTTTGGATCCACATTTCCTTCAAACACATTGCTCGAGTGGAATGATGTAGGAAAGTTGTTTTCCATTAATGTGATATGTACCTGAATTTTTTTAGTCCTATTCGGTAGGTCTAGTTACAACAGAATTATGGCCAGAGGTCAAAAAAGGTTTTCAGGCTCTGAATTTAGCAAAAGAATCATTTTAGAAGCTTGACATTCCAAGGATGTCCGAGCTGATTTTCTTCCATGTCGGACAATCTGTACGTGCCTAGTCGTACGATGTCTTCGACCCTAAACGGACCTACTTACTTTGGACCAAAGGACTCGAGGCCGGGCTGTTGAACCGTGACCTTCTTCAGTACCAAGTCTCCAACCTTAAAACTTCTGCTCTGGACTCTCTTGTTGTAATACCAAGCTACTACCTGGTTCCGAGCTGCGTTACGAATCGGTACTCGGTTTCTTTTTTCTTCAAGTACATCAAGCTCGTTCATCATCAGCTCCGTGTTTAGAGTCTCCTCGTACTGTTCAATTATAAAGCTCGGTAGCCCTACTTTGGCTGGGATGACAGCCTCTGCCCCGTATACGAGAAGAATGATGTTTCGCCGGTCGCTGTCCGGGCAGTTGTTCGGTATGCCCAGAGCACTTGTAGGAGTTCGTCAATCTACGCACCTTTGAGCCCCTCGAGTTTTTTCTTCAGGTTGTCTTTGATTGTCTTGTTCACAGCCTCCACCTGGCCATTACTCTGGGGATAGCTCGAGGAGGAGAAGACCTTCCTAATGCTGAGCCTCTCACATAGACCGAGAAGACCCGAAGATTCAAACTGCTTGGCGTTGTCGGTCATAATCGTGCATGAGATTTCAAACCGACAAATGATGTTCTTCCACATGAAGTTGGTGCACTTGGCTTCGGTCATGTTGGTACAGGGTTCAACCTCGATCCACTTCGTAAGATAATCTATGGCCACGATGCAGTACTTGAATTATGATCAGGCCAGCAGGAGGGGTCCGATCAAGTCGATGCCCCACTTTACGAATGGCCATGCCGAGGTCACTGAAGTGAGCGGCTCGACGTGAGAGTCGGGGATTTTGGCAAATTGCTGGCATTTGAGGCATTTTTGAGCAAAATCCCTGCAGTCCTGCTACATGGTTGGCCAGTAGTAGCCCTGTCGGAGGCACTTTTTGGGCCAAAGAGTGTCCCCCGGAGTGGTTGCCGCACAGGCCTTCGTGGATCTCTCTCATTAGGTACTTGGCCTCTTTAGGATCCAAGCATTTCAGGCATGGTGTGGTGTAGCATCGCCGGTATAGTTTTCCACTGATAACCGAATACCGAGCCAAGCCATTACGTACCCGACGTGCTTTTTTTCGGTCGTCTGATAATTCGGCTATAGTCAGGTATCGGACGATCGGGTCCATCCACGTGGTCCTGGGTTCTTCGGCTACGTTTACAATTTCCTTAACGATACTCGGCTCGACAAGTCTTTCAACGGGGACCGAAGTTAAATCACTTCCGTCCAAGCCAGACGCTAATCGGGCAAGGGCGTCGGCCTCCGCGTTCTCTGAACGGGGGATTTGGTTGAAAGAATAAGACTTAAATTGTCCGAGCAGTTGTTTCACTTCTTGCAAATATGCGGCCATGGAGTCTGCTTGGGCCTGAAATCCCCCAGTGACCTGCTAAACCACAAGCATTGAGTCGTTGTGGATGGTAATGCGGTTTATCCTAAGATCTTGGGCGATCCGAAGCCTGGCCAGCAAGGCTTCGTATTCTGCCTCATTGTTGGAGGCCTTGAAGTCAAATCGGAGGACGTAGATGACCTTATAACCGTCTAGGCTGGTTAAGATTAGCCCGGTGCCCTATCCGTCGACGCAATAAGAGCCGTCGACGTGCAGTTTTCAATCCGGCTCTAGGGAAAGACTGTCCTCACTGCAGTTGGGTGCATCGAGCACTTCGATGGGTGACTTCTCAACAAGTGGAGTCACCTATCCGGCGTCTGTGAATTCAGCAATGAAATCTGCTAGAGCCTGAGCCTTGATGGCCGTTCTTGGTACGAAATGCACATTGTACTGGCCGAGCTCTACCGGCCACTTGGCCATACAACCCAAGATCTCCAGACTTTGAAGTACCTGTTGAAGAGAAAATTTGGTCGAGATGTTAATGGTATGGCCTTGGTAGTACGGCCACAACTTCTAGACCGAAGTAATTAGGGCAAAAGCCAACTTCTCTAGCGGTGGGTACCGCTCTTCGATGCCTTAGAATGCGTGGCTTGTGTAGTAAACGGGCCTCTGAACTCCGTCCTCGTCTCGGACTAAGACTGAGCTGACGGCTTTCTCTGACACGGCTAAATACGCGGTTAAAGCTTCACTGGGCAAAGGTTTGGACAGGAGCGGGGGCGTAGCCAGATAGGTCTTCAGGCTTTGGAAAGCTTCCTCACACTCCCTGCTCCACTCAAATCTCCCCTTGAGTGCCTTAAAAAATGGGTGGCACTTGTCGGTAGCCCCGGAGACAAACCTTGACAGGGCTGCCACCATGCTAGTGAGCCATTGTACGTCTTTTGTAGTCCGAGGAGAATGCATATCTATAATCGCTTGGGCCTTTGCCGGGTTGACCTCAATGCCTTGTTGGTTAACCAAAAATCCAAGGAAACTGACACCAAACGCACACTTCGTCGGGTTTAGTTTCATCCCATACTCCCGGAGAATGTTGAAGCTTGCTCGGATGTCAGCCATGTGGTCTTTTGCTCGGACAGACTTTACCAACATGTCATCCACGTAGACCTCCATAGTTTTCTCGATCAACCGAGCAAACATCTCATTGACAAGGCGTTGGTATGTAGCTCCGGCGTACTTCAGGCCAAAAGGCATCACCACGTACCAGTATAGGCCCTGGTCGGTAACGAATGCAGTTTTCACTTGGTCTTCCTCGGCCATCTTTATCTGATTATATCCGGAGTACGCATCCATAAAGCTCATAAGCTTATGGCCTGCAGTGGCATCGACGAGCTGATCTATCAGAGGAAGTGGAAAGCAATCCTTTGGGCAGGCCTTGTTGAGATCAGTATAGTCAATACAGACCCGCCATTTACCGTTTGCCTTTTTGACGAGGATGACATTTGCTAACCATTTCGGGTATTTAACTTCTCTGATGAATCCAGCCTTGAGGAGTTTCTGGACTTCCTCATTTATTGCAGCGAACCTCTCCGAGTTAAAAGCCCTTCTTTTCTGTATCACCGGCCTGTGGCTAGGTTGGACATTGAGTCGATGGCTAATGATGCTTGGGTCAATGCCGGGCATGTCCTCATGAGACCACGCAAAAACATCTCGGTATTCGGTAAGGAGCCTTTCCAGGTCAGTCTGGTTCTCAGGTCTTAGCTGTAATCCAAGTTGGACAGTACGTTCAGGGCTTTCGGGGTCTAGGAAGAACAGCACCAAGTCTTCAACTGGGGTGACTCTTACCTCTTTTTCAGGCAGTCTGGGGTCCAAGTTTGCCAGTATTTTGGGTGTCGGGTCGGTAGGGAGGTCCGATTCGTCAACCGAATAGATGGCCGAGATGCCTTGGTAGAGAGCTAAGGCTGCTCTTATGGCACTGGCGTAACAAGCTTGGGAATCCACCTGTGACGAGTGAATCACTCTGACACCGCCATCTATTGGGAATTTCATGGCCAGGTGATATGTAGACACTATGGCCTTCAAAGCGTTCAGCGTTGGCCGGTCGATGATGATATTATACTGGGAGGGTTTATCGACGACTAAAAAGTCAACAACCTGAGTGACCCGAGCTGCTCCTTCTCCAAAGGTCACGGGCAAACCAACCTTTCCTATTGCTCGGACACATTCTCCCACAAAGCCATAAAGCAGGGTCCGAACCGGGACCAAATGGGCGTTGCTTATCCTCAATCTGTCAAAAGCTTGTTTGAAGAGGATGTCGATTGAACTGCCATTGTCGATGAGGACACGTTATACTACGTTGTTGGCGATGGGCAGTTCGTACACTAGGGCATTGTTGTGGGGGTGCATTAATCGATCTGCTTTCTCCTCGGTAAACGTGATTGGGGTGTCTTCTTGACAACATATCTTATTGATATGCTCAGATATGTTTATGAATTTACCCCGCTTGATCTGCCGAGCTTCTTTGACATACGATCGCCGTCCACTTGATGTGTCCCCAGTAACAGGTCCGTCGAATATCGTGTGAACAATATTCGAAGAATCTGAGGTATTCCCAGCGTCGGTTCTAGAGCGTGTCGTTGCGTCTTGGCCCGACGGATCATCCCTTCCTGAGGTGGTCCTCGGGGTAATAACCCGCTCAACAAATTCCTGCAGATGACTTTCTCAGACCAGTATTTTTATTTGGTCCTTCAGCTGGATACATTCTCGAGTAATGTGCCCTACATCCTTATGAAACTCGCAAAACCTTGATTGATTTTGCTTCACCTTGCTCCCTCGGAGCTTGGGTGGTGGTGTTAACAAATTATTGCCACTTACCTGGGCGAGCACCTCGTCGATGGTCGCCACTAACGGTGCGTAGCTTTGAAATTTACCGGTCGGCCCCTTTGGCTTCTCGGCTTTCTTTTCTTTCTTTTGCTTCTTACTCTGCTCGGCATTGCTTTGTTCTGGCGTTTTCTTCTGCTTTTTATCCTTCTTTGTCCCGCTTGGGCCAGCTTCTTCCCGACGGCTTTTCATATATTCAGCAGCGTCAACATGTCTCTAGGCATATCCGAGCATTTGGGAAAACCTGCTCGGCTGCTCAAAGGCCAGAGACCAGGTCAGCTTCTCGTCTCGGAGACCCCCTACAAAAATGTGTTTGAGGGTCTCGTCTTCGACGTGCTTGACCTCGAGAGCTGCTCGGGTAAACCGGTTGATGTAATTCCTGACGTTGCCGTCTCCCTGTTTGACAGCATACAGGTATGTAATCTCTTTCCTCCATGTTTTGGTCGTAGAAAATGCCAAAGAGAAGGCGTCAGCCAGCTGCTGGAAAGAAGAAATAGATGAAGGTTCGAGCCGTCAAAACCATTGCTGAGCCAGACCTGTCAGCGTGAGTGAAAAAGCTTTACACATCGTTGCGTCGCTAGCATTCTGTAGTAGCATGTGCCCCCGGAAGAGTTCGACATGCTCGTCAGCATCCGTCGTCTCGTCGTAGGACTTGATCTGTGGCACCTTGAACTTTGGCGGCATAGGAGCCTGCATTATGGTATCCAAAAAATGTGGGTCCTGAGCTCCCGTCTCGTCTAGGCCATATCGACAATTTTGAATCTCATCGATTTGTCGCTGTAGTGCCTGAAACTGGCGGCTATTAGTGTCCTCGGGCAGTTCGACCCTATAGGGTACTTCGCCCTCAGCACGGCCTCCAACTCCAGGTTGGCGGTTTCAGTTTGCTCTCTAAGATCCGAGCCTATCAAATACCGAGGCTCGAGAACCTTGTGGCGAGGGAGCACGAGCTGTTTGGAGTCCAAGACGACCTTATTGGACCAACCTGTTATTGGCTGAGATTCCACGGGTGGACCCTCTAGACTGCTCGGATTAGGCCTCATCATGGTCGACTGCGCTTTACTCTATTCGACCTCCAGCCTAGTCAACCTGGGCCTAGGGTGGTAGAGCTGGTGCAGCCTGGCGCTGAGCCTACTGCGCGAGCTATTGCGTTAAGATCCAGACTGTGTCTGTGAGTTCCCGGATCGGGTCTTGAGCGACCGGGGCATCTGTCGGCTCAGCCCTGGCTGTGCTTCCTTTCCCCCCAAACTGGGACCTCGCGGTCCGGGGACGGCTCCTAGGCCTATCCGTGTTAGGTTGCCTATTTCTTGCTTCGCCCGACCCCTCCTGTTGAGCTGTATCGTCTCTGACGTTTCCTCGAGTCGTCATCTCGGGCGTTAAAGGTGATGTAGCTGACGTTTAGGTGAAGGCGTAGGTGCCCTCCTTCTAGTGCCAAAATGTTGATGCTTACCATGATTTGACGTCGGACCAACACCACATGTGGCTGCGCACGGTTTGACCTCTCCTTGGATTCACCTCTGCTTAGGCGGACACACCTGTAAGAGGAGGGATGCTTCGGAGAAAATAGAAGAGTGGGTCAACAGACAAGGGCTCTCTGATGCTCAAAGCAGGGTTTGCTCGGCAGAGGTCGGCAGCTACTTAGGTGTGAAGAAGAAGTCTCTCCCTAGAATGCCATAAATGCATCCTATTTATAGGCCACCACTTGGATCAGGTGTAAGACAGGTTTTACCCATTACCCAGGTGTCACATCAAGGCGTGTTAAGCAATGGGTGACAAGTGTCGCGTCCCTCGTCCAACGGATTGGACTCTATCGGACGGCGAGTTTTCTGCCTTGTGTTGGCCTATAATGGCGAGTAGCAGCCTGCTTGCGAGTAAGGTTGGTCCGACCCGAGCTATTGTATATTCCGAGGTGGCAGCCTTCTTGGGATGCAGCCTTGGATACCTGAGAGGCATCTTGAAAAGGAGTATGACGCATCGGGGGCCGATAGCAAGCTTACCGGAGTTCTGCCGAGCTTATTAGCCGACCACCGAAGTTTATTTCCTCGGCGGTGACGCCGAGCTCACCCTCAACATGTTATATAATTAATATATCATTAACTTAATGATACGTAATAACATTCATTTTTTAAGACTTTAAGTTGTGATGGCATTTCCTTTTTTTTAATGATAGATAATTAAATTAATGAAATAGTATTTATTAAGTCTTTTTGTGTATTTTATAGGTTATATAATTAATATATCATTAAGTTAATGATACATAATGATAATGCTATTTAATGACATTCATTTTTGAGACTTCAAGTGATAATGATACGTCCTATTTAGAGTATGCTAATGTTATGGATCGGTAATACAAACAGTATTACATTAAGTTAATGATATTCATTTTTATTGCTTCTTGTATTATTTTTTTTTAAATTCTATTGTAAGTAATTTAATGACATAGATGATTTTTTTGTTATTTAAGTTACATTATAATTAATTAAGTATATCTGTATTTTTTTAATATTATTTTTTTAACGACTCAACTATTAAAAAAATAAGGAGATTTGTTAAAAAAATAAAAATAAATATATGATAAAGTCTACTTAAAAGGTATTTTTAGATTCTTAATATATGTAATTTAAAAAAAGACATATAAGTAATATTTGTAAAATAAATATAAAATTTTAATTTACTTCTTACAAGAGGGTCACATGGTGTAAATTTTTATAATTTTACAAGATTGGATTCGTGAAAATTGACTTTGAACTTATTAGGTTTCACTGAAAACTTTTGATAGCCCAACTTTTCACTTCAAGTGTTCAACAAAGGCACAAGTTGGGCCTAAAAACGATATGTTTTGAGGCGAGCGATGGGTCCTCATCAGAGCCCACGCGACTATAACACATCGTATGTGTTATAGGTCATGTCTCTTTTTGTTTTTTTCAAGAACACGTAGTTCAAAATTCCTAAGCCTCTACTTGGTAAATAAGGGGCACTTTGTGTCAGAGCAGCAGTTTTATTTTTTTTTTTTTATAATTTCAACTATTTTTACGTTTAAATTAAATAAGAGAAAATATTAAAAAAATAGTTAGAAATATAAAAGTGATTGGAACGTTTTTGTGAAACGGACGGTAAATCACTACTTCACTCATGCTGTAATTGTACAGGAGATGGGTTCAAAGTCCTTTTCAAAATTCCATCCAGTTAACTTCTGCAACGTGTCTTACAAAACGATCTCAAAACTGATTGGACAAGGCTAAGCAACTGATCAACAAGTTGGTATCTTGGGTAGAAGAGGCTTTCGTCTTGGGCTTCATCTATTGGCTCTGAAGGTCGACATGAGAAAGGTCCATGACATCTTGGGGTATAGGAACTTTTATTCAAAGTTCTCCGAGACTTTGGGGTATTTGAGGAAATCATTAGACTGATTAATCCATGCATCAATACCATTTCTATTTCTATTTCTATATTGATTAATAGATTACCCTAACCGTAAAACTATACCCTATTTTGTCTAAAAATAAATAATTCAAATCTTTTCACCTTAAATTTTTTTTTTAAAAAATAGGCTTTTATAGGAGGACTCTTTATTGTTGTATCTTTTTATTCCAATCTCTTCTCAATGGCTGAGTTGATTGGATGCACTATTCTAAGTCGGCTAAGATTTATAAGAGTCTTAAAAGTGTTTGTGTTTTGCGAATTGCACGTATGATGTGTTCTTACTCAACTATAAGTGGCTCCGCCATTAATGTTATCATTGAGAGAGATTTTCAAGTTGTTATCTCTGCATTGTAATCAATCTACAAGATGTGTGTGGAGTTGTTTACCCTTCAACTCAAAATTAGATGTCATTTGGTGTTTTAATCTTTAAATCGCCTCTCACTTTTTATTTTCTCTGTGAAAAAAAAAATAGTGAAATAAATGAGACTGGTTGTTGGTTTAATCTAACAATAGTTCATTTCAATAATGTGGTTTTAATTAAGTTGGAATTCTTCACTCTCAAAGTTCAAATGAAAACATGGATCTCTTTGTATTCAGCAGGGAATATTGTTCAACAAAAAGTTTGGAGAAATTGAAATACAAGACTCTTGCTCTTCTTGGCCTCTCTAGGAATAACAAACACAAATATCGAAAAGTAAAAAAATTGATCCTTTACAATGTGATTAGGAGGATCCTTATCCCTTAGGTTACTTCATAATATATATATATTTTAAAATGTTCTTACGTCTACGCCTCTTTTGCCTTGCAATAGTAACATGTGGGTTTTACGAATCACGTTCAAGGCCGAGTCCCTCTCGGCCTCTCGGCCTTAGCAAAGAACAAACGGGGTCTTTTTGTAAGGATTCTTTACAAAATTCAGTTCTAGTTTTATTTATTTTATAATTTATCTTTATATTTAAAAAACTATAAGTATATTCTACGTATTTGAGGAAACAATTTCATCTAGGAGTAATTAAAAAGACAATAACACCTTTAAGCGGAAGATTGTGTTTAGATAATTGAACTTTCATAAAAAAAATTGCCTTCAAAAATTCAAAAACATACTTTTAATATTTTGCTACTTTTTTTGTTTTCTTACCTTTTTTTTCCTCTTCTCATTTTGTTTTCCTCTTCTCGTCTCCCTCTCTCTGTGAAGAGGCCAACCCAGTCGGGAGGCACCCATGCCTTCCTCCCAGTCCTCTCCTCGGCGAATCTCCGACGATCTCTCTTACCGCCCAACCCCAGCGACCTACTCTCGCAGGCGAATCCCATTCCCAGCTACCCCCTCCCCCCCAGCCAAAAAAAACCCACCTGACCTGGAGAAAAATTGCCTCCCTTCTCTTTCTCTCAAAGCAGATTAGGCACAGAAAACTCATGGAGTTACTGGATCTAATTCCTACTTTCTCTTTCCAGTGGGTTTCGTTCTTTTTGAAAGTGGGTTTAGATTTAGTTTGTTGCTTCTAATATTTTGGTTTAAAGTTGTGATTTTTCTTCGTTTTTCTCTTTGCTTCTTCGGGTTGCTGGGAAGACTTCAATTACAGCAATTAGAAGGAAACGCTTTTAGAATTCTAGAGACTATACGCTTGGAAAATTGAAAAGTTAATGTTGAGATGTTTATCTTGAAAACAAGCTGATTTTTTTTTTCCTTTGCGCATTTTCTACGCTTTAAGATTGGGAAAAATGTATGTTGAGATTGAAAAAAAAATTCAGGTCGCTGTTTCTTAAATTCAATATCTTAAATATTAAGTAGGAAGACTTCCAATTTTTTTATTAAAAAATATTTAATTTTTATTTCTAATTAGTATTGTTTATAAGAGGGCATTTAGGTCAAAAATTTTAATTTCCCTCTTTTTCTGGTTTATAATGGATAAAAGGAGGAAGTTGAAATAATTTCTTTAAATTTAAAAGATACCTCTGTAGTTTCATAAAATAAAAAAATAAATCATAAAATAAATAAAACTGAAAGGTATATTTTTATAATTAACCTGTTTTATAAATTTTATCTTTTAAGATTTACTTTTTATAAACGTCTCACATGCTTATTTATGGCATAACCTAACATATAATATAAAATTTTTATAATTAAAAAATAAAACTGAAAGGTATATAATATTTTTATAATTAACATGTTTTATAAATTTTATAAAAAATAAAAGTTTTGTTTATAACATATAATATAAAATAAAAAAATAAATCATAAAATAAATAAAACTAAAAGGTATATTTTTATAATTAACCTGTTTTATAAATTTTATCTTTTAAGATTTACTTTTTATAAACGTCTCACATGCTTATTTATGGCATAACCTAACATATAATATAAATGATAGTGTGACATAATATTTTTAAGTGTTGTATAAATAAACAAAACTTTTAAAAGTATGACATAATATGTAATTTTTTTTTATAAATACTATATATTTTCATTTGTGACACAACTTAACATGTAATATAAATAAACAAAACTTCATATTACAAAAACTTTAAAAGTGCAGCATATAATTTCTCATGACAAACATCCTTTATAAAACCTATGACTTCCATGCTGTCGAAAGGAAAATAAGAGAAAGGCTCGTGACATAAATATTCCTCATAAATCGTTTTTTTTTTTTTTTTTTTACAATCCCTCCTTTTGTTTTAAACTTTAAAGATATTTTTTGTATTTGAAATATTTATTTTAATTTCATTCCATGTGCACTTGGGGGTAAAAAAAATTGAGTGAAAAGACAAAAATACAATAAGATAGTTTATGGAAGATACTTAAAACATTACAAAAACTAAAATAAAACATAAAACTTCAATTAAAGATTTGGAATTTAATGTTTTAAAATGTTTAGATATTTTTCAAAAAAATCTCAAGTAAAAGATCTGGTCAAATTAATTTTTCTTTTTTTTCACTAAAATTGAAGGTATTTTTATGTAATTATTAGAAAATTTATGACTTCTCAAGTGAACCCCACTCTATCTAACAAACCATCTAAGAAATGAGTTTGAACCGAGAGTTCTTAAAACTAAAAGCATTATAGCATATTAAAAAAAACATTGTTAATTTATAAGGTGTTTGGAAATGTGGTGGGAACCAGTGGTGGGAACCACTTTTACTGTAGCATGTGAGAGTTTAACACTGTAGCATATTTTTTTTATTGTTACTGTAGCATGTGAGAGCTTTACACTATTTATAACTGAAATTGTGGTGGGAACTGAGTGGTTCTCACCACTGTGAAACACCCCCTTAGTGGTTGAAATGGCAAACTACGGTTTTAACTAAGACTGTCAAACAATACATAATTTTTTATCCTGTTTGTTATAAATTATAATTCATTGCCTCTCACCAATATTCTAAAATGTTTTATCCGCCTTCTTCACCCAACACTTAACCGTATAATGATCCTTTGGACGGACATTCTTTCCCACCATAGGAAGACAGCCTTGCTTTAGGATTCGTTGAGATAGTAGTGCTCATTGACAACAAATCACATAACGTTAAGGTAATATGAAGAAGTAAAATAATAACAATAATGATGATGATGATGATTAATCAAAAAATAAAAATTTTAATGGCCGAGCCTAAGATAGCCCGGGATGCAACGCAAAGGATAATGTGATTACTGTAAGACCAATGAAGGCCACGACTTACGCACGTGGTTGTGATTTGTTGTAATCACATGGCAGCTCGACCGCAAGGACACCTTAGACTCGTATCGTATATAAACACATCAAGTCATATATGAGGCGATATGACACTTAATATGGTGTCTGGCACAAGATGCTAATTTTCTCTCCCTCTGAAATACAAGATGCTGATTTAGCAATTTATGATAGGAAAAATAAAGAAGGAGAAAAAAATTGGAGTTGTTTGGTATAGTTTTTAAAATAAATAAAAATATTTTTGTTTTAAAAAATAAAATTTTTCAAAAAGTTATGTTGAAACTATTTTTAAAATTTTTATTTTAAAAAATATGTAAGAGTATTTTTAAAAATTTTAAGAACAAAGTCAAACAAAGCCATATCTTTTTTACCTCTTTTTTGCCAAGTTAGCTATTTGCATGAATTTATATATCTCTGCCTCTATGTGGTTCTCTTTTAACCGTATTTCGTGGCTTGCATGAGAAGAAGAATTGACAGGAACGGTACGAACACGAAAGATTCCTGACCTTACACGTGTCCCAGAGAAAAAAATTCGGTATAAATATTGGATCTACTCTTCTCACTCAGCATCTTTGGTTATCGATTCTTGGCATCTCTCATCAGATACCCAACCCACATCCCATCCGGCGGCTGACATTCTCCCTTTGTTTCTCTCTCCTCTCTCCATAAATTCACCATCCACGCCGCCCTTGTGACGAGCCCCCCCAAAACATAACAGTTTCCTCCGCAGCCACAGAGAGAAGAAAACAAACTCTAGAGAGAGAAAGAGAGAATGAACGTCTTGGATTCTCCTCTCGAAGCCCTCGCCTTTAACTACGTGAGCTTCGGCTTCTTCCCCTTCGTAAACAACCTATGGACGTGGATAGCCGTCGTCACCGCCGCCGTCAGCTTCTGGAGGATCAGAGCCATTGGAGAAGTTTCTCGCTGCTCGGAGCAGTCGGTTTCGCCGCCGCCACGAGAAGATCGGGCCTCAGATAAGCCCTCGCCGCCGTGCGAGGCGGAGGAGAAGCCGGCATCAAGTCCTGCTCCGGCGAAGGCTCCGGTTGAGAAAATTGGAACGACGAAAGGAATGAAGTTTTCTCTGTACTACGAGGAAGTTGACGGCGAGTTGACGGTGACGGAGGAGGAGGACTACTCGGAGGAGAGTGACGGCGCGTTGACGGTGACGGATGAGAACAGTGACGGCGGTGAGGAATGGTGGGAGAGACTGTTGAGGATGAGAATCGGGAAGACGGGATGGTACCGTTACCAGGACTTGACGGTGCTTAACGGAAATGTGGTGAGGTTATGGGATGGGAATTACTGTAGAAGTTGGGAAGGAAGGAACTGCTGCCCCCCAAAACGCTGCGTTTTGTGGTAGACGTACAAGACCTTTTCCACTTTGTTGGCAAATTTTAGGGGTTATTTAAAATTTTTAGCCTTTTTTTTTAACTTAATGGTGGGGAATTTAAATTTTTTAAATTCTAAACCTAAAGTTGAAAACTAGCAACAACAGCCACCGGTTGTTGAAGTTGTGTAGAATTGTATATATAAGTTGTATGGAGTTAAAATAATCCAAATCCAATTCACCACAACAAAGGTTTCATTATCTTTTTTTTTCTTATTTTTGGCTAAATTTTTAGTTTATCTTTGAATTGGGTTATTTGCTTTTACACGCGACATCTTTTATATAATTATTATTGGCCCGCAGCCTATAGACTAATAAGATATGATAGTAGGAACCATCAGTTGAAACTATTTTTATTATAACAAGTTATATTATAGTAATTTTTTTTACTATAATATGTAAGAATTTTATACTATTTATAATTAAGATAGTAGTTAAAATTACTATTGTTAAACAACATATAAATTTGGTTTAAAATTTAAATAATAAAATTGGTTTGAATGAAATTTTGCAGGAGTTTGCTTGTGATAAGTACAGTCAAAGCACAAAAAGGAAAAGCTAATAATGTTGTTGCACGTATTTGATCAAATTTGAAAGCAATAGTACATCGTTTTAGTTAATGATCAATTCTAATACGTAAATGACCATTAATGCCAACAATGGAGTCTCAATATCACATTAAAAATTGGTGTTGGTTGTCGCTTTCTTAAATAATGCACTTAACTACTCTTAAACGTCACCCATCATGATTTCATGTACAAGTACAATGATTCCAAAGACTTTTTTGTCACATGAACTGGTTCTACGGGCTTTCAATTTGAAAGAACAAATTTCAATTACGTAAATATTGGAAACTTGTTGCCCACTTGGTAATTTGTGATCGGTGATGCACAGGGTGTTTAAAAAACATTGGTCTAACCTTGGTTCTACCTATTAAATAGTAAAAAACTTGCTTATACATACTATAGTAAAAAAAAATTATTATTGTGTAAAATTTTCTTATATTATAGTATTTTGAATTAAAATAAACTCCAATCATGGTTTTAACCATACTTATCAAATACCATAACAATTTTGACTATTTTTTATTATAGTATTTTTCTCAAAATTTGAATTAAAAACTATATTTATAGTTTCAACTGTTTTCTCAAATCTCCTTAAAAAAAGAAAGAAAGAAAGAAAGAAAATAAGAGGTCAAAAACTTGATTTTTGATAGCTATAGAAGAGTTTGTAAAAACACGAAAGTTGGGGCTTGATGGAAAAGCACATGAGGCAAAATATTTTATTGCTTTTTTGGTAATGAGTAAAGAAGCAAATTTGGGTTGAAATTTCCCTGTCACTACTAAAAAAAAGTGTAATTACTAACGCATTGATTACGTCGTAAAGTATTTTAATGCGTTGGAAAATTTGCTTTCTAATGTTTTTGTAGCATCTCTAAGGGTGTTGCTAAGTTGCTATAACTAAATACACTTAACGATGCGGTCAAGTTAGTCAAGTTAGATAGAAGTTCATTAATATATATAGATACTCATGCACCGAATATTGTATAATATACATATGTAAATATATACAGTTGTTATAATATTTGAATAAAATTTTTATGAGTTAATAATTTTAGTCTGGTTAAATATTTTGTCGTAATCGCATTAATTATCTTGATAATTTTGTAACAGAGACAAATTAATGATCACTTTTAATCAAATTAAAATCTAGCGTGAAGAGTCTAAAATATGATCAAATTTATTGGCATAGTTATCCGTAATCTAGATGATCAAATCTTAGCTATGTTTGGGTCAAAATGGGGAGAGACTATCTGTTTCACATAAAGGTTTACGTCCGGTTTGGAAATACCATATGCATATTGTTGTTAATTGTGCAATTAAATAAAAAAGAAAACAATTGTGAAGTAAAACAGCTAAATATGTAGTAAAATTTGTATTTAAAATTGGTGCACGGTGTTTGTTCCAAAAGTCTATGAGTGTTTGATAAATTGTAAGGTTAAATTGTCAAAACCAACATGGTAGAATAACTTTCTTTTGTGTGTGTGTTTAGGTTTGCAATTAAATGAACATAAATTGTTAACAACTCAAACAAATCTATACAATCCATACCATTGTTGTGAAGTGGTTGCAAACAAAGCTTAGCGATTATCATACACATGATTTATCATAAAATGTAAATCTCCCGTTCTAAAAAAATCAACACCAAGAATACATGCATTGGCAACTTCTACTATTAGCTGGTGTAAAGGATATTAAATTATTGGAGAATTATATTTCGTTGTTTTTTTTTTTTTTTTCTATTACCAAGAACATATATTAGAGTCAAAATTTATACAATGGATTTTGAATTCCTAAAAATCAATCTCAACCTGGATCTTACTTGTTAGTGCCGTATTGTGTTCTTCTTCAGATGAATGTCCTGTTCCGAATTTTGATTTTACACAAATATTACTACTCTGCTTACCCAAAAATAAATTAATATTAAATAAAAAAAGATATACGTACAACTCGATCTTCAATTTTGTAACACCCGTATTTTTAACGGGCATAATTTTGTAAAATTTAATGAATAAAATGTGACTATTTAAAATTACTAAGTTGTTTATGATCATTTAAAAAAAATACCATTTTAGTATTTTCTTACCAAGTCTTCCTAAGAAACATTCAAAACTTACCAACACTTACTTCTACCAATCTTGTCTCCCTAAATTATTGCTCAATTATATAGACTTCTTCTCATTTTGCTAAAGGTATCCGAAGGGGACATTGAATTATTTTCCGTCAATTCATAAAAGACATGGAGATATTTTCTCAACCACCTAATTAATTATTTCCTTATCTTCTTCTATAATTCACTCCAATTATCCCCTCAATTATGTTGGCATTATTTGCTAAAAGTCTTCATGGGAGACAAGATGATATTTTCCTTTAAGAATCTTTTGTTTCTTCTTACAACTTTTCCCCGTAAACATCCCATTCCTCTTAAGCATTTTGATATCTTTTTATTTAACTATCACCACCTTCTTCTCTAGTTCTCATTCTCTCCCTTCTCACTTCAAATTTCTAACTAAAGACATAGAGCACAAAGCTCTCTTTGTGGCCAAGACAATTATAATTCCCAACCATGATCGAGGCGGTTTTAAAGTTAATTCAAGCTTGATTGATAACCCAAACTTTGGTGCTTTTCAAAGAAGTTTTGAGGTAGGTTTTCTTTAATCTAAACTTAGTTTTTAGTATGCATTTTCTCCATGTTTAATGCATAAAAATACTTTAATGGCACTAGTAGACGGGTTTACACATAACTCATTTATGAATGTGATTATACGTTGTGCTTTAGTTTTAATTGTCCTTATGCATGCCTTAGGGTCAAGGATGTATGGAGCTAACGTTAATTGATTCCAGGATTAAAAGATTGTTGATAAGCTTGAAAGGTAGGGATTCTATTACTCATTTTTGTGAGGTTTTTATAGAATTAAAATTGATTGTTTTGCCGCAATATATATATATCTATGTTGAACTGATATTATATGAGTATCACATATGAAACTATGACATGGACTCGTCTTGTATTGTACGGCGAGGAACATAATGAATTGACACATGTTATAAATTGAGAAGCATGGTTAGGAAAACTGACTCTATTAATAATGATTTAATATAGAGAAATGGTGAGACATGAAGAGGGCGGCGGTTACGTCCTTGGGCATGAATACCCAAAAAGGTAAAATAGGAGGAAGGTGATGACGCTTCCTTGGGTTGAAAGTCCCAGAACACACTGTACAGGAATTGATTTGGTGAGGACTCGGGGCTTGATGTCCCCTAACCGGAACACCCTTGGAATGTTTATAGGGTGATCAAGTGCGCCCATTTGGGTTTCGATGAGTTGAGTGATACTCAATTTAACATGGATACCTAGGAACAATGATGATTGGTAATATTTGTATAAATGTGTAATTATGACACTTGGTAATGATTAACTACGGTATCCATAAGATGTGATCATAATAAACCTCATAATCTGGAATATGATGTAACCTACTAACCATGCAGTTTTTAATGTGGTAATGGATAAACCATAAGGTGAGTCATGATTTCCCTACTGGGCATGTCGATGCTCATCCCTATCATATCTTCATATCTCAGGTGGAACTCAGTGCAACATATTTGAAGAGGAATAAGCGAAAACAATCCTGCTGTTTTCGTGTTAGAAGACCCTGTTTAATTATAACTTATCTACAACATGTAAGAGTTGTATTATTTTTTTTTATGGCTGTGTTAAGTTATTTGAGAATTGTACTATGGTGATGATGACTGTAATTATATATATTTGGTGCTACACTAAAAACTGTGGTTTGTATTTAAAACGTTTATTTTTATTTTTCTTGTTGTTTAAAGACCCATGGGCATTGTTTAATTGATTTAAATAATATAAAATTTAAAATTATTTTTATTTATTTAAAACTGTTAACCCCCACATAGGGGTGTTACAGAATTTTTGGTATCAGAGCCTAGGTTCCATTAACCTAGGGGGTATAGCACCACCTTAAAAATTAATCTTTGGAAATGGTTTTAAAGTTAGGTATTAATGTCATCATCATTTGGTACTGATCCTAGTTAAATTTTCGCAGCCAGTAGAAACTATGCCACCAAGACGTCAAATGCAATCGTCTGAGCTGTCACAACCGGTTGAACATGCTCAAGAAGTTGAGCAACCGGAACCGATGGAACAAGCTCAAGAAGATGAGCAACTACGACATGCAACACAATCCCCGCCAGCTGCACCAGAAGTAAATAATTTAGGACAAATTCTTCAAGCATTACAAAATGTGCAAAGACCTGTGGAGGTTCGTGATCCCGAACAACGACATCTAACTCTGTTGAAGGAGTTTATGAAGCAGAAACCACCCACATTTAGTGGAGAACCTAACCCGGTCATAGCAGAACAATGGCTAAAGGCAGTCAAAAAGAAGTTGGACACCTTGAGGATTCCACGGGAGTATTGGGTTAGCTTTTCAACATATATATTTGAGGGTAAAGCCGAAGAATGGTGGGATCTTCAGAAAGACGACTATGACGTGCCGAATCTTACATGGGAGCAGTTCGAAACCATTTTTCGCAACACCTATATTCCTCAGAGCCATAGGCAAGCAATGATGCGAGAATTTGAAAACCTGGTGCAGGGAGATACAACAGTTGCTGAATACCATGCTCGATTTATAGAATTGTCTCGCTACAATCCCGGGGCTGTATCGGATCCAATGGCGAGATGCGAAAAATTTAGAAATAACCTGAGGCCGAAAATCAGACAAATGATAGCTGCTGTTCCATCAACAGATTTTCTTGATCTTGTAGCTGCGGCACAGCGGGCAGAGACAGAACTAAATAACTCCTATGGAGAGCATAAGGGTTCTGGTGGGCGTCAAAGGAAAATAAGTAAGAAAGAGAAGTCACAAGGGCAAGTCATTCAGCATAGTGGAGTGACTATTGGTGGTGGATCTTCTGGCAGTGGTCGTTTCCAACCGTATGCTTGTCATAACTGTGGACAAGTGGGACATCTGAGGAGAAATTGCCCTAACCGCCCTACACAATCATCCTTTGCACCAAGGCCACAAGGAAGTCATTTTGGCTCCACTGTTTGGGGAGGGAGTCAAAATCGTGGAGCGCCTCAGCAAAACACTCCAGCTTCCCAAGTCTCAGTAACTCAACCTCGAGGGTTCCAGCCTCAGTACAACTATCAACAGCGGCCACAGGGTTCCAATTTTTATGCTAATCAGAACTTCCAACCGACTCCACAAGGCTCAGTGAATCAAAGGCCATATTTTTCTGGGAGAAATAATAATAAGGCTAGTAGTAGCCAAGGAAACCGAGGAAAAAGTGATAAAGGAAAAGCACCAACACAAGCTTATGCAATTACGGCTACAACTGGACAAGGAAAACAGGCTGATCACTCAGTTGTAGACGGTATGATTCACGTGTCTCATTCTTGGGCTCATGTATTATTTGACACTGGTGCCACTCATTCATTTATATCTATGTTATTTGCTTCCGTACTACAATTAGAAACTGAGACATATAGTTCATCATTAACCCTTAGTACACCAATGGGTGGGATAGCTGAAGTATCCATTATTTGTAAATCAGTGTGTATTGTTATAGGAGAACATAAACTATCGGCTGACCTATATGTAATAACTATGACAGAGTTTGATGTAATCTTAGGAATGGATTGGCTAACTAAATACCAGACAATAGTAGATTGTCATAGGAAACGTGTCTCTTTATTCACCAAGAAAGGACAAGTCATCGAATTTCAGGCAAAAACAGGAACAGTGACGCCAGCCCCGGTGCTAAAGGCTTGTATTGGAGGATGAAGGAATTTCACCAATCTTGGGACGATCTTTGCTTCAGATGGAGAACTAAAGAAGAGCGACCTATCCTCTCACACTCCTGTGGTGGACGAATTTTCAGATGTTTTTCCAGATGAATTGCCCAGACTTCCGCCTGATAGAGAAATTGAGTTTGTCATCGACTTAACTCAAGGCGCAGCGCCTGTTTCTATTGCCCCGTATCGAATGGCACCTGCTGAGAAAGTGGAATTGAGGAAGCAGTTGGACGAATTACTGGAAAAAGGATTTATTCGACCAAGTACATCACCTTGGGGAGCTCCAGTACTTTTTGTGAAGAAACATGACGGATCGTTGAGGCTCTGTGTCGATTATCGCCAGCTTAATCGATTGACTATCAAGAACAAGTACCCTCTACCCCGAATTGATGAGTTGTTCGATCAGTTAGGAGGATCTTGCTATTTCTCAAAGATTGACTTACGATCCGGATATCACCAACTGAAGATAAGAGAAGAGGACATTCCAAAGACAGCTTTTCAGACTCGCTACGGTCATTTTGAGTTTCTTGTCATGCCTTTCGGGTTGACTAATGCACCAGCGGCTTTCATGGACTTGATGAACCGTGTCTTTCGACCGTACTTAGATCAATTTATCATTGTTTTCATAGATGATATCTTGATCTATTCTAAAAACGAAGAAGAACATGCTGAGCATTTGAGGATCGCTCTACAAACGTTGAGAGAACATGGTCTTTATGCAAAAAGAGAAAAATGTGATTTCTGGATGACGAAGGTCAATTTCCTTGGACACGTTGTCTCTGAAGAAGGCATCTCAGTGGACCCCTCCAAAATTGAAGCAGTGCTAAATTGGAAACGACCAAAGAACGTGTCAGAGATTCGAAGTTTCCTCGGACTAGCTGGATACTATCGACGCTTCGTAGAGAATTTTTCAAAGATTGCTTCTCCATTAACAAAACTCACAAGGAAGAATGTCAAGTTCGTGTGGGATGATAAATGTGAAGAAGCATTTGAGGAACTGAAACGAAGACTCACTAGTGCACCTGTGCTGATCATACCTAACAACGAGGAGCCTTACACAGTATACACTGATGCCTCAGGAAACGGTTTGGGTTGTGTGTTAATGCAGCATGGACGAGTAGTTGCCTACGCCTCACGCCAGTTGAAACCCCATGAGAGGAACTACCCCACACATGATCTTGAGTTAGCTGCTGTGGTTTTCGCACTCAAAATTTGGAGATGTTATCTATATGGCGCAAAGTTCGAGCTATATTCAGATCATCAAAGTCTGAAATATTTGTTTACTCAAAAGGATCTCAATCTAAGGCAACGAAGATGGACTGAGTACATGGTGGACTATGACTTTAGTATCCAATATCATCCTGGAAAAGCAAATGCCGTGGCAGATGCTCTAAGTCGTAAGAACAACGGACGTATAGCCAGTTTAGCATTGGAAGATTGGAGACGAGTCACCATCGCCGACTTCAACTTGCAATATTATGAAGATAACGAGAGAGCTTTCTTATTCAATGTGATAGCAACTCCTACGTTAATTCAGAAAGTAAAACAAGGACAATGGCACGATGAAGGATTACGTAGGGTTTGGAAACAAATACAAAATGGAGAACAACTGGATGGATGGCAGATTGAGCCAGAAGGATTTTTACTTTACAAAGGAAGATTAGTTGTTCCAGAGGATCCATATCTCAGGCATGCGGTGCTAGATGAGGCTCACCGTTCAAAGTTTGCTATTCATCCTGGAAGCACAAAAATGTATATGGATCTAAAACGACAATACTGGTGGCGAGGAATGAAACGAGATGTAGCAACCTTTGTCTCTAAGTGCATGACGTGCCAACAGGTTAAAGCGAAACATCAAAAGCCTGGAGGCGAGTTGAGGAGCTTACCTATTCCAGAATGGAAGTGGGATCATGTGACAATGGACTTTGTTACTGGATTTCCTAAGACTCAAATAGGGCATGACGCCGCTTAGATCGTTTAACTAAGACAGCCCACTTCATCCCAATCAGAACTAATTATAGTGTCTCAAAATTATGTCAATTGTACGTGGAAAAGGTAGTGACATTGCATGGAGTGCCAATGTCAATAGTTTCCGATAGAGATACACGTTTCACGTCGAAATTTTGGAGAGGATTGCAGAGGGCCTTGGGAACTCAATTGAATTTTAGTACAGCTTTTCATCCTCAAACAGATGGACAATCTGAACGTGTCATTCAGATTCTCGAGGATATGCTTCGGGCTTGTGTGCTGGACTTTGGAACAAATTGGGCTGCACAGCTGCCATATGTTGAATTCGCATATAACAACAGTTACCAAGCAAGTATTAGAATGGCTCCATATGAGGCCTTATATGGTAGACCTTGTAGATCTCCATTGTGTTGGGCTGAAAAGGAAGAACGTCTTGAACTTGGGCCTCAGTTTATCAGAGAAACAACGGACAAGATCCAGATTATTCGCGAACGTCTTCAGACAGCTCAAAGTCGACAAAAGAGTTATGCAGATAAGAGGAGGCGACCTTTAGAGTTCATGATCGGAGACTTTGTGTTCTTAAAAGTGAAACCAAAACGAGGTGTATCTCGATTTGGTGTTAAAGGAAAGTTAGCACCAAGGTATACAGGACCGTTTGAGATTGTGGAACGCATTGGAACGTTGGCATACCGTTTAGACCTACCACCACAATTGTCTCATGTACATAATGTGTTTCATGTATCGATGTTGAGAAAGTATGAACCCAACCCTTCACATGTGATCATGTGGACAAATGTGCCAATTCAAGGAGATACGAATTATGAAGAAATTCCAGTTCAAATACTGGATCATGAAATAAAATTATTACGTCGTCGTGGAATTCCTCTGGTGAAAGTGATGTGGCAACACCATGATGTGGAGGAAGCCACATGGGAACTTGAATCTGAAATGAGAGAAAAGTACCCACATTTGTTTTAACATTGTAATCAGTGTACGAAATTTCGAGGACGAAATTTTTATAGGAGGGGAGAGCTGTAACACCCGTATTTTTAACGGGCATAATTTTGTAAAATTTAATGAATAAAATGTGACTATTTAAAATTACTAAGTTGTTTATGATCATTTAAAAAAAATACCATTTTAGTATTTTCTTACCAAGTCTTCCTAAGAAACATTCAAAACTTACCAACACTTACTTCTACCAATCTTGTCTCCCTAAATTATTGCTCAATTATATAGACTTCTTCTCATTTTGCTAAAGGTATCCGAAGGGGACATTGAATTATTTTTCGTCAATTCATAGAAGACATGGAGATATTTTCTCAACCACCTAATTAATTATTTCCTTATCTTCTTCTATAATTCACTCCAATTATCCCCTCAATTATGTTGGCATTATTTGCTAAAAGTCTTCATGGGAGACAAGATGATATTTTCCTTTAAGACTCTTTTGTTTCTTCTTACAACTTTTCCCCGTAAACATCCCATTCCTCTTAAGCATTTTGATATCTTTTTATTTAACTATCACCACCTTCTTCTCTAGTTCTCATTCTCTCCCTTCTCACTTCAAATTTCTAACTAAAGACATAGAGCACAAAGCTCTCTTTGTGGCCAAGACAATTATAATTCCCAACCATGATCGAGGCGGTTTTAAAGTTAATTCAAGCTTGATTGATAACCCAAACTTTGGTGCTTTTCAAAGAAGTTTTGAGGTAGGTTTTCTTTAATCTAAACTTAGTTTTTAGTATGCATTTTCTCCATGTTTAATGCATAAAAATACTTTAATGGCACTAGTAGACGGGTTTACACATAACTCACTTATGAATGTGATTATACGTTGTGCTTTAGTTTTAATTGTCCTTATGCATGCCTTAGGGTCAAGGATGTGTGGAGCTAACGTTAATTGATTCCAGGATTAAAAGATTGTTGATAAGCTTGAAAGGTAGGGATTCTATTACTCATTTTTGTGAGGTTTTTATAGAATTAAAATTGATTGTTTTGCCGCAATATATATATATCTATGTTGAACTGATATTATATGAGTATCACATATGAAACTATGACATGGACTCGTCTTGTATTGTACGGCGAGGAACATAATGAATTGACACATGTTATAAATTGAGAAGCATGGTTAGAAAAACTGACTCTATTAATAATGATTTAATATAGAGAAATGGTGAGACATGAAGAGGGCGGCGGTTACGTCCTTGGGCATGAATACCCAAAAAGGTAAAATAGGAGGAAGGTGATGACGCTTCCTTGGGTTGAAAGTCCCAGAACACACTGTACAGGAATTGATTTGGTGAGGACTCGGGGCTTGATGTCCCCTAACCGGAACACCCTTGGAATGTTTATAGGGTGATCAAGTGCGCCCATTTGGGTTTCGATGAGTTGAGTGATACTCAATTTAACATGGATACCTAGGAACAATGATGATTGGTAATATTTGTATAAATGTGTAATTATGACACTTGGTAATGATTAACTACGGTATCCATAAGATGTGATCATAATAAACCTCATAATCTGGAATATGATGTAACCTACTAACCATGCAGTTTTTAATGTGGTAATGGATAAACCATAAGGTGAGTCATGATTTCCCTACTGGGCATGTCGATGCTCATCCCTATCATATCTTCATATCTCAGGTGGAACTCAGTGCAACATATTTGAAGAGGAATAAGCGAAAACAATCCTGTTGTTTTCGTGTTAGAAGACCCTGTTTAATTATAACTTATCTACAACATGTAAGAGTTGTATTATTTTTTTTTATGGCTGTGTTAAGTTATTTGGGAATTGTACTATGGTGATGATGACTGTAATTATATATATTTGGTGCTACACTAAAAACTGTGGTTTGTATTTAAAACGTTTATTTTTATTTTTCTTGTTGTTTAAAGACCCATGGGCATTGTTTAATTGATTTAAATAATATAAAATTTAAAATTATTTTTATTTATTTAAAACTGTTAACCCCCACGTAGGGGTGTTACAAATTTCTTATAGAACAGTTTCACCAAAAATAAAATAAAATCTTTCAAAATAGTTGGCATTTGACAAAGATGAAAAAGGGTATTTAAATGATTTCCAACGCCACGGCATCGGCTATTCAAGAAATGACATAACATAATTGGAACCGCAAATCAGATCAAAAAATATTAAGCTTACGAGAGAAAATACTATAAAAAAGTTGGTTATAACTGGAAACAGTTTTTTGAGAGAACACATCTATAATTGTTTTGTGATCAATTAAGATAGCTAGCTCACTAGCAATATTTTCAGCTATTCTAAAAAATTATTATATATATATATATATATATATGTTACATATGTTAATAATCAAATAAAAAATCAGAAAGAAAGGAAAGAAAGAAAGAAGCAATGCCGATCTTAAAGACAAATGAAAAATCCATATGGTCCTGCCCCTTGGACAGCTTGTGGAGGCATAAAACGACTTAAAACACAGAACTCCAAACCCGGTGTGTATATTATATATATATATATATATATATATATATATGGAATCATAAAATGTTAATAAAAAATGCAGAACCAGGAATTTTAAAGATCTTACACACACACGTATATTATAGCCACCAGACAAATATAAGTCCATAAAATATTTATGGCCCACACCTGACCCTTTTTTTTAATTCATGGCCACATCAGCCGTATGATCTGTGTATATACACACGGCCGTATGCGTACATATCAATGATGCCAAAAGAAAATATCCAACAAGCCCTTACAAAATTTTAATCTTGGCCCAAATATCAAATGCTTGTTGTCACTAGGATTAAATTGTCAATAATTAATACAGCACGTGCAATAATAAAGAAGCTAATTAACGTGTAGGTGATCTTATTCACCACACCAAATTATGTGGCAGCTATACAATTGATTGTGTGAGTATCCTCAATTGGAAAAATGTAGTCCTCAACCGTTGTATGAGGAAATAGATTGGCAAGGTTCTTAAGTTAAGTGGCTATGTACTATTATATGAGTAACGTTGTTTGATTTTTTCTTTTTTACATTTTTGTGTTAATTAACAATAATATTACATAGTCACTCACAAGATATTTAAGAAATATATATGCATGTACATAGATGGTGATGTGACGGTTTAATTAAGAATAATCTTTAAATACTGTGGACTATCTAAATTTTAAGAACATTTTTGAAAAATATACAAGAAACAAAATTATACATAGAGGAAATAACTTTAGATTTTAAACATGACATAAAAGAGAAATTAAGAAATAACCTCAAAGTTATTGAAAACTTAAAATTTGTCAATTACCGTCTAGGTCTCATCGGACTATACAACAGTGCATACATAGCTTAGAATAAAAAAATATAATCAAACCTCAGTTCAACAATTACAAATTAACGAGCATGACTAAAGTCTCATTATCACATGCCTTAATAAGAAAAGATAACTAAATGAACTCACAGACTCCGTGAGTAAATCAGCAACAATCTAGTCAACTACATATTACGAACCACCTAAAGGGGAAAAATAAAACAGCAATAATCATGAGTGAAAGGCTAAAACAATATTTGAAATAAATAAATTAAAGTAAGGTAAAGGAACATAACTTGAATTAAAATGAAAGATAAATAAAACAGCTCAATAAAAATCGAGGATTCCTACCTTTAATTATCTCATGATTTATAATCATATATTAATACTTATCATGTGCAAGCCTAATGTAATCACCACCGTAGTGGCCTGGACTTGGTTTCAGGACCTACCCCTAAGTCACCCTCTGCACGTCCTAATCTTCGTTTGGTATCATGCTCTTAAAACTCAACCAATTGAAGTCTTGATCAATTAATGTTTAGAAAATCGTCAAATACTTTATCTCACTCAGTGATACTTATATTGAGATCAGAATATTCGTTTAAAACCATTTTCTTACATACATATTTTTAAAATGTTTGAAAATATTTTAAATACAATTGAATTCTTAAAAACGTTTAAGAATATGAGATATGGCCAAGCACTTAATTATTAATATCATGGCTATGAAGGAAGAGAAAATGGTCCTGTTGAGAGAAATCTTCATGATGACAAAATCATCTGAAGTTCATACCCTCTTAAAACCGAGCACCCGAACAGGTTGGCTGAAATGACCAATCCGACCAGGACGGTATCTGTCCGACCAGGGACCCGTCCGACCAGGATCTGCCCGACCAGGGACCTGTCCGACCAGGGACCTGTCCGACCGGGACCTGTCCAACCAGGGACCCGTCAGACCAGGATCTACCCGACCAGGGACCTGTCCGACCAGGGACCTGTCCGACCGGGACCTGTCCAACCAGGGACCCGTCCGACCAGAGACCTGTTCGACCGGAACCTGTCCAACCAGGGACCCGTCCGACCAGGATCTGCCCGACCAGAGACCTTTCTGACCAGGGACCTGTCCGACCAGGGACCCGTCCGACCAGGATCTGCCCGACCAGGGACCTGTCCTACCAGGGACCCGTCCGACCAGGATCTGCCCGACCAGGGACCTGTCCTACCAGGGACCCGTCCGACCAGGATCTGCCCGACCAGAGACCTGTCCGACCAGAGACCTGTCCAACCAGGGACCCGTCCGACCAGGATCTGTCCGACTTACTCAAAGACCACCACGTGGCACCATCTCAACCCTCCGTTGGGCAATCCTCCTTCTCCGGAGATCGTGACACTTGTCGCTGGACACCTGGGTTACGGGTCAAACCGGTCCATACCCGGATCCAAGCTAAACTCTATAAATAGGAGCATCAACTCCACCACAAAGGGACGGGTATTCTTCCCTCGCCTACTCTGCCTTTCCTAAGCTCTTTCCGGTCAGAACACTGACTTGAGCGTCGGAGCGCCCTTGGCAGACACCAAACCGGTGTCCCCATACTCCGAGGCCTTCTCTCCTCTTGCAGATCCGACCAGACTAGGCCGAGTCGGGCAGAACAAGGAACCCGACCACCGTGCGTCCCGCACGCGGTGTTGTGCCGAAATCAGGCATCAACAGGTCCTGTAGTCCCATTCCCTTAAACATTAGCTCCGCAAAGACAACGAACGACCTTAAGTGTAGACTTAATTATGAACATCGAAAATTAGACTTAATTATTAACATCGAAACTTAGACAAAAATACATTAGTCTACGAATTCATGGTTCCTAGTATGCGTTACTTGACCGAAACATCACATTTGCTCATATTATGATTTATCACACTTTAAAATACATTAAAATTGATAATTTTATATTAGTAAACAATTAAAACACACTTAAAATTCAATTTAGAACAAAAAAGGCTTGGGTTAGTTAAAATAGTGCCTTTTGGTGTTGCACGGTCAACCATGACCATGGTACACTATCCTCGGTCAATCGCATGTCACGCGATTGTGTGGTTGACCATGGCCGACCACGACGTCGCAATCAGTAGTGCTTTATTTGGAGCACCTGAACTCGGATCGAGTTCATACTCCTCCAATTTAGTTCTAATGTATCCAAATCATGTTCTAAAAGTCCAAAAACATCATATGAACTTTATAAAACTCGTTTTACAGTATTTTATCTCAATAATCCACTCATGCATCATTTTTTATGTTTTCATTTAAAATATGAAAAACAGAAACAAGAAGAAGTTCAACCCAAATTTGTAAGCATTAGCCAAGTAAAGTTTATGCATAAATCCATATAAATTATGTACAAACTTTCATAAATGTTTTTCTGTCATTCTTAGATACATTAAAACCATAATCAACTATCCCCACATGCATGATAAATTTTAACATAAAAGCTTCGAAAACACAACTGATAAACAAATGCCAACAACCAGACCCAAATAAGCAAATCTAAGACTTTGAAACAAAAGATAAATTCCGAAATATAAACGTAAAGCAAATTACAAGGTTTTCTATTCTCAATATTGTTTAAAAATCAAAGTCTAGACTTAGGATTTTGCTAATGTTTTGCCCTGAGAGGAAGAGTTTTGATTCCGAGTCTGAAACAAAAATGAGGGAGAGAGAGAGAGAGTGACGTGAGGAAGAGATAAAGGAAGAGAGTGTGGCCAAGTCTGAATAGGTCAGGTCGTTAATTCAATTTTTTAAGGTGGTTTCTAGGTCAAAACCATGCTGAGCACATGATTTCTAAAAGTGGAGCTTCAAGTGTGGCACTACTCAGTTTTCATGTGATATTTAGTTTGAACAAAATAGTGCAAACCTGTTGGGTATTCTAGCCTTTGTTAAGCTTAATTTTTAAATAAATAAATTCAAAGGAAGGTTATACTTTAACTAAAATAATAAAAGTGAAATACCAAAATTTATTTTAAAAATTAAAAGCTACTGAAATTGAATTAAATTAAATTAAATGAACTTAGAAAAATAAAAATTGAAAGTGATTGATAAATTTTAAAATTTCAATTTGACACGCTAATTACTAATTAGCACACTAAGAATAATTAACTAAATTTTGGAACATTACAGTATATGTTGCAAGCCATACATACATACAACGAGTACTCTAATATTCTAGGCATTGTAACTCGCTGTTACCATGCGTAAACTTGGAGTTTATTGTCTTTGAGCAATGACTCTAGATATTCCTTTGTGATGGTTTTTTTTTTTTTTTTTGGAAGTGATTCTTTTGTGATGTTTTGGTTCCTCCCTTGGGCTAAAAACAATTGGTTGAGACCCCAAAGGCTTGGGTGCTTGTGTGCTCTATTGACTTGATGCCCGATCCGTCAATGTTTGGATGCTTTGCAGTACACATGGCTAAAGTCAAAAGTCATAAAATTATAATGAAAATTCCCTTCAGCGCATTTTATATATGTATATATTTATATATCTATTTTTAGGTCCCAAAAAAATGAAGGAAGTACTTCATTTTGCTTGAAAATATCTCATTTCAACTTTTATTTTTTTTCCCTACATATAATTTTCTCGTGTGTATTTCACCCTCTGAGCAGGCAACGCTAAAAAAATAATCAAGATAGAGCAACTAACAATATTAAGTTAATTTGTTGATATCTAGATTTTTTTTTTTTTGAAAGGAGTTGATATCTAGATTTGTATAACAAGGAATAATATCTAATAGGTATCTTTTAATGGATTATATTTGATATAACAAAGGTGTGAAAATGACAAATTTAATATGTCATTCTATTTTTTTTTTTCCTGATAAACGAAATTTCACTAAACACGACCAATAAAAAAACAAAATGAAAGTAACACACAAGCAAGGCAGTCACCTTCCCAAGAAGCAAAAAGAAAAAAAAAAAAAAGTGCCACAAACAAGGGAGTCACAAAAAATATTTAGGAGAAAATTTAAAACTTTATAGTTTGAACTACATATTATAACATACGAGAGTTTTAAACTATTTATAGTTGAAACTGTATGGTTAAACCACAACCCAAACATGTTAACGTTGTTCTAACCCATTTAGCTATGTCCTATAATTACAAGGGACAAAAATTAAAACACTAGCTAGCTATCTGCAGAAATTAACATACGTAACATAATCACGAAAGTCAATCCTCCCTAATGTGCATATGCATGTGACAACTACTCCACCAAAAAGTGAAACTTGATCCAATAATATTATCCCCTTGTGACCTTTTCCCCTTTTCCCACTATAGTACTATGTTTGTTTTATGTTGAAATATTATCAATATTTGGTTGTTATTGGAATCAATCAAACAAAATCCTTAATCTCCGTGTCTCTCTCTCTCTCTCTCTCTCTATATATATATATATATATATATATGTATGTATGTATATGAGTTGGTAAAAGGCTGTGTCATTGGTAGCTAGCTTTTTACTCGCCTCAAGCTGAAAGATTTCCCCCAGCAGCAGCCGTGCCACGCCAGACGCCAATTAGTAGGTAGTGATTAAATCCGAAAAGTGAGACATATTCCTTTTCCGATCCACAATTTCATGATTATTGCGCATGTAAGTACTAGCATATATATATATATATATATATATATATATTCGTTTGCATGTATTCATGATAGTGAAAAATACCCGCGCAGTGCCCGGAGCATAACATGTATTTATAAACCTTACCTCTTCAAGGAAAACCTGAAACAGTTAATTTTACATGAAAGTACAACTTTTGCGCCTTTTGTGACTTATTGCACTAAGTATATACACATCCACTGTACATATAAATATATATATATATATATATGCACATGATTTCTAGTTGATGAAAATTGGAAATTACAGGCTGTAAGTTTGTTTGACGATTGAGAAAGCTGTGAAGGAAAAAAAGAAAAAAGAAAAAAGAAAACAACAACGACAACAGCAGCTAGTGGGTATGTACCTGATCACTAATTATTGCTAGTCCATCTCGATTTCAGCATGATGAGAAGGTGCACCAGGGTCCCATGTTCTGCAACCAGGGGCAGTAGTGTAGTAGATGCAATAAACGAGTGAATTATTAAACAGTTTAAAAGGGTGTTTGACAGTTGTGATCCAGACTATTTTTTTTATTATAAATAATGTAAAACTCTCATATGCTACAGTAACAATAAAAAAAAATCGTCAATGAAGGTCTTAAGTTCAAGTATCACAGAAGAAGAGCAGTATAACATGAAACTATTAACGAAATATTATCAATATAGTAGCAAAAAAATTGTTTTTTTAGGGTTTTTAACAACAATAGCATGTGTCACACAAAAAATGAGGGTCGCTAGTTGTTTTCTTTATAGTCATAAAAAAGTAAGGAGGGGATATTATTATTTTTTTCATTTTTAAGGTTTTTTTATATATATTTAGTATTAGATTTTCTTTAACAATAGAAATTTTCAAGTAAATTCATTTTTAAATTCACCTTAAAAATATAAACATAATAGTTTCTTTAAAAAGAACTATAATAGAATTATCAAAACACTTGTAAATTATGTATTACATGTTAATTTCCGTTAAACATCTTAAAAATATAAGATTTTTTGTTAATATATTATAGTTTAGGGAGGACAAATCTTACGTTTTAAATACATTGTCGTAAAAAGCTGTATTTGAAAAGAAATTTTTGTAATTAATCTATAAAATAATTGACCACAAAAGTTTAAGGTGGGTGGGGTACCTAGACCGTACTCTTATGGGACCTATCTTTCTTTCAGAAGAAAAGGCTTGAGAGTTGGCATGGGGTCTCTTAACCCTTTGAGAACCCGTGACAATCACATGCATGTACTCCTGCCAAATATTTCAACCTTCGCCACGTTTTGTGGTCCTTGTCCAGCCAAACTTAAGAGCTCCATTATATGCTTTTTTGACATACAGCTTGGTCACAAGGCTGGAACTTAAATTGGGGTGGGGTGGGGGAGCTTCGCCGTCAAACCTTCCACCAGTGCCCTTCTTTACTAGCATCCAATCCGGATGTACTAATATCTGGGTGGCAAATTAGGGCTCTTGTTGGGATATTTCCTCCGATAATTGCAACAATTTTTATGGTTTTTTTTTCGTTCCTTATGCAACAAACGTGAGGCACGAGCCACAAAGAACACTTAAGGAACTATATTAAGGACGTTTGAGAACCTAGTTAAAACTGTGAGTTGATATAAGAGTTTTATATTGTAGCATATACTTTTGCTTTATACTATAGCATATGATTAGTGTTTTATACTATGAAACGCCCTTATATATTAGCAAGACTTGTTTGGCGGTAAAAAAAATAGCATCAATATGTACCAAACAGTTAGAAGGACTATGTGTGGAAGAATTTGTGCTTGTTGCCAACTAAACTCATTATACTCAATCTAATGGCTTTAATTGTTGTTCGGTACAGAAACTTTACTGTACCGGTGGACAAATCCTAAAATTATTTAGGTCGTTATAATAAGCGGGTCTTATTGTGTCTTTTCTTTTACCCAAAAAAGGATTAATTGCCTATCACAGCGTTACAAAATATTAAAATTTGATATTGAAACTTGGAAAGAAAATTAGTGGCAAATTTTGGATGATTCCCACGAAATATGGGAATACAAAAAGACATTGTAATAGTATAGTACCTAGTCATAAGCATTAATTCCACGCATAAAGAAAGAGCATGATGCTCTACACATATACATATAATATATATATATATATATATATATATTCTTTCTCTACACGTATGGGTGCCAATATGCTGTATAAGAGCATTTTTCTGCTGTACATGATACACTAAGTGATGACGAAAAGAGGAACCTAATTGGTGATCACAAACATATATCCAAAGCTTGTAGCCTCAAAGTCAATTTCAATGGTTCTCATAATGCAACGTTAAGTTCCTTTACATATGATACTCTCAACTTCTATGGTTGGCTCTGAATTGGAGGCCCCTCGCTGGACTGTATTGCACATGCTCTGCTTCAACAATGCCATCAACTCCTATTCTCATTTGAAGGCCAGGCATGCATATATATATATATATATATAGTTTCTTTTTAGTATCTGAATAATAGTTTTTTTTTCTTTTTTAATGTGGGCCCACAGTTCAAAGGAAAATGGTCCTGCCCTTTTTGCAGACCTGAATTTTGAAGATCAAATTCATGCCACCGATGAAAAACTCTCAGCTCTCTCTTATCTGTCAGACTCTGCTTTGTGATGACTATTTACTTCTATCCACCATTATTGGATTGTTCTGGTGAGTGCATTAAATATTTCAACCTTTTCTTCAAGCCTTTTCAGATCTTATTATAGTTATCTACTTCAGGTGATTGGTAGAATCATACATTATATATAAACATGTACTTTATGCATGTTATAGTAGCACAATTTATAGACCCTAGTATATTTTTCTCCCCACATATCAAGAATTTAAATGATGTATGGTGAACCGATTTGTAACCGGAAAATTTCTAGTTACAATTAATTTCATATCAATTTCATTGCATTTTTTTGTTTTGAATTATTTTACTTTGGATATTATTTTTAGTTTAAACAGATTGTTCAAACCGATAATCTAAACGTCTTATTACACGGTGTGCATGAAAGCTTCTAATTTAATTCTGATTTAGGACACGAGCTTGCTAATTGTGTTGATTAAATGATCGTCTCAAATCAAGCTGTTAGATGTCTATTTCTTCATCTTTTTTTATCAACAGAAATCAATCTTTGATTGGTTGGTCTGATGATCATTTATTGGACAACAAAATTGGGAGACATTCAAAGACACTGGACTTGAAGTGGGTCGGCTTTGAATCGTCTATAGTCTAATTTTCGGAATGGGGGAAAAAAATGGTTTTGTAGGCTTTTAAGGAAAAACGACATGCTTCAGAATTTTTAAACAAATGCAAGGAACACAAACTTTAATCCTAACTTGTGTAGTAACTTTTGAGTTGTTATGTTTTTTTTAATACGTGTATAAAAGATTGTTATATTATTAGATTGTATCGACTAAATTGAATCACTCCATTAATAGAAAGATTGAAATAGTCCACCACGTTTAAATTTTATGATACCATTTTACCCTTTAAATAATTTATTAATAAATTATACAAATAGACAACATAGTAATTAATTAAATAATAATTTTTCATCCTTTTAACTCTTTCTCTTGTTAAACAATATTATAAAAAAATTTATAATCTTCTCCGTCCTTTACCGTCATCGCACTTCTAATCTTTCCTCCAAAATAGAGTGTAAGTTTTAATATATTATGGACGATAACTTTTGTAGATTAATCTTTTGTTAGGAGGCTAAAAAATCACTCTAGGGCTTCTTTGGTGTCAATGATAAGACAGAGATACGATAAGATTGGATCGGAGTAGTATCTAAAAATAAAAAAATGCAATCCAAAATTTTTAACTAGTAATTGGATGTTGATGATAAACCATGTCTCCAGCAAGTATTTCAAAGTTCAACATGTACTGTAGCCCTTACGATTGAAAGCTGCTGTTGTTGTTGTTGTTTTTTTTTTTTTTTTTTTTTTTGGCTCTGAGCGATTGGCAGTTGATTTATTATAACTTAAAACAAGTAGTTAAATAATAAGACAGTGCTCTTAAAAAATGGGGAAGTAGTTGAAATGAATGCCCTTGTTATGGACTTTATGAGATCTTATCTTGTTTGTCTTTTGCAAAAAAAAAAAAAGGCCTTTAACATTTTTGCTGTAACAGTAAATTTAAATCTAATCCTAGTCCTCTTTTGTTCTCCCCTGTAACAAAAGGCGAAAACCAAAAAAAAAAAAAAAAAGGTACTAATCCCCTCAGGGAATCAATAGTGTTTGTCGCAACAATTAATTATCATGTCATTAAATTCAAAAAAAAAATTATGATGTTTTTTTATGTTAGTTTGTAAGCCTTTTTCATTATTTCTATCTTCCTTTTTTTTCCCTTACCGCTAAATAAACAATAAAAAATAGTCACAATACCCCTAAAAAAAACAATAAAACGGCCAATGTCAAAACAACTAGGTGTTGGATCAAAATCTAATTATGAGCCAATATATTAAATAAATGTGAATTAAAGGCTATCAATAAGGTTGCCCAATTAAAAGTGATTAATTTAAGTTTTGGACTTTTAATGCATCATTAAGTGTGGGCCTCCTATGTGTAGAGACCAAAATATAATTACTAATTTTATGATGGGCTAAATTGATAATTAAGGATAATTGCTAGGGTTTAGCAATTATATAAAGGGGTTGTGGTCCCCAAGTCAGTACGTACATTATTTTTCTGTTACCCATCTACAGAGAAATTACAGAGCATTCTGATAGGGAGGATTTACGTACCAGACTTGGAAGATCCTCAACCAAAAGACTCAAGAATCACATTCAATCCATGGATTCATGTTAGCTTTCGCATCTTATTAATATTCTTGATGATTTGACATGAACGATCCTGGGTAATGATGGTTTTCATTACAATTTTTTTCTAACAAGTGGTATCTAGAGCCTCTTCATGTTGAATCATTGAGAATCAATAATTTTTTTATATATGTGATTCTTATTAAAAAATTCTCAAATACTATAAGAGAGAAGAGTTTTATAATATTATATACTTTTATTTTATATTTAATATAAAAAAATTTACGAGTCTATTGAAAAATATACTTAAATCTTAAACACTATAGTATGTGAAAACTTTATATTGTAGGAGAAATAAAGCTTATATTATTCATGGTTTAAATTGAGCAATCTTATTTAACCTAATAAAGCTATAAACCCATTATAAACAAAACAATAAGGTTTAATCTAAAAAAATACGTTTCGTGTTAAACTAGAACCTAAGTTTTATAAATGACAAATTATAACCTGACTATGAGTTTAGAAGAGTTTTTTATTGCAAATGCATACCATATTTGGACTACTCTTTTTGGGAAAAATCTTTCCTCCCCATGGTCAAAAACACAAAACCCCCTATAAAACCCAACCATCCCCTTACTCACCTATCCAATCGACCCATACTCAAATTTAAAAAAATTCAATTTCATTCAAAACACTCCCACTTCTCACTCTCACTCAAAAAATCTTCAATGTCTCCTCTCTTCTCCTCCCTCTTCACCCTCCTCCTCGCTCTCCTCTCGCCGCTGCCGCACTCCGCGGCCGGGCGGCGCAACCACGGCTCTCAACACCACGGCCACTCCCAAGTCCCAGCTTCCTCGGATCTCGTCCGCACGTCCTGCGTCCACGCCAGTTACCCCAATCTCTGCCTCCGAACCCTATCCACCTACTCCGGCCCGACACCCCGGACACCGCGCGACCTGGCCAAGGCTGCGGTGAACGTCAGCCTGACCCGGGCCAGCCGCGTGTCGGAGTACCTAGCGCGGACGGTGGCGGTGGCGTCGGCGTCAAAGAGGCAGAAGGCGGCGCTGATCGACTGCGTGGAGCAGATGGGGGACTCGGTGGAGGAGCTGAGGAAGACGCTGAAGGCGCTGGAGCACTTGCAGGAGGAGAGATCAGGCGGCCGCGGCGGGGAGGAGTTCCGGTGGCAGATGAGCAACGCCGAGACGTGGGTCAGCGCCGCCCTCACCAACGAGGACACGTGCCTCGACGGCTTCCAGGAAGCCAACGGCGGAGGCAAGATCAAGGCTGACGTCAGACGGAAGATCACCAACGTCGGTCGCGTCACCAGCAACGCCCTCTACATGATTAACCGTCTCGACCAGTCGTCTCGCCGCCGCAACCACCGCCGAGCGCCGTGAGAGAGATCGGGAATCCTTACGAAACGCCGCCGTTTCGCGTTCTGTCTGCTAAAAGTACTCCAAGTCTCCAACTCCATGTAATAGTGATCATAGTTTGTGCTTCTTTTTTTCGCATTTCTTTTTAGTTTTTTTTTTTTTTTTTGGGATTTTCTCAAGCTGTATGTATCTACGATATTAATAATACTGAGTTAAATTCACAAGACATCCTCGAATTTTTTTCTCTTTTTAAAATTAGTCTATACATTAAAAATTGTTTTAATTTAACCCTTTAATTTTTTTTTATTCTTTAAATTTGGTCTCAGTCACATTCTGTTAAATTTTGAAAAAAAAAAGTTGACATATTGATAATTAAACTATAAACACACGAATAAGTGCCCATTCCCAGCCTTTTTTGCGCAAAGGAGCATTAAAAGTCAAATTCATTTTATAAGAAGTTCACGTATCTAAATCTACCAATATTGAACAAAATTAAGTAAACTTTTTCGTAATCAAGTTTTTTTCCAAAACAAAAAGACATTAAAAATTTATCTATAATAATGTTTGTTTTCCTTCAGAACAAAAAGACAAAAAACTTGTCCACAATCAGGTTTTCAAAAAAAAAAAAAAAGCATAAAACTTCATTCAATACAAAGAGTAGATCATGTTTTCTTTATCGGCAGCTTCTTCCTAGTGGCAGAAAGGGAAAAAAATAAGTTTGCATTCCAATTCTAAGTTGTGCATCACGCATTAAAAAAAACACCCTTAATTTGATTACATCAACAATAAACAACAAGTATATATATATATATAGCAACTTCAATGAATATATAGCAACTTTTATTTACGTTTCATAGAGAGAGAAATATTACCATGTCTCTAATATTTTCAGTTGAAGTCTTTAAGACTGGCTTGAAATTGAGGATGATTCCTCTAAATTAGTAGACACCACGTCATTTGAAGAATTGATATCATGATGATCTTGTGCATTTCCAACTTCATAATCTGTTCCATCGGCATCTTCATGGGTGATTTTTGATTTTTCCTTTCTAGAATTGCAAGTCCTTGCGTTATGACCTTGCTACCCACACAACCTGCATTTCCTTCCAACATAATTCCTTTTTCAACTTAGTTCCACTCGGATTGATAGGCTCACATTTAACTTTTCTTAACTTTTTGGGTCTACCTAGCATTGGTGGTAGCAAAGGTGCATTTTTAGAGTCTGGCCACTCAACTTCCTCTCTAAATGGTACCAAAATTTGAGCATATGCCTTCATATACGCTTCCTTTTTGTACCATGAAGAAACATAATCCTCAGGGTCCTCTTTTTGCCTGAAAATGGCAGACACAGCATGCGAACAAAGAATTCCACACAAATCCCACCTCCTACAACTACATATGTGCTCTTTCAAGTTTACAGCGTAAAGCGCACCCTATGCATGTCTCACTTAGTATTGGCCATTCCCTGCATATTGTGGAATACATAGACCTGATTCTTCCTTTGAGTTATCTAGTATTCCCTGTATTCGTGGCCCAATATTATCAAATTTTTGATGTAGCTTCTCTTCGATCAATTAGTCTCGTCATCAACCAAAGCCTCAACTTCTCCAAGCACTCTAGGATTGGCGGAGACTTTGCAGCCAACACTTTAGAAGATCCATCGAATGACTCGTACAAATTATTAAGCAATATGTCACACTTTGAATGGGTGCTGAAATGGGACCTGCTCTAATGTTTCGGATCATGAACACAAAGCCAATTATATGCCTTAACATTCTCTTCTTTTATCTTGCTCATTTCGGCTCTAAAACGAGTCACAGTACTCGCCTTTGATGTCGCTGTAAACTTATCTTTAAGTGTGAGGCTTTTGAAGACTTGCTTGAAATTGTTCAACAAGCGCCTAGCGTAATGTCTGTGCCCTGCAGAAGGCACCAATTCATCAAGAGCAGATTGTGGTCCCTTTTGCTTATCTGAAATGAACGTATACAAAGGGTTGTCCTCAATCTCCAAATCCTCAAGCACAAGTCTGATAAACCATATCCAACTCTTTTTTTTGTCTCTGCATCTACTGTGGCAAAGCTACAGGACATAATGCATTGAGGGCATCAATTCCAATAGCAGTTAAAATTTGACCTGGATGTGGCCCCTTAATATGGCACCTATCAAAATCTATGAGCAGCCTGCATCCTTCTTTCCAGTATAAGCTGCCTAACTATATAGCATCTCTTGAACCTCTTTCTTTCACCATCAACGTCAACTGTATGCAAGTAGACAGTGCTACCAGGATTTTTCTTGATAATCTCTTCACAATACCTCCATAGTTTTCCATATTGCTCCTCATATGATCCATGGATTTGTACTTTTGCTAGCTTTCTTGCCCGATACACCTGCCCCTTTGACACATATATCCATATATTATATATTATTTACCATAAAATATATATTTTTTTATATAATATTAATAATTATATTATTATTATTATTATAAATTAATATTTTTATACAATATAAATATAAAAATTATATTAATAAAAATAATAACTTGGTAATAAAGATAATAATAACATCAACAATAATAAAAATATATAATATATTACATATGAAATATTTAAAGGTAATATATATTATTTAAAATTAGTACATAATATATATAAATACTACAATAATAAAACAAAATAAAAATAATTTCGTACTATTATTATAAATTAATATTATTATATAATATAGACATGGATATAATATTAATATAAAATAATAATCATTTAATTATTAATAATAAGGATAATAATAACATTAACAATAGTAATAAAAACATAATAGTATAATATCAATATAAATAGTATAATATTAATATAAAATATAGTAATTATAATAATTAACGAAATATGTTTATTTAAATACTTTTATTTAATGTCAATGTTAATATAAATAATAATATATTATTAAGAATTATATTTTTATTATTATTTATATTCATATCAATATATTATATATTATATACAACATTTTAATATTAATATATTGTTAAATAATAATTTTATGATCATTATAAATTAATATTTTTATATAATATAAATATAGTATTATATTAATATAAAATAATAATTATTTAATAACAATGATAATAATAACATTAATTATCACAGTAATATTAATGTTAACTTATATATAATATTATTTTATTATTATTTAATGTTAATACTAAATATTATATTGATACATTTAATGTTAATACTACAAATTATTTTTGTTAATTATACAAGATTTTTATGTATAACCAAACACAATGATATATTATTCTTAAGAATCTAATATAAAATTCCTATGTAGAACAAAACGTGATAATATTGGTTTCTTGAGAATTATATTGCCTACTATTATTTTTTCGAAAATATAATTCCTATTGATTACTGCATATCAAATATCTCCTAAAGGTAAATGATATTGCATTGCAATAGCATTAGGATAAAAATAAAATGCCAATTAAGTAATCATGATTAAAATGTAACTATTTACAAGTTGCAAAAAAGGGAAAAAAAAAATTAAACGTGGTGCGATCCGTCACCATTTGAGCTACTGGTAAATAGCTCAGCGACGCCATGTGCCTGCCGGCAGATGATCAAATTCAGCATTACCCAATCCGGCTACACAACACACCCACGTCCCATGGTGGTCCTTAACTCAACACCGCCTGCTTTCTTTCTTTATTTATTTTTTTGGTAATGCATGTATCCCGAAATGAAGCTGTTATTTTACATTATTGGGGCCGTCTAGATAACTTTGGCTTTTGTTTTCAAGCAATAGAATAACAAAGCAAAAATTTTGGATTTTGTAGTTAGTATTTAAACAGTGTATGGAAAATATTTTTTTATTATTATTTCAAAAAGATTTGATTTGGTTTGTTAAAAAAATTAAAAGCTCTATTGTGCTTTTACTTTTAAGCAGTAAAAAAAGAGAAGCATAAGCTATAGTTTTTTAATTAGTGTTTGAATAGGTGCATAGAAAAATGTCTTTTGATTTCAAAATAGCTTTTAAACTTGTTTAGTTAAATACGTCAAAGCCTTTATTGATATAAAAAGTCATGTAATTCAAGAATATGGATGAAATTCTTTATTTGTTATTCTTAAATATAATGTCAAAAGTGTAAATAAAAAAACTTTTAATAAGTGTTTTTTATAAGCACTTTTGCCTTGCATTCTTTAATAAGTGCTTATAAAAATCATAAGCACTTTTTTATGGGTTACTTAAATGGGTTTATAAATGACTTTTGATAGAATAAAGTCAAAAGCAACTTAAAATAAGCCATTAAAAACATGCTCAAAAAACAATATAATTTAAAAATATAGATAAAATCTTATTTGTTATTCGTAAATAAATTGTAAAAAATGTAAATAAAAAAGTTTTTTATAAGCATCAATTGGTTGACTTTTCTTGAACTGTTTATAAAAACTAAAAATATTTTTTACAAGTCCATCAACATATATCAAAAAGCAGCTTTTTAAACTAAATAAGCAAAACAAGAAAAAGAACACTTTTTATAAGCCATTTCAAACATGCTTTTAGTATTGAGATTAACCATTTCAAACTCTAAGCATTAGGGCCTTTGGAAACGCGGATAAAACTGCAAGCTAAAATAGTTACGGTTAACACTCTATTAATGGTAAAGTCTGATCTACGATGATTTATAAAGAGAGAGAAACGAGAAAGGATTTTGTGACGAAAGTGGAAAATTTTTGAACGACGGAAATCCTTGGTTGGTTTCTTTCACATTTCCCCAAATGTTCGTGGGCCTTGTGGTATTAATTGACCTCATACGGACACAATTTCTGTCTTGTCCATATCTAACATCACTTAAGGCCTGTTTGGCACAACCAACACTTGTTTTTTAATAAATAAAAAAAAAAATTGTAATTTTTTACTAAGTATTTAAAACTATATTTTAAAAGAATTTTAATAAGTCAAAATGATTTTAATTATTTTTAAAAATTACAAAAATATTATATTAAGCTAATAATGTATCATTGATACTATGGTATAAATTTCATGTCTATTTTAGAAGCGTTTTTTTGAGAAACTATATTTTATGGCTTTAACATAAAGCATTTTTAGAGAACAAAAGCTCTTTTGAGAGTTTATTTAAATACTTTTACAAACAGTTTTTAAACTCAAAAAGTTAATAGTAACTTTTAAAAAGCCCTCGTAAATAGACCCTTGCTAACCAAGAAGCTTTAAAAATAATAAAATCACGGTTTAGTATTATTGTATTAGGCCCCGTTTAAGCACTAAACTACAACAAATATCTTTGACTTCAGACTAGTTGATTTTTAGGATCCGCAACAATGGAAAAGAGATGCATGGAATAAAATCTGATGTCGTTACAACATGAATGGGAGAATATAATTCAATTAAGAGCGCCATATCTATCGTATCACATCATATATTGTATTGTATTCTGTAAGTTTTATTAAAACATTGAATTATATGTATAGGTTATTTCTACGATATGTTGCTTTTTTTTTTTAAGTTTACATTAATTACATAACTATACTTCTTAGTTTTTATTATTTCTCAATTTATCATTCTGTTTTTAGAAACTATAAAAATTATTTGAATTTAAAAAACTTATTTTAATTTTATCCCTTATAAACGTGTTGGATAGAAGACATGGAGATAATGCAAAAATATCCTTAATTAGACAAAATTTATTTATGAAATATATTTTTCTTCTTGAGAGAAATTTGTAAAAAATATTTTGAAATTGATAAAGTCATAAACTTAAGATCTTTTTTTTTTTTAATTTGATGTTTTGTTTTAGGGTTTTTAATGTTTTTAATATATGATAATTTTCATAACTATTTAAAGAAGATATGTCGTTTTGCCTAATTTTTCTATTTATATAGATGAAATTAAAATATGTTTTTAAAAATTCAAATGATGCCTTTACATTTTCTAGAAATAGAGAGACAAATTGAGAATTAGTTAAAGTTAAGGGGCATCATAATGTAATTAACTCTTTAAAGTTTTTAAACTACAGTCTATCTCCACCGTTCAAATTGATCTCAACGACTCATATCCACAGAGGGGCATTGATATAACATTAAGTGTCAGTTGTAAACCGATTATCTACTTGGCAGCAACACGTTGTTGAGAGGTAGTAAGTAGTAACGTATAATTTTTAACTAAGTAACACGTATTGAATTGTTGTTTGCTCTTTTTTTTTTTGGTTCCACTCTCTTTGACCTTCATAAAAAAACAAAACAAAGTATCAAAACATTTTCGTTTGAACTCCAATTAAGACAATTCTTCTTTAAAAGCATTCAAAAAGTAGAGTAACAAATCGTTGTTCATATAGTTCCTGAAAATCCATCATTTTAATGAGGTTTTATAATATCTCAACATCACTTATTTATTTGCTTTTTTCTCTCTCTTTTACTTCTATAAAAACTCAAGCTTCAAAATATTATATTTTCTTTTATTTTAACTCTAATTGAAACGTTTTTTCTTCCAACATATTCAAAGCAAAGAGATGAACAACATGAATATTAACATTTTGCATTATTTGTTGGAAGATACTAAAGTTTGTTCAATTGTGTGTTTTCAACACTCTATTCAAATAAACATTCAATTTTTCCTCACAATTTGAATTAAATTTTATTTGCATACCCAAATGATGATTCGGACCACAACTCAATTCCACTTAGTTCAAATTTTTTCTGGTCCAAGACAAAGCGCCCAAATTACAAAAATTAACATCCACACTTGATACATAGATGGAGTTTCGCACATTTTTTAAACCGAACAGTATGAAATTGACCCAAATTACAATTGTTACTACTCAAGCTTCCTCCACTACTTGAAGGGATTGCACTCTCGTTCTCATTCCTAAAATTTCACAAAACGATAAAAAATAATTAAAATGTAATTAGTTTACATTTTTGTCCTTCATATATAGGCAATGTGCCGCTTCTATCTTGTGAATAGTTAGATTACGCCCACTGTATCCTGTTTTTAACAGGCTAGATCTCTGACATTAGCGGCAGAACTAGGATTTTTAGGGGATGTAAACTAAAAATATGAAAAACTTTAGAAGCCATCAATATATTAACTCTTCATACCATAAAATAGTTAAAAAAACATATATATTCAATTTGTTGAATTTTTTACTACTTAAATACAAAATTTTCTTTAAAGTTTAGTTTTTTTTAATTTACTATTCTTTTCTGAATTTAGTTTAGTAAAAAAAAAAGAGTAGAGCACTTACGAGAAAATAATTATGATAGAGCAAAATTGATAACAAATTATTTACGGAGTGCAAAAGATATGCGTGAAAAGAGGTTTAAAACACAATCAAAAAAATTATTTTAGTAAGGCAATTATGAAAGTGTTTTAGAAAGGTCATGTTTATTAAAAAATAGTAATATTTTAGGGAACTAAAAGAAAAAAATACTAACATAGAGACACAGTTGAGAAGCATTATTGAAATGGGGGCAAATTGGAATAATAAAATTAATAAGATACATATAAAAAATAACTTTAATAGCAATAAATTAGAGGAAAATTTTGTTAATGACTGGGGCATAGATAAAATTTTGTAAATAAAAGGGGGCATATATGAAAAGTTTTTTAAGCTGCAGACAAAAATATAAATTATCAAAAATTCAAGGGGTCTATGCCCCGGGCACAAGCTCGCGCCGACCCTGTGACTGACATTGAATCTCAAATACTGACAATGAGATTTCATTACAACTTGTATTTTCTTCAATACTGACAAGTGTCTGAAGTTTTTATACAGTTGATATACCATAGAAATAGATATATGTATGTTTCCTATTATAATATGCTTTTATATCGTTATATTCTATTGAGCATTGAACTTTTAAAAAGAAAAATCTTGATCTGATCCTAACTCAACTCCAACCATGGTCTCCACCCAACATCGGGAGAGGGATTACTTATTATGGCGGTTTGTGGTGGCTACAGACCGTTATCACGATAGATACCCCTTGGTAACCAACGTGGACGACATATTTTGATCGATATCTCTAGAAATATCAATATTGTAGTCAAATACTAGTTGATATCACGTCAGATATTAGTTGGTATCACGTCAGATATCAGCTGGTATCACGACGAATACCGACTAGTGTTTTAAGGGTATATTTGATATTTTAAATATAATAAGATGACACGACCTTTATACAGTATTAGGGTAAGGAGCCCAAAAACTGTAAATGGGTCTCGTAAAAGGGGCCCATCAGGGTATCCTCTTGTAAATTGGGCTTCTTCTAGAATTTGGGCTAAGTTACTTGGATGGTGAAGAAGCAGAAGCCCATTTTATGACGATCCTAACCCATCTCGTAAATTCTCGTTTTATGAACTTCAGAAGTGAAAGAGAATTCCTGGCAGAATTCCTTCTGAAGTTCATAAACCCTAATAAGTACATTAGGGTTCCTCTGCAATTCGTAAACCACTGCTCAGTCTCACCATGGAAGGCGGACAAATGGAGGAGGGCGTCCTCACGCTCCCCGAAGACGACATCTCCGGCGACGGCGACTTCTGCACCTCGATCCTCTCCTGGCTCGGCGACTCCACGCGGGAGGACCACCAGCGCCTCTGCGCCGTCCTCGGCGCCATGTCGCAGGAGCTCAAGGACCAGAACATGCCGACCACTCCCGTCGCCTACTTCGGCGCCATCTGGTCCTCCCTCGACCGTCTCCTGTCGGAGCCGGAGCCGGCGAACCACATTGTCGAGGCTCTCGTTACGATTCTCTCCCTCCTCCTTCCCAGGATCCCCGTGGCGGTCCTGAGGAAGAAGGGGGAGTCGCTCTCCGGGCTCGTGGTTCGCGTTCTCCAATCGTCGTCGTTGTCGTTGACGATCGGCGCCGCGACCTCCGGATTGAAGTGTATCTCGCATTTTCTTATCATCAGAGATGCCTCCAATTGGTCGGAGGTTTCTCACTTGTACGGAATTTTGTTAGGCTTCGTCACCGATTCTCGCTCTCAGGTGAACTTCTCATTTTCTTTATTCCTTCAGATTGTTTCTGTAATTCATGATGATTTCCTTTTATTCTTGTTCTCATTGTTATCTTATTCATCAAAAAGATGTAGAATTTATCTTATAACTCTGAAATTTGTAATAAACGAGCGAATTTTGCTTGCTTCATTGCGTGTTTGAGGGGTTGTCTCCTATTTGTTTTGCTTATGCTTTTAATAAAATTATGGCTTTTGGATAGGTGTTGGGATTTTTTTCAGAAGACCTTAATTGAAAAAAAATGATCTAGTGAGCAATGCAAGTATTAGAATGGGATTTTTCAGTCTTAGTGAAGCTCTGATATAAGTTCAAAAGTTTTTCAAAAAATAAAAAAATAGAAATAAATTTGTGGCTTGAACCGGAAAAGAGCTTTTGGATTCAAAAAGCAAAAAATAAGAAATAAAAAAAAAAACCTTCAGAAAGTAATGTCATTTGGGTTCTGAACAGGTGAGAAGGCAATCCCAGTTGTGTCTTCGTAGTGTTTTAGAAAAATTTCAAAACACATCTTTGGCGGTGCCTGCAAGCAATGGGCTTACAAGCACATTTAAGAGGTGTTATTTGCTTGATGGGGGGTCAAATGCCAATAGCCATGATGGAGCCAAGGGAGCCCAGGAGCTGCTTCACGTTCTTGATGCTTTAAAAGATTGTCTTCCTCTTATGTCAACAAAGGACACAACTGTTATACTCAAGCACTTCAAAACTCTGCTTGAGGTGCGCCATCCCCCCGTCACGAGGCGCATAACAGATAGTTTGCTCTTACTTTGCCTTAAGCCTGATGCAGTGGTTCCGTCTGAAAAATTGCTCGATATATTATGCTCGCTAGCGCTTTCTGTCTCCACGAACGAGACATCCGTGGACGCCATGACATTCACTGCTCGCTTGCTTGATGTTGGAATGGTCAAAGTTTATACCAACCAGAGAAGACTTTGCATTGTTAAACTCCCTGTTGTGTTCAATGCCCTCAAAGGTGTGTCTCATAGTTTTAGTCCTGTTCTTCTTAACTTTTAGGTTTGGATTGATTATACATTGCACTATGTTTTTGGGAAATACTTTTTGAGAATTCAATGTTGTGGCAGATATATTGGCGTCTGAACATGAAGAGGCAATACATTCAGCTGTAAACACATTGAAGAGTTTGATACACGCCTGTATTGATGAAAGCCTCATAAAAGAGGGAGTGGATGAGATTAAAAAGGTGAATTTAAGTATGGATTCCAGAAGGTCTGGACCGACCATCATCGAAAAAGTATGTGCAACTATGGAGAGCTTGGTTGGTTATCACTACACTGCTGTTTTGGATCTCTCGCTTCAAGTTATTTCATCAATGTTTGATAAATTAGGTACATTATTGCTGTTCCTTGTACTCGTGCCTTTTTCAGTGTCATGTGGTACATTTTATTGGCTCTGTTTCTTTTAAACCCAATTTATTATTATACCACTTAATAAACGTTCTCATGCAGGGGCTGATTCTTCTTATCTAATGAGAGGAACCCTTAAGACCTTGGCAGATATGCAGAAGTTGCCAGATGAAGATTTCCCTTTTAGGAAACAGGTATACTTCTTATTAATGATTCTTTTTTTTTGTCAGTTATGTCTACAGTTTGGTTAATTTTGTCATTGTCAAAGATACCGTTGATTCTCTGTAAGACCTGTGTTACTATGTCCTCATCTCTGCAACCTCGTTGACATACTTTGTCATGCAGCTGCATGAGTGCCTTGGATCAGCTCTCGGCGCAATGGGACCTCAAACTTTCTTGGGTCTTCTACCTTTTAACTTGGAAGCTGGAGACCTAACAAAGGTCAATGTTTGGCTCTTTCCAATTTTGAAGCAGTATACCGTTGGTGCTCATTTAAGCTTTTTTATGGAGATCTTGGATATTGTTAGACAGATGAAGAGGAAATCTGAAGAGGTATGAAACGTTTTCAAATCCTGAGAAAGCTTATTGGTTTGTCCGCTTGTTTATTCTAAATAGAGTTCCTTATTATGGGCAGCTTGAGCTACAAGGACGGTTTTATTCTTCTAGAAGTGTGGATTCGCTAGTATACTCTTTGTGGTCCTTGTTGCCTTCATTTTGCAACTATCCGTTGGATACTGCTGAAAGTTTCAAGGATTTACAGAAAGATTTATGCAGTGCCCTTCATGAAGAGCCTGATATTCGCGGAATTATATGCTCCAGTTTACAGATTCTAATTCAACAAAATAAGAAAATCTGCGGAAGTGATAATCATGCATCTGATCTGGATGATTCTGAAGTAGGTGTTGCCAGACAACGAGTGCTGGCTCATTATACCCCACAGGTTGCAAAAGATAATTTGGATGCATTGACAGAATCTGCTTGTGAATTATTGACTGTTTTGTCAAATGTTTTCCTTGAATCTGGTAAAGACGACGGAGGTTCTTTGCAGGTACTCCTATCTCTACAATGCATTCGGTACAGTCTTTTTATATTTTTAATAAGAACTTGTTACTTCAGTTTGGAGCATATTTTTTCTTCTTCTTTGTGTCGTCGCAATCATGTGGTGGAGCTTTATTAAATACTCGCAGGCTCACTATATTGAGAGTGTGGAGAATATAGATGAGAGAGGTTTATGAGATGATTTTTTTTTTTTAGTGTGTAAAAGCAATCTTTAAGAAGCAAATCTGATAAGGTTTTCTTTTGGAATTTGGCTAACTACATTTATTTGATTCAATTACAGCATGCTATAGGGGAGTTTGCTTCAATAGCCGATAAACAAGTTGTATCAAGGTTATTTACAAGGACAATGCGTAAGCTTTTGAATGCCACGCAAAAAGCTGGAAAAAAAGTAAAATCCAAGAATTCAAATTCTATGTCAATCGATGAGTCATTGGAGGAAAGTTCACTTTCAGTTATAAGGTTGTTTTCATTCCCTTTATCGGGATTATATTTTTGTCATCTCATACTATTTATTCAATGTGTTGTACTTTTCATTTGTTTATTTTCAACTTAATTCTTTGTGAATGTATTTTGGTGATCAATTTTTGCATCTCGCTTTAGTCTAGTAATTTCTGTTTCTTACTTGAACATAGGGGACAGCTACTTGACTTGGCTGTTTCACTTTTACCTGGCTTAAATACTGAAGAGATCAGCACTTTATTCACCGCTATAAAGCATTTGTTCGAGGTTTGTCAATACGTCTGTCATCTGGTTTAATTTGATTGTTTATAGAGGGTGCTCTTGTTACGCTTTTGCACTGAAAAGGATGCAGTAACTTATCTTTTTCTGACTGCAGGAGGAAAAAGATGGTTTTTTACAAAAGAAGGCTTACAAAATCTTGTCACTTATTCTTAAGGTATGTGGAAGTGTGGTTAATCAGAGGAGTTTCCTGAGTTGGAATGATAATTCTCATTATTATGCAAAAAACGAGTACAACTTATTTATAATGGAAGATAAAACAGAAAACACTAAAAAACCTGAACTAACTCCTAAAATCACGGATATTTCTAATCTGGAGAAATGGAAATCCTAACAAACATGACATAAAATTTTTTCCCTATTAATTCGGATATCAATTGTTATCCAACTAATACCCGAATTTCCTTACTCTCCCTCAAGCTGAGCAATAGATGTTAATCTTGCCCAGCTTGGAAATCATTTCTTCAAAGTTGGTCTTGGGTAGAGCCTTTGTAAGAATATCAGCTATCTGTGACCTAGTGGCCATGTAAGTAACTTGAAGTTCTCCAGTTTCTATCTTCTCTTTGATGAAATGCCGATCTATCTCCACATGCTTGGTGCAATCGTGGTGAGCTGGGTTTTTTGCAATTTGTATTGCTGCTTGGTTGTCACAAAAGATCTCTAGATTCTTCACTTTAGGGATCTTTAACTTTTCTAGTAGTCTCTTTAGCCACATTCCTTCACATATTCCATGTGCCATTGCCCTTAACTCTGCCTCTGCGTTCCTTCTTCCAACAACTGATTGTTGTTTACTTCTTCAAGTGACTAGATTGCTCCACACAAAAGTGCAATATCCTGAAGTGGACCTAGGGTCTGTCAATGATCCAGCTCAATCCGTATCAATGTCGATTTCAATCCTCCTATTTTCTCTTTTCTTAAAGTAGAATCCCCTGCCTAGATTCTTCTAAAAGTACCTGAGAATCCGAAAGAAAGCTTCTATGTGCTCCTCTGTAGGATTGCTCATGAACTGGCTAACAACATTGACTAGAAAAGTAATATTTGGACGTGTGTGAGACAAATAAATGAGCTTTCTTATAGGTCTCTGGTACCTTGCTTTGTCTACCAAGGGACTATTTTCTTTAAGGCCAATCTTGTGGTTTGTATCCATAGGAGTATCTATTGGTTTGCAACCTAGCGTTCCAGTTTCTTCAAGGAAGTCAAGTACATACTTGCGTTGTGACACTGCAATTCCTTTTCTTGACCTTGCAATTTCCATCCCAAGAAAGCATTTACGTGCACTAAGATCTTTTATCTCAAATTCGTGAGCCAAGAAAGACTTCAACCTCTCCATCTCTTCTATGCGATTACGTGTGAGACTTGTATCATCCACATAAACAATGAGAATGGCAATTTTACCATCTGGTGAGCGCTTGAAAAATGGAGTATGATCTGATTGTCCCTGCACATCCATATATTTTTACTGCCTTTGTGAATCTATCAAACCAAGCTTGTGGTAATTGTTTTGAGTCCATACAGTGACTTGTGCAATTTGCACACTTGATTTTCATTCGTTGAGTTCTTGAAACTCGGTGGAATCTCCATATACACCTCATCTTCCAAGTCTCCATTGCGGAAGGCATTTTTCACATCCAAATGATGAAGAGGCCAATCTAGGTTGGCTGCCAAGGACAACAGTACTCGGACAGTATATAACTTTGTGACAGGGGCAAACGTTTTTTTGATAGTCCACACCATAAGTCTATGTAAATTCCTTTACGACCAATCTTGACTTATACCTATCAATACTTTCATCTGCTTCGTACTTTATGGTGAATATCCACTTGCATCCCACAGGCTGCTTTCCAGTTGGCAATTCAAACAGTTCCCAAGTTTTGTTCTGTTGGAGAGCCTGCATCTCGTCATTTATTGCCTCTCTATTTTGGTCTTTCAAGAGCCTCCTATATGTTGTTAGGTATGTCTTCATTAGAGATTAGTCACAAAGGCTAAGTAGCTAGGTTATAATTTCTCATATGCTACAAAATTATGGATAGGATGTTTTGTGCATGAACAAACACCTTTCCTCATTGCAATAGGCTGATCCACCTCATTATTAGTGTTCTTAGAATGTGATTCAAGAATTGTATTACTTGGTGAAGCATTGGAGGATTCTGGTCTTGGGTTGGATTCTCTGTTTTGTAGAGCAAGCGTGAGGGACCCTATCTCTTGAGGCCAACTTCTCCTTGAGTAAACATGAAACTCAGATCCTTTCTCAAGCTGTGGATTTGAACAATGCAAGTTAGATGACTGCTTTTGCTTTTGAGGTTTTAACTGAGCTTGAGGTGAAGAGGAACTAGAGACAATTTGAGGGATTTGAGGTGATCGATTAGTACTTGAATTTTGAGGTGACATGCTAGGACTTGGCTGGGATTGAGATGTGTTAGGATTGATGGCTAATTGAGACTCATCCCGATTATCTTGATTTTTGAGACTAGGATTTGGACAAGTGAGATCCCAACACTGATCTTGACTCAAAAACCCCCTGAAGGTGGGTTTTGGGATAAAATGATTGATGCTCAAAAAATGTAACATCCATAGAGACATACATTTTCCTAGTAATTGGTGAGTAGCATCTATATCCCTTTTCAGTGGCTGAATAACCCAGAAAAACACATTTTAAGGCTTTGGGATCTAGTCTACTTTAGTGTTGCTGATGAATGTGGACAAAGGCTGAACATCCGAATACCTTCAGAGGAATAGAGGAAAGAACTCTTGTTTGAGGAAAGATCTTTGTAAGGCACTCAACTGGTGTTTGAAACTTGAGAATCCTAGATGGAGTTCTGTTTTTAAGATATGATGGAGTGAGCATGGCTTCCCTTAGAAATGTTTTGGAACATTAGATGTAAACATGAGTGACCTAGCAACCTCTACTAGATGTTTGTTTTTCCTCTCAACTACCCCATTCTGTTGGGTTGTATCAACACATGAACTATGATGGATTATCTCATGTTTAGCAAGTATGATCCAAGAAGAGAATGGAAATATTCTTTGGCATTGTCAGTTCTAAGAATTTGAATTTTGGATAGGAATTGTGTTTGGGCCATAGAATGAAATTTCTTAAAGATTGGACCTGCTTCAGATTTTTCCTTAATTAAAAACAGCCAAGTAATCTTAGGATGATCATCTATGAATGAGATAAACCACCTAGCACTTGAAACATTATTGACTCTTGAGGGACCCCATATGGTCATTGTGAATAACAGAGAATTGATTTGATGCTTTATATGATTGTGCAAGACATGAGTTTTGACAATGTTTAGAAAATTGACAAACACCACAATAAAGATCATTCACATCAATATTTCTGAACAAAGAGGGAAACAAATGTCTCAAATATTGGAACTAATCTATAGTGCCATAACATTATTTGACTAAATAGAGAATTCTTATCGGAATATGAAACTAAGGTGGGAATGTCATCATAGCTTGCCGTTAGAGCTTGTTTTTCATTGGAGCTAGCAGCTTCAAGTAGGTAAAAGCCCTCATATTGTCTAGCATTGCCTATCGCCCTCCCTGAGTCTGAATAAAAGAATTTAGTAATACAATTCATGTTCTTTGTGAGCTTACTAATAGAGAGCAGATTATAGGATAAATTGGGAACAAATAGGATTGCACTTAGTGTCAGATTTTTTGAAATTTCAATGGACCCTTTACTAGCTACCTTGGAAACCGAACCATCAGCAACGTGAACTTTAAAATCCTCAGAACAAGAGCTAAATGTTTTGAATAAGGACTTTTCTCTTGTCATGTGCTATGAAGCCCTAGAATCTACAATCCAAGGGCTCAATCTCTTGGTTTTCACACTCAAAGCATTTAAGAATTTACCTTTTTGTGCTACCGTCCTTGTTCCTATAACGGATTGGCTTATGGAGATTTTGGCCAAACATTTTTTGTAGTAATTAATCTGCTCCTTGAACAGAGCCTCGGTTGGTGGCTGCTCTTCTCTAGTTGCTATAAAACTCCTTCATTCTCTATCAGACTTGGCAGATTGATCACGAGCACCATTTGGCTTTATGTTTGCTGGTCTTCCATGAATTTTCCAGCAAGTATCCTTGGGATGTTTTGGTTTGTGACAATGATCACACCAAGGTTGGCCCTTGCCTCTATTTTCAAGGTTTTGATAACCTGATTGATTTTGTCCACGACTGACTAAGGCTGAACCTTCAATGAAGGTAGGTGCATTGTTTTCTTTCAACTTTACTTTCTTTCTACTTTCTTCACATCCAACTTTTGAGAAAGCCTCTCGAATCAGTGGTAAGGGTTTTGTAGCAAGGATTCGGCCCTGAACTTCATCCAAATTCTTGTTGAGTCCTACGAGAAAAGTAAAAATTCTCTCTATCAACAATCTTCTTATACTGAGCGCTATCTAGATAGCACCACGGCAACTCCTCGAAGACGTCAAGTTGCTGCCAGACCTAGTCAACATGTTGAAATATTGAGTGACTTCCATGTCTCCTTGTCGCAAGTCTCTCAAGGTGTTTTGCAATTCGAACAGTTCTGCAATGTTCTCACTGTCAGAATAAGTTTGTTTGGCAGCCTCCCATATCTCCTTTGCTGTTCCATAAAATAGAAAGGTTTGGCCAATTTCATTTTCCATGGAGTTGATCAACCAGGACATGACCATATTATTTTCTGATCTCCAGGTTTTAAACTTTGGGTCTTCCTTCTGTCCTTCTCTTCAGTGAGGTAATTGTCCTTCCCGTGTCCTGAAATGTACATCATGACTGATTGTGACCACTGCAGGTAGTTTCTCTCGTTAAGCTTGTGCCTTGTGATATGGAGGACTGAATAATCTGCTCCTCCGTTGATGCTGGAAATGGCAGAGAGAGGCTCAGAAACAACCTCTGAAGAACTGGTCCCTTTATCGCCAATATTAGATGCTTTTCCTATGATTTATCTAACTTCAGATGCCACACTCTGATATACCATGTGGTTAATTAGAGGAGTTTTCTGAATTGGAATGATAATTCTCATTATTTTGAAGAAAATGAGTACAACTTATTTATAATGGAAGATAAAACAGAAAGCACTAAAAAACCTGGACAAACTCTTAAAAACACGGATACTTCTAATCTGGAGAAACAGAAATCCTAACAAACATAACAGAAAATCTTATCCCTTCTAATTTGGTATTAGTTGTTATCTAAAAGCACGGATACTTCTAATCTGGAGAAACAGAAATTCTAACTAACATAACATAAAATCTTATCCCTGCTAATTTGGTATCAGTTGTTATCCAACTAATATCCGAATTTCCACTAGAAGTGTTTGAGTTTTACGTGTTTAGTGTCATTGATAATTTGCGGTACTGGTCCATGCAATTGCTACATTTGTTTCGTGAGTCGGCCAAGTGTTATATAGATACCAATATGCAATTTGTTTAGATAATTTACTGAAGTCTTCCAACTCATGGATATCATTTGATTTTTTATGTGCTTAGACTGATAAGTTCCTATCAGAAGGAAAGAATCTCGATGAATCACTTCAACTTATGCTTGAGGTGATGTCTTTATGCCATCCTTCTGCAAAACGACACAGGCTTGATTGTTTGTACTTCCTACTAGTCCACGTTTCCAAGGTAAATGCAAATAGTTTTGCATCAACTTAAAATGCAGTCTTACGTAAAATTGTTAACTAATATGTTGATTAAGGCTCACATCTGATAAGTATGTCTGCTATACCTGAAACATTGTCTGTCTTTAGGCTTATACTGAGCAGCGAAGCCATGAGATTGTAGGACTTTTCCTAACAGAGATAATACTTGCACTTAAAGAGGTAATGTTTTCACTGCTGCAACTTGTTAGTTTTTTACTTTCTACAGTTGCCACACATATTAAAAAAATGTTTGTTTGTTTATTTATTTATTTGTGCAGCCTAATAAGAAAACAAGAAACAGAGCTTATGAAATTCTCATCGAAATTGGCCATGCTTGGGGAGATGAAGAGAATGGAGGAAAAAAAGAAAACTTGTATCGATTTTTTAACATGGTACTGCTTTTGAGACGTTTTTTATAGTGTTGAAATATTAATTGTGCAACTCTCAGGATGACCTGTTTTCATATTCTTAATCCTTTTGGTGATGATTATGCTTCTAATCCTGAATTCATTTAATAGAATTTGGTACTTCTATGGTCACAGGTAGCTGGAGGGCTAGCTGGCGGATCTCCTCATATGGTCAGTGGTGCAGTTAAAGGCTTGGCTCGCTTGGTTTATGAGTTCTCTGATCTTGTTTCAACTGCTTGCAAGTTGCTTCCTTCTGCATTTCTACTACTCCAGAGAAAGAACAGAGAAATAATCAAAGTTTGTCGACTTTCCTTTCTGAGTAGCGTCTCAATCACATTATAGTTAGATATTAAAGATTCATTATCCTTAGTTGTCTTTCCGTTGGCTATTGTTTTGCTCATTTGTCCATTCTTTCTAACGCCTTAACTTCCCTAAATATCACTTCACGGGGTTTTAACGCAGGCTAATTTAGGTTTACTGAAGGTACTAGTGGCCAAATCAAAAGGCGAGGGATTGCAATTACATTTGAGGAGCATGGTCGAAGGCTTACTGATGTGGCAAGATGATAGCAAAACGCACTTCAAAGCTAAGGTTGGCTTTTTATTCTGCATGTTGTTCTTGATGACGCATGGGTGTGTTTTGCTGCACTCGTGGTTCAAATTCTTAAGCCATTTTTGGTCAATTTTGAAATTTTCAGATTAAGCTTCTACTGGAAATGCTCATAAAAAAATGTGGACTAGATGCTGTTAAGGCTGTGATGCCTGAAGAGCACATGAAACTCCTTACCAATATACGAAAGGTCTGTTAAAATACATGGTGTTAAAATTAGTGGGAGTTTTTGTGATCTAATTTTGTGAGGGCCCATGCTTATGTTATCATTGCTCAAGCGCAGATCAAGGAACGAAAAGAGAGGAAAATGGCTGCTTCATCCGAGGAAGCTAAATCTCAAGTTTCAAGAGCAACTACATCCAGGTATTACTGTACTTGCAGGGTGATGTATTCCTACCAAATTTCCACCAAAGCCGCCACTATAATATGCCCTGTTAAAAACCTTGAATTGTGTTGGTAGACTTGGTTGTGGTTTCTTCCATGTTATGAATTGTGTGATTAAATCATATACCATAAATCTTTCTTAAAAGGTTCCTGGATTTTCAATTCTAAAATTCTAATAGAGCAATAATAGCCAAACTATCACACGGTACCACCTTTCCTCGACATAAAAAGAGTGCTTACTGCTGCGGTTGGAATGACAAAGATGTAGAGAATCTAAGAACCATTCTCCTTGGTAGTGGTGAATTATATAGAAGTTGTTAAATGAATGTTTCATTTTCATGTCCAATATATATTTTGCTTATTTGCTTCAGCCAAGAAATATAAAAGCGAATAAGGCTAAGTAGTAACGTGTTATTGTGTAGTAGTTCTGGAACATCAGCCTAAAGGGTTCCATTTTGGAGTTTGTATTTGCACTTTACGTCCCCTGCACAGTTTCATACTAGAGACACGTGTCTGAATCTGAAAGTTAGCATCTCAGAAAAAGAGATGTATTGTTTATTTTTTCTGATTGTTAAATTATACGAGTTATCTTTTACCCCCTTGTAAAGAGATGCCATTTGCCAACACTCAAGTGGCTGGAGAATAAATAATTCGAGTTTGCTCTTGTTTGGATCTGTTCTTGAGAGGAAGGAAAGTTCTTGCGTCTCATTGTCAAGTGAGTTTGCGTCATGCAAAATTCATGTTGTGTTGGTTTGTTTTATGAATAATCCGTCTAATAGTCATCTCTTCTATCGTTTGGAGATTTAGTTCAGCGGTCGCTTATGTTATGTTTTTCTTTCCAGGCTAAGCAGATGGAACCATACAAAGATATTTTCTGATTTTGGTGATGAAGAAACATGGGACAGTGATGAAGACAACATGGATACCCACACGGTTTCTGGTAGGCGGGGCAAGGCTTCCTCACTGTTAAAATCCAAAGCATCTTCATTGCGGTTAGTTGTAATGTGGTGTTTATGATTTATTGCTGTATAAATTTTATTATTTCATTTGCTCAAGGCCAGGATAATTTCATTTGTTTGTTAATAAAATATTTTGCTGCTAGACGCTTAACTTAATGCACATTAATTTTATTTCCTCAGATCCAGGGCTAGAGTGGCTAAGAAGTTGCCTGAGCACTTGTTTGACCAAGTGGAAGATGATGAGCCACTCGACCTGCTTGATAGACAAAGAACAAGGTCAGCACTCCGATCAGTGAACTTAAAACGTAAAAACACGTCAGACAATGAGCCCGAGTTGGACCCTGAGGGGCGCCTGATAATTACTGAAGAAGGAAAGATGAAGATGGAAAAACAGTTCCGCTCAGAATCGGATACAGTAAGTGAAGCGGGTAGTCATCTGTCCACGAAGTCCAAGAAAATCCAAAAGCGGCAGAAAACATCAGACTCTGGGTGGGCTTACACAGGTAGCGAGTATGTTAACAAGAAGGCCGGTGGAGATGTGAAGAAGAAGGATAAGCTTGAACCATATGCATATTGGCCGCTCGATCGCAAGATGATGAGTCGTAGACCAGAGCATCGGGCGGCTGCAAAGAAGGGGATGGCTAGTGTGGTAAAGATGACAAGGAAGCTTGAAGGCAAGAGCGCTTCAAATTTGCTCTCCGCCGGGGCCTTGAAGTTTAAAAGGAGCCATAAGAAAACCAACAAGAAGAAAAACAAATAGAAAACCATGTATATGTCTTCTCAAATAGTTGGAGTCGTCTTGTTTTTAGGCTTATTCCCTTTTAATTATTTGATTATTACCAGAATACCATTGCGGGTATTTCAAGTTTTGACGGGCGTGCATCAAATGGGTGTTTATATCTAATCCTTTTGTTTTTTTGGGTGTAGCGTGTAATTATTATAATGTTTTAGGAGCATACTGTGAATTTTGCGGTTTGAATTGAATAATATTTTTGAAATCGAGTATACAGCGAGCTTTGGGAAAAAGAAAGAATAGCTCGAGGTGGGTATATACGTAGTTTTTGGTTTTGTTTTGTTTGGTCTTTTTATTTTTTGTTTGGCACATTTATGTTAAAGTTAGTTAATCTTCAAATTATTAATTTTAACAAATTATTTTTGAATTTAAGGAGTGTTGTAGGGTGCTTTTACGTGAGTTCGATTGAAGAAAGAGATTATAATCAGATTATCAAAATACGTTATTTCACATGTGCGAGAATGACATGCAGATAATTTAACTTCATTCGTACGAACGAGGACGTTTCTTTTCAAACTTGATATTATCATTCATGGAGGTTAATTTATCATCATATTTTATTAAATTCAAAGACAATCTGCCAAATTAGAAGTTCAAGTTAAAAGGTTGATTTTTCAACGTTTTAAGTATGTTTAATTTTAAAGATATTTATCTTTTTATACCACTTGTTTTATTCTTTTGTTAAGTTAATTTAAAAACTACACATTTAATTTTTAATATTAGATTTAATACGTAAATCTATACTTTACCTTAATCAATAATTAATTTTAACCTTTAAAATGAGCAAATCATTCTTAAATAAAAAAAATTAAAATTTAACAAAAACACACGAAACATCTATTTTGAGGGTGTTTCATAATATTTTGAGTCTAGAACATTAGTATAAAGTTTTTTTTTTAAGTTTTTTAAGTTCTTTAATTTTTCAATTTGATGGCATTTTAGATAATTTTTTTAAGTCAAAATTGAAGATTGATCAAGGAAAGGTATAAATATATATATAAAGTCTAACATGAAGGTATATATATGATGAGATTAAAAAAAAAAGTTAATGGTGTTTAATAAATCTAAATTGAGGGGATAAGAAAGTAACTCTTAATGTTAAGGAAACTTGAGGGGGAAAAGGTGGAAGAAAATTCTTTCACCTTTTCTTTTCCCCTTTTTTTTTTTTTTTTTTTTTTTTTTTACTTCCGAGCCATTGATATCAATGTAATCAGCCTGTCTACTTGCGTACGACAAAACAGAAACCAAAAATAAAACCAGTATTGTATTAGCAGGTCCAACATACAGCTAACATGGATTAGATCTAAAAGCCTTGTGTGGCTACTTTATGAAAATAGGAAAATTTCCAGACAACAATAGGCGGCAAAAGAGCGTTCCAATTGATAAAAGCAGTGTGTGGAGCCCTTAATATGATCTCCTGATTGCCATCTGGGAGGGTTGTCTGACACTTTTTTTCTCTAGTGATGATCAGCTCAGCTGTCCAACCAACCTTGATTTGCATACCAAATTACCAAATATGCTTTCTCCCAACAAGACCCAACCAAAGAGAAGATCACTAAGAAGGCGTCTACGATTTCCCTACTAACTGCAAACACATGGCCAAACCACCATGAAGATCCATATGAGAACCCAACTTTTACCAACTTTCTCACATCAAAATAGTCAGCGGGCTAATTTCACTTTTAGTAACCAAATCCCATTTTAGTCCATGACTTTTGAAATGTCTTAGAATGTGACCCTAAATTGCTAAGTTTTAAATTAGTCATGTGTCCATCTTACTGTCAAACCTCAACAGTAGGGAAAAGGAATGGCTTTCTCCTTTTAAATCGCAAACGGTCCTCTCATGGCCTTTTTTTCGCTGAAATTTTAACAGTTGGATGGATGAAAGGACTAATTTAAAACGATCACATGAACCAGAACCCGTTCTGGGACATTTTATATGTCAGGGACCTAAATAGGATTTTGTCTTATAAATCAGGAAATAAAAATGAGAGTAACAGTCAGCAAAAATCTTTCATCTTTAATTGTTTGCTTGTCTTTCATCTCGAAATTGAACATTAATATCATTAACAAGCAGCTTTTACTAGTCAGCCTCTTCCACCCCTTGGTTTTTGTGTCTCTCTTTTTGCTTGTATGTGACATGTCAATCAAGTTTCTTTTGCTAAAAGGAAAGGAGATGGTTTAAATACATACCTTCAGCATCATTATGTCAAGGTAGGAGTAGCCCATTGGGTCGGTTTCATTGATAAGGGGTAAACAGGATTGAGGAGTTGTGGCCGCCAAATCCAAATGAATTCGACAGCGCCACTTTGACGTTCAGTCTCTCTTTTTTTGGCCCCACAAGCAAACTCTTGTCCTGTAATTTTGGAAGAATTAGATAATTCAAAGAAATACACTCTGAATTGGATCCCTCTAAGATTACTAGTTTTGGAAAATATGCCCTTGACTTGCGTTATTTTTGCCAAAAACATGCAGGGTAAATTTCCAAACTTTGTTGAATTTTTGTTTAGTGGCAGTGTCAAAAATTATTAAATGGTCATACATTACATCAGAATAAAAGTTGTATGTAGCCACATACCACACCATTGTCTGGATTTTCCAAGTTGATATTTGGATGAACCCATCCCGTCCGTATTGCCTGTGCAAAGAAAGAGGAATATAACGTGTCAAAAAAGCCGATATTCCACAATCAAAGGTGAAATTAACCTTGCACTTGTCCAACAAAAAAGGTCAAACAATTATTCTTTAAAGTTAAAATTAATATGTAATAATACCTGCACTGTTGCAACGGCTTCCACAGCACCAGCTGCTCCAAGAAGATGACCGATCATGGATTTTGTTGAGTTTAACCGTAACTGCAAGAGCCAGGCAGAGATTTTTTAACAGTCTCATGTTGGGAAATCACGGTTGCATTGTATCACTACATTGAAGTTACCTCGGGATTCTGGCCAAAACAATGAACAAGAGCATTATACTCCTTGATGTCTCCGGCTGGCGTGGACGTAGCATGTGCATTAATGTAATTTACATCTTCCTTAGATACCCCAGCTTGGGCTAAAGCCTTCTCTATGCAGAGTTTAACACCAGCACCTAGTGTAAATGGGAAAGAGTCGTCACAAATAAGAATCTAGCAAATAAGAAAGAAGTGACATCTCCAGCAAGTTTTTTCCTATAGAACAACCACGAAAACTATAACAATAAATATCACTGAAAAATATTTCGGTGTCTTTCAGCATGCATGCACATGCTCTATAAGTCGTCGCGATGAAGGGTTGTAATTTTCAAAGACAGCAAAATTACCATCAGGATGTGGTTCAGTCATGTGATAAGCATCACATGTGAAGCTTCCACCAAGAAATTCTGCATAGATCGTTGCACCTCTCCTCTGCAAAATCAGAAAGCATTGATCGAATGCGTTATGCAATAGGCATAAAACTAAAGAGAAGGTATTTGCAAGACCGGATATGTAGAAGCAACTGAATACAAGATAACCAAAAATCCCGGTCAAAAACAACCAAAACTCCAACATAAATAGGTAATAGCAATCCAGCAGGAAAGAGAGATTCCACAGAATTTTAGTTACATACATGTACTTGAGGTTAGATTACGAAAACCTATGACCAAATATGGAGCAAGGAACTACACGGACGGACAAAAGGTATTATTAACATGTCTTTATTATGTTGAACTGAAATACCTTGGCATGCTCTAATTCTTCTAGAAGCAGAACCCCAGCGCCTTCTCCCATAACAAATCCATCACGGTTCTGTTCAATGACAAACAATGCATATCATGAGGAACCAAAAACCTAAGTACAAAGAAGAAACAGGATAAGCATTTCTTTTCCCGATTAGCATAATTTGTTTTGTTTTGTTTTTTTTTTTTTGTTTTTTCTTTTTAAGTTGAAAAGAAATGTAGACAGTCGAGATACTCGGATGTCAAGATTCATATTTCTGCATTATAATTTCGTTTTCAAAATAAACAATGCAATAACACGTTAATCTTAGTCATGTTTGCCTAACAACATATAGAACAGATAAACTACATGATGCATAACAGTGGCTAGATTCCTGACAATACTTTAGCCAACTTATTTTGCAAACAACGAAAATTCCAGTTTGTTAAATGCTAAATTTTAATTTTGCTAATCTTCCTGATATTCAAACAATTCTTGTCTCCCTTTTTTAAAAATTAAAAAAAAAAGAAGCCACTTCTTATCTGCAGCCAATATTAGGGGGAAAAATTAAAAAACACGCTTAAGGAGAAAGGTTATTGATAACATTACAATGTCCCAAGGACGTGAAGCTTTAGTTGGATCACTGTTCCGCTGAGAAAGTGCTCGGCAAGCCACAAAACCACCCAAGCCTGCACCAATTATTCATGTTAAAAAGCTAACATAATAACAGTAATAGGAAATTACATGCATTCCATGCTTAATGAAGCCGAACCAAATGCAATTGCAAAGGAAAAGGAAGAAAAAGTTACCGATAGGTATAATTGCTGCATCTGAGCCACCACAGAGCATCACATTCTGTATAGAATTTTAAAAATGCACACACTAAATTAAAACTTAAATGTTGTTAAAGTTTATATATCGCAAGTATCCTATTTCTTCTTTTTCTTCCTTCTCAAAGTGGTTCGTTTTGATGTCCTTTGTAGGCTTGTACATAAATTCAATTTTCCGTAAAGATAAAGGACACAATTATATGACTGTTTTTGATGAACTAGTGGCAAAACTGAAACACTTACAGCTTCACCTCTAATGATGTGGTTTGCTGCATTCATAATACAAAAGTTGCTTGTAGCACAAGCAGAAGAGATAGAATAATTTGGGCCCATCCACCCCTGCAATTTCACGAGGACAAGATCACAATTTATTCCATAAAAAATATTTTGATACCCACCAGGATATAGCTTGGTAACAGAGCAATGTCAGAGTTTGAGCTTACCAGATCCATCGCAAGCATGGCAGAACCCATATTTGTAGTTGCAAAAGGTACACAGAAAGGATTCATCTTCCTATATGAAATCCTCAAAGCTTCAATTGCATCATTAAAAACCTGTTCGAAATACAAAAAATTTAAATTTAAATTAAATACTGCTACATTAGTTTGACAAGTTAAAAAAGAAGCAATGGCATCCTCGTCCTGTTTGCAGATTGTCTAGCTCAGAATGGGCCTTTATTAGCTTATAATGTTACTTTTCTAGGAGACTTTTTTAGATGATCCTGTTTTAATTAAAACAGAGACACATATGCCTTACTTAACGAGGAAAGTTCAACACTGAATTTAAAGCACAATCAGTGCTCATTTTTGGATCATACATTTTCCTACATTTGCAAACCAAACAAACAAAATAGGGGACAGGGTCTTGAAGATTCAACGATTTCCTGTTGCACATTAGGTTAAAGATTAGTCCCCTCTTGTTCACTCAAACTAATTCTTCATTTTCATTGTGTATCGTAAAACCACAGAGATGATAAGCTTACCTTCATCCCACCCATTGCTGAGCCAATCAAAACTCCGCATTTAGTTCTATCTAATTCATTCATAACATCCTCTGTAATTCCACCATCAGCCAAGGCTTTCTTGCCAGCAGTGAGCAAGTAAAGCATAAATTTGTCCATCCTCTTGGATAGTTTTGGCGCAACCCATCCATCAGTTGAGAAAGACTTGATCTCTCCTGCAATTCTCTGAACAAAACAAAACATAAACAGAACAAAAAATTGAGCAATCACTAACTAAAGACGTGGGTATGGTGGTGCAATTTACCGTTGGGAATTGGGCACAATCAAAAGTCTCTATCTCACTAATGCCACTGACACCCTCAAGCAAATTGTTGTAGAAGACATCTGGATCATGCCCGAGTGGTGTCACCACGCCCATCCCTGTCACGACTACTCGCCTTTGCTTCATTAATGGTTTTTTCCTTGTCCTCACTTCCTCGACAGGTTGCACAGCTACAGCAACAGTCTCCCCTGAGATTGAAGGGCGAAAAAGGAGAAACAAAGACAAGCAAAGGGGTCAGCTTCTATGCTGTCACTAGTTAGTTATAATGATTCTCTATGTTTCCTATAAAAAATAATAATAATTCTCTTAAGGGATAAGCTAACTTCTAACCATCTCCTTTGCATGCCAAGCCAACCAACAAAATTGTCAACAAAGCTTTACCAAATAAGATAAATTACCAAGAAAACTAAAAAAATTCAGCTTAATTCATACCACATCATTAAAACTTGGAGAAAAATTGGTGGGTTTTTGTTAAAATGTCATGGGTTTTTGGTGAACTTCGTGCCATGTACTTATAGCAGGCAAGCCCATGTTCCCATCAATAAAAAGATTTGGATTCTTGAGAATCTTTGTTCCCATAACCCACTGCCCAGACTGCCATGACGACCAAAATAAACAAACAAACAAAAAATATCAAAATAATGCAGTAAAAAAAATTTCCTTCGTCACAAAATACATAAAAACTATAGCATTTTCGCCAAGGCCAATAATAACAAACGAATATATTCCACTGATTTCTCTATGCAACCAAATGAAATGTAAATGGAGTCAAGTTGCAGACCAAATATCAATTAAAAAAAAATGAAATAATTGTTACAGTTTCAATGTGTAAGTGACGGAGTAATAAAAACCCAGAACGCCAAATAAAACAACCTGAAAAAACTCTCAAATGTCACAAGCCGCATAAACAAAAATAAAAACATGGGTTCATAACAGTCGAAAACCAGCACAAAACCCCATAAACACGAATTACCAGAATGGTTAGCTCGATTAATCCGCCGCTGCCTGCGATTGGAGGAGCCGGTTTTGGATCTGAAGAGCGACGATAATCCATCGCAGCCCATGGAAGAGAGTCCATTGGAGTTGTAGTACTCATTACACGGCTTGAAGGCGAGGCAAGAGCTCATCAGGCCCTGAATGCTCGATCCACAAATGGACGGAATCAACCCCGTCTTGAATTCTGCAGCGGACGAGGCCGAGATTCTCCGCCTCCGGGCCCAGCGGTTGAGCCTCGACGGCGCGGCGGGGCGGTCGCCGCCGCACGTGACCGACATGCAAGCCGCCACCAGCCACGTGCAGAGCGGAGGTGCAACTGAGGAAGCCGCCGCCATTATTCGTAGAAATTAATATAAAAGCCCAACGATGACCGTGAAATCGAAATACCCAGATGGAATAATATAAAAAACAATCGATTCTGATCGAAATCTTTTCAGTCGACAATGTGGAAGAGAAGCTCAGAATGGCGAAGAAGAAGAAGAAGAAGACGAAAAGGATAAAGAAGGAAGAAAAGGAAGGGAAGGTGGTCGCATTCGATCTCTCCCTCTCTATAAGCACACAATCTCTCTGTCTCTCTCCTCTGCTTCTTTCTCTCTCTTGTATGGTTTCTCTCTCTGAATTTGAGAATTTTTCTTATTATTATTATTATTATTATTTATTTATTTGAAACGGTTCAAGAAGCCAAGTTTTGGGCAATCTTGAGACTGTCCCCAGAAGTAAAACGCCAAGTGCTCTCCCTCAGAGTGTTTTTCTTTGCTTCTGGGACACAGACGCAAATACTAATGTGTGCAACTAATATACGAAAGATCTCTGACCAGAATAAATATATACCTCATCTTTTTTCATTTTTATTATTTCCTAAATATAATAAATATCTAATAAACAAATTGTTAGGTTTTTAATTTTTATAATATTATATAATAAATAATTAAAGTGTTTGGGATCGTAGTTTAAAATATATACATTTTTAATTATAAATAACGTAAAACTTTAATATATTAAAATACGTTATTTTAACTATTTTTTCAAATACAATATATAGAATAAGGTGCATTTCTTTTTGAAAAAAAGATTTAAATTTCACATCTTACAAGCTTATACTAAGTCAGATATGAGATCATTATTAGTCTCCCCTTGTGGACACAAATTAGGAACACTTTTCTATCTCACTTTCACAATACAAGAAATATGTATATTTTTCATGTCAAATCTTATCGAAATTATAATAATGTAATAATGCAATACAAATGGTGAATAAAAATAAAAACTTATCATAATCTATGGTGTAAAGTTCTTACACGTTATAACATATAAAATCTCTTTAAATTCTAACTTGTTCCTAAACAATCTTATATTTATTTAAACAAAGTCGTCCTCCTTCAGAAAAAGATGGTCCTATATTGTAATGTAGGAAACGAAAAGGGGAATATAACAATGTTTTTTTTAAGATTGAAATTTGCAATGACATTGAAAAACGCAACAAGAAATTTATTTATGACATTGAAAAAGGCAACAAGAAATTTATTTATCTTGTACCAGTGTTACAGTTTAATATCAATGTTATACCACTTATTTTTACATGTTATATTTTAGAAGGGTACCTTTTTTTTTTTTTTTTTTTTTGAAAGATCAAAGACAAATCTTTGTAAATTATTATTAATGTACGAAATAACAGTGTCTAAATTTAATGAAAAGATGGTGACATTTCAAATACATTCATTGCTCAAGTACCACCTAAGGCACCCTATTTTGGTAATGAATTAATAGGATTGCTAAGAACTTTTTTTTTTTCGCTCTATTTTATATAAGGTATTTGGTACAGCAATAAAAATTATTGGTTAGAATTATTTTTACTGTAGTATATAAAATCTTTATACTGTAATATTTTTTTTATTATAGTATATGAAAACTTTATATTGTTTATAACCGAGTTAATATTGTAAACCATGTTTCTATTAAAGTATGACACATAAAATGTATTAATTTGATAAATTATTATTTAAACAAAAATAAAATAAAAATTTCACATACTAGACAGTGAACACTAAGAGTTAAAAAAAAATTGGGCTAACATTCTTCAAATAAATATTAAGGCATTCAATCAGGATCGTCACTAGAGTAAAATTTACGTCACTCAGATTGAGCCACAATCCTAATTAATTGTTTATTAGTTGAGAATGAGCATACACGAACAGGATAATCCTTGGCACCTCTCTCACAAATTAAATATTTTAATAATAAGTATGTTGCCCTTATTTGGTGGCCATGTATGAAGAAGACAATAAGCCAACTTTATAATAACAATTAATCAATTAATAAATTAATAAATGGTTCAGCAGCAGCCAGAGATCATAGGAAAGAAAATAACCCCAATTATAGTTGTTTGGTCATTTAGTAAATCTTAAAACTTGAAAAGACTGTAATGCCCATGCCTCTCTATTTAATGGAAATATAAAAAGCCACATGCAGTGTTATTACACCTATATATGGGCAAAATATATAGTTATACATAGCACATGCTATGTTATTTCTTCTTCTTCTTCTTCTTTTCTTTAATCAATTGTTTTAAATAGTATTTACTTTGTCTACAGGTTTTAAATTCGAAAATCATTTTCAATGTTATAGCTTCTTATATATTTTCTATTTAGTTTCTTATAATTTTTTTGCTAAGAATTTAGTTTCTTATATTGTTATAACTTGTTGGTAAATGATGCATTTATTTACGATGTAAACATTTTAGATTAAAAAAAATGTATACCTTGTAGTTTATACTTTAATTTATGTTCTCAAATTTATCCTTTTAAAATTTTAATTTATGTTAAACTTTATACTTTTGAGGGTTAAAATTCTAATTTTAATATCTGAGTTGACGAATTGTGTAACTTATGGATAAACATATAATCAAATAGTAATTAATACATTACCCACCATTATTTACAAGCCGTAAAGAACAAAGTTGTTAGTTCAAATGTCATAATTAATTATTGATCCAAAAAAGATATAAATTTTAATAGGGCATTTGGAAATTTTGGTTTTAACTAAAGCTTTAGTTGTTACAGTATAAATCTCTCACATGCTACAATATTAACAAAAAGATGAGCTACATATAAAGCTCTTATATACTACAATAATTTGAATTAAAATTGGTTTAAACCATTTCTCATACAAACTATTAACATAAACATGAAATGAAATTGAAATTACAATAGTTCAGAAGAAAGAAAAAAAAAAGAACACATAATATTCCTTTTTTAATAAACTGAAACTAAAAATTATAAAATAATGAATAACCCTTTTCTTTTTAGTAATAATAAAATTAATTGTGGATGCTTGTTGACAAGCAAATGATACTGTACGCTACAAAATGAGTAAAGCTTATTAATAAAGAAAAATGATTTATAATTCTGCCATAACAACATGTTTATTTAAACAAAATCCCAAAGAGCAATTGTGTTTGGTAAACATGATTAGAACCAACTTTTTGACTATCAAATAATGTAAAGCTCTCACATGTTAAGTAAAAGAAAAAAAATTGTTACAATGTAAATGTTTCACATGCTATAGTGTTTTGAACTAAAAATGTGGTTCCAACTTACCAAACACCTACTAAATTGGTATCACATTTTAGTAATTAACATTAACGTATTAAAAAACTGCTTTTTTAGGGTATTGAAAAACTGTTTTAAAGTAAAAAAAAAAATTGTATATCCTTAATCATGTCTCACATTAACATGTGTTAATCCACGAGAATATAAGATCACATTTTCTTTATAAATCCATAAACCAATGGCTAATTTACTTGCATCACTCAATTCTTAAAAAAACATTTCTTTTTTTTTTTTTGAAGTGAAAACATTTATAGAATTACTGAATTGTCATATTTATTTATTGGCCAATAATTGACTCCAAAAGGGGCCAAATAAATATTTTTATTTATTTTTTTTTGTACAAATGTCTTTTTTTATTATTTTGATTTGTTTATAAGTTGATAAACTATCAAGACATGTAACTTTTTTTTAGTTAAAAAAAGGATTAGGTTGTCCTCATTTCACACTGTATCAAATTAAAGATAATCGATAACCTTGATTTCATAAAAGAAATAATCAAGATCTTATATTAGTTTCTTTGATTTATTACCCCAGACTCACATTTACTTACACCTCCAACTCAATAAATCAAAAACTATTGCTAAAGTGAAAGAATTTACAAGAAATGTAAGAATTCAAACCCTGACAGATGAAATATATAAGCCTAGCAAAAGCCTTCTAACCATGAGGCCACGACCCGTGGTGGTCTAGTGGAAAAGGACATGTACGTTCAAATTAATAAGGATCAAATTTTAGCTGCTCCATCAAGTCATGATTATCTGTGTGCCGGAAACCGTTGAAATAGAGCTTCTTTAATTGTTTTGACAGATACACCCAGAAAGAAATCTAAAAAGGTATTTAAAAATATAATAAAAATTATTGGTTAAAATTATTTTTATTGTTGAATATAAAAAATTTATATTGTAACAATTTTTTTTATTATTATTATAACATATGAAAATTTTATACTATTTATAACTAAAAAAATAGTTCTCGTCACTTTTTCAAACAGAGGTAATTCTATATCTTAAAAGGAAAAAGAAAAAAGAAAAAAAAATGAAGGAAAGATCTTCATTGAGAGTGATTTGGACGATAATGACCTTAATCATCAGATTCCAATACATTATCGTAACAAATGAATAATGTTATTAAATATTTAAGCTAAAATAATAATAATAACAACAACGATAATCTAATTTCACAAAATAGCTCATCTATTCTTCTTGTTATTTGATTATACAAGAAGTCAAATATTTCTTAGCTTATCGTTTTGAAATGCATGAGAAACTGAATGAAATCCAACAAAGTGCCACACAAGTAGGATTTTTTTTTTTCTTTTTCTTCACACAATATTTGTTTTTAGGTTGTGTCGTACGGAACTATATAATGATATGACATAGAATTCACAACATTTTTGCTTCATGGATCAGTCAGAATATGCAATTCAACTTTTTTCTTTCACTTTTGCCCCTCACACAGCATCCATGACTGATATATGTGATAACCATTTTTTTAGTTACTTGACTAATTCCGTGCAGCCACGCACTGTCTTGCATACGTATGAAAATAATAAGATTTTTTGATATTAGTACTATAGTACAATGTTGTGTCCCCATTAGTAGAGTATTCTAAGGCATATATGGTATTAAAATAAGAATCCTATCGTTATAACATAGTCCAGAATGTCAAATTATGTGATCAGAATTATGTGAAATTGGTTCATATATATGATCGTGTATACTGATTTTGACTTTCGAGCAATATTTGGCATGTTTGGTTTATAAGTTAGAATTTAAGGTTTGAACAGAATTGTAAACTTTTGTAGGAAAAACAAAATACCAAAAAGGTTTCGATTATAGCCTATAAAAAAAAAAAACGTGACAATGTTTCTCATAAGATATAATTAGCGCCTATATCAATTAAATAGAAAAATTATTGGACCGTTTGGTATTGTTTTTAAAATAGGTGAAAATGTTTTTGTTTTAAAAAATGAAATTTTTTTAAGAATTATGCTGAGAATGTTTTTAAAATTTTTGTCTTGAAAAACGTACGAAAACATTTTTAAAAATTTTAAGAACAAAAACAAATGGGTCCATTAATTGATTTAGATGAAGTCTATATATAGTTCTATATTTTTTTCGTTTTGTGTTCCAATTTTTAAGGAAAAAAACTTGTTTGGCAAATCTTTATTGGTTGCAGCCTCTTGCCCATCTTCACAAAATGGCAAGCTTATCAAGTTGCTTCAAACCTTATTATGAAAGAAGTGAACATCCTTAATATATTATTAAGATTTGCACGGACCAAAGAAGCCATGCTATCAAAAATAGGAAATAGCAGAGGGGTTTGGAAAAAAAGATGGTAAATATGATTTACTGTTTTTTACTGGGACAACCAATAATTTATTAGGAACTGTACATTGTCAAAAATCAAAAGTCAAATCTTTTTAGTGTGGATATCAAGTAGTTTTGATCTTAGCGATATGTATATTCATTCTGCTACTTGAAGTACTTTTGATTATTAGCAAGTTGTCCTCTTTTTATTCTCAATTTTGATAAATTACATCCTTAACAAATCAAAGTATTGATCAAGTGTCGTTGATTGATGGGGTTCTTATAATTTGAATAGAAATATCCTCGTATATAGTCTGTCAGCTTTTTTTAAGAAAAATATTGAAATTTTAGGTGACAATCGAGCATGTCATGTGCATGTAGGCGATTTGAGGCACTATGTAATATATTATTAAATTCAAAAGTAATTTTATAATTTGAGAGTTTATATAGAAACTTCCAATTTAACCAAAGTTAGGGGCAAAATCATGGGGAAAAAAATCGTTTTTAGAAGGAAAAAACTATTTGACAAATACATGTCAATTTTTTTTTTACCCGATCAAATGAAGATTAACTAGAAGGGCTAAAGGCTAGCCAAACACATAACTAAAGGAGTGAAGCCATACACAAACAACCATAAACAAAAAGAAAAGTCCCACAACTAGTAAAAACTAGCAACTAGTTTCGAAGGAGCCTCACACCTTGCAGCACCCTAGCCCAACGAAATAATCTATGTGCCGCAATAATTCTCATATAGATACCCCTTTAATACAACATAAGTCATCGAAAGGATCTCAAAGACCCATCAAAGCACAAAAGCCAGAATCTTTCAAAAAATAAATTCCTATTCGAAGAGTGTATAATCACAAGAATAAGCTCACACTAACCCGTCAATTTAGATCTCAAGCAGATAAATAGGCACTCTCACTAATATTGTAGATCTCCCACGCACTATTGCCATGGGAGCTAAAATGCTTAACCTCTTACTTGTTTTGGTTCTAACATTTAACCTTCTTTTTTCCTTAACAGTTAAGCAAGCTCGCTCATCATCCCACAATGCCCGAGTCCTCGGAAGCAACCACGCACGTAACTGACAGCATGCACATTTCCAACTAACCATGTACGAGACCCATGATCTCAAGACTCAAAGAAGAGCAAGATTTATGATTCTGAGGATGAAAACGTGGGGTGAATGATATCTGATGGTTATCGGCATGAGAAGACTCCTATAAATAGGAGAAAGATAAGACCAAGCAAGGATTCTGACTCCCATTTTTCTACGAGACTTTACTTGCTCTTGTTTACATTCTATTTTGAGAGAATTTATAAAAGCAAGTTTGAGTGTGTAATCCGAGAAATTCAATGAAAAACTCAGCAACCATAGTGGATGTAGGCTGCATTGAGCCGAATCATTCTAAATCCTCATGTTCTTTTTATTTTTGAATCACATTTTCTATATGTTTGTGGTCGGGAGAGGGAAGGGGTCGTTGGCATAGGGAAGGCCGGGTGGCTTGGGGGGCGGGGCGGGGGGACGTGAAGGATGGTTGTTGTTTATTTAATTCCTGATTTTTATTTGTTTTGAAAAAAATTAGATTTTTTTAAGAAAAAAAGAAGGTTTTTTTTTGTTTTTTTTTTTTTGTTGATTTTGATTTTTTAGTAAAAAAAAACAATTGTGATTTAGTGATTTTAGATCAATGGCTGAGATTTAAGTGGTATTTTTGTCATTTTATATGAAAAGTCATAGAGTTAAGTTTAGGGGAGTCAATGTGATTAGTTTTAGTCCAACGATGTCTCTATAATTTGATTAAAACACAAAGAATGTCGGTATAATTTACCCAAAAATATAAAGAAATAAAATACAAATTAATTTTATGTGACACCACATGATAATAAATTATTACATTCTTTCTTCACATCCTCCTTTTTTTTTTTAATGAAAGTTCTTCACATCCTCCTCAGATAGACATCAACGAACCACAATTTCTTGTCTTAGGACAATGCCAGTATTGCCAAAAAGCAGCGACTACAGAAGACAGCTCGAACATATTTTTTAAATAGATAAATTATACTTTCAACTATACATCATAGTTTCATGAAAAATAAAAAACTATACATCATAGAACTACATCAAAATATAAAAAATGAAAAAATATATACATATATACATCATAGAACTAGTATATATATATATATATATATATATATATATACACACACACACATCATAGAACCAGTTCCTACCTAACACAAAATGTAGAAAAACTAGCCAACAAAACAAACAACCACGTTCGACGACACAGTTAACTGTTACAACTATCTGGGTGAGCGTGCCCTACATACCAGCCATGTCAAAGCTGCATTTATTTTCAGGATATCTTTCTCTGTAGAAAATTTATTGAAGGATGATAATCAACATTATGTAGCAAAAGTTTAGAGTGCTGCAGAGCATAAAGCAAGAGTCAGAGTACAACAAAGGTTCTTTTACTAAAGGGAAGAAAAAGAAAAAGAAATAAGAAAAAAAGAAAAAAAAGTGTACAACAAGTTCCAACTTCTTATCCAAAAAATAATAGTAGTAATAATAGATATAGTTTTAGTCTGAAATAAAAAAAAAAAAATTGCACAAGGGAAATTCTATGTCTTATAAGGCGATTCGTCACAATGATACACACTCAATTTGTACTTTGATTTAGATAGCATGTTTTAGGATGTCTACAATAATTTAGAACTCCTAAAATGTTCATAGCTTATTTGGTCTCCAATTTGTTTTGAGCTTGTTAGGCAATCAAAAGTTTCGGTTTAAACTAACTTTGTAAATTACTATGGTGTTTTACGTTCAAATTATTGGCTTAAACAATGTTTCTAAACAAGCTCTTACTAGGTGACAACTTTGTCCTTTGATTTTTAATTAAATTGTGCTTGTCGGAGCAATTGTGTTGATGGTGGAGATGGAGGTCATCGTTGAAGATGATGATTCCTGAGTTTGGGTTAGGTTTGTGTCCGGACTTGGGTTTGCTCGCCCCTAATAAAGACTTATATGATGTTTGACAATGTAAGTTAGAACCAAAACTTTTAATTGCTACAGTGTAAATATCTCACATGTTACAATATCGAGAAAAAGTGTACTACAGCATAAGACTCTCACATGTTATACTATTTTCAACCAAAATTAATTCTAACTAGGACTCCCAAACACTCTATTACACATTAATTGACTTAATTGGCGGCTGCATGTTGCTAATGAAGGTTACATGGCAGTGTTGGAGCCAAAGTTTATGGCAATTTTTGCGGCGTAGGTGGCAAAGGGATGGGTTTTTTAAATTTTTGAGAAAAAAGCGATTGTTGGTTTATTTGGAGTATTTTAGTTTGTCTGAAGCAAATTAAGCTCACATTTATATGGGTTATTTATCTTTTTATATCATATATTTTAGATTTATTTAAATGTTATACTTTCAATTTTTGATCTCATCGAATATATGCTTTCGGATTATATTAACACACAAATTTATACTTTTTTCTCAATTAATTTTTGATTTTGACTTAAAAAATTGACCAAAATACCCTCAAATTGTAAAATAAGAAAACCTTAAGAACTTAAAAAGATATTATAGTAAGATTTTTTATTTAAAAAATGTATATAATACTAAAAAGATCAGTGTTCTTGTGTTTTTTGTTTTTGTTTTCTTCTTAGTTTTTAAATTTTTTTTTCTATTTTACTTAAAAATATTTTGATCATATCATGCGTCAAAAATCAACTATTGATTGATGTAGGATAAAGATTTGTTTATTTAATCTAATTAAAAAGTAGATATTCGATGAGATCTAAAACAAAAGGTATAGTTTTTAAATTAATCTAAAATGGAAGGTATAAGAAGATAAATATCCCATTCGTCCTTTTGTAATCTTTTTAATAGTTCCGCGAGCTTTTAATTTTTTTTTCAAAAATTGAGACTAAAGTATCACTTGCTAAACAATTTGGGCAAATGAACTATCAACCTTAAAATTTATACATGTAAAACACATGGACTATAAGCTGCCAATTGTTAGATTACGCACCCTAAGGATTAAATAATGTAATAAGTTTGTAGAGACATTTAATCAATAAAGAGTTTATTTATTGTTCATATATCAAATGTTGTCCTCTTTATGTTCATTTCTGTTGAATATATGATAAGCAAACAAAAGTCTGAGAGTGTCATCTAAACCTCTAAGATTGTACAAATGATAGATAGATTATGCGGAAGATATGAATCTTAAAGGTGATAGTCTAAATGATAAGGTCCATAATCGAGGAAATAAAGTTGGACGCTTTATTCATGTTAAGATTGTTTTGTTGTCTATATCCTTAACGAGAGGTGAATTGTCTTGGTCATCAAAATGGGACACAGCGAGAACAAACATTGGTATATTGTCATAGGTGATGATATATTAGATCGAGACAAAAAGATGAATTGATTTGATTAATAATTCTGTTTGTTTAAATTAATTTACTTTAGACAATCATATGTGTTATGTCTTAATCCTAACATGAATTAATGGGCTTGTATTCTTGACTTGTGTCTTTAGATATACTAAAGGGTGACATCTTGATTTGATGATAGTACGCATACCAATACGTTGGAGACATGACTTTTGATTGACGGAGGCTCGTTATTCATAGATATAGAATCCATAGCTTTTTAGTAGAGCTAATGATATTCTCTTATGGACATTATCATGTAATTGGAAGATTAGAGCGCTCAACTATTTGGATACATAAGTATAACTGAATGGTATAATATTTATGAATAGTAAGCATTTCAATGTTAAGATAATGAAACATAAGATAAAATAATCGGAAAGGTAAAACAAAATTTGTCCTTGAGCCGATTATGAATATATGATGGGGATATTACACATTATGATATGTCATGATTGATTAGCTTATTGTAACTTCGTAATTTTATATAAATTGAGAGTGCAGCTTTAAGCTTTTAGTGGAGTAGCGATAGAGTTGATAATTATAAAATATATGTATCTTGGACATGTTACTTTATCATTATAGGAGCTTAATCTATATATGTACATTAGGTCCCCTTTACTAGCTCATAATAATTTCTGTAACGACACGGCATGTTTTTTCTATGTATTGGTGACTTATGTTAATTATTAGATTGGTTGAAATTTGATAGATTGGATTTAATAATTCATGTTGGTTTATTGGTTGTGAATTAATTCAAAATAAACATGTTGAATTATTTAGATAATATTTTATTTGATATTGAATTATCTGTATATAACTATTTTAATTAGATAACTTTTCTATTAGATTATTTGAATTAAAATTGAGGCTCTATAAAGGATACCCAGGTTAAATAAGATAAGATTGATCCAATTGGTTCAAATCGGGTGAATCAAATAAGTATGAGGAGTTTAAATTTGAGTCTGGCTATTGGGCCATGAGATCGCGGTCGACCGCCCTTGGATAATCAATAAAACACGTTTCATGCGTTTTTACTTATAAGTTGATCCAAACTCAAATTTTGAAGTCGAATTTGACAAGGACCAACCCTGAATCTCACCACTATATAAAGGGAACTATTTTTCATTGTTCCTCAGATTATTTGAGAAATATAGGGTGAGTATTCTAGTGAAAGAAACTCTGAAATTCCTAGAAAACTATTGTTCAATATTTGGAACCTTAGTTCTTAGTTTTCTCAAGTGATTGGAAGAAGAGTCACCGGAGGAATAACTCCATGACATGTGACCACCCGCATTCCGATCGTGGAAAAAGAATAGCAAGAAATACCAGTTGATCTAGGCTCTTTTAGAACGTTATTCTCTAGTTGAAGTTTTTATAGTCTTCGATATACAAAAGAAGTATGTAAGATTTTTAATTAATTTATATACTTAGCATGCTAAACTTGTTATTTGAAAAAGACTTTAATTTAAAAATTTTAAACTCCGCTGCCTGTTGTTTTCAACACCAACAACCTCTTAAAATTATCAAAATAGACACCTCTTGTGTCACATACATGATTCCTGGAACCGTTAATTGCTTCTTTTTTTCTTCTTCTCCCTTTTAGCATGCTAAGTTTATAACGCAACATAAACAAATCTTCTTTTAAAAGGAAAAGATATAGAATGTCTTTTCAAATGAAAATAGAATGTCGGTGGACCAGTGAAGATTTATTATACTCTGCTAAACATGTTGTATTGTCGTGTAATAATTTATTTCTTGTAACAAAATTCTGCAACTTATTAAAGTCGTCGGAGGCTTGAGGCACCAAACAAAAAGTGCAAATATTTCACACAATTCAACGTTCTTTTAATGCTCTCTAATGTTAATCCATCCACCTATGACTTTCATAATAAATTATGCCCATCATTTCTTTCCCAAAAAGAAAGAAGACATTTTTATTTAATTCCTAAATACAATTTGAAAATAAAATATGTTGCAAAAACCCACAAAAACGTGAACAAATTTTAGTGAGAAGTCAAGAATTGTAAGCCAACCTCCCTATCCTCTCAACCAAAATTCCAAGAATTTGATGATTTGTTATTTCACACAAAAGCCATACTTTGCTCACACAACACTACCCTATTCCCACATCATGTTTCATGACAAACTTTATCAAAAGAGAACGATGGGCAACTACCTCTCCTTTTTCACTCAACTTCTTTATTGTTTTTAATTACTTCTCAATTTCATATTTCTTAAAAGTCATTAAAGGAAATTTGAGATAGAAATTGTAGGAGAGGTCGAGAACCCATTAACTAATGAACCAATCATCTTCGGCAAATAGAAATAAAAATCAAAATAAAAAATACAAAAAGTTTTCGAGACCCTTTTAGAATGGTCCTTTTGGTTTTGGTAAGAATTTGACAAAAGGGCAAAAAAAAATTCCTAATTGGAAATATAATTATTTTTAGAAATGATGTTGGAAACATAAACGAAAAGTGTGTTAGGTTGTTGTGGTTGTTTTTTTTTTTTTTTATAATTATAGAGGGGAAGTTAAAATATAAGAAAAAGTAAAACAATACCAGAAGAAAGGAGGGAATTAGACCATCATCAATTGGAAATAAATATAAATAGATTAAAATATAATAGTGTTTAGTAAATAGGTCATTTAAATTAAAATAAAATTTATTTTTGTATAGAATGAGACGTAAAGATAAACACGGAGCAACAAAAAAAGAACAAAAAAAAAAAAAACAAAAAACAAAAAACAAAAAAGCAAGGGAAAGAACAAGAAGAAGAAGGTAATGGTAAAATTAGAAATTAAAGAATACGCTATTCAAGAAATGTTATATACTTAAATATTTTTAAAAGTCATATTTACTTACATTAAGAATTAGAACTATGTTATTTGGTACAATTTTCCTTATTTAAAATATATGTTGGGTGTATGAACTCAAAAAAAAAAAAAAAAGGGAAAACTCATTTACTTTAAATTGTGTTTGTTTAACACTAATGAAAAATTATGAATAATATAAAATAAAACACTTTTATTTTTGCTGCTTAATAAAATAAAACACTTTGAATGGTATTTCTTTGTATACCGCGTGTTTTAAACTAAACAAAATAACACTCATCTACATAAAAAAGAAGAAGAAGTCATACCCATCTAAAAAAAATGATGACACATTATGAAAAAAAACAAAAATGTAAGTTTTAAGTGATAAATGAAGGGGGGGGGGAGGAGAAAACTTGCATGATTTTGACATCCTTGCTCTTGAACTGGCCACACTCGAGCAGACACTTCCAGACCCATTTGCCCTTTTCACGTGGCTCTCAGTCTCAGACAAAATAAGAATTTGGATCACCAATGGCTTGAGTCCACGGTATTTGCTAGGTGGGCATATGAGTGGATATGAAATTTCAGGCTTAGGCTGTGGTTTATAGGACCACTTCATGATCCTAACACAGGAACAGCCCTTTTTCTTGGTCCTCAAACATGTAATCCGAATACAAGGATTTTCCAGCCCACAAGTAGTGTTTTAACTGGTAAAGTACTCCACCAGTGTTTCCGAGACCCGCAAACTGAACCTTTTAAGAAAATAGTTGAAATTAAGAATTTAAACTTAAAATACTATAACAATTCAAATTTTGTACCAAAAAAAAAAAAAAGTAGCAATGTTAGTTTGAACAAAAACTTTTTGGTTCGAATTATGTTTCCAAACAAGCTATATTAAAATGAGTTCTCCATGGACCATTAGGAAATATTTCCACCCGAAACAGTATTGTGCTCAATAATGTCTTTCCAGTAAAAGTTGTTCATCTCACTTGGAAAAAAGAGGGAGGAAAAAGGGCGAACAATCATAAACGATCACAATGCCGTAAGTTCAAGCGAAAAAATAAAAAATAAAAAATCAGGCGTTGGAGGCTATTGAGATTTGAGTTGCTTTTTCAGGGATCAAACGACAAAAATTTCAATGTCGATATCCCTATTGGCCATCATCTAACGCCTGAAAAATACATTGCAAAATACAAGCAGATTTGACTACAAAATTTACATGCATTAATTACTAAGTATATCCAAATGGTAACACATTAATAAACAAGAAAATCGATGTCCAAACATGGCATTTGATGGAGGATCTCTCCAATCCTACCCAACAACAAAAGGTGGGGGCAATATTTCACTCTTTAGGAATGAACCAACAATTTTTGTGGGTTTTAACCTGTCCTTCAACGCCTGTTAATCCAATCTTAATTCCATATCTTCCGACGTCTGAGGGCGTTGTTCCTCGATTAAAGTTTGAACTCTCTGTAGTAAACATAAGATTTGATACACGTCTCAAGTTAAAAAAAAAATAAAATAAAATAAGATGTTTAAGTGAATAAACAAAGAGTCCCAAAGTGGCGTTCTACCTTGACAGAAGTTCCAACCTCTTCTAGCTTTTGCAGTAGAATTAGATCCCCTGGATGAGAAAATGAATCCTGCCTGACTGATTTTGATGGAGACATCTGCAGCTGAGAAAGGTAAAAAGAACACAAGGTTGTTTAAAATAGAGAAGAAGAAGCAACGTTGTTTAAAATAGAGAAGAAGAAGCAACGAGATCAAAAATAGAACTCTTTTAGCATCCTATCGGTTGTCAAATTGAATAATTACAAAAACCCAGATCTAAGAAATACCCATTAGGAACGTACTGAAGACTTGGTTATATTTTCAAGGGTATGTAAAACACACTAAGCATCAGAGAAATGCAGCTACCCTAAAGTTTGGGGTGTCTTCAATTGCGGAAACTTGTCTAGAGAAAGCCTCATTCCTCATGTTTGAAAGACGCACCAGAACAGCCTGAGGAGCATAACAAGGGAGATAAAAGTAAATCATGTTTTCAAAATTTGAACTACAAAAGGAAATTGATACTTTCAATTACCTTCCTGAACGCACTTGGATTTGCAATTCCCTGGATTTGAACATCATCACTTGGTGGCCGTCGTACTCCAACATTCTCTATTCTGAGAGAGTACACACCGAACAAAGACTGCAAATATCCTGTTAGTAGTGATGAGAATCTGTTAAAAAATTAGCAGAATGTAGCGACCGACTCCATGCTGAGACATCGCAATGACAAAGGACAATGTCTTTATATGATGGGTAAAGTTAATTAGAAAGGGATGCAAGTTTAGCACCTTTTGCACTTTTGAATTGTCTAAATCATAGGACAAACTCCAAAACTGCTACCATAAATTTGATTTGTGTAAATTATAGGACAGACTCCGAAACAACTACCATAAAAGATACTTAAATTGGTATTTTGGTAGAACTTTCAAATTCAAAATTGCAATTATCACATGAGAATCATCAACAAAATCAAGTGTTCAAATGCAATGAATTTGACAAACAAGATTCTGTCGTAGCCACACTAGGATACTACATACTCGAATTTCTAGAGGAAAAGTAATACATAAAACTACACCAATTCGGTTTACTAAACAAGAAAATGTACCAACAACATGCCTTGTTCAATTACTATGTCAGCCACAGATGGCAATAGAATATGCTTCTCTTTCTTCAATACGCCAAAACACGGAAATGGTACTGGTCTTGTAACCTGAACTACAAAGAACATAACATCACTGAGTAGTAAAGATATATGCATGATTCGAATAATAAAAAACATTTCAAGACGTTCATGGATATGTGTTTCCACATGTTTAAATTGTACATTAACAGGAACTGAAGATTTACTTTGTAGACAACGGAATTCGGGGTAAGATAGAGCTTTTTCGATTGAATATCCTTGCGCAGTATATGTCTCCGAACGGGCAAATAAAGCAGCATAAACAAGCCAATTCCCCAAGCCAACACCAAAAGCAACGAGTAAAGAACCCACCGAGCTGTTTGGTACTTGACAAACTTGTCTTCCATCTCTTGGAATGACGCTGTGTACAGAACTTCTTCACCTTGAGCTCCATTTTCAGCCTGAGAACCGGATCCCGATAAGAGACCCCTCTCTAACTTATCAATTTCAACTACCTCATCTAGGGTTCCCATCTAACATCACCACCAAAAAAAATGAATCAAATAAACAAATTTTCACAATCCCACCATTAAAAAAGAAAAGAAAAGAAAAGGCCTAAACAAAATTAACTTGCAAAATTAGCAGACAAATAAATAAAACAACTTTCACAATTATAGTTAAAAAAATCACATACTTGTTTATAAGTTTCTTACTACATAATGATATACAATCCGAATTTGCTTACTTCCAAAAAGGGCAAGATTTTCCTCCATAAACAGACCAAATCAATGTACAATTTTAACAGCGATAACCAAATTGGTAAATTAAAGAAATTCATATACATATCATTAAACTCGATCATAATATTCAATTCAAGCTAAAATCAAACCGAAAAAAAAAAAATTCTTCAACAAGTTGAATTTTTCCTTAATCATCAAAGAATGCAAAACCCTTATCTTAGGAGATCAAAATAAAGCTTATGATACGATTGAGCCCAAGGAATAAACATGAACTATCTAGGAAGGCTTACAGATTGATAATTATTAGTCGGTATGGTGCTTCAGAAGAAAATTTCAGGGGTTCAATGTTTTTACGCCTCGGTAAAGGCAAAGCAAGAGGAAATGGCGAGTTTGAGTTTGAGAGAGAAGACTCCGATCAGGGGGTGTCAAATGGGCCGGCACTCCGGTAGTGGAGAAGGGTGACTGGTCCACTCAAACTGTGGGCCTGTATGGCCCACTTGGCTTATGGGCTGGACTGTGATTACTCCTCTGGCAGTTTACCCAACGTAGTCCCTTTCGTGAACGATGTGTCGTTTTCGCTTGAGAAGACAAACTACATTCTTTTTAATTGAAAAAAAAAGAAGAATAAGAAAGAAAAGAAAAAGAAGGAAAGTAAACAGTAAGAGAGAAACCACAACAACAGGCTGTTAAATTGTAATTTGCAAACGATTAAGGTGCTGTTAGTTTCAGTCTCTGAGACCAAAAAAAAAAAAAAAGTATCAATAAATAAATATTTAAGAGAAGCATTTTTTCTTTTTAATCATTGATAAATTGGTTATTTTTAAATGCCAAAAGGAACCAGTTTTTGTGTTCTATTTTTCATGTTCTTTTTTGCATCCACCAATAATATTATGTTGTATCAATTAAAATATCATATCAAAAATATTATGTTACTAATGATGTCGGTAAAAATATTTTAATTGATATGGAATGATATTATTAGAGAACACGAAAGGGGTTAGGAAAAATAGGATATATAAGCTAAATCCGGGTTGATAATTTATTCATCAAAATCTTGTAAATAAATTACTAATTTTTTATCCTTTACAAGTTAAAATGTTTTTTATTAATAAATACAAGATTTTAAATGAATTTACCTTACAAATGAAAATTCACATATTACTTCATCTAATACAAAAAAAAAAAAAAAAAAATAGAGTTCCTCTCCTTACCCTTCCAACATTTCTAATATTTCAATTGGCTACTTTCCATTTTCCAACTCTCCCTTGGACATTTCCTAGCTCAGCAAATAAAACGACGCCGCAGTTTGGTCTTATGAATGTGCAACGACACTGCGTTTTAGCTAGAGAAAGTAGAGAAACCTTTTTGGTGCTTGGCGTAAGGAACTCGAAAATATTTTTCCAGAGGCAGCCGAAGCCGCAGAGGGAGAACCGAAAACCAGAGCTCAACAGCAGCCATGGCGGCGAGGCGAAGCCAGAAACCTGCCGAAACAGACGAAGACACAACGAAGAAGACGACCAAAAACGACATCTTCGCCTCCTGCTCCTTCTCCAGCCTCGGCCTTCACCCGACCTTATGCGACCAGCTCCGAGGTTTCTCTCTTTTTCTCTCTCCGTCGTCTTTTTCACTTCGAAATCTGGATTTGCTGGAATTCAATGGCTACGTAGAAATGGATCGACCAAATTCTGAAAAAAAAAGCAAACTTTTTTGTGAAATAAATGAAACTTTGACGAGTAAATTGCTAATGTCGTTTGGATTATTGTTGTGGAAAATAGAAAGGATGGGTTTTGAAGTTCCTACGCAAGTTCAGGCTCAAGCCATTCCGTTCATTCTCTCCGGTCGTCATGTGTATCCTTGTGTGTTTCACTAACAAAAGTGTTTAATTCTCACTGTTATTTATTTATTTATTTTTATTTTTATTTTTATGTTTGGTATTGTATATTTTTCGTGCTCTTTAATGGTTGAAATTCCAGACTTGTTAATGCTTCTACGGGCTCTGGCAAAACAGTAGCATATTTAGCTCCCGTTATCCACCACTTGCAGAATTACAATCCTCGAGTTCAGCGCTCTGATGGAACTTTTGGTAAGTCTTGTTTGTTTGTTTGTTTGTTTTGGGTAAATTTGGTAAAACTTTTTGTTGTTTGGAGTAATGGGTCTATCTCTTTTTTTCTATTTTTTTTTTAAATTGCACACATTTGTATTTTGTTTCCTTACATTCTATATTCTTGTGCTTTCTAACCTTAAGTTTATACTTCTCTCTCAATCTTGTTTATCATTTATGTTCAGCCTTACGAAAGTTATGATCTCTAAACTCCATTGAGGGTGTGTTTCTTTTATGTTTATGGTGCTAGAAACATAATGGGTTGATTATTGTTTTGTCCGGTGCGGATTTGTCCCCTGTTAATGATAATCTTATTTGATATTTGGTCATAGCGTTGGCTCTTGTACCAACGCGTGAGCTATGCTTGCAGGTGCACGAAATTCTGCAGAAGTTACTGCACCGGTTTCATTGGATCGTGCCAGGTTATGTAATGGGCGGTGAAAACAGGTCGAAAGAGAAAGCTCGGCTGCGTAAAGGTAGGATACACGTCAACTTCATCCCTTGATTTAAGGATTTTGTTGGAGGGAATGTTATGCATCCCTAGATAACTTGATATACGGTTAATATTGCTTTGTTAACGGCTCATTCCGTTATGACTTCTTTCTTCGTGTTTCTCTTTGCATATTGTTCGCAGCTGATAATTTCATCATTCAATATTTTAGTCCTTGTTGCGGGTATTACCCTGGCTTGTTCATATTGTTATGTTTAATTCTTGCTATGCTTTACAATGTTCAGCATGACTAAATAAGTATATAAACCCTTAAGTTGTTGATTCTCACGCATAAAATTTTTGTTTCAGTACACTCTATTGAATGGACGCTCACCTTCATATTGTCTTCTTCAGGCATATCCATTCTTGTTGCAACTCCTGGACGACTCTTGGATCACCTAAAGAATACATCATCTTTCATGCACTCAAATTTACGTTGGATAATATTTGACGAAGCAGACAGGTATATTCTACCACCAAAATTGCTTTCAATCTACAAGAAAAAAATCTATATTCCTTTTTTTGTTTTCTTACGCATTCTTTGACAGGATTTTGGAATTAGGATTTGGTAAAGAAATCGTAGAAATTTTAGACCTTTTGGGTTCAAGGCAACATGGGTCCATGGGGAAGGATACTGCAGTTTCAAGTACATCTAAATTTCAGAGGCAGAATTTGCTTTTATCAGCGACCTTAAATGAAAAAGTAAATCATCTGGCTCAAATTAGCTTAGAAGATCCTGTTATGATTGGCCTGGATGACAAAAGGATGCAGCTTACTTCTTCGCCTGAATTGTTAGGATCTCTTGAATCTGACAGGGAGGGCACAGATTGTCAATTTAAAATAACGGGTCCTTCCGTTGGAGATTATAATCTTCCATCTCAACTAAATCAAAGATATGTAAAAGGTTTGTGCTACTGAGGATTCTGTTTTATGAAACTTCAATCGATATCACGATGTGACTTCCAATCAATTTCTTTGCAGTACCATGTAATGCCCGGCTTGCTGTATTTCTTTCCATTTTAAAGCATCTTTATGAGAGAGAAGCATCCCAAAAGGTAAATTCGACTTCTCTCTTGGTCGTTGCTCTGGATAAAGTATTTTTCACTTAAATAGTAGTTCTATGCAGGATAAAATAGTTATTATCTTGGTTTGATTCAACTTCATCTTATTATCTAAAACCATCTAGTTCACTAACATACTCATTCTACAGATTGTGGTATTCTTTTCAACATGTGATGCGGTAGATTTTCACTACTCATTGTTAAGTGAGTTCCAATACTCACCATACTCGCAACCAGAAGCAGAACTCAAACAAATGTTTCTTAAATGCAAGACTTTCCGTTTACATGGTAATATGAAGCAGGAGGATAGAAAAACCACGTTTCAGGCCTTCAAAACAGAGAAATTGGCTCTTCTTTTGTCCACAGATGTTGCTGCTAGAGGGTTAGATTTTCCAAAAGTTAGATGTATCATACAGTATGATTCTCCTGGCGAGGCTACTGAATATGTACATAGGTAATCTTTCTAAATTCCAATTTGTAATCCCGCTCTCTTTTGCTTTCCTTGCTTGTGTATATTTGTGTCTTTGGCAACACAACTTGCAACCTCTGTTCTTCAAGTTCTTTTAATTTTTAGTTTCAAATTGAGACCTGGCATTTTTGTTAACATTGCTTATTTGATGCTCTTGTTCCCATACATTCTATTTTTCACTTGAGAACGCTAAGAGAGCTTTACTTTGATTACCGTTCTTTGTGCCTTCAAATGTGGTTTAACCATGGAAGGACTTATTCATCTTGACTTAATTTATGATATCTTTTTATGCATGGGGGATGGATTTTGTGCTTTCCAGGCTGTCTGTCAACTATTTTATCTTGTCCATAGAGTTTCAGTCGCCCTATTGAGATTGCAGGGAGGTTCCACAGACACTTGAGCCTTGATGTTAGACTTTTTCACAATGCAGGGTTGGCAGAACTGCTCGGCTAGGCGAGAAAGGGGACTCATTGTTGTTTCTACAGCCAATTGAAATGGATTATTTACATGACTTGGAGAAACATCGTGTCTCTCTGACAGAGTACCACCTCCCCAAGGTGCTAGATTGTTTCCCGTTACATGGTGAAAAACATCGTGTCAAGAAGTTTATTTCCATAGAGTCGCATCCCTGGGTGTTATCTTTGCAGAAGGCACTTGAAGCATTTATCGTAGCTCAGGTATGATATGTTCATGTTGATCTTCTGCATCGTCTCTTTCTTTCTCTCTTTCTTTCTTTTTTTTAATTTTTTAATGATATCTTTTCATAATCTGTTTTCTCAGCCAAACATGAAGAAGCTGGCCCAAAAGGGTTTCTGCTCTTGGGTGCGTGCATACACAGCCCACCGTGGCGAGCTAAAAAGAATATTTATGGTGAAGAAACTTCACTTGGGGCACGTTGCGAAAAGCTTTGCATTGAAAGAACAACCATCATTGGTCAGTAGAACGATCCAGAGGCAAACGATGAAGAGGAAGAGAGATGAAAAGCAAAAGGGGCTATCAAAGAAGAGGAAGGCTGCGAGGAAAACTTGAATGGCAGAACAAGCACCAACGAATTGGCAAGTCAAAAGAGCTGCAGATAGTGAAGCTTATTATGGTGGGCCAGTCCATTCTTTCTTACTCGACAGGACAATGTCGACACTGTCGTCTGTCACCCAAAGCGGACGCATCTTCACCTCTTTTCTGCAGTAAAAAGGGACAGTCGTCGGAAAAATTGCCGAGTGGAAGCTGACAATGAAGCGCCTCTCTAGATTACGGCCATGTGCATTTTTCCATCAATGGGAGGTCGCTGTTGCATGTTAACGGGGGTCCTGCCTTTTTCTCCCAAAGGTTGAGAATCTTATGAGAACTATTGCGAGATTCTATTATTACCAATTCACCATTCACATTTTGGTGTATGTGTGTGTATAAAATTTGACAGGCAAGATCCCAATACCAACTTTATCCTACCAAATACTGTTTATTTAGTGATGATGTACCTATGATCACATCATTTGAATTCATGATTATTATTGAAAATCTCATTCCGTGCAAGGACAGTTCAAGCTAACTTGACCCAAAATCCAATGGCAAATTAGCTGGATTTTGGGCCCCTAGTTTATATGATGAAACTTGACAGATCACTTCTTACGGGGGAACCGAGGACAAGATCAACCACTTTGAATATCAAAATATGGGGTTCTCTCATATCAGATCAAAACGCGACAAACCATGTGCTTGGGGTCCAAAATCCTTAAAATTTATTTATTAACACAAAATTCAAATTTCAATGGCTTAAAATTAAGAGCACTTGAGGTCCACCTAATCTATTCTCTTCATGATGTGGCGTGCTCCCAGATTATGGATTGGTTAATTATGAAGGGACTTCTGGTTTATCTGCTACTTATAACAAGTCCACCGAATTCTGGAAGATCAGATTTATGTTCATCTTATGTAGGGAAAAAAGTTTTTTTTAGTTTCTTCTTCTTCTAGGCTTGGTGGTTTTGGCAACGATGGAGGGTATGGGATGAACCACAAGAAAAAGGATAGAACGACTTTTTGGCCTAGAATGACCATCAAGGATTCAAGCGAGAAGAAATGTCAGTCCACTTTTTCCAAGACTTTTTTTTTTTCTTGGTAACTTTAATTAACAAAATGTTGCACTCTTGTTTGAATTTATAGCAAAAAAAAAAGTATAAAAAAAAACTATTACATAGTTACATAGTTTAACCATTAAATATTTATTAAGTTGTTAAATTGTCATCGCTTAATCAATCTGATATAATTTTAATTTAATGTGGCAGTTAAAGCCTATGCCTAATTTGATTTGATAGTTAGAAATTATGTCATATTAATATTTAAGTTATTCTTTTAATACCTTGCAACAAAATTCTCCCAAAAGAAAAATGTCTTACTCACTTTGTATCTTTTTGAAAGTGTGGTTGGAACCAATAGTTGAAACTAATTTTGGTTAAAGCCACTATAGCATGTGAGAGCTTTATACTATAGCAACTATTTGCTTTGTACTATAATATGTAAGAGCTTTTCATTATTTGTTGGTTCAAACCAGCCAAACACCCTATATGTTAGCAAGTACAAAGGGAGGGGGTTTGGGGGCTAGCTTTTGGTTTTTTTTTTTCTTTAATATAGATTTTTTTTTCTTTAATATAGTTTTTTTCTTTTTTATTAATAATTATAACAACAACAACAACAATAATACAAATATTTATATTAAAAACACACATTTAAATAATACATAGAGTGTTTAGAAGGAACCTGAAATTAACATAATGTAATATATTACAAACATGATGTGGATACGTTTCAAGAGCATAAAACACTCCGTATAATCAGCTATCCTAATCGTGCATATATGGAGAATACAGGGGCATTGATAACCAAAAGATCGGATCTTAAATGAGTTGCGTTTCGAGAGTACTAGTTACTCCGTAATATCAGTCATTCCGACTTTAAAGTTAATGAATCTAAAGATTTTAACAACAGTATGTCACCAAAAAAAAAAAAAAAGATGTGGAGGAGAGCTGTTATTCAGGACACAAGAAATATAGATGAACATACTGTAAGTAAAACCAAAAGATTACCGGTGGAGGTTCAAATCCAATGGACGCTTCTTGCTTTCTTTCTGCTAATCAAGCTTGGATGTTACAGTATTGGACTCCAAATGAATGACTTGCATTTTGTCAAGCAGCTCTTCAGCTGTTAAAGCAGTAACAAAGATCTGTCTCCTCGATGCTACAATGAAGTTTTGTTCCTAGCGCAATCTAAAAAATTTTAAAACACTGTTATAAAAATCATTTACATTCAAAAGACCTATAGGTTTGGAGTTAATGCCCAATAGACTCCTACTAGCAACTATGAATAACTCTTCAATGGTGCTTAAGCCACCGGGTAATGCAATGAAAGCGTCAGAGTTATGGATCATGTTTTCAAGATGTCTAGAGATGTCCAAAAGTCTCTCTTCCTTACCTATGTTTTTCTCACAGAGGTTCCCCTTAGCTAGGAGATGTGGGACAATCTCTACGATATGGCTACCCGTAGAATGTGTTGTTGTTGTTATATGTTCGAAACAAAGTGCGCAGCGGAATTTTTAAAAATTATTCATCAGAGTAATTTCTAAAACACAAGTTTGACATGTTATGTGTATAAATTAAACAGATCTTACTAACCTCAGTGTGCCGAAGAACCTCCGCAACCCGTGTAGAGAAGTAACGTTCCAGAAGAGCCTCAACCAACTGGTCTTCTTTGCTATTCTCTATCCACAACCGGAGTGAGTGTGGGCTCACACGTACAGCTCTTCCACCGGTGACTCTCCTTCAACCAATAGAGAGAACCCAAAGCTAGTGCTCGTGATTTGTGAACAAAAGCTCTCAGGGAGTTTTCAGATGCTCACTAGAAGAGTATCACTCTTAATCTCTCAAATTGATCTGAGTAAATCATGAGACTCACTCCCTTTTTATACCTATTGGTCCTGGGGTCAGTCCATATCAGATTAGGTCTCAAAAACCTGAAACAGAATCAAGTTCGGATCAATATCTGATAAGATCCACGTGAAAACGCGTAATCTTATCTCCCGCTGATCGGCAGGCCGAACATTCTAATCGGCAGGCCGAACACGTCATCCGATAGGCTGAACTCCCGAGAAAAAATCTCCGCAAATCTTTTATTTTCCACCCGAGATTCTAAAGGATAAAGTCTCAATTTTGATTCAAATAACCCAATAGAGAAGTTATCTGATCAAAACAAACTTTATCAAGATAATCTCTAAGAAAATAAATCAATTCACAATAATTCTACAAGTTTATCTTGTTCTAATTTGTCCAAAATTAAAACAACCGATAAACAGACAAGAATTATCTGATCGCAATAATTCAACAAGTTTATCTTGAACTAATTTCTTACAAAATTAATTCAACCGATAAACAGACATGAATTATTTGATTCTTACAAATTTTAAACCAATCTGATAAATTCGACATAAGTCACCAATTATTGGAAAAGCACGCTGTGTCATTACAGGACTTTGTGAGCTAGCAAAGGGGACCAAAATAGACCTATAAAGTTCAAGCTCATGATAATTATGAAACCCAATATCCCAGATATACATTCCACAATTATCAACTCCAACGCTACTCCACTAAAAGCTTGGAGCTGCACTCTCGAACTTTATAGAATTACAAAGCTCGTGTAGCTAAGTCTCCATGACATATCAAAGTGTATCGTATCCCCATATGAAAATCCATAATAGGCTTAAGGACAAGTTCTGTCTTACCTTCCCAATTATTTTTATCTTACGTTCCATTGTCTCACCATTAGAAAACTTACCATCCAAATATAGTATACCATTCGGTTACACCTATGTATCCAAATGGTTGAGCGCTCCAGTTTTTCAATTACAGGACAACGCATATAAGAGGATATCATTACTCCTAAAGAGGAGCTATGGATTCCATATCTATGAATAACAAGTCTACGCTATCAAGAGTCATGCCTCCAACGTACCGGCATGCATACCACTATAGAGATGTGGGAGTCACCCATTGGTACATCAAAAGACACAAGTCGAGATAACGGGCCCACTATTTATCTCAGGATTAAGATACAATACAAATGACTGTCTAAAGTGAATCGATTTGCCAAGACAGAATTATTAATCCAAATCAATTCACTTTATGTCCCGATCCAACACGTCGTCACCTATGACAACGTGCCAATGTTTCTATTCATGGAGTCCAACTCCAATGGTCGAGACAAACCATCTCTCATAAGGGTTATAGACAACATAACAATCTTTACATGAATAAAGCGCCCAACTTTATTCCATCGATTGCGGATCATATGTTTTAGACCGTCACCTTAAGAATCGTGTCTTCCGCATAATCAGTCCATCATATACCCAATTCTTAAGGTTTAGACTGACAGTCTCAGACTACTGTTTGTTTATCATACATTCAACAAATATGAACGTAAAGAGGACAAGAATTTGGTATATACATAAATGAATAAATTCTTTATTGATAAAAATGTCTCCAAAAACGTATTACATTTTTACTCCTTAGGGCATACATGTCTAACAATCTCCCACTTGCACTAAGTGAGTAAATACAGCAAATTTTGCATCCCCATAGCTTCCACATGCCTCTCGAAGACTCTCCCAGTAAGTGTCTTCGTAAATGGATCAGTTAAATTGTCCTCTGACGCGATCTTGCACACCATGACATGCCCGCCCTCAACGAAGTCCTTTATCACATGATACTTCCGATCAATATGCTTACTCTTCTTGTAAAATCTTGGTTCCTTAGCATTAGCTACCACCGCACTGTTATCACAGTACAACGATACCGCTTTATCCATACCAGGAACTACCTCAAGATCCCCAAGGAACTTGCGGAGCCACACTGCTTCTTTCGAAGTATCACTAGCCACCACATACTCGGCCTCCATCGTTGAATCCGAAGTGCAATCTTGCTTCACACTTCTCCAACTGATGGCACTGCCACCCAGAGTAAACACAAATCCCGAAGTCGATTTCCTAGAATCCAGACAGGATTGAAAATCTGAATCAGTGTATCCTAGAGGAGTCAAGTCCTCACCCAAATACACAAGCATATACCATCGAGTCCTTCTCAGGCACTTGAAAATATGCTTTACCGCAACCCAATGGTTCGGTCCTGGATCCACCTGAAATCGACTTACAATCCCGACCGCATAGCTAATATCCAGTCGTGTGCAAAGCATGGCATACATGAGACTACCCACTGTCGAAGCATAAGGCACCTTCTTCATGTATTCTCTTTCTTCATAAGACTTTGGAGAGTCTTTCTTAGAAAGAGTAATTCCAGACCTAGATGGTTGCCCACCTTTCTTGGAATCCTACATTGCAAACCTCCTGAGAATTTTATCTATGTAGCCGGCCTGTGACAAAGCTATCATTTTGTTCTTCCTATCCTGAAAGATCTGGATACCGAGAACAAAATTAGCCTCACCCAAGTCCTTCATGTCAAACTGCTTGGTCAACCATAATTTGACAGATGACAACGCCCTAACGTCATTGCCAATTAACAGAATGTCATCTACATAGAACAGTAGAAAAACCACATTCTCATCCTTTATGTGTTTGTAAACACATGATTCATCAACATTTTGTGAGAACCTATAAGTCTTGATCACCTGATCAAATCTTATATTCCAAGAACGAGAAGCCCGCTTAAGTCCATAAATTGACTTTAGCAACTTACAAACCTTACCCTCTTGACCCGCGACCTTGAACCTGTCTGGTTGTTCCATATAAATGGACTCATCAAGATAGCCATTTAAAAAAGCCGTCTTGACATCCATCTGCCAAATCTCGTAGTCGATAGCGGCAGCTATGGACAAGAGAATCCGGATGGACTTAAGCATGGCTACAGGCGACAAGGTTTCCTCATAATCGATTCCTTCCTTTTGTGTATAACCCTTAGCTACCAGTCTAGCCTTAAAGGTTTCGACATTTCCATCCACTCCTCTTTTCCTCTTGTGGATCCACTTACATCCTATGGGTTTTACCCCTTCGGGAAGATCCACAAGCTCCCAAACCCGATTAGTCTCCATAGACTTCATCTCTATGTTCATGGCCTCTATCCAGAGTTTTGAATCAACATCCTCCATAGCTTCTACATAAGTATAAGGATCCCTGTCATGTTCATCCGGTTCAGCCAAAAAGACCTCCCCATTGAACATATACCTTTCAAGTTGACGCCCGATCCTCCCACTACGCCGAAGCCCCTAAGGTTGTTGTTCAGGTTTGTTTGGTTTTTCTACACCGATCAGAATGGTTTCGTTCGAAACCTTCGGAGTGAACAAATCACCCCTTAACTCCTCAAGCACCACTTTGCTTCGAGGTTTAAAGTCGTCCATGTAACTCTCTTCAAGGAAAGTTGCATTAGTTGAAACCACGACTTTATTTTCCTTTGGGTTATAGAAATAACCCCCTTTAGTCCCTTTTGGATATCTTATAAACATGTAAACTTTTGAACGTGCTTCCAACTTGTTCGGATCCTTAAACAGGACATGAGCCGGACATCCCCATATGCGAATATGATTTAAGGATGTCTTACGTCTTGTCCACAACTCGTGAGGAGTTTTAGGAACCGATTTTGAAGGCACATTGTTCAAAAGATAACATGCGGTTTGTAGTGCATATCCCCAAAAGGATAAAGGCAATGATGAATAACTCATCATGGACCGAATCATGTCCAACAAGGTCCTATTCCTTCTCTCCGCTACGCCATTCTGCTGCGGAGTGCCCGACGCAGTCAAATGGGATAAAATCTCATTATCTAACAAGTGTCCCAAGAACTCATCAGAAAGGTATTCCCCACCTCGATCAGATCGAAGTGCCTTTATGGGTCTACTCAATTGCTTTTCCACTTCAGCTCGAAACTCCCTGAACTTATCATAAGTTTCGCTTTTGTGGTGCATTAGGTATACATACCCATATTTTTGAGTGATCGTCAATGAAAGTGACGAAGTACTCATACCCTCCTCGTGCTCGGATGTTCATCGGTCCGCAAACATCACTATGCACAAGTTCTAGAACCCCTTCGGCCCTATTGCCCTTAGACCCGTATGGTCTTTTGGTCATTTTGCCCTCCAAAACAAATTCACATTGAGGTATAGATTCTACCTTTAAGTGACTTAAAGGTCCATCCCTTACCAACCTTTGAATCCTATGTAGGTTAATGTGACCAATGCGCAAATGCCAAAAATAAGTCTTATTAGAGTGAGAAGTTTTAAGTCTTTTTGAGTTATTATCATTTATCTCAGCATTAAACAATAAGTCCATCTTAGGTTTGATAAAATATAGATTATTTTGCATCCGTCTAGAACAGATAAAAGATTTGTTTTTACGAATCACCACTTTTTCATTAAAAGATACCACGTAGGAGTCTTTAAATAAAGAAGATATAGAAATTAAATTCCTTTTAAATTTAGGAACATAAAAACAATCTCGCAAAATTAAATTCCTATAATTATCAAAATAAAGATGGACATCTCCTACTGCTTCCGCTGAGACCAAGGATCCATCGCCCATCCGAAGCGTTAAGTCTTCACGAAGTAGACTTCTCGTTTCTTTGAATCCCTGCAGAGAAACACAAACACGATTAGTTGCACCAGAATCTATGATCCAGATGTTACTGGATTCCTCAACCAAACAAATTTCTAAATATAGAAGATCACAACTACCTCCCTTGGAAATGAGGTCATTGCAATGCTTCTTTATATGCCCGACCTTACCACAGAAAAAGCACTTAAGCTTCTTTGGGTTCTTCTTCTTCTTCTTCTTCTTGCTCTTGGTAGCAACAAGAATAGAAGACTTTCCACTCTTGGCCCGTTGCTTCTTTCCATTCCCAGAGTTAGGATTGGAACCAGAGGCAGCTACCATATTGGCCTCACCACCAGCAGGAGACTCCCTGATCAGCAGTTCAAACTTCTGTAACTGTTTCATCAGTTCTGTCAAGGTCATATCCCGTCTATTGCTTAAATTAAAAGTAGCTCTAAACGAAATAAATTTCTTAGACAGAGTCTCAAAGACCATAGTCATCTGAGTTTCAGCATCGATGTCGGCTCCATTGGTTTGAGCCTCAGCGAGGTAACCCATGACCAACATCATGTGCTCCTTTACAGATGTACCCGGTCTCTGTCTACAGTTTAAGAGATTTCGAAGTGCCCCTTGCCGCTTCGTTATAGCCTGGCCTCCGAACATATCCTCAAGATTATCCAAGATCTGCTCCGCAGTCTCATAATCCTGATGTTGAGCCTGCAGCACGTTGTTCATGCTAGCCATAACATAGCAGCAGACTTGATCATTAGCATCTTTCTAGCGCTCGTACGCTTGGAATTGCTCATTACTTGAGTCTCCCGTAGGCTCGGGAGGACAAGGAGTTGTCAGAACATATTTCAGTTTCTCAAAGGAAAGGACGATGTTCAGGTTCCGTTTCCAATCGTTATAATTCTCACCGATTAATTGATTTTTGTCAAATATCGAAGATAAAGCGTTTTTAGACATTTTCAATCTACAATAAAGAATCATATACCAAACATAAGCAAACATATATAATAATTTAGTAAGATAACACAATCATGTAAAATCATACAAATGTGTTTATGTGTAAAAACCTTGAAAAAATCACAACCTTACAACGATAATTCCTAACTCAGAATTTAACAAGCTCCTAGGAGAGTCATGCCAAATTCAATCAGGAACACGGATCCCCTCCTGATTAATATATGCTATCTAGGACCCGTATGATCCAACATATACTAATAATCGTTTCTTTGGCCATTAATTTTATTAACAGAGCTCCTAAGGGAGGTTAATAATAAAATTAACGTGAGTGTATAACCACCGTTTCAATATTTTATCCATGATTTATAATCACCACCTAGGGGTGTGCAACTATAAATCAAACTAAAATACCTTATCCTTTTAGAGATCCAATCTGGTACATGATAGAAATCCCTTCCTAGGGGTCGGGACCACCATGTTCTTCCTATGGACCAACGATGGAGGCCTTAGGTCCTCTCTTCGAAAACCTTCTCCCACTCAATCTGTTTGAAGTCAAGGTTTTATTTTAAAATTATGCATGAATAATTTTAATATGAGCGACACTCCCTATTCTATATGACATGTTATCAATATACATGGTAAATCATATTATAATGCAGACAAGCAAAACAATCAAGCAAAGCTACAAGCAAAATAATAATAACCGTAATATTATGGTTCCACCCTAGAGAATAGAAAACTAAGATTACAAGAGAATAATCGAGACATTTATCGATTCTTCATCCTTGAATCGTCAAGCTGTATCCTTCTTCATGTAATATCCATCTTCAAGTCTTCAATCCCGTATGAATCAAATACTTCATATTTCCGGTCATATCCAAATTTAATGTTTCTTAGAATCATCCCAAAAATAAAATTAAAACTGCACCGAAAAAATTGCACCTTTTTTGGACACCCGGCAGCTCTCGGTCGGCAGACCGATCTGGGTGATCGGCCTGCCGATCATGGAGGTTTGGCCTGTCGAACATGAAGGTTCGGCCTGCCGGCAGAGCACCAAACTTTCTGTCCCACTGTCGGCCTGCCGGACCATACGTCCGGCCTACCGATCCGTGACCTCCGGCTTGTCGAACTATGAAGTCCGGCATGCCGACCGAGCAGAAAACCCTCAATCCAGAAAATACAATTTTAATGCAATTCATCAATTTTATTTTCAACAATTCAAAAACATAAAATTAGAGACTCAGGAAATACCTGGAGGCGCCATCATCAATCTTCTAGATCCGTCTTCTCCGAATAATTATTTAATTACAAAATTCTTACAAATTAAAAATTAAATAACAATTCCTAGACGGAGATGATAGTTCACCATCTAATTACATGAAAAACCTAGATACACATTCTAACCTCTAAGGAACCATAACCGGTATTAATTAATTAATAAATAATTAAACAATGATTTAATCAACCATAATTAATTAATAAACATTCACCACATAATCCATGACAACATTTATATTATATAGAAACCTAGAGTGCCATCTCTCTATAAAATTCAATTCAAGCATAGGAGAGATTAAGATCACAAAATTTATGCATATAACATGATCACAAACTTGCAAATTTATGTAAAAACCTCAGCTCTGATACCAATTGTTAGAAACAAAGTGCGCAGCAGAATTTTTAAAAAATTTTCATCAGAGTAATTTTCAAAACACAAGTTTGACATGTTATATGTATAAATTAAACAGATCTTACTAACCTCAGTGTGCCGAAGAACCTCCGCAACCCGTATAGAGAAGTAACGTTCCAGAAGAGCCTCAACCAACTGGTCTTCTTTGCTATTCTCTATCCACAACCGGAGTGAGTGTGGGCTCACATGTACAACTCTTCCACCGGTGACTCTCCTTCAACCAATAGAGAGAACCCAAAGCTAGTGCTCGTAATTTGTGAACAAAAGCTCTCAGGGAGTTTTCAGATGCTCACTAGAAGAGTATCACTCTTAATCTCTCAAATTGATCTGAGTAAATCATAAGACTCACTCCCTTTTTATACCTATTGGTCCTAGGGTCAGTCCATATCAGATTAGGTCTCAAAAACTCGAAATAGAATCAAGTTTGGATCAATATCTGATAAGATCAGCGTGAAAACGCGTAATCTTATCTCCCGCTGATCGGCAGGCCGAACATTCTGATCGGCAGGCCGAACACGTCATCTGGCAGGCCGAACTCCCGAGAAAAAATCTCCGCGAATCTTTTATTTTCCACCCAAGATTTTAAAGGATAAAGTCTCAATTTTGATTCAAATAACCCAATAGAGAAGTTATCTGATCAAAACAAACTTTATCAAGATAATCTCTAAGAAAATAAATCAATTCACAATAATTCTACAAGTTTATATTGTTCTAATTTGTCCAAAATTAAAACAACTGATAAACAAACAAGAATTATCTGATCGTAATAATTCAACAAGTTTATCTTGAGCTAATTTTTTATATAATTAATTCAACTGATAAACAGACATGAATCATTTGATTCTTACAAATTTTAAACCAATTTGATAAATCCGACATAAGTCACCAATTATTGGAAAAGCACGCCGTGTCGTTACAGGCTTTGTGAGCTAGCAAAGGGGACCAAAATGGACCTATAAAGTTCAAGCTCATGATAATTATGAAACCCAATATCCCAGATATACATTTCACAATTATCAACTCTAACGCTACTCCACTAAAAGCTTGGAGCTGCACTCTCGAACTTTATAGAATTACGAAGCTCGTATAGCTAAGTCTCCATGACATATCATAGTGTATCGTATCCCCATATGAAAATCCATAATCGGCTTAAGGACAAGTTCTGTCTTACCTTCCCAATTATTTTTATCTTACGTTCCATTGTCTCACCATTAGAAAACTTACCATCCAAAGATAGTATACCATTCAGTTACACCTATGTATCCAAATGGTTGAGTGCTCCAGTTTTCCAATTACAGGACAACGCATATAAGAGGATATCATTACTCCTAAAGAGGAGCTATGGATTCCATATCTATGAATAACAAGTCTACGCTATCAAGAGTCATGCCTCCAACGTACCGGCATGCATACCACTATAGAGATGTGGGAGTCACCCATTGGTACATCAAAAGACACAAGTGAAGATAACGAGCCCACTATTCATCTCAGGATTAAGATACAATACAAATGACTGTCTAAAGTGAATCGATTTGCCAAGACAGAATTATTAATCCAAATCAATTCACTTTATGTCCCGATCCAACACGTCGTCACCTATGACAACGTGCCAATGTTTCTATTCACGGAGTCCAACTCCGATGGTCAAGACAAACCATCTCCCATAAGGGATATAGACAACATAACAATCTTTACATGAATAAAGCGCCCAACTTTATTCCCTCGATTGCGGATCATATGTTTTAGACCGTCACCTTAAGAATCGTGTCTTCCGCATAATCAGTCCATCATATGCTCAACTCTTAAGGTTTAGACTGACAGTCTCAGACTACTGTTTGCTTATCATACATTCAACAAATATGAACGTAAAGAGGACAAAAATTTGGTATATACATAAATGAATAAATTCTTTATTGATAAAAATGTCTCCGAAAACGTATTACATTTTTACTCCTTAGGGCATACATGTCTAACATTATATTCAACAAATATGAACGTAAAGAGGACAAAAATTTGGTATATACATAAATGAATAAATTCTTTATTGATAAAAATGTCTCCAAAAACGTATTACATTTTTACTCCTTAGGGCATACATATCTAACATTATATTCCCCATTAACCTTAAGTTACCTCCCTCATAAATCAGGTTAATCTTTCTACATGCTAAGATTTGTTCTAAGTGTTATGTGGCTTCTAAGTAGACTCTACCTCTATCAGGACTAGAACCATAGAATATATAGATAGTTTCGATTTTTCTAAATGAATAGGAGGAAGACATGTTTAGTTTCTAAGACAAACTGAATCTGTTTTTTTAACTATTTGATTTTTTTTTTGGTTTTGTTTTAAGTCGCCTATGCCTAAACACTGAGTTCTAAATGAGATCTTAAAGAAGATGGAAATGACAAAGGACTAAAGAGTTATGATAGGATAGGTAACAAAAGAAGATAAGATATCATATTATATAGATGAAAAGTTAGAAAAATAAGATATGAACATGTTAGAAAAAGTCAGACCAGATCCAAACAACTTTGAAAAAGTAAACAAGCAATCAGACTGACCTTTGAAAAAGAGACTCGAATTGTACAATTTTTGATAATTGAAAACAAAATAACAAAAGACACTCTAATACGACTGTACAACTTTTTGATAAACAAATACCGAATCTAGAAAACTGTCATAAACGACAATTTATTGTAAAACTAAAAGTAAGACACAAATATTAAAACGTCTAGATAAGATTTGAAAATTGCAAACATATTAGAAAACAACACATGATGCATTTGGCAAGATATTATTTTTTTAAAATAAAAAACAAACAAGTACTTAGGACACGGAACACACTTTTTTTTTTTTTTTACAGAAAATAGAATACAAATTAAATACCTACTATAACAATTTCAAAGCAACCAACACTCAAACTACCTTTATGGATAGAGGATTTACTCATCATCCATTTTTCTTATAATCTGGCAAATAGGGTCTTTAAAAGTTATGTTCTTAAGACGTTGTCTTTTTGTATAGAATTTGGGCTAAAGTTTAGAAATTGCACCTTAGACATATCCACTTAGATGGTTCTGAAGAGAAGCATACAGGTCATCCATGTTCTCTTTAAAAAGTCTATCCTTGTAGAAATTGATTTTATCTTCTCTTTTACTGACATAAATCCAGGCGAAGTATATTTATTGTTACAATTTTGTTGTCTACATTTATTACATATGACCTTGATAGCACAGGCTGTTTTTTTTATCGCACTATGATTAGTACCTATACCTGGTACGCCGACGTCCTGATTGATGTCACTCGGTTAAATCTTTCTTTATATCAATATCCTTACATAACTGGGGATGCCAAAGCACACGAGGATCTATAGTCAAGTCATCCTAGACTTATATATCTTTCTGAGAACTTTCTGGGAAAATGATAAGAAGTATTTTCTCAGATGTTGGTACTTTCGGTCTATTAAAAAAGAAAGAAAAACAAAGAGGAAAGAAAAATCAAGGTAAAAATTGTAGGTGCTTTTCTAAAATTTTAAGGAGATTTGAGGCTTGATGGGTAATCTAGATGAGGATTGAGAAGAATCGAGATAGAAAATTGTAGAATTCTAAAAATCTTTTAGAGAGAGAAAAAAAAAAGATCTAGAAATAAGGGAGAGGATTTGAGAAACTAAAGAGAGAATGAGGAGTTTAGAGAGAGACTGAGCATAGAGAAATGAGCTCTGATACACAGTGATAGAATATATAGACACAAAATGGGCATTATGTTTGACACATGTTGAGAACACGAGTGAGAGGCTGAATACACATATGTTGATTTTTTTTTAAATGGTCGAAATCGAATTGGATAAGACCCAATTCGTGTGATTGAAGATTGTTTGGGCTTACTTGGGCTAGACAGGCCCAACTGTTCTTGCAAAAAGAAAAAAAAAATTGGCCCTTTACCAATAAATCTCGACCCTATCACTAGGTGTTAGAGAGTTGAGCATAGGCAGTAGTAGATCCAATCATTACCATCAAAGCTAAATAATGAGATTTTTTTTTTTTTAAATGGAATAATGAAAATCCTTTGATAAGGTATTGATTTAAAAGAAAATCTCTACCGATAAAATACTAGTTTGATCGTCATATTTTTATATTGTTTTGTTAATTTTGTACACTTCATATTTACAATGGTTTTAATAATATCTATCATTTAGAAACCATATAAAGCTCTCAAAAATAAACATAAATAGATAAAATGCTCGTAGTAACATTAGATGAGTAGTCATTATGACTTGAAGTAGACTGAGGGCCTATTTGTTTTGATACTCGAATCACGGTTCGAATTATTTTGTTACAGTATTTTCTCTCACAAAAATTTAAATTTTCGTTCAAATACTCGAACCAAACAGACCCTGAATATATCAATCACATTGAACTTTAATGATCAGTTGTATGCATTATTGTACGTGTATTAAAATGAGTCAATAGCTAGAATAGTTATGATATACAAAGAATTTGATTAAAAAAAATATCATGCAAAAGACTATCCACACAAATTCATATGTTTAGCTCATTGATACACAATCTTCTAACAGTATCAAACTTGGGTTCATAATCTTACTCTTGCTTGTTTCATGGATTTAAACAACTTTAATATTTTTTTCTCGCAAAAATTAATCTTTTTAAATTCAGAATTATTTTCTCACTGAAAAAAGTGGTTCTTTAAATGGTCCTTTACAATATCTAAGGGTACAATTTTGGACTCATTGTGGGAATCATGGGCAGGCTTAGATTCTTTCAATCTTTTTTACCCCAAACGGTCAGTCATAACGTGACCCAATTGAGAAATTCATGGACTAATAGTATATGATAACTCAAATAAATCATTAGCTTTAGTGTTGCTTTTTTTCTGTGTTTTGTTAACAATGGGCTATAATTCGTTGAGAATAAAAATGATTTTTTTTCATAGTACTTGTTCTAGTGTTAGTCGTTAGTTGGGACGACCATGGTAAAATTTCTGAACTCAGTATGTTTAAAAGGACAATAGGGCACATGCTCTCAGCCAGTCAACATTGTTTGTGAAAACTGAAAAACGCAGGGGTCAAAATTAGAACCACATGGATTCAGATAATAATAATAGTAATAATAATAATGAAAATGATAATAATAAAGTAAAAAAATCATGAAAGGGCGAGTGGGATCCACAGAAACCTGATCCACATCGTGTTGACGATGGCAGACCTTAGGCACCTGGCACCACGGTGAGGTGGCCATCCCTTCTCATTGGGGCCCACTCCTACACCTAATCGGAAGACAAGATGGGCCAAGCTTTGTCTTACTACTGGGCCCAGCCTCTCGTGACCTGGCCCACTGCACGACCTTCTGGTCGGAAGGGGGAATAAAAAGCCATACTCCCTTTTCAATTTTCTCCACTTGGAAGCTTGAAAGCAAAAATACTCTCGCATGCATAAACTTGGTCGATAGTAAGCTCAGAATTATGTGTCCATTGCACATTGTTAGAAGTGTATCTATAGCAGAAGAAAATTCTTTTTTCTCCCTGTAGGTTAAAAATAACGCTACTCACGAAATAGTTAGCCCGAGTCTGATAGATAATATATTTATTAGACCAGAATCTATTATTCTATGAGTGGTAATATTTTAATCCGATAGGGTTATATAAGAGTATTCGGTGTTATAAACATGATCAGCGACCCAATTTTTTTTGGTCACAGAATTGGTGGCAAAAAATCCACTTATAATTTAGTTAATGAATATAACATTAGTGCAGTCTGTTCTAACTTGTTATGACCAATGATTTGAAGAAATACTGTAAACCACTCAAAGAGACAAGGTTTGGTATGAAGTTATTATTGTGAACTTGACCCATTAGTTGTATAGTTGCTGTCCACCATTAGTTGTTATGGTGTTATATCAAATTTCACATCACCATTTTCATTGCCCCGAATGACCAATGGCCTTGATCTCCTAGTCTTAGCACTGTCTGGCAAGACCTCAAATTTCAAGTCTTCCCTTCGCAATATAAGATCTGAAAGATCAAAAACTGTTAAGGTCAATTGAGAAGAGTTATAATTAATGTGGATTTTGGTCTTCTAGTCCAATTGGTTTCACAAAATTAATGATGATTAAAGTACTTATTAGTGGACCAATATTTAAACGCATGCAGCCGGAAACAAAGGTTTAATCATAAGCTTTGAGTGTGCTTAATATTGGTATAAATATGTTTGTCCTTATAAGGCTGCACATGCTGAGCCAACCAATCAAAGCTACATTTATATATATATATATGTGTGTGTGTGTGTATGTATGTGTATGATCTAATTATTCTAATAATTAAAAATGTATACATATAGACACAGTGAAGCACAGATGAGGATGGGCAATTGCCTTCTGATTTTTTTTTTTCAATATCACATATAAATTTGCATGTATAGAAGTTATATATTGTTGTTCCTAAAATTATATTCCGTTCTTCTTAAAGTATATTTCATTTTAAAGTATATTTCATTATATAGTACATGTTGCGTCGTTTGACTAATTTTTTTAACTCTGTCCTTAAGTGCTTGTATACGTGTGTGTGTGTGTGTGTAGAGGCTCCTTGTTGCGACCACTCTTTTAATTGAATCGAGTGGGAACAATGCTGATGATGAAATAATGTATATATGTTGTCTCGGTAGATAGATAAAGATGATTCTAATTAAAATCGCATGTATGCATATATACGACATTCTTTGATGTTGATATCCATTGATTGCGGTTTGTTTGGTTTCATTTTTCAACCTACTCTTTTTAATGCTTAGAAAGATATACTTAAAGATGAGAGATAAACTACGATATTGACTTTAAAAAAAAAAAGAATGAAAAAAAAAACAACGAAGCAGAAAACTCTACGACGATGGTTATTGGTTAATGCAACCAAATAATTGAAACCTACTACCCCCTTTCATATCGGTCATAAAAATGTTAATTAATGCATCAGAAAGTTGGGCCTATGTTTCATTAGTTAATTAAACAATTAATATTAGCATAATCTAAGTATAAATTTAAATTTTTGTAAGAGAAAATACTGCAGACTAAAGAGGTCTAAACTGTAGGGTTCAAACTGTAAATTATCAGCTAATAATTGGTTTTGTTGCAAGTAATTACACCAAAAAGTTTGGCCTTTAAATGTTAGTGTATGCAGAAACTCGATTATTAAATAAATTTATATAACATGAGCTGGCTAATTATGTAATTTAGGTGAAGCAAGTATTGATATATAGTAGCTCTAGCTTTAGATTAGGGGTGAGCAATATAATCACTTAATTGTAAAATTTGTCCAAATCACACACACGCACGCATATATATGTCTCACTCTCTTTTATATTTAATAATAGAAAAATGTGAAAAAAAAAGAAAAGAAGAAGGAGCATTTCCATAATTCCATTGATTAATTGTTGTGCTAATGATCGTTCCCTGCATTCCGTCAGAAGAATAATAGCAAATAATTCAAGGATCCTCAAAAAAAAAAAAAAAAAAGAAAAGGCAGAAAAAGAGAGAAGCTGATAATAAATTGAAAACCCCAGTAATAATAGCTCCCCACGTGACTGACAATAGTAGCCATTAGAAAATTTAGTACTACACGCAGAGTGGAGCCAAAGAATTTTATGTACACACAACACATAATGTGACAATTTCTTTTATCATACTGCTTTACAAGCAATTTACTAAACGTTAAATGGTGAAAAACTACACATCTTTAGAGAAGTTTAAACTATGTTTATCAGCCAAAATTAACAATTAATTAACTTAAAAAAATGTTTTAATAAACCGATTAGAATTAAAAATTTTGATTTAAAACCTGCAACATATCATCATCTAAAGCTTAAGAAAATGTTGCACCGTACTCTTGGATTTAATTAGTTGGCATCGTGTGCCTATATATATATATATTTGTATGTATGTATATGTATATGTTATGTCCATTTGATGTACTCTGCATTATTTTTTGAGGCTTGTCGGCGCAGCAACGAAAAAAAAAGGGGGAAAAAAGGATCAGCCGACCCTCATGTTTGAGTTTTCTGAAAAAGAGATGAAAGGGGAATCAGTTTTTACAAATGTGTGTGTTGAGGACATGGGAGGAAGGGAAGCGTGGAGGTGTGGCAAATGTAGCTGACAAACAACCAAATAATGATAGATTTATTGTATTACGGCTTTGATATATATATATATATATATGTGTGTGTGTGTGTGTGTGTGTAGATATCTATTCTTAATATTTATAACTGTGGGGGCAGTACTTTTGAGGGGAAGTTTCCCCTGAAATAGTTATTTTCATGCCGTGAATCTCGCTCTTTGCTTGCTCTTTGGGGTTTTCCATGTCTATGAGTTTCTACTCTCTATATATAATATATAATATATATATATATATATATGCTCTTTCAATGTGGGTGTTTCACTGTTTCTGATATATAAAATGGAAAATTCTATGCATGAGATTATTTTATTAATTAGCTTGTCTGGTTTTGCTTTGCATGCTGTGACATGCTAAATTTGGGTTCTTCATGACCCAAATAAAGGAATTAAAAAGTTCTTTGGTTTGTAGTAATTTTTATCTTGGCTCTATTTTCTTACTCTTTTGAATGCCAAGGAAAGGAAAATAGATATTCAGTGGCAGAGCAGGATTTTTTTTTGGGTAGGGGTGTAAGCCAAAAATATGAAAAACTTTAAAACCATCAATATATCAATTCTTGATACTATAAAATAGTTAGAAAGATTCATAAAATAAAATAGTTAGAAGAATATATTTAATTTTGTTGAATTTTTTGGTACTTAAATGCAAAACTTCTTTAAAGTTTAATTTTTTCTTCATTTACTATTCTTTTTTGAGTTTAGTTTGGTAAAAAAGAAGTAGAACACCTGTGAGAATGATTTTGATAGAGCAAAATTAACAACAACTTATTTACGGAGTGCTAAAAAGTTGCATAAAAAGAATTTTAAGTATAAACACAATCAAAAAAATTATTTTAGTAAGGCAATTAGAAAAATATTTATTAAGGCCATGTTTATTAAAAAATAGTATTGTTTTAGAGAACTGAAAGAAAAAAAAATGCTCAAATAGAGGTATATTTGAGAAATATTATTGGAATAAGAGAAATTAAAGGGAAAATTTTGTTAAAGATGGGGACAATTTGTGAATGAAAGGGGGAATAGTTTTTAGAAAAGATTAAGCTCTTTCCGCCCCTGTGGACAATTTATGGGCAGTATTCATACCAAGCCATGCATATACAAGGTTGTAAAATGATCTTCTTTTTTGAATAAACTAGAGATAATGGACAACTAGTTTTAAGGTTAAAAAAAAAATCCCAAATAGGCTGGCATCAAGAGCTTACTCATCTTATGCTAAGTCCATTGCTCCTTTCATTAATGACAGAAAGAGTACAAATAATTACTGAAAAGGAAAAGAAGAAGCCAACAAATTAATAAAACAATCCAAAGCCAACAAATAAAGTGATCTTCTAAGTTCTAAACCATTTTTTTTAAAAAAAGGCTTCTTATTTTTACCGGAAAGCTTTCTTAATACAACGATGGTAAAAACTAGTCAATTTATGTTGCTTTCTTGTTTAGTTGTCAGGAAAGGGACAAGTGGTGTTTGATTAGAAAGAAAACAAGTTTCTGTTGGATGAACAAGATCGAACACACCAAGTTTAATCCAAGTAATTTTCAGAAAGCCCAAAATTCTCTAACTAGTCGATGTGCCTTTCCCAAAGATTTTGATGCTGAATTTTAGCATGTTTTTAATCCTGATCTTCCGTCAAATATCTATTCTTTTTCTTTTTTCTTTTTTTTTTTACCTAATTATAACCTTAGGACCTTTCCTAAACCTTGACTCCTCCAAATTAAGGACAACAGTAGCTTTCACACTTACAAAAACTTCCTTAAAAAGTGTTTGAGTATGTATATATATGCGTGTGTGGGGCTTTGGGACAAAGTTGGAGCCAATAGTTTAAATTTTTTTTATTCAAAATACTATAATTGTTAAAAATTTTATATTGTATTAGCTTTTTACTATTTATTATAACTGTTGAAAGCTTTATATTATAGACAGTTTGAATTGAAAAGTTCAAAAACCATTGTAGGAAATGGAGAGTATGTGCAAGAAACAATTGATTTACAGTAAAAAGAAAAACATTATCAATGGGGCTTCAACAACCAAACTTTTTCAACATTAATGGGTATGCTTTGAATTGAACAGCTCAAACAAGACGCGTTTGGAATTAGTACTAGTACCAACTTCTAGATCGATCGCATTATAATGCATTGCTTGCGTCCAAAAACCAATCTTTATCTTCAAGTTGGAAAGGAAGGGAATGGAAGTTGATTGATTGAACCCCACTTTTTTTTTTACTAATATAATATATGCAATTAAGATGCCCCACTTTGAAAATGTCCCCACATATATATATATATATATATGTATAATATAATCAGAAGGGAAAGACCAAAAAGAAAAAAGAAAAATTGCAGCTACTCTTTTCTGAGTGGATAAAAATAAAATCCAAAGAAAACTTTCAGACCCTCCCTTTAGAGATATCGTTGAATCACCTGGATGGTGACCTTAGTGGCTCATTTATCAACATCAACTCTCTCTCTCTCTCTAACCCAAAACAAAGTCTTGTTGCGTGAATCAGAAAATTATCATTGCTGGTCTGTACGAAAAAACCTGAATTACATTACTATCATATACACAACATTAAATTATTAATAGTCAAATATTAGTTCCAAAATAAATAAATAAATAAAAACGTACATATATGTGATATATACGTATGTGTTGTTAAGATCCGCTTCTGTTATTAAAAACGACGTTACAAAATTTACTCTTGTCTCTCTCTCTCTTTCTTCTTGTTAATTTTCAATATAGTAGTACTTGAACATATCTATAATATTATATAGCTAGATATATACGGAACCCTGCAGGACTCGTGTTTAACGGCGAGTGGATCCATCAAAGAGATGTGCAAGTCATGTCATTGTCTATATATATACTAACATCTCATATTGCATTAAGATCAGTACCATTGGGACTCTCAATTTTTTTGAGGAATCGTACCACATGTGTGTGTGTGCGTCTGTGGTGGAGAGAAATCCTATGATTAGGTTAATCAAAAGTTTTGCTTTATTAACAATAATTAAAAGGACAAACCCACATTATGAGTTTGTTATTCATCACCTTGTCGGTTATCTATACATATATATATATATATATGTATGTGTGTATATATATATTTATATATAAATTGTTATGCCCTTATATAGAATAATTAGCATAAGCCATGTGAGAAAACTTATAATAATAAGCAAGAGGGGATGATTCTATTCCCCAGTTATGACGCCAAGGGAATCGGAGAAAATATTGATAAAAAGGACATCATTCTCTGTGTCTGCCTCTCCCTTGCCTTAATTGAGAAATTCATGCAATTAGTTGTCTAAGATTTAGATTAGTAACTTTAACAACAAGAAATTAACAAGATATATATATATATATATATCTCAGCCCTAATCATGATGATCATGATCACTACATGAAAAGGATATTTATATGTTTTTTTTTTCTTTCAATTTTTTGATTTGTGGTGAACATTGATAATGGCAGACAGTATTGAATTTGAGCTCTAAGGAGAAAAAGTGGGAAAAAAATTTTACTATCTGAAGTGACAAATTGCATAAGCACCCATACTCACACAAATACAAATATATATATATATATAGACACATACAATTGCATGCATGGCTTCGTTGAATTATTAACATCATAGGACTAAAGCCCTTAGTAATGTCTTGTCTTCTTTTATTTGGTCGCCTGTGTTGTAAATTCGTCTCTCAACTTTATGGTATGATCATCATATATAAGATTTTTTCCCACCTGTCATCTTGTTGTGTTCTAAGATAACAGCCAACAAGGGACCTTTCCCAGACACACCTACATTGTAGACACAATATATTGCAAAATTGACTTTTAATTTCCTTTGCGTACGCTTTAGTTGATATATTGCAAAATACATAATCACACTAACGACTTTTTGTGCACATATAGGGTGAGACCCTAGAAGAACTTATCTACATATAAGTGCCGTAACTTGAACATGATATTCTTCCCAGTCTTGTCCTAATTCACCTATAAATATATGATAAGATTCTTATTGGATGTTAATGATCAGTTTACTATGCAGGAATCAACACAGCCATAACATTGATGTTGAAAAGACGTGACATAGTTAATATACATGTAATTATGTTATGTTTTAATAACAGTCATATTCTGCGTGTATTATATTGAAAAGACTGTCTAGATAGACCGCAACAAAACCATATATATATGTATATAGTTCTTAGGCACCTGGTTCCTAATTACTTCGTTCATATATAAGGTACATAAACTCAACCTAACATTAAATATAACATTGACATTAAAAGTTACTAAACATAACATTAACGTTAAGAATGCTTAATCTAATCGATGTTACGTTTAATAGTTATCATGTTATATTTAAAATACATGTCACATTTTAATTAATTGCAGTCATGTTGCATTTTTAATTCTACCTGTCACGTCTGATGGACTTTTCATCCAAATAAAACCGCAACAAATACATGTACGTGTATATAATTCTTAGGTAGTACTCCCAGTTACTGCATTTATATAAAACAGGTACATGGATTAAAAATGTATTGAAAGCATGATATATATGATATATATATATTCCACCAATTTTGCACATGTACATAAATTAGGTATAACAATATTTTCCCTCTATGAACTTTACCAGTGCATGAATTTATGCCAGTATGTGTCGGTTAGCATTCATTCAATCATATTGCAAACAGCCGAATTAATTCCAGTGCTGTCCTGAATATATATATATATATATTTATATAAAAGTGATACTGTTACAAAATACAATATTCCGCTATAACAATAATATTCAGAATAACAGTGAACCTATAGCATTATAATATATATCTATATATATATATCTATATATATATATATATATATGGCAGATTGTATATATTACATGGTAATGAACAAATAACATTAAGCAGAAAAATACTTGAAGAAGGGATGGGCAACAAGTAAAAAAAGTCATAACTGTCCGTACAACCGGAGAAAGTCAGAGAAGAGAGAGAGGTAATTGGCAAGGGAATCGATAATGGCCACAAAATGGAGATTTAAATAAATAAGGCAATATTATTCCGGTCGGGTTTGGGGGTACTTGGCCCGACAAAAGCTGCAGCCTTTCACGTGCATGGCTGGGGTTTCCCTTCAAAACCTCTTCTCTGCCCTTCTTAGCTTTGCTTATTTTTTCCGTCTCTTCTCACTTCTAAATTCTAATTAACCGTCTTTGTAGTAAATTATTGTTGTTGTTGTTGTTATCATGGTTATTAACATTAATAGCTCTTAAACTTTAAAGTCGTATCTCTTAAATTTTAAAAATCATAACTTTATTCCCTGAACTTTTAGAACTCCTTATTTGCCATATGAATTTTAAAAATCACCATTGTGCTTTGTTTTAAAGCTCCTCATTTTGTCTTCTAATTTCTAAATTTTCATTCAAATAGACATAAGCAAGCTCATGTGATTTGCATGTGGATCACTTGTAAAGGCACCAATGAGAGTTTATCACTCTCAAGTTGTGTTTTACGTTTACACTCTCATTTAATGTCTTTTTACCTGCTCTCATAAGAATTTGTATGCACATTTTTTCTCGATATTGTTTGTTGATGTCTCATTATCTTTAATGCTTAATTCATCTTCTTTAATATTCAAATTTAGATAACAATATCGACTTATTAAATGAGTTACGCATTAAAAATGAGAAGAAACTTGCGATATACACTTCTTAAACGAGAGTTCAGATAAAAAAAATAAAAGAGTAAAATGAGAGTGTATAAGTAAACAAAATTTAAGAGTGACAAAATCTCATTTTTTTGCCCTTACAGGTGATCCATGTATGAATTACGTAAACTTAATTCTATCTATTTGAATAGAAAATAAAAAATTTAAGAGAAAAGTAAGGAGCTTTGAAAGTTCAAGGGCAAAATAATAATTTTTAAAATTCAAGAGCAAAGTGGGGAATTTTAAAAATTCAAGGGATAAAGTGGTGATTTTTAAGTTTAAGAAACAAAATGGGGGAGACCATAAATTTTAGAGGTCATTAATGTTAATAACCTTTATTATTATTATTATTATTCAGAAAAACCTTGGGCTCTACATGTTTTATGTCAATGTTCTGAGTTTATGAGTACAGTTAATATATATTATAAAGCCCCCATAAAAAATATTATAAACTAGATTATTCAACAAATGATTCAACATATATTGATTATGTATAAGGAAAAGTACAATATACATTGCACACATTAGCATACAATATAATTCCATAAACAAATAGCATAACATTAAAAAAAAGAGAAAGCATTAGGCATCGCATAATAGTAAATTTATGCTTGAATGCATCACAGGCATAGCAAGTCAACTCAACCCTCAGTCCAAAAATTAAAAAAAAAATTAATAAACGTCTAAAGCACAAGACAAATTTCATGCTAAAATTAAAGCTTTGAGGAAGAAAAACAAGCTAAAACTATAACTTAAGTAGGTGAAATAGGAGAACTTCTATATAGTATAATATAATATCATGAAAAATTGAGTAGGGAATTTGGGAGTATTGTGAGAAAAGTTGGAAAATAAAGAGGCTGCATTTAACTTTTAGAGAAAGTGAGTAGGTAGTAGGGACAGCTAAGAGGAAATATAATGAAATATTTAATATATATAGGTCATTTTTAATTTTCAAATGAGTGAGTAAGTATGCTCTCATTGAATCCTAGATAGCTCTGCCTTTGTTTAAATATATATATATATATATATATATATATATATATATATATATGTATTACAACTTAACTGGTTATATCGTCGATCGTTAGTTATTGTTGAGTTTTTTTTTCTCCTTTTAAAGAAATTAAAAGGAATCTTTATTGGTATGACTTGTTTTTTAGACGTTGTTTAAAAATTTTAGAACAATGTGCAATAATAATATGTTATTTTTAATAAATATTAAGGTCACTCTGATTTTTACTACCCTCTAAACTTTCCTTTTGCCACTTGTCTTCACGTTTTCCCAAAAGAAAGGAATAAAACCTTAACTATTCTTTTAACATTAATTACAACTACGCCGTTACATGTATAATATAATATCTAATATAACATATGAAGAAAATAAAATGTTGAAAGTGGTTCACTTTTTTTTTTTTAATCGTACAAGAAAAGGTTGGGTAAGAAATATTGGTTTCACTATTGGCCGTTTCTTTGGATAGCAAACAAATTGTTATAAATAAATAAAAGATGGAATTTTGATGATAAAAATAAATAAGAAACGGTAAAGGGAAAGGTTGTTGATGAGAACATGTAATTGATGTCAAAAAGAGAGAGTTTTGCAACCAAAAAAAAAAAAAAGATGTATATTTCATCTTTTTGGACGTCATGAATTATATCCAAGATATTTTAAGTGTCTATTAGTTTTGATTACCCTTCAAAATGTGCTATTTCCTACTTTCTCCCATTCAACGAAATACGTGAGTGTTAGATTGTTGATTTTGTTGAGTTGTTTTGTTTTTTCTCATCATTTAGTGCTCCACGTTTTTTGTGCTTTTTTTCCCTTTCTTTCTTTTTATTAATCTTTTTTTCGCTTTTTTTAAACTTTTTGAGAGCTCCATTGTCTACTATAATCTCATACTTAATCTTTCTTTCGTTTTAACTCCGCATTTTTGTGCTTTTCTTTAATCTTTCTTTCGTTTTAACTCTGCATTTTTGTGCTTTTCTTTTTTCCCTCTTTTTTAAAATATATGTCTATCATTTTCTCTTACAAAAACAGTGTTTTATTTTTCCCTTTTAATTTTTTGATACTTAACATTTTTTTCCTCTTTCTTTCTTCCTTTTTTTGGTGTTTTATTATAGTCTCCATTTACTCTTTTCTCTTTAAACTCTATTTGTTTATCGTTGTCTCTTATATTGCCTTTTTTTTTTGCTCTTTCTTTCTTCTTTGATGTTTTATTTTATTTTTCTTTCTTTCTTTTTGGTTCGTTTGTTTACTGTGGTTTCTTACCTATATGTTCTCCTAACTTTTCTCTTTTTGTTCCCATTTTATTTTCTCTCTATTTTAACCATTTCTTTGGAATAATCTCATTGTTTGTGACTAATTCTAACTTATATTGCAGTTAGTTTCTTTCATTACTTTTATGGTCAAATTTTTGTGTGCATGTCTTTATATCTTTGGTTTTATCTGGATTGAAACACTAAATCAAACTTTACTCAGTTAATAGAATTACAGTTCTAACTCTATAGTTAATAAATTATTGATTTTAAAATAAAATCTAACGCAATAATGATCCATAAGAGTTTTGAAAAGGATAAAGTCATAAAAATGATACTGAAAAAAATCTTTATAAAATATATATTTGAAATAAAAAAAATCAAATTACGTAGCAAAGCCAAATCTTTTTTTGTATATTTTCTAAATCAAATATTATATTTCCTCGCCACGCCTTGTTATATTTGTTTCTAAACTGAATGTTCCTGCAAGTTTTATATCATTATTATACAACTCTAGATTAGATTATAGCTTATTCTTAACTATAATAAAAGAGTAGATGCCCAGGCCACTGTTCTTTGTTTGTTGTCCAAAACATACCGTGTTGGTTACTTTTTCCTTTCCTTTTGGCTATTATATTCTCATATATATATATATATACATATATAATAACTTTGATTCTTTTTCTTTTGCTTCTTTTCCTTTTTTTTTTCTTCTCCTTTTCTATTTATATCTTAGTACTTTCCTTCGTCTTTTTATATTCTTAACATTTTTTTCCTTTCTTTTATTTCATTATTATTTTATTATTTTTTTATGTTCTATTGTCTATTATGATCTCATACTTCAATTTTATGTTTCTTTTAATTCTATAAAAAATATATATATTTCTATATCGTTTGTCTAATGCAAATAGTATTTTTTTCCTCTTTCATTTTTTGATAACTTTCTCTTCTTCTTCTTTTTTTCCCTTTTCTTTCATTTTAGGGCTTTATTTTTTCCCTCTTTTCATGTATTTTGTGTTTTATTGTAATCTATATATATTTTTTTCTCTTTAAAAACTCTTTGTTTACTATTGTCTTTTACATTTGTGCTCTACTTTTTTTTCTCTCTTTCTTACTTTTTCGTTGTTTTATTTTTTTCTCTCTTTTTATTTTTTGCTTCATTTGTTTACTGTTTACTACAATCTTTTACCTCTAATGTTCTCCTATCTTTTCCCTTTTGGTTCCTTTTTAATTTTCTCTTCATTTCAACTTTGTTCATCTCTCTTATAGATTTTTTAAACCTCAAATATTAATTATCACAGGAATGAAAGGAACAAAGCATAGTATAAGTCAAAATTGATTACAAACAATTAGATGTTTCTAGATTCAAATGTGTGTGTGTATGTGCCCTAACATTTTTTGGTTTATCTCAATGAAAAATCTGAATAAAAATTTTACTTGGTTAATGAAGTATTGACTTCGTGATTGATAAATTATCTATTTTCAAATAGAAACTAATAAGACACATAGTGAGAATTTTAAAAAGAAAAAGTACATAGTAATAAATAATTTTCAAACAAATTTTTAAAAAATACATATTTAAAATAAAAAGTTAAATTGTGCCACATTTTTTCCTTTTAAAAAAATATTTTTTGATTTATTTGTTTCTTTTACTACTTTTTTGTCTTAAAACCCCAATATACTCGTGCCAAAAGTTATCACTTTTATAAACTAGATGCAAACTATATGTTTCGTAAATCTTAAGATAGTTAAACTTAAAAGTAAATATTGATGGCTAAAATAAAACAAATGCATATCTTAATAGGTTATTTGTGTAATTTTTCTTCTTGAATCTCCGAATAAAATTTTTATTCTATTCATTCTTTTATTTACAATCTATGTTATAAAAACTTTAATTACAACTTAAAACGTGCATCGCACGTAGTCAAACTAGTGTTGAGATACAAGTGTGATAAATATTGCACAACATTATTGTTATTATGTTTTTCTTATAAGGATTCTTAACAACACGTACCTATGTTTGGTTCACTAAATCAGACTGGATTTTTTTAATCCGAATGATGAACCTAGTTTAAATTCATGTAAAAATATGTCCTTTTTTTCTACTCTTTATATTTATTTGAAATCCAATTTTGGACTTTATTTTTTGTTGATATTTACACTTTAACTCTACATCTAAAACACTAGTTTGGATTGCAACAATAGAAGGTCCTTCTGCAAACATTTGTCTTTTCACCATAGATAAAATCAAAATATTGATCGCATAAACTTTTTTATCCAAGTACAGGAGTAATGAAACAATAGGATTGGCTTATCCCGCACGTATACATGTGAATATACACACAAATATATGTGTACGAGAATCTAAGACCATAGTAGATTTTATTGTATTACTACATGTATATACCTCTTCCTTTTTTTTTCCTTAAAAAAAAAAAACCTTGTGTGTGGCTGCTACCTGTATCTTTGTCTCCTTTAATTACTCCCACTTTCGGCTTGGAGATTAATCGGACCAGTGGTCCTGCTCCTTATTGAATTATTGTGGTCCTCTCTATTATGAAAATATATCAAAGCTCTTCAATACCAAATTCATTATATACATTAGCTTTCTATATATATATATATATATTATATTCTGTTCTAGGTAGAACAAAGTTAAATATTCTGTTACGATTTTCAAAAGGAAAATCATGAAATTGAAAAATAAAAAATAAAAAATGAAAACTTGTTGCAATCAAGTCATGAAAATCAAACGAAATTTGTTTTACATGGTGGGTACTGTTATCATTAGCCGCTTGATACAAATTTAACGATTGTAACGAAGTAAATGATTAACCAAAAAATTTATAATAATTAATAAAGTTGAATTCTTATCATGTCACATTATTAATTATTGTTAAAATATATTATTATTAAAAATATAACCATTGAAAACATAACTTTTGAAAACAAGTCTATATACATACACTTATTCTTTTCAATTTTCTAAAGGAGAGGTGGGGGAAAGAAGAATGCCTGTTTTTCTGGGGAGATCATAAGGAACATAAGAAGGTAAAGTTTTGGAGGTCCCTACAGCTTTATGAAACGCTCAAAATCAGGGTCTTCATATTTTGTCCACATTAATTGTCACCCACTACCGTCACTGCTGTATGTAATAATTTTTTAAATTAAAAAAAAGTGATGATTTAAGAATTTTAGTCCAAAAATAAGTTAAATATTTTTGGGATAAACTTTAGATGAGTATAATTATGTTCAAAAGTAGGATTCACCGGATATGTGACATGTGAAGATCCCCAGCTTTTGCGGCTAGTGGCCTTTCTTGCCCTTGCATACAAATTCCTTTCATTTTCATCCCTTTATTTTATCTTTTTTCTTTTTCTTTAGATACTTTTTTTTAAGGGTCAAGAATCAAATAATAATTTATTCAATACAAAAGGGCCAAAAAAAAAAAGTACTTCCTTTTAACATTTTTCGGCTAATTCAAACTTATCATATCGTGTTTTACAATAGAAAACAACCACCTTTGGACTCCCAATTAACTTTGTAAAAAGTTAACGTTGTCTTTATAATGATTACAAATATATACTCCCCAATATTAATGTTTTTGTTTAAATATCAAATTCCTAGGATTAATAGCTCAACTTATAATAAACAAAATTATTAGTACGCATATGATCAATAAATTTTGATTTCATGTCCGCTAGCTAATAAACTGATTTAAAGTAACGTTTACTTAACTTTAAAGAATAATAATTAAAAAAAAGATAGTAAAAGTAAATAGTAAGAACTATATATATCTAGTCTCCATAAAAATAAATAAAATAAATATCTGGTTCTTCGTTTTTCATGGAGATGTTATGAAAAATCACACAAAATTGTTATGCGTATACAAGAAAACTATGCATTGCTCCTGATTAACACGTACGAGAATGATTGAATTACATAATAAGCATGTTTATATATATCTATATGTGTGTGTATCTATATATATATATATATATTTCTCAATACGAAGCTTCATAGTCTTTAGTTTTTCAAGTTACACAATTCGTTAGAAAGAGATTTCTCTCTTTATTGTCCAAGAACTAAATAGTATCAGACAAACGTATCTATGTTTAGATTTTTTTTTTTTTTTTGAGTGACTATGTTTTGACTTTATGATTAATCGTGTCCTTTAAAAAAAAAAAAGATTTAAGAATATAGTCGTTCATCAAGAGTGGTTCCCACACCAGCAAGCGTATATATCGGTTTCTCTTCGACCCCAAACAGATGATAAGAAAGATTTTGCACTTGGTAAAATTAATTTCTTTATATTTAAAGTTTTATATTAATTTCTTGTTTAATTTATTAATACGTTTTTACATATCACTGTGACTGAGAAAATTAAAGTATAAAACTTTTGCATCAGGAAGTAAACTATCATTTACAACTTCTTGTTTATAATATGAAAGATGTAAATTATATTTGACGTGCTTTAGTAAATTGATTAAACTTTACATCAGTCTCTCTCCCTCTCTCTCTCTCACACACACACAAATATACATATATATACATACACACATACACACTAGACAGTGACTTTCATATTAAGAACAAAAGGAGAAAAAAGCATGGTAGACGTCGTTTACTTGTCATTATTATTTTTTAATAAACTAGATTGAAAATTTAACTTTTTCCCCTAAATGCATACTAAATAGATCACTCATTCCATTGATCTTTATGGATAATAATAATTAGTGTGCGCGCCAAAAATATCATTCATTGAGTAGGATTAGGAATATAGTTGAAACTAATAAGTTGAAACTAGCATACGTGTACTATAGCAGTTGAAATTAATAAGTTCCAACAACATTACCAAATAAAGCCTAATCATCGCGAAATTAGAATAAGTTGGCAAAGGTTGAATTGAAGGGGCTAAAGTTTTTCTTTTTTTTCTTTTCAAGGCATGAGTTAAATTACAATTTTTAAGCTAAATGAATATAATTTATAAATATCATTTTTTTGACCTTTTGTCTCTTTTTTTAATATAAATGTTATTTTTTCCAAATATATACACTTAAAGTAGTAGTATGGTTCATCTTTTGTTTATTTAATTTTTCGTGATTTAAAATCATAGATAGAAGAAAAAAGAAAAGGTAGAAACAAAAGTATAAAAGAAAATTTTAGGATAAAAACTCTAAAACTTAAAATTTTGAGAGGACAAAAAGTGAAATTTTAGAGTGGAAAATAAATTTGAGACTTGTAATTGTAAAAATTAGCTCAACGTTATTAGTTTCACAAAAAATTTTTCCTTGCAATTTTTTTTTTAAATTTTTAGAATTTAGAGCAAAATTTATCATACTTGGACTTAAAACTCACTAAATTAAAAACAATTCACACATTCAGTAAATAGTAATTGAGCTAGCTTCGATTGACATATTTCTAGAGTAAAGAATTTACACCAATACTACACCATACTTACATTAAAATTAACGATATGCAAGTGAAATAAATCTAGTAAAAAATTTGACATTATACTTTTTAAAATTTTAATGAGTTTTTTTTTTTAATTTTTGGTAGAAATTTAGAATTTTAAGTTCAACTCATGAAGCAAAAGAGAAACATGCACATGCATACACATGAGACGGACGCCATCATTTCATTTCACACTGCAAAAGCCCAAATGCGAATTTGAGAGGAATCTGAGGTGAATTTGGACGGAATTTGAAAAAATAAAATAAAATAAAATATCTTATAGCTATATTACATAAACGAAATGCGGTGGGAATCTTGTCTGCGTAGAGCATAACAGACTTTCATACATGAATAATAACCATAAAATAAATCAAGTGTTCTAGATTAAATTAAATTAATAAGATATTTTTTATGGTAGTTAAAATTATTATTAAAATTATTTTTATTATAGCATATGAAAATTTTATATTATATTAATTTTTTTTATTATAACATAATATGTAAAAATTTTATATTATTTATAATTAAAATAATAATTAAGACCATATCTTGCACAATGCTCTGTAAATTTCATTTCATGTTGATTATTTTTTTAAAAAAACTCCCAATCAAAAGAAAATAAAAAAAGAGTGACTGTTTGATAAGTGCTTTACTGAGTTTGAGTCTATTCATGTCGTCTTCTGCATTCAAACACTTTATTTAATAAAAGAATAAAAGTATATAGAAATCGGAAAGAGAAAGAAAAGAGAAAAAAGAAAAAACAAAGAAAAGTTGTCTGAACTTCGCAAAGTCGACCTCTGATTTATCGGCGACAAGTCAGTCTCTTTCCCACCTTGATCCTTTCGACAGCTCGCTGTTCACGAATCCACGAAACCCAGAACAAAAGCCCAAAAAACAAAAGAAAAAAGAAACCCCAAAAAATAATAAACAAAACAACACTAAAGAATTCCTTCTTAGTGTCTGTTTTGTGTCTTCATCAATTTTTATCCCTTTTCAATTTTTGGGTTGTCATTTGTGTTTCTGGATTTCCGAATTCCTGTTATTTTAGCTCGAAAACAGCTTGTTTCTGGTGGGTTTTGGTCTTTTTGGAAAGTGGGTTTCGATTGGAAAAGGGAATCCACTTTGGGAGAGATTTCAATTATTCACTTCGTTGTTGGTTCGAATGTTTCGGTTCAAAAGTTGTGATTTTTTCTTTTTGTTTTCTTTTGGATTGATGGGAAAGTAGGGTTCCATTACGGCAATTTGAAGGGACTGAGAAGTGTAAACAACTTCTTAGCTTTATAGTGGGTTGTGAATTCTCTAGACTTTGAGCTTGAGAAAGGGGGAAAAAAAGTCGATGATTCTGGAATTTTGAAGTTGGCTCTTTGAAGAAGTGGTACGTGAGTTTTTAAGAAATGGGTGGGAGTTAAAATTAAAAAATAAAAAGTGTCTTTATGGTAGAAGAATTTGTTGGTGCCACAGAGGAGCAGGTGACTGGTTTTTTTTTTTTTTTTAAATAAGAATTTTGTGAAAGAGAATTTTTGTCAGCAATGAAGGCTTCTCCAAATGGGTTTTTGGCAACTTCTGGAGAAGGTGAGGATTTCTCAAGGCTTATTACTGTTTCATTTCTTTTTGAGTCTTCCCAAGTCTTGACATTTGGATTTCGACTGGTTGTTTTAGTTTGAGTGAGAAAAATCTTGGTCTCATTTCAACTGGTTACTCTTTGATTTGTATGGTGTTGAGATATATCATATGTGGGTTCATTCTCTTACGTGATGTAAATGATAAAAGGGCATAGGAAAAGTCTTGGTTATTTTTTAAATTTATGATTTCTAGTATTTTCTTTCTCTTTTTTTTTAAAGGCTGGCTTGGCTTCATAGTTTCTACCATTGCTGAATTTAGATTTTAGCTGACGCTTGTACCAGTTTGATGCGAATACTGGTAATAATTATCAGCAGAAATGTTTTTTCTGCTCAGTAATGCCTTGCTGATGTTCATTTCCATTTTTCCCTTAGCTTTCTCTGTCTCAAAAGGTGGGCTTTTTTTTTTTTTTTTTTTTTTTTTTTTTCTCAAGTAAAAAACGAGTGAAACATATATACACCATTTACTTAGATAAAATTTCTCGCAGAAGAGATCTGGGTTCTTGAATTTATACTAAACCAGATAATTACATTGCCAACGCCTGAAATCCAAAATTGTATGTTGTATAGTTAAGTTCCTTGTTGTTTGCTTATAGAACACCGGGTTAATAAATAAGGACTTGACATCAGTTACTGTATCTTGACATGAAAGATTATATTTGGTTTTGGAAACAGGAGAGAGGAAGAACATTAATTCGGAGTTATGGCACGCATGTGCCGGTCCGCTAGTTTCTTTGCCTCCAGCTGGAAGCCTTGTGGTTTACTTCCCTCAAGGCCACAGTGAACAAGTATGTTGTTTCTTCTTATATCTAAGCAGGCATATTTTCTTGATCTGGTTTCAAGTGGACTTATTTATTTATTTATTTATTTTAATTCATAAAACTCTTGCAGGTTGCAGCTTCAATGCAGAAGGAGGCTGATTTCATACCTAACTACCCCAACCTTCCTTCAAAGCTGATTTGCATGCTTCACAATGTCACATTACATGTACGGGACTTATGCACGGCCATTTTAGCTTAATTTCTGGTGAATAAAAAAGTATTACCTTGTTGAATTTGCAATTATTAACTCCAACAAGAAAAAAGAAAAAATGAAAAGTGAAATTGTTAGTGATCTATACGAGTAGCTTATCATTTTATCCAGCTTTTAGAATGTCAATACATATTCAGTTTAGCCACCTTTTTGTTTCTGTCTCGGTCATATAATTGATCCCTTTCGTGGACATCATTGAGAGACAGTTAATGAATCTTCTTGGCACTTTTTTGAGGATTGTTGATTTAACATAAATGCAATTTTGTGAATCAGGCTGATCTAGACACAGATGAGGTTTATGCACAAATGACACTCCAGCCAGTAAATAAAGTAGGTCAGCCATTCATTTGAAAATAAAATCAATGCGTAGCTCAGACCACTCTCCTTTTCCCATTTAACTGTGTGGTCATACAGAGTACCTAAACATACGCATTCTACAGCATGACAGGGACGCATTACTCGCATCTGATGTGGGCCTCAAGCAGAACAGGCAACCTTCTGAGTTCTTCTGCAAAACTCTTACAGCAAGTGACACGAGTACCCATGGTGGATTTTCCGTGCCTCGACGTGCAGCCGAGAAGATCTTTCCACCTCTGGTGTGTAGAATAGTTAAACTTAATTTCGATTTCAAACTGATTATATTCTGTATTACCTTTTTTTTAAATAATTTTGGTCACTGAATTGAAATGTTTTGTAGGATTTCTCAATGCAACCCCCTGCTCAGGAACTAGTTGCTCGAGATTTGCATGATAATTCATGGACTTTCAGGCATATCTATCGTGGTATTTGCTCGCTTTGATGTGTATTTTCTCCTGCTGCTCTTTTTATTTAGATTTCAGGATATGGTCTATTATTTTTCAGCAAAGTGAAGAGAAACATGTATTAGATGTCAGAAACAATATTGACAACAGTTATTTGTTTCAGGCCAACCAAAGAGGCATCTATTAACAACAGGTTGGAGTGTCTTTGTTAATACCAAAAGACTCTTTGCCGGTGATTCTGTTCTTTTTATAAGGTCCAAAGCATACATCCAATAAACTGGAATTTTTAGCTAGCACAATATTTTTTTTCCCACAAAGTTTGAAACAGCAATCATGTTTTCTGTAGAGATGAAAAATCCCAGCTTCTCTTGGGAATAAGGCATGCTACGAGACAACAGCCAGCACTGTCCTCGTCAGTCATTTCCAGTGACAGCATGCATATTGGAATTCTTGCTGCTGCGGCTCATGCAGCGGCAAATAACAGCCCATTTACTATATTTTACAACCCAAGGTACTGCTGATGGTTTTGATGCATTATGGTTGGTTGGCATATGCCATGCAGGAAATTGTTCTGAAAAGTATTTGTTTGAATTCAATAGGGCAAGCCCTTCTGAATTTGTTATACCGTTGGCAAAGTACAACAAAGCCATGTATACTCAAGTTTCGCTTGGCATGAGATTCCGGATGATGTTCGAGACCGAGGAGTCTGGAGTGCGCAGATACATGGGTACTATCACTGGTATAAGTGATTTGGATCCTCTTCGATGGAAAAATTCACAATGGAGAAATCTTCAGGTACATTTAATTCATTTTATGGTTCTTGTATAAGAGGGAGAAAAAAAAAACCTTTTGAATGGTTCATGGAAGCGGGTAGCTTAGCGGATGTTATGCACTCCTATGTGGAATTGACAAGTTCTCAATGTTTTCCTGTCTTTTGTAATGGCTTAATGATTTCACGTTTTCGCAGAGAGAGAGAGGTAGTGCATATACTACTGTATAAGTTTTTATTTTTCAAAATGTGCTACTGTACTAGTTTTGGAAGTGCATATCGTATTAAATGGGTTTAATCCAAAATTCTTTTGTTAATCCTGTTATCAATATCATTTTATTGCCTGCCTTTTGACAATATGCTTTTGATAGGTTGGATGGGATGAATCAACAGCCGGTGAACGTCCTAGCAGAGTTTCAATTTGGGAAATTGAACCTGTTGTAACTCCTTTCTACATATGTCCACCTCCATTTTTCAGACCCAAGTTTCTCAAACAACCAGGGATGCCAGGTAAACCAAGTCTCAAAATTGAGCTAGATTATCTAGGAGCCTAAGATGTCCAAGGTATGGTTCTGCTTAATAAATTTTGAGGATGGCATTTTTGCTTATGCTGGGAGGCAGGTTTCTCTTTATATAAAAATCATTATCTTTCCAATGTGTCCTTGATAGTGATCTATGAGAAACGGATTTTGCAGACGATGAATCTGAAATAGAGAATGCTTTTAAAAGGGCCATGCCTTGGCTTGGAGACGAATTTGGCATGAAGGATCCTGCAAGCACAATTTTTCCTGGCATGAGTTTGATGCAATGGATGAACATGCAACAAAACAATCAGTTTTCTGCTTCGCAGTCTGGATTTTTTCCATCGATGGTTTCTCCAACTGCTCTGCACAATAGCCATGGTGCTGACGATCCATCCAAGTTACTGAATTTTCAAGCTCCTGTGATGTCTGGGCCTAATGTTCATTTGAACAAGACAACTCCTTCAAGCCAAGTTGATCAAGTGCAACAGCCAAACGTGGCATGGCCCCAACAACAGCAGTTGCATCAATTGTTGCAGAATCCCACGAATCAACAACAGCAGAGTTGCTCCCAAAAGCAGCAGTTGCAGCAATTGTTGCACACGACACCTCCGAACCAACAGCTGCAGAATCACCCGCAACAACAGCGGCCGATGCAGCAACAGCATCAGCATCAGGAACCTCCACAGTTGCAACAGCATCAGCAACTTCATCAGCAGCAAACGCAACAAGAACAACCACAGCATCAGCAGCAACAGCTGATATCTCAGCCCCCTTTGGTGAATAATGGTGTAGTGGCCCAAAATCAGATCCCGAGTCAAAATTTGCAGCTACCAGTCATGTTTTCCCAGCATCAACAGCAACAATTACTTGCTGGGAATACCCAATCCCAGCAAAGTATACATTCTAACAAGAATTCAATTCCGTCGACCTCATTACCTATGGACTCGCAGTTTCAGCAACAAATGGAGATGCAACCATGTCTCTTACAGAAGCAGCAGCAGCAGCCAGTGCATTTGCAGCAAAACCCACTGCAGTTTTTGCAGCAGAACCTGTCTCAGAGAGCACAGCAGCAGCCACAATCACAACAATTGTCACACCAGGGACTTTCAGACCAACAACTTAAGTTACAGCTGTTACAAAAATTGCAGCAGCAGCAACAGCAGCAGTTGCTCTCTCCACCATGTTCACTTTTGCAGCCTCAACTGCTTCAGCAACCGCAGCAAGAAGGAAACCAGCAAAATCAGCAATTACAATCTTCGCCGCTCTCACAACATCAACAACCACTGAACAGCAATAGCTTCTCAACTGAGAAGCTTCTCAATGCCCACAGCTTCTCAACTTCAGCACTGACACAATCGCAACATGTACCTGCTAGCCAACCGAGCCATCACAAGCCACTCGCGGCAATCAGAGCCAGCTCTGGTCTTACAGATGGAGACGCTCCATCATGTTTGACCTCCCCTTCCACTAATAATTGTCAGATCTCCCCATCAAACATGTTGAATAGAAACCAGCAAGGGCCATCCCTGTTTGTTGGGGATGCAGTGATGGAGCCTCCTGCTAATTTAGTTCAAGACCTTCAGAACAAGTCTGATATTCGGATCAAACATGAGGTTCCCAGCTCAAAAGGACCAGACCACCTTAAATATAAAGGAACCATCACTGATCAGTTGGAAGCATCTTCTTCTGGGACATCATATCTCAACGCTAGCACAATCCAGCAGAGTTTCCCTCTTCCCACCTTCTGTTTGGATGGTGATGCTCAATCGAATCCACGGAACAATCTTCCTTTTGCTGCTAACATTGATGGTTTGGCACCAGACACTATGTTGTCCAGAGGATATGACTCTCAAAAAGATCTTCAGAACTTGCTTGCTAATTGTGGCAGTGCTCCGAGAGATATTGAGACCGAGTTGTCCACTGCTGCAATCAGCTCTCAGTCATTTGGGGTGCCAAACATGCCATTCAAACCTGGTTGCTCAAGTGATGTTGCCCTCAACGATGCTGGGGTATTGAGCAATGGACTGTGGGCTAACCAGACTCAAAGAATGAGAACATATACAAAGGTATGTTGTTTCTCAGCATCGTTCCTTATTCATACCTTTCGAATAATAAATACCTAAGCTTCACTTTTTATTCCTTCATGCTGCTACAGGTTCAAAAGCGTGGTTCTGTGGGAAGGTGTATCGATGTTACCCGCTATAAGGGGTATGACGAGCTCAGGCATGATTTGGCACGCATGTTTGGGATTGAAGGGCAGCTAGAAGATCCACAGAGGACCGACTGGAAGCTCGTCTATGTGGACCATGAAAACGACATACTTCTTGTTGGAGATGATCCGTGGCAGTAAGTGGAGAACCCGGCCACATTTTATAGCAGCAACTGGTCTTTTCTCTCGTCTAATTATTTCATCTAAGAAATTGTTTGTGGAATTTCTTTCAGGGAGTTTGTGAGCTGTGTTCAAAGCATAAAGATTCTATCATCTGCTGAGGTACAGCAAATGAGCTTGGATGGAGATCTGGGTCAGGTCCCAGTTCCAAACCAAGCATGTAGTGGAACTGACAGTGGAAATGCATGGAGAGGACAGTATGATGATAATTCAGCTGCCTCATTTAACCGTTAAAGGATTTAATACGAACCATTTGTCTTCTCACAGTTTGGCATCTTGCGGTGAAAGAGTCGGGCAAAGAGCCCTTCATTTCATACAAGGCACTTGTACACCAGCAGAGGCATTGTTTGGAAGGATGTACCGAACCTCGTCCTGAGTACGCAATATTGGTTCCTCCGGCGATGATTCAAGCTTCATTCACTACGACGGTTAACATGTTGCCGATATCAGAACAGGTAGTTGATGCAACTGCATGCCCGGTGAATCCATTCCAACTTCTTGGTTGCCATGCTGCTCCAACCAAAAAATTGAACATGGGACGTTTTGCAGATGCACGAGGCGGAAAGTGGCACATGTACAATATAATCCTCCTGAACTTTTTTTTTCCCCTTAAGACTGATTTGCACAACTCGTTTATATCTATTTGTAAATGCCGTGATAGAAAACAATCACGTGTCTAATATGTAGTCGTAGGAATACTATTTGTAATACATGGCATTTTTTTGGGCCATCTATTAGACTTTTCCACGTTGGTCACTACCGAATCCTTGCCGAATTGGATAAAATTCTGAATACAGATTAGTTCATTGTAATAATACATTTGTTAATGTGAGTCGAGAAAGAGATGCAGTGTCCACTTTGATTTTGTTGTTAAAGCATAAAATCTGCTGATTCACGCCATTGACTGATTCAATGCGCAAACCCTCGTACGTAAACCTATCCAAGGATTGTATGCCATTTTTTTGGGGTAAGAAAATAGACGCGTTAAGCTTATCACGTTCTGATCTTTTAAACTCCTTGAATTAGCCAAAAAACTTATCCACCAAAGCAACCGTCTAGTTCTAGACATACGATGCCATTTGGTAATCTAAAACTTTTCAAACATCTCGAACTTGAAACCAAAATTTGAGATGGCACTTGTTATTATGCAAGTTCAAAACAGGCAAGCACAGCACTCCCACGAGGAACAAAAAGTCAGGAAAAAAAAAAACTCAACAGTTATGTTCCAAAAAGGTTCTATATTTCTGCTACGTTTGAACAACATGCCTTGAACACACTCCGCCTCAAAATTCATAGAATACAGATTGAACATACTAATCGGGTAACTACGAGAGCACAGCCATAACATCCGAAGCTCTCAAAGCAATGTAGTCAGAGCCATCTTTGCCCTTGAAGTCGTTCCCTGCATATTTAGAGTACATTACTGTGCTCGCTGGGGTGATGGATAACGGTTTCCTGTTCCCTTCCTCATCTAGAGGACCAGGTCCAACTGCAATTACCTGTCAAAAAAACAACAATATCCATGATCGATGTCATAATCCCATACTTGATGACAGCAAGGATCCACTAATTCCATTCCATGCTTAACAGGACACAAACACTATCCAACACTTACCGTGCCAACCGAGGGTTTCTCCTTGGTTGCCTCAGTCAGCAGCAGGCCGCCCGCCGTCTTCTCCTCAGCCTCAGCAACCTGTGAACATGGCCAACCTGTCAAAATTAATCCAAAACAACGCACAGCCATCTCTACAGTGTACAACATAACATTAAAGATTACTCTGGGGATTAAAAAATTATAAAAAAAAGCTCGTCCTTATGTCTCCACTACAATAATTGATCATGCTTGAGTTTGGAGACAAAATGACAGACCTTGATTAAGACTCTATCATTAAGGGGCTTGAGATCTTTGACATCATCTGTTTCGAGAATACCAACAATGTCATCATCCTTCAATATAAGATGCTTAGCACCATTGAACTCCAGCTCTGTCCCGGCATACTTGGAATAAACAACTTGGGCACCAGTCTATGTATGTATTGTAAAAACATTCAGCTGGCAAAAAATTTTGATAATGGGCAACCAACACACAGCCTCAACCATGAATAAGGGAAAAAAAAAATCACCTTTACACTGATATCCACTTTAGATTTCCCAACCGTCTTGCCCTCTCCAACAGCAACCACCTCGCCCGCTTGAGGCTTTGTTTGAGCTGTGGTTGGAAGCAATATTCCACCCTCAGTTTTCTCTTCCGTGGATTTGATCTTCAAGAGCACTCTGTCTCCCAACGGCTTGATGGAAGCGTACTGAGAATTGTAATTAGAACATCACCATGTCAGACATCCCAGAACTAGCATCTTAACAGACAAGGTTCATGCACGATAAATTTTTAAAACTTTTGATACAAAATCCTTAAACCCATTGACCACCACGGTTTTGAGTAGAGGTCTTTTACGAGCTCATCCTAAAACAAACACCCCACATTACATATAAACTCTATTTCACAAATGATACAAATTGAAAATCACTCCAACATTTCACATAGCATATGTTCTTATCCGGAATACATAAAAACAAAGCAGATTCAAAATCAGACGTAAACATACAATTAAATTCATAAACTTTAAAAATTCTTACAATTACGGATAAATTACCCCATAATTCTTCAAAAAAAAAAAAAAAACTTTACAATAAAGAAATCTCCAAATCAAAACCATGACTATTAGGGCGAGAATTACCTTGGGTGCAACAACGGTAGCAGCCTTAACGACGAGAGGTCTGAAACTCTGGTTGATTCCGGCCAACTTCACTTGACCCGCCGACGCGAACTTAACCGACGACGGCCTGAGCCCTTCGAACGACGGCAAACTCCTCGCGGAAATCAAGGACGCGGTGAGCTGAGCACTTGCCATTTCCGATAAGAAGAGGAAGAAGAAAAACCTGCTTTTTGGAATAATCACTAAAATCAAATTCGTGAAAATTGTTGTGAGAGAAATGCAAGAAATGAAGAAAAAAAGAAGTGAGAGAAGAATACCTCGACTGGGAGAGAGATGACGAAGACGAGGAGCGAGAAAGGAAGGTTTTTTGCTGGAAGACAGAGAGAGAGAGGATAAAACCCTGTGTGCGTTTTGCCCTAGTGAACTGAAGGTTTTATGAGAAGACAGACGAGGTTTCTAGAATATACGCGCAACTTAATCAGCCTCGCACTCTCTTCTGTGTGTCGTTTGGGGAGGGTTGGAAATATAGATTAAATTGCATTATTGCACCCAAACTATTTATTTTTGTATAATACACCTTTAATTTTTAACATTGATAAAATATTCCTTGAATTTTGAAGTCATTAGCAATTAAAGTCCAATAGCTAATAAGTGTTAATAGCATGTACAACTTTGGTCATGAAATTCATATGTGAGTTTTCTTAAGGATAATGCCTGTCATTTTAAGAAAAAATTGAAGTTCGATACATGAAAAAGAGTGCTTAACAAAATTAAAGGTAGCTATTGAATCTCGATTACCAATGATTTCAAAATTCATGGTGCATTGTGTTAAGATTGAAAGTTCGATGTTTATTATGCAAACAGTGAATAGGCCATGGTGCTACAGTGCAATTTGCTCCGAATATATATTTTGTAGTTTCAGTTAAAATTGTTACAATTTCTTATTGTACAAAATTTGAATCAAAGTAAAGTTAGTAGTTCTAATTGTGTTTCCAAACATGCTATATTCTCCATGTGATATAATCTAGATTTTGCTCCTTTCCCATTAAACTTATGACAGGATCAATTATTTTGTCATGTCGATAATGGACTATTATTTTAACTGTTGAATTAGCTTTTTAACATTATAATCTATTATTGAAAGTAGTCATTATATCGCGTGTTGTAAATTTTTAACATAGACACTCACAAATCAAATTGTCGGAGAGTTAATTCCATTGGTTAAGATAGCAGTATACATCGATAAGGCATTAATGCTAATTTTTGTGTTCAATTTCCTTTTTCTTGCTCTGTCTTTTTTTTTCTTGTTGCTTTATTAATGTTTTTTATTCCTACCTTATATATCTTTTTGTTTGAGGACAATCTTAAGACATTTGTTTTTAGAGTGTTTGGGAAAAGAGTTTTCACTCTAGAGTTTAAACTTACACTATAATATGTGAGAGTTTTACACTGTTTGCGGTCTAAAACACTCCCAAACACCCTATTTATTTGTGAAATCGGCCCAACATAAGGACTTTTTTTAATCAAAAATTAGTTTTTTAGGTGTGTGGGAAACTTGGGTCAAACTAATGGTTTAAACTCAAACAGTTTAAGGTTCTCATATGCTATAGTGTAAAGCAAAAATACGCAACAATATAACACTCTCACATGCTAAAGTATTTTAAACCAAAATAGTTCAAACTATTGATTTAAACCAAGGTTGCCAAATACTCTATTTCCATGCTTGTAAGGGAAATCGATTTTGATTGAATTAGAATAATCAATAACATTATTTCTTTTATAGTTTTATGCTGGCAAGTAAAGGTAATAAAAATGCCAAGGACAAAATTCCATTTTGTGGAGGTCTATAATGGAGAACTATCTAAAGGTTAGTATACAATCTCAACAAAGCTTTTAGATGGTTCTATGTAGTCTCGTCTACACCGAATTATTGCTTAAATACACAAAATAATTAAAAAATTAATTGTATTTAAAAAATTAACAATAACATGAATTTAACAAAAATCAAAATTAAAAATTTCTCAAAATAAAGAAAAAAACTAAATCCAAAAAATCATATGAGCAATTCCAAAAATCAAAAAGAAAATCATGATAAGTTTCAAAATACGACCTTCAATCACACATTTAATACCTAATTAATTTTCAAATATAAATTAGGTTTCAAATTACAACATCCAATAACACAATTAGTACCCACGACCCAATAAATTTCCAAACATAAATTAACTTCACAATAAAAAAAAATGAGAGAAGCTTCAACAGTTCAACTAAAACCTAGATTTTGGTATACCTTCGGCAAGAGTCCTTGTCATCCTCTTTGTCTTTGTCATTGGACTCTTAGCTGCTTCTAAAAGACTCCAACAACGAGTCCGTCTCTCTCTCCCCCTCCCACCTCTCTCTCTCCTCCTCCTTCGGTGGCGACAAGCACGATGATCTCACTTGCCACTCACTCGACTCCAACAAGCCAACCACCAACATTTCGATCTCTTTCCACCGCAACCCTAACAATCCGCCGCCTCCGAGGATGCGTGTGGTCAAGCAAAGATTGTCGATAAACCATCCGACGAGGGCTGAGAGGAGTCTGATTAGGCGGCAGGCTAGGGAATCATCGACAAGTAGAACATATTCAATGGAGATCCGAGATTTAAATAGCCCAAACCAAATTCTCTATGATGGCAGTGAACGCGGACGAAGAAGATGGGTGAAGAGAGAAAAAAAAGAGATTTGAGTGAGATGAGATCTAAAAAAGGGAAAAAAAAGATGACTAATAAGGTGTTTGATAAGTAAGATTAGATTGGTTATCAAATACTATAAAGCTTTTACATGTTATAGTAAAAAAAGTAAAAATTACTATAATGTAAAATTTTTATATTTTATAATTTTTTAAATTAAAAAGTTGGTTCTAATCATGTTAAACATTCTACGAGATTAGGTACTATCAAATTAATATTTTAACATTTGAAACCATTTCATATCACCATCAAATCAAGATGTGATGGTTCAAACAAAATTCTCCATCGATGGAGAATATTACTGCTATCCACCATAGTTTTACCCATTTTAGTACTGTGATAAAAAGCCTCCTGACTATGAATTATATTATTCCACTATGTACCTTTATACATCTATATTACAGTGGCAAAAATCAAAAGATTAAGACTTAATGAGTTTAAATTCCTAATTATTAGAGAGTCTATAACGAATGTTTAAAAAATTTACTATATGAAATTTATTTTTTAAAAAATAAGAATTGAGAGACTCTTTCTTCTTGTGAATCATATCGCATCGCGAAGGGGAACACAAATATCGTTAGAGATGAAAGCGCAGGTCACTGGGAGTAGTGAAGGGGATAAATTTGTTATTTCACAAAAACAGATATTCCAATGTGAGAAAATTCTGTTTAAAAGAATGATACGAATTGAAGTTAAGGGGACACATTACCATAATGCTAAAAAATTTGGGAAATGTTTCAAAAATTTTTTAGACTTTAGGCAGACAAACGACTCATTTTAAGCGTGAGGGATAGAATTGAAGACTACCGTTGTTCCATAACACATAAATGAAGTTGGTTAAGTGTTTGTTTGAGAGTGCTAGAAGTGATTTTTATGATTTGAACCGTTTTTTGGTTTACATTATATAAAAAAAAACATTGTAGAAAAAATGGTTAGAACCATAAAAAACGGTTGGAATCAGTTTTACCAAACGAGCTATAAGTTAGCCAACGACACATTATGGACGATTCGAGAAGCTCGGGTGGGCATTGTAGATGCACCAAACTGAGGTGCATTTTTTTTTTTTTTGGTGAAAATGTTCTTTTCCTCTTTCCCTTCCTTAAAAGAGGAGAGCCCAATCTCTTTACGTGTTGGCATTGCTCATTGTTTTGAGAATAAAGACACAAGGTATTTTGAAAAACGCTGATGGTAAGAATTATGCTATGCTATCAAGAGACATTAAAATTGCACCATTAGAAAAACTGGACGTCAACAAAATATATTTTGCTGTATCTGTCTCAGTCAGACGCCAACGTCAAAGTAATCTACTAGATTATCGTATGTAATTTACCTGATTGTGTTTCATTATAATCTTTTCATAAAAAAAAAAAAAAAAAAGAGAGATACAACAATATTTCAAATTTTTAATGGAAATAATTATAATTTTTCTTATAAAGCAAGGGTATAGCTAAGACTTTTAAAAAATTTTATGATTGTTAACACTAATTGCCTCTAAACTTTGGGTCTCTCCTACTTTACCCTCTGAAATTTAAAAATAACTACTATGCCCCTGGAAATTTTAGAACTCTTCACTTTGCTCCTTAAACTTTGAAAATCACCACTTCGTTCTTTTGAACTTTCAAAGCTTTTCACTTTGTCACCTAAACCTCTGATTTTCTATTTAAGTAGACGGAATTAAGCTTACATGATTCATATATGGGTAACCTGTAAAGGTAAAAACGAAATTTGATTACTCCTATGTGCGAATCAAGAGTTGAGAGTGGCTCCACTACTAAGCACCACATAATTAGTGTGCAATATATGTACAACACTTATAGAAGAAATGTTACAAGCATGGCTTGTTTATTAATACGGTATTTGGCAACCTTAGTTCAAATTTATGAGTTGAACTCTTGAGTGTAAATACTACAATATGTAAATGTTTTATGCTATTTGAGTTCAAAATTATGAGTTTGAACAAAGATTAGGAACAAAGCCTGCCAAACACTTTATAAGAGTAATATTTCTCCTTTTATTGAAAGAAAATGAAAGAACCACGTAGGAAAGAGGCTGGCATAATTTTTTTATTATTATTATTATTAAAAAAAAAAGGAACAGCACACTAGCTTTCTATGCAGCTTAAAGAAAGTCCAATTTTGGAGATGGAGACAGAAATGGAAAAGCTAAAGCGCCAAAGGAACCTCACACAATCACAACTGGAATTAGAGAGAACAGCACACAATGTTCCAGAGGTACTAGATTGATAATAAGTGATTCTTTATGATTGAAAGTCGTCAATTTGCACAAATGGTAAATCAATGAATAAATCTTTTCTGTGTCACCTTTCAGGGATTGAAATAACGTGGGCCATCTTCAGAACTTGTCAGGTATCTCTCTTTCGCTGGTAATAATTAGTAAGTTTATGGAAAACTCAATCCCAGAACCTCGTCAAGAACAGCGGTTCGAAGGCAGTCAATGATCGGGAGATCAGTCACTTCTACAGATCCATTTATGCTTGTGCACGAGATCAGGAAAGCTAAAGCAGTGCCGGAGGCAGCTAGTCGAGGAAGCTCACCGAACCGAACATACTTGATGTGCCGCACAGGGAAGTTGCTTCCCACTGGGAAATCAAGCAGCTGCCGAGAACATAGCAAAGCTGTTGTCTCAAGGAAGCACCATTAGAAAAGGAAGCTTCAGAATGTCCAGAAATTTATAGACCATCTCATCTTTTCTCGCTTGCGAGGAAACTAGGCCTTCTGAGTGCAAGATCACCCCACCGAAGAAGTAGAAGATCCTTCCTTTCAACTTGAGCAGTCGTGCAAACTTGCGAAACATAATTAGGCCTCCATGTTCACCTGGCAGCTAGGCAATGTAAAGAGTGTGATGAAAGTGGTAATTGTGTCTTAAAGATGATGTAGAGAATGTTAAAGAATGCTGCTGAGGAGAACATAAGAAGCATTAGAGCTTATATAATTGAGTTAAAAGAACATACCTAAATCAACTTCTTGTTTGCCAGGTTAAAAAAAGAAAGAAAAAAAGTCCTTTTGTTTCCAATGATTCCCTTATATGTTGTTTCACAAATTAGTTATAAATCTCACCTCAACAAACTTATCTTTTCATATGTGCTTAATATAATTTTACCCTCCGTGGTGCTTGGTTTATTTATCTTTTAAGATTAGTAGAAAATAATAATAGTACCGAAAAATTTTCAAAAAAATTTTCTTTTAAAATAAATAACATATTTTAAAGAAATGCCTTGTTTTAAAAAGGTATTTGGAAAGTTTAGCTTAAAGCTATTGTAGCATGTGAAAACTTTATATTATAGTTTATTTTTTGGATTAACTATAAAAATTCTCTCTAAATTATAAGCCTTATAACACTTTATCTTAAAAATTTCATAACGTAACATCTATTTTCCTTGAAGTATGAATTGTTAACAAAAATAGTCATTCATTTTGAATTTTAACTGAAAATTGACGAATGATTATAAAATTAAGGGTATTTTGATAATTTTGGTTATAAAAATAAAAATTGAATCTATAATAAAAATAGTCTTTATCGATGATTAAAAACAAAAAAAAATTAAAACCATTATGCCATTTGAATCCTTTTTTATATGCCAAAATTTTCTTCAAAATTTTATTAATTTTTTTCACACCTAAAAAGTATTTTGAAATCTTAAAAGTTATATATACTAGTAAAATGAAAAAGAATATAACACAAATATATTCAATATACCACAATTCTTTTAAAGAGAAAAAACTATGATAGTATTAATAAAATTTCTTTCATATTTTTGAGTTTTCGTTGGTCTTTATACCTTTTAAAATTCAAAGGACTTTTTAAGTGTGAAAAAAGTAAACAAAGGTTTAAGGAAAAAGTATATCGAAAAAAAAAGGGATCCCGATAGTAGTATGTGTTTAATTGATTTTTTTAATAATTAACAAAACTATTTTTATTATAATCTTAATTTTTTTGTTATTTTTATAACTAGGATAATCAAAATACCCCTAATTTTAAAATGGTTTATCAATTTACCGTTAAAATTTTAACAAAAAGACTATTTTTATTAATAATTCATATTTTAAGAGAACAAATGTTACGTTTTGAAGTTCGGGAGACAAAGTGTTACAAAGGTTATAGTTGAAGGAGGATTTTTGTAAGTAATTTTTTTTAAAATTATAACATATGATATCTTTATATTGTAGGTATTAAAAATTTTAGTTACAACTAAAATTGTTCAACACACTTAACAACTGCCAAACCAAAACAAGGCTTCGTTGCCCTCTGTCGCAAGCAACAAGCCCACCTCAAGCGTCTCGCGTGCGAGCTCCTACACAAGTACGTCACCTGCAAGGCGCATGCCCACCACTACTCATGCATTGGCGCAACAAGACTTCCAAGCAACAGAGTGAGAAAGATAGAGTTAGTTAAAAAAAAAAAAAACCCTTTAATCAGTTTTAATTTCAATTAAGATGTAAATTATTTTTTAATTCTTATAATTACACTTAAATAGTAATTCATGTGCAGCGTTCATGCAATATTTTTTTTTTTTTTTGCAAAAATTAGACAATTGTTTTTTATTTAACTAAATTATGTTTTGTTAGAGTGTGTTTGAGAACGTAGTTGAAACTAATAAGTTAGAACCAAAATATTATAGCAATATGGGAGAGCTTTATATTATAGTTGTTAGAACTAATAAGTTAGAACGAGATTCTCAAACACGTTCTTACTTGTCACGTCAGTGTTATTCAAAAGTAATTTGGATAAAAATTAGAATTCCTAATATTATTCTTCTAATAGAGCCTTTGAAACTGACCCCATAAAAAAAAAAAAATTGCTTTCACCTACAACAATATGTTGACAGATTGATGCTCACTTTCTGGTTGCAGTACCTTAAGCAGGAAGAGAAGTTACGGACAAGTTGTGGACAGACGCAATTACAAGATGCAACAAGTAAGAGAGTGCTGAGATTGTTGCAAAGCTTTTTGGGTGCTGTGAATCCGGTGAACATGCCAGCAAAGAGATGTTTGAGCACATATTTGTTTGCCTTTCTGATAAGAACTCATGGATGGGCTGGAATTTGATCTCAAATCTTTTGATCCGGTAATATAACGTGGTTTTTCTGCTTTTTTTTTTTTTTTTTTTCTTTCCATTCTTTGAAATGTTGTTCTTTAAAAGCGTTTAATTATTCTTGCAGGCTCCATTAGTAGCAAGAAAGAATTCGTGTTGTGATAGCGTAATTAATGAGAATGATTAGTTTGTATTAGTGTTGATATTGACTAATGGACGGTTTACTCTGAACAAATGTTTACCAAAGAAAAGATTCAATAAAGTCATTGGAAGAGAAGCTTGAATCCCCCAACGAGGCAACAGGTTCCTCAAAAGCGAAGGCCGAGGACTTAAACATGTGTTCCACTTTTCATTTTTTAAAGGATTATTGTGTTCTAAAGATTGGTTACAGTAGTAGCATTTTATTTATGTTTATCTATGTTGTAAGTATGTACTCATTTCAAGTTAACCCTTTAGAAAAGAACATTGTTACAAGGTATCAGTCCTATTGTGGCATCTATAGATGTGGCCCACCTTTTATTAATGATGATGCTTAGCACTGATAGTGTCTTTTAGCATTTTTTTTTAGAAAATTAAATTCCAACCTCAACCACAATCTATCAGAGTACAATAGAGAGGATAATATGTTTGGGAACATAGTTGAAACTAATAAGTTAAAACCAAAAAACTATAGAATGTGAAAGCTTTATGCTGTAATATGTAAGAGATTTAGATTATAACAGTTAGAACGACATTTCCAAACACACTAAACTATTTGTATGGATAAAAAGAAAAGTGCTCGGAAAGAAAAAAAAAACAAGAGTTTTGATTAAAATATAAAATTAATATAGTAATCCCCTTATTTAATTCCAAGAATAGGTAGAAAGAAAAATGGTCATTTGACATAAATGAGACCCAAAATAGACAAGTAAAGGAAATCATTTTGCATTTTGTCATGGAAGAATTATGGATGTTGTTTGTTTGGTACACAGATTCGAATTGTATTGATTTAGAATTTTTTATTTGAGTTGAAAGATTTAAGTTATGTGATTTGAACTACTATCCACATTGACATTTGAATGTGTTTTTAAGTGTTAACCTGAATAAGAATAAAATCCGAATTTATATGTGGATATGTAGTGAAAAAAATTTGGTAAACTAACAAATCTAACAAAGCTTAATGTTCATGATATATTTAAATATGCAATATAGACCTTAATTTATTTCTCTCTTCACTACAAATATAGATGAAAAAAGAATCATCTCAATTAGATATAAAAGGAAGAAGTTATGAGAGAATTTTTTTCCCAAGTATCGGAGAGAAAAAGAAAATGTTACTATAGCATATGAATTCGAATCTTGTGAAGTTTAGGGGAGGCTAAACTGAATTTTGCACTCAAAACTCAATTTAAGATTAGAATTATTGGTGTACTAAACACACATAGCTATTGGCAATACTCCGAGTCCAAAATTTTGTGTCCAATTTAAGTATGTTTTTTTAGTAGATTGGACTCAAAATTTTAGACTCAAAGTATTGCTAATAGCCCATAGGCATTTGTTACGAATTCAAATTTCAATTTGAATTTTGAGTGCAAAATTCGAGTTTTACTCTCCCCTCAAAATTCACAAGATTCAAATCCATGCGCTTCAGTACCATTCCATTTTTTTTTCTTTTCCATACTCGAGGAAAAATCTCATAAAAAATTTAAATGAGACAATCTTGAGAAGTCCCACGTGGAAAACACATGAGCATTTCTCCCTACACTTTTTATAGGGGACCCGATGTTGGATGGTTTTTATCAATTATATTTAGTATAAAATACTGTTAATAAAGCCTTAATCTTTTTTCCAAGGCTTTTGCATATCTTTTTTGAATTTTAAACGTGTAAACAGTTAAATTTTAAAAGCAAATATAATTTTGTAGAAAAAGGTCCAATCGACCCTAGTGGTGTGTGACGCATGTGGAAGATGAGCTTTCGTGCCGCTTGGGATTGCTTGTATAAAGACAGCTACCAGTGTTTTTGTCAATGGGATTGCTTGTATAAAGAAAGCTGCCACTGTTTTTGTCAATGTAAAAGTTTATAATGAGTTGTAGGAAGGGTAAATTGCATGAGTGTGCCTTGAATTTAATCTTTACTTGCATGTTACATCTTAAGTTTTAAATTTTAAAGGAAAGAATCGATTACGATGAAACTTTTTTACCTGTAGTCATGCTTAAGTCCATTCGGATTCTCTTATCTATAGCTACCGTTCTCAACTACGAGATTTCGCAGTTGGATGTCAAGACAGCTTTTTTAAATGGTTATCTTGATGAGTCTATTTATATGGGATAACCAGATGGGTTCAAGGTCAAGGGTCAGGAGGGGAAGGTTTTAAGCTGTTGAAGTCATCTATGGACTTAAGCAAGCTTCCCGTTCTTGAAACATAAGATTGATCAAGTGATCAAGACTTATAGGTTCGCATAAAATGTGGACGAACCATGTGTGTACAAATACATTAAGGATGGGAATGTGGTTTTTCTACTGCTTTATGTAGATGACATTTTGCTAATTGACAATGACGTTGGAGCATTGTCATCGATCAATTATAGTTGATCAAGCAGTTTGACATGAAGGACTTGGGTGAAGCTAATAGGATTAATAGTGGCCTTGAATTTGTAGTAGATAATTAGGATTCTAAATGCCAAAAATTTAATAAGTTCAAGATTCAATTACACAATTAACGAAAAAGTTAACCATTTATTTATGTAATAATTTTGAATAATTTTCACTCGACTCCCGTTAGACACTGGACTAAATTGCGATATATTTTTAAACTTTGAGACTTCTCTTTAACGAAACTGAAAATTTAGAATCCAAACTGTCAAAATTGATATGTTAAGGATGGATGATTAGAATTAACTCTTACAAAAATATTACTTTTTATAGTATCATCTTTCTAACATGCATTTATCCACATCTAAGATACTTGAAAAAAAAAAAAAAAAAAAAAAAAAAGCAGAGAAAGACAAAATACTCAAATTCTAATAGACTAATTTCTATCTCTGAGAGTTCGGTATAACAACAACAACTACTATCAAAATAACTATAAAGAACTACCAACTATGCGCGTGTATCTATATATCTAACATGTAATCATACCTAGCAGTAATCATATATTTAAACTGTTTGTGTAGTTTGTGTAGTTAAATATATTTAAACTGTCAGGCATAGTCTAGCAATAATCATACCTAATTTTTATTTTATGGCGAAGAGTTTGAATCTTTTATTTTAAGTTTAAAAAAAATATACACACATTTAAACTTAAATTATTGTAAGAAGCAAAGTGGTGTTATTTTCTTTTCAACTCTCTGTATCGTACAATTATTGTTTAAAATTAATCTCATATGTTTATTTACATTTTAACTAAAACTAATATGTTTTAAAAAAACTTCAATGTACATGATTACACGTGCCCCTTTGCCTAGTAATATATATACAAACACACGTTTGGCTTGGACACAAATGTATACTTTATGGCCAATTATGTTTGACAGATAGTAATAATTTTTCAACTGTTAGTAGCATACATATTTATAGACACACGTATGCTCGTCTCAGAGGTTGGGAGCAACGACGAAGAGATAATTTCCAATAAAAACCCAAAGAAACAAAATATCATTCAATACTAAATTTTATATATTTGAAAAAAATAAAAACAAAAAAATAATCGTAAATTAATAGAAAAGCAAAATAGAGAGGAAAAACAAAGATAAACTGATCTTAGATTTGAAGTTTGTTTAACGATGTCTTTTCATGAGAGGGTGTAATTGTTGCAACTCACGTATCAGCTGGTCAAAATGTGTCTTTTATGAAAGGTTGTTACTAATCAATGGTCCTAAATTTGGAAAATTGTAAGCAAATAAAAAGAGAGCTTCTTAGCTCCTCAAAAGGGGCCTTAAATGCTCGATCACCTTCGCTCGCGTGTGCGATGCATGCTAGTAGCATACACTCATTAACACAGAAATCACGTTACACAAATTTCAATTCGAATGTTTAAGAGACCGGTTGAAACTGAAAATTATTTAAAAACTATAATACGTAAAAATTTTATATTATAACAAATTTTTCTTTTTACTATACCTGCTGAGAGCTTTACACTGTTGTTGGTTATAACCGAGATGCCAAACAACTTCTATATATATATATATATTAATCACTTTGCTTGCTTTTGTCTTTGATGTGAGATTTTTGACTTTATAACTTTCAAAACATATTATAATCTCTACAACACTTTTTAACGATTTTTATGGCAAGCCGTCAAACCTAGAAGAATGTCACTACTTTGAATTCGTACTTAATCAATCTCATATTGTGGATAAACTTTCTGCCACAAAATTGACAGCATCTCAACTTTTGGCATATGGTAATGGATAATTTTCATCGCGTGTGCCAGTACTTGAGTAATATTTATCATGTAATAATGGATGGTCGATGTAGCGTGCATTGTGTTGGTTAAAGTTTTGCTCCCCTAGCATCTCTCCACTTTATGGGCTGGTTTGACAAAGCTTTTGGAGATATTTGTGCTTATGACATGCTATTTTAGCGTGGATTGATTTTTGTCGCATCTAAAAAACCTCTTTAATTAAATGTTACAAATAAGAATGGCAATTAAATTAAAAAGACTAATGTGCTTTTAGTGACAATAAAAAATTATCTTATTTTTATAGAATTTAATTTGCGCTTTGAGACTATATTTGGTACTATAATTTATAGTATGATAATAGGGTGTAACACTTTTTGCAATTAGTTTTGTTAATGATATAAATAAATCCAAACTTTATTTTTGTAACATATGCATACAGAGCTCAAGTTTTGCTTGTGCTTTTATTTAGTAGAAGCTAGAAGAAGAGATATTTATGTTGTATGTCACCCATTTCTACAATTAGATTGATTTATGCCATATGTTGAAAAACTATTTGAAAATATGCTATAATGGCATAACTAATATTTTATGTGCTAACCAAACTACTAATAAACTAAACTTAGTTTTTTCTTTTTTGTTTTTTTTTTCTCTCTCTCTCTCTTGGTATCATGCTGGATATCAGCCAATATCTTAAGGTATATTTGAGTATTCCGAGTATAAGTGATGATATAGTTGTGGCATTCTCTGTAAATATTTTTTTCACTGCATAAATCAATTCAAGCTTAAAATTTGTGGTGTTTTTGTAAAGAGCCCATGAAGAAAAGAAATAAAAGCTATAATTTTTCAGTGAGTGTTTGGAATTATATTTTTAAAAGAGCTTATATGGGTCAAAATAATTTTAAAATTTTAGATAAGTAAAAAAATGTTATTATGAAGTTTATAATATTTATTAAATTATGGTACAACTTACAGAGTTCATTTCAAAAGTGTTTTTCAAAAAATGCACGTTTTATGGCTTTGACTAAAAGTACTTTTGGAAAGCCGAATCACTTCTAAAGTAGCTTTTGGCCCTAAGAAACTAACATGTCCCAACTTATTAAAAATGCTCTCTAACAAGCCACTTATTAAAACTGTCATTTTATTAAAAATTGATGATTTATTAAAAGTCTAAGTTACGTTCCATTCTCACTCCCTCACGAGAGAACCCGTTAGAACCTGTCAGGTTCCATCAAAAAAATTACCAAAACCGTTAGATTCCCTCTCGGAACTTGCCGGACATGAAACCTGTGAGATTCTAACATGTAACTCACCAGCTTCCAATGCAAAACCTATCAAATTTCATCCAAAAAATTGTCGAAACTGTTAGATTCTGTCTCGTAACCCACAAGGTTCTAAATTAAAATAATAATAATAATAATAATAATAAATCAAGCAAATAACATAGTTCTAACTCCTAGCCGGAACCCACCGAAACTTATCATATGCCGATGAGAAAACTCAGTCCAATATATTCAAATAATCAGTACAAAAACTTAAAAAAAAACACACACACAAAATCTTTAAACAACAAGCTCAAATCCAATAACTGAAAAACAAAAAATAAAACATAGATAAATACATAACAAAATCATAGATCTCGAACCCATGGTGGTGAGCTTCCCATCGATAATGAATGGACCAAAGTGGCAGAGGAAGTTCGTCTCAAAGTCGGACCATAGATCTTAAACTCCAACGAACCACAATCTCCAAGATCCACCATGAGATCGAGAGATGTGGATCTGTCGTAGATTTGTCATGAAGACGACGATCAGGGAGAGGAAACAACAGCAGCGAAGAAAATGATGACGTCATCCTTGGCTAGCAATGGAGCATAGCGATTGACTGCTGTCGATGACCAAACAAGCCCTGCATATCAACCTCTTTCAAATAAACTTCTCAAGGCCTCAATGTGTATTCCTTCCAATGTGTATTCACTATAGCCCTATCCAACAGCTACTCTTTTTTTTTTTAACTATTTTTAGGATTTAAACCTAAGACCTTCCCTTTAAAGGTGTCAATTTGAATTATCCGGCCCGACACATATAGGACAAAAGGAAAAATTGATCAAACTGACTAGCTTGGTAAAAAAAAAGGGCTGGGCAAGGCCGTTAATGAACCGAGAGGTGCAACCCATCATAAAGCCCAAATGGGCCTATAGACGGGCTAGCCCAAATTTTTAAAAGGAATATTTAACAAAAAAAATAACAATATTTGATCAAATTATTGTTATAAAATTAAAATTCAACACAATATTCATAATATGTTTAAAATGTCTTTAATTACATAGTAATTATTTTACTGATATTATTTTGACACATATATAAAATATTTACAATTTGGAGTCATATTTTAATTTAATAAACATAATTAAGTCATTTGTCTCATTAACCCAATTTAAAAAGATGAAATTTTCATAAATACCTACATATAGTCATTTGTGGTACAACTTAACATATAACATAAATGATAGTATTGCATAAACTTTTTTAAGTGTAGCATAAATAAACACAACTCTTAAAAGTGTGGCATAAAATGTAATTTTTTTCTTTAAAATGGTTAAAATGAGACAAATGATCCAATTTATTTATTGAATTAAGATATGACTCCATTTTGTAAATATTCTACATATCTCTCAAAATGATATCGTTAAAATAATTACTATGGAATTATGTAGTACAAAATATGACATCATTAAAATAATTATTATATAATTGAAAACATTTATGAGATGTTTTGAATATTGTATTAAATTTCAATTTCAAAACAATAATTTGTTTGTATTGTAATTTTTTCTATTTTAAAAATGTCAAACATCTAACCGAGCTACGCCAGTATTTTGGCCTATCTTCATCGACATGGGTCAGACCAAACTAAGCATAAGGCCATGACTGACAAGTCCTTTGCCAACCCATTTGATCAACCCAAATTGACACCTCAAACTCCATATTATCCTTATAAATTCCAAAAGCTTTTACCTACAACAGTATGATTATTAATCCTTCCATAATCATTCTCCTATTTTATGGACGAGAAATAGCTAGCTTAACATGTCGTTTTTTTTATTCTCAACCGAAAAAGAAAAAATAAAAACAAATTTTGCATTAACAAACAGCCAGCATAATAGCGACTAGTCTTACAGGGGTAAAAACTTAATTAGCTTTGGATGTAGTAGAAAACGAATAGAAAATCAAACTGAACAGCTGGTAAAGTTAACGTAGACAAACACAAACACACACGCAAGTAAAAATACACAGAGTAAACCAATCGGGTAAAAATCCAATAACAACATCTGATACAAGTAATTTTCTAATAACATGAGGAAACCATGTAAAACGAAGAAAATGTGTAGATAGATGGAGCAATCCAAGACATATTTACCCACATGTTTTTTTTTTTCCCCCTGAATATAGTTTATATACGCAACTCAAGTAGAAGCGTATATTGAACAAATTCGAACGACGATTTTCAATCCAAATTCTAGCTGCCAACCTGCCACGAAAGAAAGAAAAAAAAAGTTCACTAATAGTGAAATGATCCTAATATATGAACTACGTAATATCAAGGGCGGAGCAAGAAAATTTTTCAAGAGGGGTGTAATAGAATAAAAATTTTGAACTAAAATTAATTGTATTTTTTTTAATTTATAGCCCTATTGTTTTAATTGTTTTATCTATTTTGTTCTTATTTTAAGTGAACCAAGCATATTAAAATTTAATTCATTTTTTAAAGCTTGGAGCCTCAAAAATATAATTTTTCGTAGTACTATAGTGAGTTTCTGATTTATTTGGGTTTTAAGTTTGAATATAACTACATTTCAAAATAAAAACTTGAGAAATCATTGGAATATTTTAAAAATCCTACATCCATAGTACAATTTAAAAGATTTTGAGAGGGGGACGGGGGTTGTAGTAGAGAAATAGTGAAATTATTTTTTGGAAAGACAAAATTAGAATGAGCTATTGGGCTTCAAGGAGGATGACGGACCCTATTCGGCCTAATGTAGCTCCACCTTTATGTGTAGTTTTTTTGTTAGTATTTATACTCATGCTATACATTCTTCAATTTTTTTGAAAATTGTAGTAAATATCACTTTTTCAAAACTAAATATAGTAAATATTAGATTTTGAAAATATTTAAGGTAAATAGTAGATAGTGTAAAATTTTATTTGTCCTTTATTTTTAGTGTAAATAATTCTCATTTATACGGTAAACTGATGTTAAAGTGTAAATAATTTATTTACCCTTTTATTTATCATGTAAATAATTTTTATTTATAAAGTAATAAACCATTTGCATCATAATTAAACATACTATTTACTACAAATATTTTTAAAACTTGTTATTTACTTAAAAAAAGTTTTAAAAAAAGTTTTAAAAATATGTAATTTCTTTTGTTCTACTCCGAATGTATTAGGTCACATTATTTAATGAAAAGAGTTACTTTGGTCTCCTCTAGGACTACGTATGCACTTCTAATCTAAGTTCTAATGGAGATACGGGACACCTAAGAGGTGGTACAAAATATAAACAATTAGCAGCTTGTGAGTTGACTTTGAAATTCCCCTCTAGAAATGGATATTCTTAAACGTAAAGCTTGTATGCGTAGGCATACATGCATGCTACAGTTTTATTTTCTTATGGATGTCTCTTGTAGTATTTATTAGACATATTATTTAAATTCAACAACTTAAATATATAAACAAAACTTAAAATTAAAAGTAATTAAATAATTTACTTATATGTCAAAATTTAATTAAGAGATAAGAAAATACGATAGTAGATCTTGGTTCAATGAAGCTTCAATAAGTATTGTTGTTATTAGTCATTTGTTGTAAATCTAATGATTATAACAAAATATAAAATTAAAATATATATATAATAATTAATAAAATTTTTATTATGTCATACCGTTAATTGTTGTTGTTAAAAAATATATATATATTTTTACCATAGTTATAATTGAAAATGTAATCATTGAAATACATGATATATGTATATAATTTGCTTCTTCCAATTGTGACCATTACCGATCCTGATTGGAGAAAGAGAGGGAATAGTACTGATCGTCATTTCTGTGAACGACACTAATTAATTAGTATGCGCAGCTTTGAATGTCTTTGCGCCGACTCTAGTTTTGTTGTCAGGAATATTATTAACACATGAAGACCCTATGGCGACCCTATGGCGGTTCTTATGCTTACGTATATGCAGTGACTGAGTCAAGATTTTAAGTTAGAGGATGAATTTTTTTACCAAGATTATTTTAATATATATAAAAAGAAGTGTATATATTGATTATGTTATTTTCAGTCTTTTATTATTTTTAAATCATAGTTTATAATTAAATTAGAGATGTTATATTATAAAATAATAATAATAATAAAACAAACATCGTAATTATTTATATTAAAAATGTACATTAAAATAATACTTAGAGAGTTTACAGACATGATATAGATATGTTTCGAGAGTACAAAATACTCCATATAATCAGCTATTCTAACGATGAATACATAGAGATTATAGAAGCATTGATTAAAAAAAAAAAGATCAAATCTTAAACGGGATGTGTTTTAAGAATACTAGTTACTCTGTAATATCAGTCATCCCGACACTCGAGTCAATGAATCAAAAGGCTTTAACAACATCATGTCATAAAAAAAAAAACAAGGCGTGAAGGAGAGCAGTGATTCAGGACACAAGAAATACAAACGAACATGCTATGAGCAAAACCAAAAGATTACATGTGGAGGTTCAAACCTAACGGTCGCTTCTTGCTTTCTTTCTTCCAATCAAGCATAGATGTTGCAGTGTCAGACTTCAGATGAATGACTTGCATTTTATCAAGCAGCTCTTCAGCTGTTGAATCAATAACAAATATTTGTCTCCCTGACTCTACAATGAAGTTTTGTTCCACAGTGTAATTTAAAAACTTGAAAAGGTCGTCATAAAGACCATTTACATTCAAAAGACCTACGGGTTTGGAGTGAATGCTCAACAGAGTCCTACTGGCACCTATAGATAACTCTTCAAGAGTGCCTAAACTACCGGGTAATACAATAAAGGCGTTAGAGTTATGAATCATATTTTCAAGCCGCTTAGGGATGTGCGAAGCTCTCTCTTCCTTATAGTTTTCCCACAGAGGTTCTCTTCAGCTAGGAGATGAGGGATAATCCTTATGACATGGCTACCCTTAAAATGTGCTACTGATGCTACATTCCCGATTAATCCTAAGGTGCCTCCCCCATAAATCAGTTTAATCTTCTTATGTGCTAAGACTTATCCTAAGTGTTCTATGGCTTCTAGGTAGACTATACATTTACCAGACTGGAACCACAGAAGACAAAAATGGTTTCGATTTTTCTAGATGAATAGGAAGAAGACATAGTTGGTTTCTAAAATAGACTGACTCTTTTTTACTATTTTTTTTTCTTTGGTTCTTGTCTTAAGTCCGCTCTGCCTAAACTTTGAGTCCCTAATGAGATCTTAAAGAAGATGGAAATGCAAAATAACTAAGGAGTTATGGCAAGTAAGTGATGGTAGGTTAGAAAAAAAAAGTCAAAAAAAAGATATGTACATGTTAGAAAAAGTCGAACCAAATCAGTTCAGATTTTGAAAAATAAATATGCAATCGACCTACTTTTGACAAACAAGACTCTAACTGTATAATTTTTGACAATTTACAAACACACAAACAGAGCCTGACACATTTAACTATACACTTCTTTGACAAAATAAACATGAATCCAGCAAAGTTAGTAAAAGACATATGACATATTGTAAACATTTTAACAAAAACAACACAAATTTAGAAAATTTAATAAAAGACAGGATTTATTGTAAAACTTTTGACAAAAACAAAACGAATTTAAAAAAAATCATTCAGGATGTAAAAATTCAAATTAACAACAGGAATAAACACATGATGCATATGACAAGCTGGCATTTTTTAAATAAAACAAATACATATATTTAACAACTACTGTAATGATAAAATAAAAAAAATTTATTATTTAACACATACTATGATAATATAAAAACAAACAAACACTTAAGGCACAAAATACATTTTTTTACAGAAACACGCAAAGAACCTCTATGGATTAAGAATTCTCTCCCTATCAAATTTTCTTACAAACTGACAAACAGGGTCTTTAAATGTTAGATTCCTAAGGCGTTGTCTTTTTGCATGGAATTTAAGTCAGAGATTAGAGATTGCACTTTAGACATATCCAGTCGGATGGTTCTGAAGAGAAGCATGAAGGTCATCCAAGTTCTTTTTAGAAAGGCCATATTTGCAAAAATAGATTTTGTCCTCTTTATTTACTTACACAAATCCAACCAACGACACTTACATTCATAAGTCTGTTGCCCACATTTGTTACATTAGACTCAATGACACAAGCTTTTCTTCTCATCGCACTACTATTGGTACCCATATCTGGAAAGCTAGCCCTCTGATTGAAGTCACTCGGATGAATTTTTTCTTCGATCAACATACTCACATCACTAGGGATTCCAAAACACATGAGAATTTACAACCAACTTGTATTTCTACCTGAGAATCTTTTGGGAAAGTAATGGAAGTATTTCCTCTAGTGATGATACTTTAGATCCATGGAAAACAAAGAAAGAGAAAGAAGAAAGAGGAAAGAAAGAAAGAAAGAAGATCTAAAAAATTAAGAACTAGTTTCAAATTTTAGAGAGAGGGAGAGAATTTTAGAGAGAGTGGAGAATTTTAGAGAAAGATAAAGCTCAATAAATCTGAGCTTTTATGTACCATGATAAGATTTATAGACAATATAAAATAATGTGTTAATCTTAATCATAGTTGGGCTGAAATAGACAAGCCCAATTATGATTAAGATTAATGGGCTTTCTTTGTGTTATTATTTTATTATTATTATTAAAGTATATATATATTTAAAAAAAAAAAACCAAAAAGTGTGTGTGACGACGCACACTTTTTTCATTTATACTTGCAGTTGGTGAGCTCCTTTTTCTTTTTTTTTATTAATTCTTTCTTGTTCGGTACTTTTCTTTGTTTTTTTTTTTAATAATTAAGTTGCTGGCAAGCACGCAACTTTTTAGGCTTTAAGAAAGAACCTCGTAAGTTCTATAGTTCTTAGCATGATAATTAATATGCACATTTTTGAAACGTGACAAAGACTTTTATTTGTTTAAATATGTAAAAACTCTGCTGGAGAAAAAACAAATTTAAATTAAGAATACCTATAATATTTTATGTTTCTTCTCTCTCTCTCTTTTTAAATTCGGGTGTAGACTGTAGACTGTGGACTGCAGACTTGTAGAGGAATGTTTTTCTAAAGAGCATTCTAAATTATAAAAATAAAAATATGCACGTAGAAATAACATTTAAGTAAAAAGATTACTCTCTAATCTAATACTATTTTTGGTATTAAATTTGACATATGCCATATTTTATGTCATATATAGTACCAAGTATTTCAAATTTGAAAATTTGATTGATATTAGTCAATATGTTGACCTTCACATTTTAATCATATTACAATAATACTATTTCTAATTATTTAAAAGTCATGTATTTATATATGTTACATGAACAGTAAAAAAAATTTCTAGTATTATTGTCAAATCAATAAATAATAACCCGGGAAGAGAAAATAGCATCAGTTGTGCACATCTTTTATATATATATATATATATGTATGTATGTATGTATGTATCTAACTATATAGTCATAAAGAAAGATAAGAATTCTATTATCTTATGCAAGTGAAGAAGAAGTAATTGCTAAACAAATAAAAAAAATAACTTTATATCAATCATTATAGATAAATTTCGTCTTTATTTCTTGATCGTCTGACTTTTTTTTCCCCCTATATTCTTCATTTTCTTTGATTTCTCATTAATAGCTAGGCTCCTAGGTCTTTAACTTTTTACATTTAATTTTTCTTTTTTGGGGTTTCACAACCATTGTTTCCTCTCCAAATAGACTAAATAAAAATTGTCCTAATTATTAGAGTTTTAAATTATAATTTGATGAGCCTAAGAAATAGGGATATAATTTGTTGTTTGCTTCAAATATATATATATATATAACTTAAAAAGTAAATAGTATGTTTTGATATATATATATATATATATATATCAAAACATACTATTTACTTTTTAAGTTCCAGGAAAAAAATTCTATTTACTGCAATATTTCTCTTAAAAAAATTCTAAAATTTAGGAGACATATCCCCCAAGCCTCACCTCTCTCTACCATGCATTTTACCACAAAAGAAAATAACATACCAAATGTGTGCTCACATTTTCATATGATAAGTAGTAAATATAACAATTGCATTATAGATGGTCTAGACAATTTTCTTTTTTTCTGTAAGATAATATGGTAACCCTACTTGATCGCGGCAAATCTTGCCATTTTATTTAAACATAGGATGATAAAATCACGTACGTATTGTAATAATAATATATACTGTATGACGCGACAGTATAGTTGTATAATGTTGAAAGCAATACTCATAACGACACAGTTTTAAATGAAGCCTAATGTCTATGCGTTTTGTCCATAGGGTTGTCGTTTTGAGAATAAGCAATTCCATCAGTCTTGTGCAGCCCTGTTTCTGACTAGTCAAAGGATCATCGTCTCCACCTCCCTGTGCTGCAATTCGTACCATAGTGGCGATGAGCCTACTATCTGAGAGTAGCCTTTTTCAGCCCAAGGCTCGACTCCATTACTCGTATGAAAGCTGTGTTTTTTTTTTTTGCCTATAAATAGTGTCAATGTACAGTTGTATTCTCAAGCAATTGATGCAATAGAAGAAATTTCAATATATTCATTTTGTTTTGTATGATATCTATAAAGTTAAGTGCTTGAGTCCATGGATAAATAAAATATTGTTTATATTCTGTTGTATGAGATTTCACAACTCAAGACCCAAAAACGAGATCAATAAAATTCCCAACTAGACCTATTAATCTAAAACAGAGTGGAAGTCGAGATGACTAACTGACCTTGCTGCTCAAGGGTGAGGTCGAGGTTAAATGAGCCTTGTATTATCTACCCATTATTGCACCCATCATTCTAATAAAAACATATAAGAATAGGCCAGATCAGGAGTCGTGACAATACACATGAAATTAAGAGTACTAACACGGAACTCGATGCACTCTCTACATATGCACAGACACCATGCGTAAAGACTAATACAAAACACAGAGATGCTTGCCCCATTAGCAACATTCTAATCATTTCTAACAATAATATAGCATCTTATAAAAGGGAGAGATGGAGAAGAGAAACAAGAGAGACAGAACATACACGAGTGTAAACACAACGAAAAGAAAGAAAGGAAACTCTCCCCTCCCTAGATCAAACAAATTATCTCCCTTTTTTCATTTTTAGAGATCTTGAGTGTATTGTATACTAATTCTCTGATAAGAACAAATATATTGGACGTAGCTTATTAAAGAGTAAACCACAAATTCATGTATCTCTTTTCATTTTTTTTTTCATTTTTTATTATCATAATTTGTAGAAACCATAAGTGATTTGTGAGGATTATTATGTTGATCATTTTTCAGCATCAACATATTCTATATTATAGGATCAAGACTGAGTTTTATGGTCACGTCGAATGATTCGTGGTGCATATTATATTATGCATGTTAAGAGGATTATAATGTTTTGATAAAATATCTCTTTTATAACCTGAATTGGGATACCGGGCATACGAGATGAACACTTTTTTGTTGTGTACTTAAATTATTTTGGCAATTGTGGAGCCTATCCCAAAGCAGAGTTAATACGTGGATAAAATTTGATGAAAGTATCAAATTTTAATTGATTCTCTCATATATACTTCATTTTTTTTTTATAATGATAGTGGATTAGTTGTGGCGTCAAACGGACAAAAAATTATATCTGTACGTGTAATTGCTCTTGTTATTAATTTTATTAATATATTGTCACACCCCGAAATACAGGAGGTGACATGACGGGTCAATTAAACTAATTAATGAGAATTTAGTTAAAACATATGTTTAAGTATTTGAATTAATGAAAAAAGGTGGAAATTTTAAAACCTTTTTCAAAACAAGCATTTATAACAATTAAATAAAAAGAAACGAGAATAAGTCCGACTGACCTACATCTTGTGTACATACATGGTACTGACAATATTATATTACAACCACAGTCTAAGTAAAGAGAGAAAATTAGAATATTATATGCCTTGATTTTATAACCTAAATAACCTACTAGGTTCTTCTACTGCGCCTATGTCTTGTCTTTGGACTCCTCTCCAAACCTAAACTGAAATTCACCTAGAGAGGGGGGAAGGTTTGAAATAAAATGTGAGCGAAAGGCTCAGTAAGACTAAGATTTTTAGAAACATTAATTTTAAAAGAAAACTTATTTAGAAAGTAGACTTGAATACATAAATGAAATTTAATAAGAATTATTCTTACTAAAACCGTTTATTGGTCGACTAAAAAGAATACCATTTTTCCTTTCTTAGGCAAACCATATGTATAACACAACCATAGTGGCTCAACTGGGTTTCAGGACCTGCCCCTAAGGTTGCACGCTACATGACCCGATCTCTGATATGGCATTATGCCCTTATATCCGTCTCTATTATTATTTAAAGCCCATTTATTCGGTATTTTCATTTACATTCATTATGGGGTTCATTAGGAAATTCACCTCAATCCACGGTTTATAAAAATAACCAATAAAACTCCTTCTTCAATCAACCATTGAAAACATTTTGATAAAAACCCTTTTTAAGGCCAAAATCATTTGAAACTGGATTACCAAAGAAAAGGGGTAGAAGTCCTACCTCAATACTCGTGTCGATGTCCCATACCGTAATCTTGGTCCGCTATACGTTGCTCCGCAGAACCACGAACGAACTTAAATATTTATAAACCATGTCTATCTGTTTCTAGCTGATGATATTCTATGTTACTAAGCTATCTCATGGTGTCCTAGTGTGTCATTTGTACTTATAAAACCATTTTATAAAGTTGAGATTTCAATTAGGGTTCAAAATAGTAAAAACTGATGAAAAATCACAAAATTCCACCATACTCGGTCGGCCTGTCGGTCACCTTGGTTCGACAAGCTGAACTGTGCAGTTCAGCCTGCTGAAAAACCAGGTTCGGTCGGCTAAACTTTTCCAGGTTCGGCCTACCAGACATTTGAATCCGGCCTACCGAACTGAAAAATTTCAGAATTTTTCAAGCACGGGTTCTCGGCCTCTCGAGCCCCAATCTTCATTTTAACTTGTTTTTCTCAGTTCTCAGGCATGGAAAACAATTATAGATGATAGAAAAACAATATATAACACTTTTTAGCTCATTTAAACAAGATTTACTCAAAAATTTTGAATAAATCCAAAAATTAGGAAAAATGGAGAAAAATAAAAAATCTTGATTTAAATCTATTTTTCTTCAAACAAAGCTTAGATTCTAGTTGTTCTAAGTTTTCCAATCTTAGATCAAAGGTTTTCTAAGTTCAAATAAGCTTAAATTTCAAAATACAAAAAAATTTAAAAATTTGAAAAAGTTTTAAAATTTAAAAACTAACATCGAATCGAAGCTTTAAATTGCGTTTTTGGTTGCTCAATCATGCTCCCGAGCCTTCAATCCACCAAACCGACGCTTGGGGCTCGATTTAATTCAAAAATTTTGGGAGAAAATGAGAGAGAAAGAGAGGGGCAGAGTGAGAGGGAGAGAGGCGAGAGAGAGAAAGAGAAAGTGAGAGAGAGAGAGCTGAGTGAAAGAGAGGGAGAGAGAGGTATAAATAGAGAAAAAAGTGGACGGTTTCACTGTGCAAAAACCGTGTGCCATCTACGGTTTTGAAAAAGGACGTGGTTGGTATTTGATAAATTATTTTGTTTCTAAAAATTCAAAATAACAATTTAAAATAATTAAGCGTAATTAAAAACTATTAAAAGAATTAAAAATAACATTAATTTAGAAATTTAATAAGATAATCAAATTAAGTTTAAAACATTTATTATGACACACTAATCCATCACTTTATATTTTAATATCATTTAATTAATTTCAAGATGTTACATATATTAATAATATAGAAGTAAGAAAACTGTATAATCATTATTATTTTTATTTTCTTTTTGTTTTTGGTCCCAGGAGTTCATAATCATGGTTTGGCTTGTTACGCGATGAAAGCCATTTTGACTATGGTACGACTAGAAATTATTATTATTGTTATCATCGTCATCATCATCATCATCTTGCTTTGGACAAGGATTGATAGATTCAAAAAGCAATTGTAAATACCTGGATCACACGTCCAAAAGAGGGGATCCAACTTGTCAAAACAGTAAGTTTTGGTGTCACTCAAACTTATTTGTAACTAGTGACGGAGTCAAAAGATTTCTTTCACGGGGTATAAATTGATCGTTTAATTTACTTTTTAAAGTTTATGGTTCAAAATTATGAATATATAATAATATGATTATTTTTGGTTTATTTGGTATTTAAATTTTGATTTGCAAGTAAATTAGCACTCAAATTTTGAATAATAATAATTTCAACTTTCTTAATTTTGGTAGACAAATTGCAATTTAAAAATTTTAAGGGTGGGGTCAAAGAAATGAAAAAAATCATTAAGAAATCGCAGCACAAACATATTCGTCAAAATATTTTAGCACATGTTAGAAATTCAAGATCGACTCGATACTATTTAAACGAAAAGGCAAAAAAGAAAAAAAAAATCATAGAATCCGTAGGTTAATCATGAAAAGAGTAAGAAACAAAACACAAGGAAATATCCACGTTGGAGATGTACTAAAACCACGTGACAATTTCACCATGATGTGAGAGAGAGAGATAAAACACACGTGCATCACAAAGCAAGGCTCCCGCGTAACTCCACATCACTGCTTCCCTCATCATGCCACGTGTACCACTTTCTTTCCCCCACCTGTTCTTGACGCTTTACGGCTTTCTTTCCCTCTCTTTCTTTCTTTCAATCCAAACGCGCATTTTCATGTTGACCGAACACTCATGGTCAAACCACTCCACAGTCAAAATTCACTTCTCCCCACACTTAACACGCCCACACTAAAAACTCTTCATATATATTGTCCCCAGCCGCAAAAAAACATAACACAACGACGACGAAACCAAAAACAACTTAAACAAAAAAAAAAAAAGAGACAAAGAATCATATCCATTTATCCTCGTAATAGATTCTCCAACTCAAAATCGAACAACAAAAGGAAAAACAAGAACAAATGGTGAAGCAGACGAGCCCTGAGAACCCGGCGGCGGAGAGGACCGATAATTGCCGGTACAAGGGTGTCCGGAAGAGGAAGTGGGGGAAATGGGTCTCCGAAATCCGGCTTCCGAACAGCCGCGAGAGGATTTGGTTGGGCTCCTACGACACCGCCGAGAAGGCGGCGCGTGCCTTCGACGCGGCCCTCTTCTGCCTCCGCGGCCGCACCGCCAAGTTCAACTTCCCCGACAATCCGCCGGAGATAGCCGGCGGCCGGTCGCTCTCTCCGGCTGAGATCCAGTCAGCCGCAGCCAGGTTCGCCAACTCGGAGGACCCGAGTATCCAACCGGGTCGAGCCGTGCCCGAGTTACGGATGGAGTCTCCGTCGCAGTCGCAGTCGGTCTCCGAAGGGAGCGTGACAGTCCAGTTGGACAGCGACGTGACGACGGACGGATCATTTAGCGACATGTTCACGAATTTCGGGTCGGGTAATTTCGACTCAGATTACGGGTTGTTTCCAGGATTCGACGATTTAGCCGGCGATTTTTTTATGCCGCCACTTCCGACGCCCGACTACGGAGAAGAGAATTACAACGTTGATGGGGATATACCACAGGAGTCTTTCCTCTGGAATTTCTGAAGCAAAACCAAAAGCCTTTAAAAAAAAAAGCAAGTTTTTTTGGGTCACGTTTCGGGTCAATTTTAGTATTACCGGAGCTTACTGACTCGCTTTTTTACTAATGGAGGGACCAATTTTAGTGCGGGCCATCCTTGAAAACTAAGGTCTACCGGAAACAAAAGTTCATAAACTTCTTAGATTTTTTTTTTTCTTTTAACCTATTCTTTATTGGTTATCATGGTCAACATGTAAATCGGTATACAATTTGTAAACCCATTCAGGAAAAATTATTGAATTTATTGATAATAGAATAACAGTTGCAGATTCTTTACAACTACCAGACTCCTTCAGACGCCTGTGTTGAGATACATTCTCGAGAAATATAAAAGAATGACCCTTAACAGAGCAGAACAAAAATTTAATATTTTTTAATATTGTTAAATTTTTAAGGGTAGAATTTTAAGAAAATGACACAGATGGGAAGATTTTCAAATCATGTCTCTGTTTAATTTCGACCTGTGGCTGGCTGTGGAAATCCCGTTAAAGTCAACAAATACGAGTATTCTGTAAAAGGAGGCCTTCTCTGATCCATGCTCCCTCCATTTTGACGGCTGAGCACACAAATTTGCTTGATAATCCCAATTTTCTAGGCAGTTTCTCAGGTAAGAACCAAAGACGTAAGACTACGTATTTCAGTCGTGAGATTTGTACTAAAACTGTAATTTTGACGAGGTTTAATTTTTTTAAAAAAGTTATTTAACATATTTGACTTGTTGGTGTAGCCTAATTATATTATACTATTATAGTTGGATTTTACTGACTTAAAACACGATACAACTACGACAAGCTCAAAGTGACGCTTCACAATAGACACTAATAAGATGTTTGACATGGTAGTTAAAGCGATAAATATTATAGTATATTAGAGTTTTATGCTTTAATAATTTTTTTGTTTTTATTGTAGCATGTTAAAGGTTTACGTTGTTCTTGACTAAAAAGTTGGTTAAAACTAACTAATGTCAAACAGGCTATAAGCTACACTATCCTTAATTCCAATTAGCAGTCCAGCCAAAAGAAACTATTATACTTTATAAGCACGTTTGTGTCCATATTGAAATCTCTTTCTTTTCTTTTTAAGTTTGCTAAACTTATATCCCCGTCGTTTTCCTGTGGTTTCCTTTAAATGGGTCCGTCGGATGTGTAACAGGGCAGCTCACAGTCTTTGTACTTGAGCCATGGCTGCTGGTGCTGGCCTGTTCACCCTGGTTTCATTGTCCTAGGGACGATCTCTTCCTGATCCCCTTGAATAAATTTCACTTTTAAAGGCAAAAAAAAAAATGGCAGAGAATAAAAACACTAAAGTTTATATTAAATTAAAGATTAAAAGAATAGGTCATCCATTGTCAATTTAATGTTTTTAAGAATGTCAACATGACGTTTAGCAAATAAGTTATAACTCATAAAATGAGTTTAAATAGTATAATGTAAGAGCTTTATATTATTGTATACTTTTGCTTTATGTTATAGCATGTAAGAGTTTTACGTTATGGATGGATTGACCTCATGAATTTAAACCGTTTTTCTAAACATATGAGATTATCGTAATCAAAGAAATGGTACATATAGTCTGACGTCTTTCAACTAATTAATATAGTGGGTTGAGAAATAAATTAAAACTGATAGTTTGAACCAAAAAACATTGCAACACATGAGACTTTACCTGTTGCAATTAAAGTTAGAACATGAAATCACCGGATAAGCGGCATCCTAAATGACATATAAATTGGGATAAACTAAATTTTATTTGTGTAGGCATCCCAATAATCATAACAATGTTAAGGGGCATTGTGCTCAATAACAGAGCCAGGCTTCTACTTTAGTACAGAGGGCTGTATTAAACTTTTTCTTGAAGTGTATAAATAAAAATAAAAACAAGTTAAATAAGAGTGGATATACAAAAGATCATATTTTAGCGGAGGCTAAACCAAAAAATCATAAATTTTCTATTTGTTCTCAAGTGACACCTTGATCAAAATAGCGCCACAAACTAATAAAAAGTAAGCTTTACAGTGTGAATTTCATGACACGTCATGGTGATTGTGTCCCCGTTTGAAGATACAAGAGAGCCCAAACACCGACACAACCCAATCTTTTAGGAGTCCAAGGACAAGTTCAAACCCGTAATGCCGTAGCAGAACTTCCAGAAACGAGTCAAAGCGTCCAACTCAACTCAAAAACCAAAACCGATAACGCGTAGCTGACCTTTCGGAAAGTAGAACGTCCAAATTCAAACATAGTGGACAAACCCCAACTCTTTATCTCCCACGTGTCGCACCTCAGCCAAAGAGTTCCCACCACCACCGAATTCCAAACAAACCTGCATATCATTTTCTCGTGCTTCACCTTTGCTGACGTGGCACTTCCCCTTTATGTCCACAATTCTCCCTATCCAAACAGCTTTGCATTTTCTCTTGTCCTTTAGCTGTAATCGGGGATCTTGGGGTTTTTTTTAAAAGATTTCAGCAGTTCCAGAGAGAGAGAAGATGGTGAAACCTGGGACAAGGAAGGAGAGACTTGGATCGCAGGGAGAGCAAAACGACGGTGTTTTTGGCGGCCGCGGTAAACACAAGGGAGTGAGGATGAGGAAGTGGGATCGGTGGGTGGTGGAGGTTAGGCAGCTGAAGATCCGGAAAAGGATCTGGCTTGGATCGTACGACACGCCACAGGAGGCGGCCAGGGCCTAAGAAGCCGCAGTGTTCTGCATGCGTGGACCGTTGGCGCTGCTCAATTTCCCGGCGAGTCCACCGGTGATCCCTCCTAGCGATGATCTGTCGCCGTCGCAGATCCAGGAAGCTGCTTGCAGGCACGCTCACAGGTTCCCGGCAACGGCCGAGGTGGCAGCGGCGGAGGTCTCGGAGCGTCAGGAAGCTTCTTATAATTTGGCCAATGGCGGAGGTAGACGATCATGATGGTCTGACATGCAACATGCAGTATCAGTCGCTTTTTGTGGATGTAAATTCTGTTCTAAAAATAATTAGATTTAGAGTAGAGTAGACATATATTGGTTGGTCTCTTTGCAGGACAGTTCGCTTCGTTATGTCTATAATTTTGCAGAAGTTTCCCGTTCCAAGTAGGTATTTTTGGTATTTTTGGAGGCGTTACTTTTGTTTTATACATTAACACTTGAGTTAGAACAACGTTGTCAAGTATAAAACTATTTACGTACAAAAACTATTCCCATGTCCCTTTTATTTGCTTACTTTTGATCACAACATTAAGTAAAAGATGTGAAAACGCAAGGAAAATTTTTAGTTCTTATTACATGTTATTGCAGGAGTCACAAATTTTTTTTTGTTCTTAATTTTTTTTAATATCACAATGTAATATTTTCTTCTTAAAAATTCTTTCCTTTACTTTCCTTCATCAATTTGTATATTTTTTTAAAATTAAATTAAGCTTGTAATAGAATTCAATTAGCGTTTTAAATTTAGAATTTCAAAAATATAGATTTTTACATAATTTATAGTTATTTTTTATTTATTTTGGATCTTAAATTTGAAATATGAATGGACTTGAAGTTAAAAGTTGGGATATGATTGAAACTTTAAGAAAAAAATTGGGGAGATGCTAAAACAATTGTATTTTTTTTTCTCGATCGGGATAAAAGTATATGGAGTCTTTAGGTCGAGGCAATTGTTTCACTGATGTTGTAACTTCATTCCTGACTTGAAGAGGTTTCTCTAAGTACATTATAAATTAGATCTAGTACAACTTGTGAAATTTAGTTACTTAGTCCCATTATTTTTATTTGTACTTTTATTTAAGTGATGATATATTGAAATACTAACTATTTATATGGTTGTATATATAGTCTGGCGATCATTTACATGTCTGATTTTATTTTACATTATAAAGTTTAAATTTATGCTACAAGTTAATAAAAAAATAATATTAAGGGTTAATTGCTTTAGAAGTTTCTGAATTTTTAACATTGTAATAATTTAGTTTTTTAATAAATTAAATAGGCTAAAGTACTCTTTGAGCTTTTAAAATTATGATAATTTGATTCTTGAATTAATTTAACAGGCTTTAATAGGCTAAAATAATAATTGAACTTTTAACATTATGACAAGTTGGTCATTAAATTAATTTAATAGGCTACCATGAATTAATTTTTACTAGCAAAATAAACCGTATTTGTTAATCACCATTAAATTTTGACTGGAAAATATCACGGCGGCCTTCACCCCGTAGCACTCCTCATCACATCACTGACCTCGCGTCACACCCTCAATACACCCTTTTTGCAACAAAACCACCTTGTAGTTGCCTAACTAGTTACCTCAACTGACTAGCCATACTACGACATCACACCATCACAGTACCACTGCATCGGCCATCACTATCTTACTAAATTATCACAATGTTAAAAATTCAAAGACCTTTATCACTATTAACCCAAAAATAAAAATAAAAACAATTTTTTTAAATGTGGAATTCTATAATGTACTCGTCTTTCTTTCTTATTTCCTCAACGAAGTAAGTGTTTATTTCGTCTTAAAGTACGACACTGGTAGGACTGGAGCAACGAAACAGAAATGACATTGCTCTTATGACTATGTTCGTTCGATCACCGCAATTTGTTGATCATCATTTTTCTCTCACGATTTAAGTATGTGGTCCTCTTGTTTATCACGTGCATTATCGGTCCATCCCGTTTGTATCACCTTTCATGGTCAATTTGAGAAAACTACTTTTTTAATCTTATCGTTTTTACGATAAGGTTTGAAATATATGATTTTAAAAAGTATAAAGACATAATTAATCATAAGTGTTTTAGATTAGAGTATAAGCATTATCTAAGGATATTTTTGCAATGGTATGATTTAAAAAAAAAAATAGAACAAAGTAATGATATATTACCTAATTTACTCCATATTTCGGCCTGTTAAGGTTAGCAGGCCCAATGGGCAAATGATATTAGGCCCATTAATTTAGCCATGGGACTTTGTGTTCCATTTTAGGCTTCAGCTTTTTGAGTTTCTCATCTCAGTGCCCTTCTCATCTACTTTAGAAGTTTAGCTCACAGGATTAATTTTATCCCGAATCATGTCACTTTATTGATATATCCTTTAAACTTTAAAACATCATAATATATCCTTAAATTATAATATTTTTTTCCCGATTTTATCTCTCAAACTTGGAATGTATATTTTTTTTACAGTATTGCTCAGTTATAATTTTATTTAAGATTAAGTTATAATACTTAGGTGTTAAGATGAATGTCTTTCGCTTCAAATAAATTAGTTGAGTATCAAACTCTCTTATTTTATTCTTAGAGTAGCTTCTCAAAAGCAAGAAAAGCTAGAGGAAAATTTGAGAATGAAACCTCATTTAATTGGGTTCATTAAAGATAACAGGTGTTATTCTGTTCAAAAAACAATACATTTTAAAGTTTGAAAAAAATATTAACACAAGTGAAATAGTTCATAGAGAATTAGTATAATTTTTCCAATTAAAGTAAAATAGAGGAAAATATCAGGAATTCCTTCAACTTCTAGCACTATGACAACTTTCTCGAATTTCAATTTGTATAACTTCTTTTTCTTCAAGTTTAAAATTGTATTAAATATAACAATATTTGATTGTATATTGCGTTACGGGCTTTGTGTTCTCGTTTGCTTCTCCCATTAAAGCCTATTCAGCCAAAAAAATAAAAACGAAAATTTAAAAAAAATGAAATGAAATGAAAGAATACCAAAAAAAAAAAAAAAAGAAAGAAAGGAAGAAAGAAAGAAAAAGAATGCAGCACAAAATTGTCTTTATAAAAAGCGACATAAATATTTGCGAGGAAAGAAGACGTTGACCAAGTAGAAGATAGAGAGGGAAGCATTAGTTCCTTTTTTTTGTGTGACCTTTGGAGTTCAATTCTCCCTAGGATTTGATTATCGCAAGCAGAATAGGAGACAAAAAAAGAAAAGTAAAAAGAAAAAAAAAAAAAAAGAAGAAGAAGAATAAGCAAAAGTCTTGAAAAAACGTTTAAAAAAAAAAAAAAGAAAAGAGAAAGAGGCATCAACCTTAGAACAAGTTTAGGAGCTAATGGCACCACGACCAATGCTGGGGCCAACTAGTACATGAAGAATGTGAAATACCCCTTCTCTGCCAAGATCTCCACGTGATGAAGTCGCCAACACCTACTGTGACTTATAATGCGTTTGTTTCGTGGTTTGAATTACGGTTTGAATCATTTTGTTATAGTATTTTTTTCTCACAAAAATTTAAATCTTTATTCAAATACTCGAACCAAACGGGCTCTTACCTTCCCCAAGCGACCAACGCTCGGGATCCCACACACGTTGGAAGAACAATAGTTTCCACACACTTTTTATTGAAAGAGTTTTTTTTTTTTTTCAGAACGAATCATAATGTTTTTAAATTTTTGTAATTGATATTAAAATTTTCTTTAATGATCGAGATTTTTATTTTTATTTATTTAATGTTTATTATTAAGTTTAGATAAACATATTTAGAGTTTGAAATTACTTAAACACCTTAAAAGAGAGGACATGTGACGTGCAAATGCTAATTATTTCCGCCCAAAATGTTAATGGAAGGGAATTCAATTTTCATTCGGTTTACATAGCATTATGATTAAAAAAATAAAAAAACTTTTAGATTCATTTGTATAAGGCCTCGTCATATTGACCCTATAATAGGATGTTTAGAATGGTGGTGGGAATCGTTGGTTAGAACCATTTTTATTGTAGCATTTGAAAGCTTTACACTGTAGTAATTTTTTTTTATTATTGTTACTGTAGTATGTGAGAGCTTTATACTTTTCATAACTGAGTTTGTGGTGGGAAACATTCAGCCAAACAAGGGTTAATTTACTTAATAGTCAGCATAAAATAATGTTTTTCAGTTATATTTTATGTGACTGAAATATTGTTGGATAAGTTTTACACAGATGCAATAAGTACTACTTAATCATAATAATTTTAAAAAGCAATAATAATAATAATAACAATGAAAATTACACTAGATAGGCCAAGTTTTGGAACTTATGAAAGTTAATAACACAGCTATCAAAATAAGTAAATTAAAAGGCCAACTTCAACTTTATATGTTGCAACCTAACTTTTCTACCCTCAATAATTTTGTTCAGCCAAAAAAAAAAAAAAAAAAAAAGCTCTACAGATTTCTCTCTCCTTAACTCTTCCCCTCCCCGCCGATGCTCTCCCTCTCCTCCAAATCTTTCTTTGCCTCTACTGATCTACTTTTCCTTTGCTGACCTACTTACTGTTGGAGAGCAACGATCATCGTGCAACCGCGACGACAACTATTGCACAGCCATATCTCCGTTTCGCCGTCGACAGCAAAGGCGAGCTGCGGCGACGCCGGTGTCTAGGAGAGTCGCCACCGTCTGGAAATCGTGCAAATTGCCGGAGATAGAGCCAACTGCCCAGCAATCATGTGAAACACCGAGGATTGCGATCCTTACATTTGCCATCAAAGCACCACCCACATTGACGTCTCGCCCTTCAGTGACGAGAGAGAGAAAGAGAGAGAGAGTTAGATAGGCGGAACGAAGAAAAGTGTATGCTTGGGTTTTCAAGTTTGGGCAGTTGTGTGCACTGTGCATGTCTAAGACAATGCAGAGGAGAGAAGGAAAGAGGAGAGGTGCCTTTTTGGGTTTTCGTCTAAAGGTTGGCTGTGTAATTCATCTATTTAGTAATCCTTAATTTACACTTAAATAGTTTATGAACAAGTTTTTTAAGAGCTGGCGAATTAAATTTTATTCCTTAAATATTTTGGTCTATTCTCTTCATTGTCCCAAAATATTACTCCAGGTCATTTTCCAACATGACCAAACACACCTAATATTAATGGGGAACATTATCCTTCAAAAAATATATAATGTGGACATTACAAATTCTTAAGTAACATTGAGTTAGTTGAGAACCATATATATCTAGTCAACAAAGGGCATAATAGTAATGACATATAAACAAATAAAAGAAAAAGAAAAAGAAATCTGCCCAACGATGTATATACATTGAGATTGATGGTAAAGTAGAAATCCTATTTCACAAAGTTCCAGGCACAGGTAAGTTTTCTACTTCAAGAAACCTCAAACGCGTGTAAGTTTAGAGTGCAACAACACGTGGAAAAAAAGAATGAATATTTATCTTTTTATATCTTTTATTTTAGATTAATTTAAAAACTGTGCTTTTAGTTTTTGATCTCATCAAGTCTATATTTTTAAATTAGATATATGACACAAATCTATACTTTATCTCAATTAATAATTAATTTTGACATTTAAAATGAACAAATTATCTATAAGTAAAAAAAAAAATTAAGATTTTCAAAAATAAGAAGAAAACAAAAACAAAAACACATAAAATATCCTTTTTGAGTTTATTCTATACCTTTTGAAGTGCATAATTTTTTTTTATTTTTAAAGTTCTCTTATTTTCAATTTAAGGATATTTTGGAACAATTTTTTACGTCAAAAGTGAAAATTGATAGGAAAAAGTATAAATTTGTGTATTAAATATAACCTGAAGATATATATTCAATAAGACAAAAACCAAGAGTATATATTTGAATGAACCTGAAATAAAGGATATAAAAAGGTAAATAACCTAAAAAACACCCACCCAGAGTCTTTTATTATTGTATGCGAATAACTAACTTTTAACCACCTTACTATTATCAAATAAATACTTAAATTAAATGCCATCCATGTTACAATTGAGTTGATTTATGCCACAAATTCAAAAACTATTTGAAAATATGATTCATTGCCTAACTAAAATTTTGTGTTGATCAAAATAAAAATAAACCTATTTTTTTCTCTCTTCCTCTCACTCTCCTACGTTCCAGCCGCCCCATTACCGCACTCTCTCAACTTCCAACCCTTCAACCCCTCTCTCGCCAGCCTTGTCCTCTCGTCAACGCGATCTCAGTTCTACTTACAAACTGCGACAAGGGCAAGATTCTCCCACAGAAGAGGTTGAGCCCAGCCACACCACCACCAAACCGGAGATGCTTCCCACCCCTCGCCTCCATCGGAGATCAGATCGTCAGTGAGAACGTCATTATTGTGATGAGCGCGACCGACTCCCCCTAATGGTGCTGCAATCCCAGGTGATGGAGCACCATCTCCGATACTGTGCAATCTCCAATGGCGCAGAGGAGAACTTTGTTCTTCTGTTGTGCCACGCCTCGACCTTTGCTCTCTACCATCATGCCTCAGCCATCGCACAAAAAAGTTGTCATCAGGATCTCGGCTCTGGTTTGTTGTCGCAATGATTTACTAGACGAGGACCAGGATGCTTGATGAGATCGACGTGATTCATGCTCTCTAAAGGCGGCTTCTTCAAGATAGATTGTTCATATTCTATAATTTCCAATTTATTGTTTTGTGAAATTTTTCTGTAAGTTGTACTGTGATGGATTTTGCGACTTTTTAAGTGTTGTAGTGTAAAAATTAAGAAAATCATTCTTGAAATTAAATATTGATATTAATATTTAAGGATATTTAAAATTCTTAAGCATAAAATCATCCATAATATCCCCATAAAAAGGAGAGACAAAAGGAAAATATATCCATAATAATAGCACACGTGCAACGCACGTACACTCACATTGGTGTTACAGAAAAACAGCAATCTACCAACCGAAAAAGAAAAACTAAAAAAAAGGAAAAATCAATACGCATCCTATATTTATGTTAAATAACTTATTCGCCAAACCTCGCTATGACATGGTTTTCCAACTTATATAAATTACTGGTAGTACATAAGCTGTTGGGTGGTCGCAGGAAAGACTGCATCATAAAGTGCCGGACCAGCTCCGGCAGCACCCATTCCCAAGGCTGCCTTGATAGCATGCTGGCCTTGCGGATGCATCAGAGCTTGTGCACTGCCCATTTTGCTTAATGCCATTTGCCGTTCATAGAGTGCAAAATCGGCAGCCGAAAAGCCTGGCATGTTTGCAGCAGCAGGCGGAGGAAGAGGGGTCGAGCTTGTTCCTGGAGGAGTGGGCTTGCTGCCCCACGAGCACTGCAAAAGGAAGACTTTGACAGTTAGTCCACAGTCGCTCATAATATTTCTATTAACTTGAAAAACTTGACACACCAAAAAAATAAACTAAAGTAAACTTACACTTCTGTCTGCCCAGGAAAAATTAGATTATTTTCACAAATTATCCCCTAGTTATAACCCATGTCAAAAATATCCCGCGATTTTATAAGCTATTATTCACTATCCTGAAATTTTCCAACGTCTAACGAGTGGCCTTCCGCCGAGATTCTGTTTAGAAGTGGATAAAAAAATGCATGTGTGCCTGTCGAGTGGGTTTTAGTTGAAGGTGAATCAGTAAAACGAGTAACAGAGAGGGAAGCTTAGAGGAATACACTAACACCAACCTTAAGTACCATCAGTCCCACATTTTTATCCAAACCCTCCCTATTCTCAAGACTGTCATCGAACACAGCCTCTGGACTATCAAGACATAATTAATCTCTCAACACTTAAAGCGAACACATTAGTGATTGCAATTTTAATTCAGAGTTGACTGGTAACGAAGATGTAGTTTTACTTCTCTTGATTTCTTATTCTCTCCCTCAAATTCCTTCTTTTCTGTTCTCCGGTTCTCTTTCGATCTCTCTCATGGTTCTATTCTTCTATCTAAATGTCTTTGTTCTCAATTTTAACCCAGTCCTACATAACCCCCCATCGGAAATCTTTCAGCAACCACACATGCAAGGGTTAGCGATGTTGTTCCATCAATATTTTATCAAAATCTTGCCAGCAGGGTTCATTGTGGGACTTTGGAATAGGTTGGCGATGCGTATATGTAAAACCAAATGTCAAGGGCCATTTTGTGACAAGGACTTTAGTTGGGAGACAATATGCGAAAATAACCCAAATAAATATTTACTTCCCCAACAAAACTTAATCCAACCAAAAAGTCACCTCAAAATGATGACATAATCAAGGACATACCTTAACTTGTTTGCCATAAAGCATACGAGCACTCCCCATCTGAATGGCCAGAGCTGCTTCAGCATGGGTACTAAATCTCACAAACCCAAACCCTTTATCACGTTGCACTCTAACATCTTCAATGGTTCCAGCACCAAGGGCATGGAAATGGCGGTGGAGGTCAACTGAGGTAACCTGCAAATGGTCACAACTAAAATTAGAACAGCTAAAATGTTAAAACAGTTAAGAGAAAGATTGAACTTGGTGCATCGTTTAACATTGGAACTAGAAATATAGGAGGACAAAACCCTTAACCAATCTGTCTTTCAGTTAAAGAGAGAGAGAGAGGTGGAATCTTATTTGAGTAAACTTGAAGCCTATGATTTATGAAAATGAGATTTTTTTTTTTTTTTTAAATGCAGGATGAGGTTGCCTAACCTATCAACCTGCAAATGGTCACAACTAAATTTAGAACAGCTAAAATGTTAAAACAGTTAAGAGAAAGATTGAACTTGGTGCATCGTTTAACATTGGAACTAGAAATATAGGAGGACAAAACCCTTAACCAATCTGTCTTTCAGTTAAAGAGAGAGAGAGAGGTGGAATCTTATTTGAGTAAACTTGAAGCCTATGATTTATGAAAATGAGATTTTTTTTTTTTTTTTTTTTTTTTTTTAAATGCAGGATGAGGTTGCCTAACCTATCAACCTGCAAATGGTCACAACTAAATTTAGAACAGCTAAAATGTTAAAACAGTTAAGAGAAAGATTGAACTTGGTGCATCGTTTAACATTGGAACTAGAAATATAGGAGGACAAAACCCTTAACCAATCTGTCTTTCAGTTAAAGAGAGAGAGAGAGAGAGAGGTGGAATCTTCTTTGAGTAAACTTGAAGCCTATGATTTATGGAAATGAGATTTTTTTTTTTTTTAAATGCAGGATACGCAGACTTTGACCCACCATCCGAATACAAAACCAACCCATTGGAAAGTATATTTATAGAATTTTTGTTTTAAAAAGAAAACAACTGCAAAACCACCCTCTGTTAGCAGTTAACATAGGTCTCACACAGCCATTTTCAACAAAGATGCATAACAACAACCCCCACCACCCTCTGTTAGCAGTTAACATAGGACTCACATAGCTGTGAAAATTAGTATACCTTTTTTCAACAACAACAATAATATTCTGTAAAACAACACAGCCACGGAAAGGACAAAACTAAAAATTGTTATCAATTCCCACCTCTGGAGCAAGATTTCCAACATAAACAGTGGTGTATTGGAGATTGTTTTCTGGAGCATCCTCGTTGGTCTTCTCCGGACCATCTTCTGCGCATGGGAAAATATGAAGATTGTAAGCTCCAGTAATCGAAAGGGAAAATGACCATAATATCACAAAAGTATCCATTTGAAAGGGTGATTCTTCCAACATAATTGCTCAATAACTACCATAGAAAACAAGTTCATGCACAAACCAAACAGAAGTTTAAAAATTAAAAATAAAAAAAACAAATAATAATAATAATAAAGGTGACTGCGCTGGTTGAGTTCAAGGCCAACAAGCAGCCTGATTTCGGAAGAGAATTCAGCAGCGGGCATGTTTAACAATGACTCGGGGGGAGAAGCCTTTCATTGCCACATTGAACAATCATGGATACTTCACCAGTATTCCAAACAAAAGGGAAAATGTGACTGGATTATCAACCTAAAAGGTAAAGACCCATAAAAGGGATTTATGACCATGATAATATGATGTTTTAGAAGTTAATCTCACCTGATGTTCCGCTTGTCAGCTCTACAACGCTTTTAGAATCAGAACTCAGCTTGTCATCGTTGGAACTACCACCTTTTGTAGCCCAGTTACATCGAATCTGTCTACTTCCAAGCCATTTCCCTTTAATGCAAAGACATAAAGGACAACTTCAAGCAAAGAATAAATGAATAAATGACAAGACAATTCAAACTCAGTTTATTAACTTTATTTGCAAAAGTGAAAATATCTTTCAATGCCATCTCTCTCCAGCTGCAGCTCTTAATAAACGTAAGCAACAATTTGATAAATCATAGGCCTCGTGTATTTACTTTGGTTCATTAGCTTGAACGGTAGAGACTAGAGAGCGTGGTTTGTTATGAAGTCTGTTATACGGTTTTGTTCTGATTACTTGTTTCTGTTAGCTGGTTGTAGAGGGACATAAATCAGGATAATAATAGCTAGAACGGGTGCAATTAGCAGGAATTGATTCAGCTAAGCTACAGGAGAGAGATAGGCTCCAAAAATCCAGGCAGACTTAAAATCAGTATTTCTGTCCAATGGCTAAAATGACCCCTAAAATATATGTAAAAAACACCCTATCTAAAAAGAATATATGAAACATGCAATTACATACCATTTAAGTCATTTATTGCACTTTGGGCATCCTGCCAAAAATAAATAAATAAATAAAAGAAGAAAAGGATGATTTCAATCAAGAATTTAAGACAAAGAAAATAAACTAAGCAAATTTAAAACAAGCAAAAAAAAGTTCTACATAGATTTCAAGTGTTTAACTACCAGCTGGTTCCGGAAGGAAACAAAACCAAAGCCCCTTGACCGTCCAGTTTTCTGATCCCACATAACCTTTGCATCTCTAAAAGGGGCATAGAAATCAAATAACTCCCATGTTAAAAATTGTTGAGTATCTGATTGAATATATATATAAATTTTCTGAAAGCACAACCACAATAAAAGGAAAACTAGAGAATAACAGCATAAAATGGAGCTTACGAACAACTATTATAAACAGAAAAGCAAGCAAACAACGTAGCATCAGTAACCTCAGGGCTAAGATCGCCAACAAAAACGTTAAAATGACCTGTGTGCCAGAAATTTTACACAAAAAAGAAGAAAGAAAAATCACGATGTTACTCAAAATGTTGAAACAGGTTAAAAATAAAATAAAATAGAATAAATTTCACAAGAAGAAAAGTCGCATTGCCAATGGACCTGATGTATCCTCTCTTTGACTACTTGCATATGCCCAATTAACTTTAATAGGCTGGCCATACCTATAAAACAACAGATTGAGACTTAGAACAAAGAAAAAGCGAAGAAAGGAGGTCAACCCAAATTCGGTTAAGACTAGTGCTTACAGATGCCTGCCATTTAGAGTTATAATAGCAAGGGCAGCTGATCTACGATCGAAGTAGTCAACAAAACCATAAGATGACTGCATAAAAAGAAATACACCCAACAAATCAAAAGCAAATTTATCAGCTTTCCTTTAGGCAGTCCTGTAAAAGGTTGATTACACAAATACTAAGACTTGTACATGAAGAATTATCCAAAGAAGACACTTCTTCTAGACTGTCTCCTCAAAAACAAACGTATTTATTTCCATCATCATACGATCTACTGGGAAAGAAAATATAAACAAAGATGGAAGACTCGCCTTCTCTTTCCTGATAAGTTTGCAACCTTCAAGGGGACCAGCATTTGAGAAAACTTGCTGAAGACCAGCTTCAGTAATTTGTGGGTGAATGTTACCGACGTACCTGCATTTGTCATGAGTTTAAAACCGAACTTTATAAGCTAAAGCCTGAAACACGGCTGGTGAACACAAGAAACCCAAGTTAGGGGAAATTTGGAGGGGGGGAATAAGAACAGAAATGTATCAAGATAGTAAAAACGCTCTTAAGCAATCCGGATGGAAGAGAGTATCACTTTTAGGAACCACAAGTCTACATGTGAGTTTTTTTTTTATCTAGTAAAACTGAATTTTCCGAGAAAAGAAGACCTAAGAACCATTCAGTTCGGAAGCCTCCTAGATGAACTGAAACAGTAAAAGTCAACAAGACAAGGACATATATAAAAAGATAAAAATAAAAAAAGAAAAAAAGAAAATCTATGACACTCACACACTGCGGCATGTACTTGAATCAAACCCTGGAGGCAGATTTCCACTCAAGATGGGCTCTATCTGCAAAAATAAAAATGTAAAAAAAAAAAAAAAGCAAAAAAGAAAAAGAGAAAATTCCCTAAGCTCCTAACAAGTACTTCCAGGGATTCCAACAAACAAAATTAAAAGTAATACTAATTACACTCGAAATCATCTAACCCAGCAGAAAAACCAAAAAAAAAAAAAAGCATCATTTTTCAAGCAGAAGGCATAGCTTTACTCTATATCCACTCGTGCGGTAAACATGTTCGTTCGTTTTTTGTTTAAATTGGGCCTATTCTCATTTAAAAACAAAAAGAAAAAACAACAAAAACAAACACGAAACATAAAAACCCTAGAACGCAGAAATTACCCCCTATAAAAATCTTCTCAGCAAAAATCTACCCTTACTTTCCGATTACAGAAATCCAATTGATAATTTCTTCTGCTTTTTTTTTTTCGGCAGAACAATAACAACAACAAGCAAAAAATTACCCATCAAAACGAAACAAAAAATTTAAAAACAAAAGTCAAATCAAATTATAGTGGAATGGAGAAATGAATGGATCAAAACCTGAGGAGCAGCCAAGACAGCAGGGTGGTGGTAGAGCGACTGCTGCATCATCGACTGATGTTTAAGCCTCTGTTGATGCATCTTCTTCAAACGAAGGGGAAAAAAATTTCTAGGGTTACAGTTTTACACCAGAAGAAAAAAAAAAAAAAAAAAGAGAAGAAGATTTCAAAAGGGAAAAAGAAAATCGAAAAAGATAAATCAGGCAAAGAAATTTGAAACAAAAAAGAAGAAGAAGATGAAGCAAAAAAAAAAAAAGGACAAAAAAAAAAGAATAAGAAAAAAAAGGAAAGAAAAATGGGAAAACCCCTCTGGAGAGAGAGGATCGAGATGGGCAGAACGAAGAGCGACGTGAGATGGGTTCGAGGACAGAGTAAAAACGAAGTCTGACTCGATTTTCGTGAAACAGTGTTGAACACGCGCTGTGTGCGTGTTGTGTTTTGTGCTGTGGACAACAAGTCCACTTTTTAAAATACGTAAAGATATCTTATTTTAAAAAATAAATTTTTTTTAAAAACTATGTTAGGTGTGTTTTTAAACTTTTTATCTAAAAAAAAGTATAAAAATATTTTAAATATTTTCAAAACGATACAAATTGGGTGATTAATTTTCACCTTGAGACCTTATATCATTTGATATTATTTTTAAAGTAGGTGAAAATATTTTTGTTTTATAAAATAAAAATTTTTTTAGGATTATATTGAAAGTGTTTTAAAAATTTTTGCTTTAAAAAACGTACAAAAATGTTTTTAAAAATTGTAAGAAAAAAAACAAACAGGCATGAAGTAGTGTGAAATTTACTTCTTAATTATCTTTTTATTTGAAAAAACGTTGGCCTGCATGCAAACTTGTAACATGCAATACAAAAGGCTTATTTAGAGCTCGTTTAGTTCGAGTATTTGAATAGAATATTTGAATAAAGATTTAAATTTTTATAAAAGAAAATATTGTAACAAAATAATTCAAACCATAATTTAAGTATCGAAATAAACGGTTCCTTAGACAAAGGAGACTTTGAAAAACCTAGTCTCTAAGAAGAGATGTAACGATTCGTGTTACTTTTACACACACTGCAATCTTTAAACGAGACAATAAAAAAAAAAAAAAGATAAATTAAAAAGGACACGTTGCTTAAAATCATTCAGAGGATATTCTACGTTGCCTGCGACAGATCCAATAATATGATCAAAGTGTGCCACACGTACATGTGGTTAAAAATTTTAATTGTGGGGACTCTTTTACCCTTTAACATTTTGTCCAAATTTCAAAATACAAGGTTTGCCCTTTTTTTTTCGCTCTCTTGTTGTGTGTGTTGGTTTGTCTATTAGATTAGACTTTTTCGAAATGTGTTTGTGATTGTTGATTTTCCTTGTATACAAATGTACATACATATAGTGTTTTTTTTATGAATTTTTGTTATTTTTAAGTATTTGGGTTTTGAGGGTGTCAATAATCGTATTTTATAGTGGATATGGAAACCAAACAGTAACAGGCATTAGGGTAGATGCCAACAATTATTAGTCCAGATCATGATGGATACCGCTGGTTATCGACTAGTATATCTTAAGGATATATTTAATTTTAATAAAAATTACATAATTTGTCTATTTTTTAAAAAGTGAATTAATATCTGTCTTCATTATGCAAATATCACTTATATGTCCCTTTTTAAAAATTTTATATATTCAGAACCCTAAAATACCCTCTAACTAAATATTATCATATATTTAAATTTTTATGACAAATTTCTTTATTTTTTGAATAGTTAAATTAGGAAAAAAATATACATGTATATTTCTAATTTTAACATATTTTATTGATGCATTATTATTATCACTTGAAATCTTAAAAAAATAAAATAAATGTAATTGAGTATCACTATCGTTACATATCATTAACTTAATGATATAACAATTATATAACCTATAAGATACACAAAAAGACTTAATAAATAATATATCATTAATTTAATTACATATCACTAAAAAAAGAAAATATCATTCACTTGAAGTCTTATGAAATGAATGTCATGTTGGAAACGCGGTGCGCAGCGAAAATTTTAAAATTTTTCCATCAGAGTATTTTCCAAAACACAAGTTTGACATGTTATATGTATAAATTAGACAGATCTTACTAACCTTTGTGTGAAGATCCTCTGCAACCTGTGTAGAGAAGTAACGTTCCAGAAGAGCCTCAACCAACTGGCCTTCTTTGCTATTCTCTATCCATAACCAGAGTGAGTGTGGGCTCACACGTACAACTCTTCCACCGGTGACTCTCCTTCCAACCAAGAGAGAGAACCCAAAGCTAGTGTTCGTGATTTGTGAACAAAAGCTCTCAGGGAGGTTTTTTTAGATGCTCACTAAAAGAGTATCACTCTTAATCTCTCAATTGATCTAAGTAAATCATGAGACTCACTCTCTTTTTATAGCCATTGGTCCTAGGGTCAGTCCTTATTAGATTAGGTCTCAAAAACTGGAAACAGAATTAAGTTCGGATCAATATCTGATAAGATCCGCGTGAAAACACGTAATCTTATCACTCGCTGATCGACAGGCCGAATAGGCCCCATCGGCAGGCCGAACACGTCATTCGGTAGGCCGAACTCTGGAGAAAAAATCTTCGCAAATCTTTTATTTTTCACCGGAGATTCTAAAGGATAAAGTCTCAGTTTTGATTCAAATAACCCAATAGAAAAGTTATCTGATCAAAACAAACTTTATCAAGATAATCTCTAAGAAAACAAATCAATTCACAATAATTCTACAAGTTTATCTTGATCTAATTTGTCCAAAATTAAAACAAACGATAAACAAACAAGAATTATCTGATCGCAATAATTCAATAAGTTTATCTTGAACTAATTTCTTACAAAATTAATTCAACCGATAAACAAACATGAATTATTTAATTCTTCCAAATTTTAAACCAATCTGATAAATCTGACATAAGTCACCAATTATTGAAAAAGCACGCCTTGTCGTTACAGGACTTTGTGAGCTAGCAAAGGGAACCAAAATGGACCTATAAAGTTAAAGCTCATGATAATTATGAAACTCAATATCCCAGATATACATTTCACAATTATCAACTCCAACGCTACTCCACTAAAAGCTTGGAGCTGCACTCTCGAACTTTATAGAATTACGAAGCTCGTGTAGCCAAGTCTCCATGACATATCATAGTGTATCGTATCCCCATATGATCATCCATAATCGGCTTAAGGACAAGTTCTGTCTTACCTTCCCAATTATTTTTATCTTACGTTCCATTGTCTCACAATTAGAAAACTTACCATCCAAAGATAGTATACCATTCGATTACACCTATGTATCCATATGGTTGAGCGCTCCAGTTTTTCAATTACAGGACAACGCATATAAGAGGATATCATTACTCTTAAAGAGGAGCTATGGATTCCATATCTATGAATAACAAGTCTACGCTATCAAGAGTCATGCCTTCAACGTACCGGCATGCATACCACTATTGAGATGTGGGTGTCACCCTTTGGTACATCAAAAGACACAAGTCGAGATAACGGGCCCACTATTCATCTCAAGATTAAGATACAATACAAATGATTGTCTAAAGTGAATCGATTTGCCAAGACAGAATTATTAATCCAAATCAATTCACTTTATGTCTCGATCCAACACATCGTCACCTATGACAACGTGCCAATGTTTCTATTCACGGAGTCCAACTCCGATGGTCAAGACAAACCATCTCCCATAAGGGATATAGACAACATAAAAATCTCTACATGAATAAAGCGCCCAACTTTATTCCCTCAATTGCGGATCATATGTTTTAGACCGTCACCTTAAGAATCGTGTCTTCCGCATAATCAGTCCATCATATGCCCAATTCTTAAGGTTTAGACTGACAGTCTCAGACTACTGTTTGCTTATCATACATTCAACAAATATGAACGTAAAGAGGACAAGATTTGGTATATATAAATGAATAAATTCTTTATTGATAAAAATGTCTCAAAAAACGTATTACATTTTTACTCCTTAAGGCACACATGTCTAACATGTCATTACGTATCATTATCATTACGTATCATTAACTTAATGATATATCAATTATATAACCAGTAAGACACATAAAAAAAAACTTAATAATATTGTGTCATTAATTTAATTACAACATCTTAATTTCACTTTGTCAGTAAAACTATATCATTAATTTAATAACAAAACCCTAATTTCAAATTGTCGGTAAAAAAAGTTCTATCTTTTTAGGAAATTTTAAAATCGTTATTTTAGATACCAATTTGAATTTAAACAACAAGCACCCTACTTCTAGGGATTTTTTTTAAATATAACAATATCATAATTCATTTGAAATCTTAAATATGTAGATTATAGTTATTCTAAAAAAAAAATTAAAACTAACAATATCATTATTATAATCATTAATGTCTTTATATATATGCATTAAGACATATAAAAAGTATTCATAAATTATAGACATATTTTAATTTTACAAATAAAAAGGGCCATATCTCTCGTTAACCCTTTGGTAAATATATATTTTTTTGTTATGAATTTCACTCCAAGCTATGCATTTGTGGCGTACATGTAAAAAGGTCTAAAAAGATTTATCATATTGGATTGGGCTTTAAAAAGATGTTAGAGAGATGGACCCAAAGTTTGGGCTCCATGTCACGAGTGGGTGGAACATGTTTGGGTTCACACCATCTTAAGCAGATGATCAAAAGGGCTCAGCCGATTTTGGGTTACTTTGGTCATTACAGATTGGGCCCCAAATGCTTATTTGGGGTGCAAATATTTGAGAGAATTACACGCTTTTAAAAGTTATGTTTATACACGTCACATTTAAAATAATTTATGTCACACTAACATTAATATTAAATATTAAGTTATGTCATAAACAAATATATATAGCATTTATAAAAAATAAATATTAAAAGGTGATATTTATGAAATTCCCCCCAAAAATACACTACCCTTGTAGAAGTCTTAAGAACTTATTGAAACTATTTGGAAATATTTCACACGCAAATACGCATAGACAGATCTAATTGGAGAAATGGCGGTGTAACTTGCATTTTTTTTTTCCTGGTGTATTCTTTTGAAAAATTTTGACAAGGCCAGAACAACATTGTCAGTTTACTTGTTTATGGAACAGTGGTATTTAATCATGTGGTTGCTGCTACTCTATAATTTGTTAGTAACCGTGAATGTCACTAAATCACAATTTTATCATCTATTATCTTTAAATAGAAATTTCTAAATGCAACATGCGAAGCTAATGAAAGATAGATTACAAATCTCCAGAGAGCTAAGAAGGCGAATTGAGACTTGGAATCGTTCATTTTCAGGGTCTTTCTTAGTTCACAAATTTATCATAAATGTTTGTAAATTTTAAGATAAAATTAATAAGTTATTGTATTCTTTTGAAATTCACAAGTAACTAATAACCTATGTAGCCTTAATTTTCAAAATTATAGAATATCATAACTAATCGTATTTTGGCACGGTGTCCGATCCCACTCAATAATAAATTGTAACCGTACTTTCAGAGATGCCAAAAGTCAAACAAAATGGTTTCTGAAGCTAATAATATCATTATGTAATTAAACCTTGATAAAGTTATCAACCAAATGCAGGATCACCCACCCACCCACCTGCTGAGATGAGAATTGGGTGCCTTAAAGCCATGGACAAAAGATGACCCACTTAAAAGGGATAAATAAATCAATGTAAGTACAATATAGTTATATACAAATAGATACATACATACATGCATGCATACATACATATATATATATATATATATATATATATATTAATCATTTTGAGATGAGATGACAAAAGTGGGCCAGCAAACGCGTGCAAATGTATACTTATTTTCATAAGAACACAACTAATTTTTTTTATTTATTTATAGCTTCTTTTAATCATTTACGGTTAAAACTACAGTTTAAACCATCTACGGTAAAAAAAAAAAAAAAACTATATAATTATAGTATAAAGAAAAAAACAGTTATAAAGCAATGCTCTCACTCCTCAACAATACAGTGTTTTAAACTAATGTTAATTCTAAGCACGATTTAAACCGTCGGTGCCAAACAAAACTTAATTTTTATAGAATTCTCTATTAGAATATGAATAATTTTAAACCATCAAATTTTATTAAAATGCTTTACCTTTTTCAATTTAATATGATTCCGATGCTTTTTGTTAAGCAATTTGAAATTGGGTCTCGATTGTTTTTTTTATATCGTGTCACAAAATTCTCCTAAAATACTTTTAAAAAAAAAGAACAAAGAATTGGTCAAAGCTAAAGGCGACTCCACCACATTCAACGTAGCATGTGATTATCAATTCATCAATTCATTTACTTATCCACCACCAGTTGTTGCGGTTTCTACATGAAGAACGTGATTAAATCAATATAATACTTTTCTCCTAATACACCTAATTTCCCTAGATTAATAACTTGTTCTGAATGTGGACCCTTTAGATGAGATGTCCGCCATTTTCCTATTATTTTTTTAGTATATGGTCAATAGTGCACACTCCCTCTTTTGGAGCTGCCCTGAACAAAGCAATAACTTATTTTTGACTTTTAATAAAAAGTCACGTTTGCAAGTGCACAAAATGTGTAACAAAAACCAATTCAGTATTCAAAAAAATCAATACGCGTGCAATGACATTGATAAAAATAATTTTATTTTGTACCAACTATATAACAGGCATTGGCTCAATTATTGAAAAAAAAATAAAGGAAAAACAAAGGCGTTGAAGAGGTTTGAAGAATTAGCATCGTTGCATGAGCGACTGAGTCAAACCAAGTTGTCGCTGGTTTTGAATTGCCGCTATTTTTTAGATTATAATTGCAGAAAGCTTTATACTATATAGTTAGTTCAAACTGTTGTTTCATCCAAGGCACGGTTAAATTTTTGTTCACCTCTTACAAAACAGAATCTCGGTAGTTTCGAATTGGCATCGTGCGAGCAACATATTGTAGTTTTGACCCCTTTTTTTAATCTGAGTTCATTATGACCCCTTGATGGTTATCGTTTGAAGTTTCTTTGATTAATGTTTCACCAGAGCTAGGCTTTGGAAGAAAATTCAATTAAATGGGCAAAATTGGACATAAACTAAAAATCCAGTAGTGGTGATAATCGTGTGAAAAATGGTAAGAGTGGTTGCAGTAGCGGATATTAAACTTGATATCTTTTATTGAACGAGTCAAACAGGCTTCTTTTTTTTTTTTTTTTATAACTAAAACAATAACTTAAAAAGGGAAAAAGAAAATTAAATTCTTCTAAATAAGCACATTTTATGCTTTTAGGAAAAAAGAGAGAAAAGGGTACGTTGAGTAATGGGCATGCTTTAGGCTCACAAGTTGTACAAGGCACTCAAATGTTTTTTGCTTCCTTATCTAGAGTCCGACAACAAAGGAGAGAGGAGAAGAAAAGAAAGTAAGAAAAGGAAAACTTTAAACACCTTGTTCTAAGAAGGCAAACAATACACAAGAGATTTGATTGTTGAACACGTTTTTAAGCTTAATGCTTTTTTTTCAAAGTCAAGAATACACATTCGCTCAGAAAGAATCAACACTAATATAATAAATTAATGCATTCAAAGCTAATTAGTAACTAAATTATTTTGATTATAATTTAATTACAGACTAGGATTAATCAAGAGTTAGATCTACGGCCAGCTCGCGAGAGCCAAACCGGAAAAGTAGAAGAAAAAACAGCGCTGAGAAAAAAAAGGAGGCCTAAACCCAGCAAAAACAGGAAGATAAATAGGCTTAAACTATGAAAGCCGAATACTTCATATAATTTGGAATATCAAACTACTGTGTAGGTTGAGCGGCCAAGCCTAGCCATGACTTGCCTTCTGCTGGCTTTGTCGGGGCAGCTTCAGGGCTGTCGGTTTGGTATGGCGCTCTGGCGCTGATTCTGTAAAACACAACGCGATTATAAGTTTTATGAACTGGAAAAAATATCAAACTGGCCCATTAAAGGACTTGAAATAGTAGAAGCAATCTGCTTCGATTCCTACCTGTCCTTTCTCTTCTCCAAGAATCGATGAAGCGAAGCTTTCCTAGCGATCGGCAGATCTGCAGTAGAAAAGAAAACAAACAATTAGAAACGTATAATCAATTGCAATTCACTAATATGAAAAACAATTTAGCCAATCACAAGAAATTTACCGCAAACAATGGGACTCGAGGGTGGTTGAATGGACTCCTGGATCATTTTGTTGCTAAAATTAGGAACAATACTCGGGCTTTGAGGAACAGAACTGCTGGACTCGATTGGGCTCTTCGGGACATGGGCCGGGAAGGTGTTGGTGTTGTTGCTCTTCGCCTGGTTGGGCGCATAAGCAGCGGTGGTCTGTCCACGGGAGCTTTCCTTGCTTGCCAAGAGCATGATTTCCTTTGCCTTATCAGCGGGAAAGTCATTGAGGACAATAACTTGTCCACCATAAAAAATGGTCATTTGTGCTCTTTCGGGCTCTCCTGGGGCAGGCTTGTTCAGACTGCTACATGTTAAAACCAACTTTAATCAGTACACAAAAAAAGAATTCAGTTACAATACAATAAAAAGCTCTAAAAGCTACAACTTCCTAGTTATAGATGCAATAAATTTGTGGTGCATGAGACAATATCTAAGCATTAATTGCTCTTCTATATCAGCAACCCAACTAACAAAAAGAATTTTTTTTTTCACTGTACGAAGATGTGTGGATAAATTGCTCAACAAACAAAAACCAAAAAACTAGACGTACCCATAATCAGCCATCTTGGGAGTTTCTACTTCCGAAAGAGAGGAGCTGAAACCGGATTGCTGCGGGAACAAGTTCATGAATTTGAGGTCCCTAGGCGTTGCCGTGTTCCTGGATTTTTCTACAACTGGGAAAAGATTCATTGTTGTCCCTGTCTGACGGTATGTCTCAGAGGTCCCTGTGAAAGAAACCGAGAAACGAATCAGATCCACAACTTGGGACTTAAAAATCCTACCAAAATTAACTCATACGTGGTACATGAGAGACCAAGAGCAATTCTCAAAGAACTTTCAGGTGATTCTTAGCCACATGTTGAGGAAATCTACGAATGATTTATAGCAGCTGAAACAGAGAATATTTTTTTTCTAAATTTTCACTTTCCGATATATGAGAAAATGAGCAGTTTTGGACAAAGAACCCAAAAAGGAAAGAAAAAAATGAACGGAATTTATACAAATTCTCTGATTTAACTACTCTAACAACCAGAAAATCCCAAATTTGTACTAGCTTATTTATTCTATCAACCACGAATCTCAACAATTTTCTTCAATTACATACTAAAACAAGCAAAAATTCAAAAGATTCAACCCTAAAATTTCACCTTTTCACCTACTTATACGCTTTTCTCAAAATTCCGAACCAAACAACCGAAACAAAATTCATCTTCAAACAAAAAAAAAAAGAAGCAAAAATCAAAGAAGAAAATAACAGAGAAAAGAAGAAAGAAAAGCTTTACCAGTAGTGGGCGGCTCAACAGTGCATGTCATCCCGAGGGTGAGATCTCCGAAGCTGCCTCTCTCCTTCAAGTACTGGCTCAGCATACTGCACTTCTGAGAGAAGCTCGGCTTCTCCGAGAACCTCCCGGAAATCTGACCGGCAACCTCTGCACTTCCCGACGACGCCGACATATCTCCGATCAACTCGTTAAACCAAACCGAATCCTCAATTGAATCAAAGAAACTTCGACTCAAACACAAGCAAAAGAACCAAAAAGCTTTATCGATCTTCGTGCTCTGATGAAACTCGACCAACTCTGTATCTATATATCCATATACATATATGTATTCTATATAAGTACTTCCATTTTCAAACCTTCTTCTTCTCTCTCTTTATTTTTTTTTATTTGATATTTTTTTAATCGTATTAAGGGTTCGAGTTAAAGCACGAGGAATATATGTGGTTTTTGTAAAGCCGCGGGTTCCGTTCCGTGCAGTTTCTGTGGTCTATTTAAAATAATATTTTAATCTGTACCTCTCAAACTCTCTGTCTCTGTCTCTCTCTCTCCGTTTGGTATTTCAAACACGTGTTCTTTCATCTTTGCATTTTCCGTTAACTTAACGGCGGGGTAAACTTCTGTTTGTTTTTTGATATCGGTCCTCCGGTTTCGTACTATTTGTGGTTGTGCCCCGGGTCGTGTGCTTCGTAGTACTGTTGGTTCCGTTTCAGATTACGAAAAGCCGTACTAATCCGTAATTATATAGAAAAAGAGTGGTAGAGAAATACTTACCCAGTGAATATATTATCATGTTAAATATTTTAGAAAATGTTATTTATTTTTATAAGCTTTAAAAAAATTCTACTTACTGCAATTTTGGAAAAAAAAATTGTTATAATTAGAAGAGCTTTGGGGAAGGTAGACGTTTATTAGTGTTATTACGTAATTATATTTTTTTTTAGTTTTAAGTATTTTAATTTGTCTTCTTATTTTTTTAAAAACTATAAATGTATTTTTTTATTTATAATATTTAATTCAATTTTGTCCATGGGAATAGAAAAATGTATATAAAATAACATAATTATCCTCAAACAGTTAAAAAAATATCTTATAGATTTAAAAAATAAAAAATCTTAAAACAAAAATCAAATTTCAAATAAAATATCTTAAGTTTTATGGCTTTATAAATATTAAGATATTTTTTTAAAATATTATCTTAAGAGGAAAAATATATTGCCTTAACAAACTCGATCTAATTAAGGATGTTTTTATTTTATCTTCTTGTTTTTATGTCTAAAAAGTCTATAAGTGATAAAATTAAAACAACTTATTCAAATTCATAAAATACCTTTTATAGTTTCTTAAAATAAAATAATAAATTAAAAAATAAATTAAAATTAAAGATATAATTATATAATTAACATACGTTTATTACTCATTAGAGCAACAGAAATATTAATGCAATTGTCAATGTCAAACGTATAATGTTGCAACGCAACTTTTTTCGTTGGTAGTACTAAAATGAACTAATAATGTCAAATACTTTCAATGTCATGTGTACTCATTTGCGGACTAAATTCACGTTGTTGAATTGGTCATACTGCAGCCATAAAAGAAAACTAAAAAACAAAAAGAAAAAGGTTGAAATGGTCATAATAACTATTGGGATGAATTTTAGATATTTTTATTTTGCCGATGAAAAAAAAAAATCAACTAATAAGTCGGCTAGATACTTTACTACTGATATAATACCACCATTACCCATTTTACTTTGACTTGACGCACAGCCTTTTCTTCTATTATTTATTTTTCCATTTTTAATATAAATGAATTACAAAACAAATCCATTTCAATGGCCTTTTTTGTATTCAAATGTTCCAAACCCAACAATAAATTAATGTATAATAAATTGATTTATACCATAATAATAAAACTAGAAATTGCATTTTGAAACAAGTTGTAATTTGTTGTTCTATTTTCTCGTTCTATTAGATTTTTTTAGACTAAATTTTGACTAATTTATAGTATTTAGTTTCTATTAATGTGGTGAGGTTGTTAAATTTGGATAAGAAAATCTGAATAACAAATCTAAATTCAGTTGCAAGATAATCGTTTTTTTTTTTAACGTGTAAGATAATCTAGTCTTCATCACTGTATAAATGCATTAGTTTCAACGTTCAACCTTATCATGACCCACTTCGAAGGAAATGTGAATTTCTTTCTCAAAAGTGCAGTGTCATTATTCAAAAATTATTTATTTCACATGTATCATAGCCCGTTTATTCACGGATTTGAACAGTTACTTAAACCTATGAAATAAACGGGCAGAATTTTTGGGCACGGCCATCCAATGATCTACAATTATCTGAAATTTTGAAATTAATCTTGAAAAATTCAAATTGCAAAGAAAGTGAATTGTTACTAATAGGGTGTTTGATTGAATAATTAAAATAGTTAATTAAAACTGTTTTAGTGTAATATATAAAAATTTTATATTATAGTAATTTTTTTATTATTATCATAATATATAAAAATTTTATATTATTTTTAATTAAAAAAAGGTTTAAATTAACGTGTCAAACAAACTATAAGCTATAAAAAGGAAAGAAAAGAACATGAAATTAGCATGGCGTTTAATTGCACATCATGTACGCTTGGGGTTCATCTAGACATATCCACACGAATCGTTAACAGGAAAAGTAAACGGCGTTATCTGACTGTTAGGGGTTTTGTTCTACGTGCCGACCTGCAGGTGAGCACTATGACCAAGGTGTTGGCCACCCTCTCTCTTTTTTTTTTAATATAAAAACATTATAATATAAATTTTATATTAACAATTTTTTTAAAGCAACGCGGCAAATGCACGTTCTCTCAACTAATAAGATTTGAACACGTGTTCTCACTCGCAAGTTGCAATGCCTCGTGGGGAAGGTTAATCCTTTCCCGTTCCCCACAAAAGAGAGGGAGAGAGAGAGAGAGACAGTGAAGGAGAGAGAAAGAGAGGCAAGTTGGAAAACGAAAGGAAAAACGAATCTGAAGTTTTTCCTTCCACGTATTAATGTTGTGCCATATTTGTGTCAATTTGTTACACCAATCGGGAAGTTTGAGGCATTCATTTTTCTCCTTTTTTTTTCCCACATTTTTTTGCAACCCAACAAACTTAGTACAACAAAAAGGCAATGCCATGACTTTTACATATTATAAAGATTTTTTTCCCCAATAGTGTGATCCGTGCCATTATAAGATATTTTTTTTGAAACACGTTATATTTTGTTTTACCCGGAAAAAAGGGGGTATTTCTTTTGGATACAAGATGGTGGTGGTAAAAATAGGAGTGAAATTATCACTACATTATTGGTCTCTTTAGTTTAAGGATTTGGATTTAATGTTTGAATACTAATCAAAATTCATGTTTCGATGCCCATAAAATTATGGGGTTGAAACCCCATTTAAGTCTAATCAAAATTTCAATTCCAAACAATTCATTCAAAATTTCCTAAACCTCAAACTCACATTTTAAAACCAACTTAAACCCCAATTTAAATGTGGTTGTAGGCATAAATCAGACTCTCGAACCAAATTGGTCATGTTTACCTACAATTATCCATTATAAAATATTTTATTATTGTCGTAAAATTGTTGTCTTTTTTTGGAATAACATAAACAAAAACCTATATGAAATGGCTTAAAAAAAATTATTTTGACTTATTTACTTAAAAGTTTCGATACTCGAATCACGGTTTGAATTATTTTACTACAGTATTTCCTCTTATAAAAATTTAAATCTTCATTCAAATACTCTATTCAAATACTTGAACCAACCGGGCCCAAAAAATACTTTTCAACTTTTAAGAACACTTTTGATATAAACCAATTATTTATGTTTATAAAAAATTACATATAAAAAGCTTTTTTATTTACTTATTTATTTAAAAACTACAAATTAAAAGTTTTATTCATATTTTTCAATGCACTACTTTTCACCAATAATAGCTTTTCATTTATTAATGCTCTTTGAATTCAAAATGTACTTTTTCATGCACCATTTTAAAAGCACAAGTTACGTCAAAAAACGCTTAAAAGTGCTATTTTTTTTTATGAGTTCATGGTATTGGTTTTTGTTGGAATGTAAAACTGCTAAAGAATAAATGGAATGTTTTAAATATTTGAGCTAAATAATATGCTTACGGTGTAATTAATTTATACATCTTATATATGGTGTAAATTTATTATTTATTTTAAGTATTTTAAAATATGTTATTTAAAAAATTAAAAAAACTTGCATGTTTGGAAAATGGGTGTGTTTTGCTGACGGAATCAACCTAGAGATTCATCAACAAAAAGAGATAAATTTGGGACTTCGATGATAATTTCATAATGTAGGCTTTTTTTTTTTCCTCCAACCTTTTGAGTGAAAAAGAAAAAAGTAAAATAGAGAAGACGTTTCAAATCCGCGTGGAAAACGCGGAAAGAAAAGGAAAGAGAGAGAGAGAGGATGGTTGGCATAGTGCACAAGTGGACATGCGACACACACCGCCCGTTGCGACACGTGGCGGAATCATATGGATGGATTAAGGAAAGGTATATTCCTCGTGATGGTAACTTGGTGGGCCCACCCTGCTCTTCCCACATTTTTTTTTTGGGGGTCAAATAAACAAAACAGAAAGCGGGTTTACGATGGGTCCCGCATGTGTGTGAGTGCCAAACAATAATAAAAAAATAAAAAGAAATAAATTAAAAATTTTTAAAAAAATGTTGTGCTGTTTTGCAATACGACTTTTCGAGCTCACGGGTGACTCACAGTCACCGACGTCTTTCCTTTTTTTTTTTTTTTTTTTTAATTTTTGTTTCCGCCACGTGATCTGCGTATCTATACTCTAGGCCCCCTAGTTGCTGCTCCTTCAATATAGCCCCTTTACTTCTCAGAATTTACAAAAACTTAACCTTGGAAGCCAACGGTGTTCTTATTAGGGATGAACAACGAACAGTTTGATGGTTTTTACACAAATACAGGTCGATTTTTTTAAATAACAGGTTAATAATTAACCAACCCATAAACCGCCCGTGGAATAACAGGTGGTTTCGGTTTGGGGGCAGGCGGGTGGGGCGGATGGGGTCTACACTAATATACAATATAAGTTTTTAAGCTCTTTTTTATTAAAAAAATGAAGAAAATTTGTAGAAAATATAAGATGATAATGTATGAAGCATTCCCAACAACAACCAAGTTTGACGCCTAAAGACAATGACCATATTCACAACAAATTAAAAAACATAATCATTCATTGCAACAAGAAACATCAACTACAGATGAAGTAATTAACAAAATCAAAAATTCTTGTTTTTCCATAAAACCTATTCATTGGGTTCGAAAATAACAAGATACTACAGATGAAATGATGAACAAAGTCAAGTGTTCTTTTTCTTTTTATGGAGTGAGGAGTGTGGGGAGGTTTAGATTAGGTTTTTTTTTTTTTTTAAGAATTAGGCGGGCGGGTTCGAGTTGAACCCGCCCTCTAAAATTCAAAACTGTACCCGCCCGTCAACATATATAGGCGGGCGGGTTGAACCTGCAGAGTCCTTTTTTTTGGACGGGCCGAGCGCGGGTGCGGGCGGCCGACGGTTGCGGGGCGGTTTTTGTGCACCCCTAATTCTTATCTTGTCGGGTGTATTTTTTTTTTGTTTTTTGTTTTTTTTAGGTCAACGAGAGAATAATTGAAATTGTAATTGAAACTATGCATTAGTTTTATATTGTAATAAATTTTTATTTTATATTTTAGGATCTAAGATCTTTATGTTGTTTACAGCCATCTTAAATATTTAAGTTCAAATGATAAAGAGAGTTTATATTAGAGAAAGGCAAAAAAATAAAATAATAAAATAATAAGAAAAGAAACCAAAGATTTCATGTGGTGCAATAATGTGCCTACATTCCGAGATTAACAACAGAGAGAAAATTCATTATAAAGAGCATTACTAATGGGTTCTATATAAATGCAAATTACAAGCACATAATCAGATAAATTATAGCACTATTATATTTCTAAATCAAGAGTTTTTTTTAATATGAAAATCAATACAAATAAACTTAAGTTGCTATTGATTTTATTTCTTTTGAATGACACAAAGACAGCAATTGTTGAGGATGCAGAGACAAAAATCGTCAAGGGAGCGCAAAAATGATAATCGTTAGAAAAACCTTTTTTGTCCTGCTCGGGCTTCAACCCGTGTCTCTCACACGGGTGGGCCCCACCAGGTGGGTCCTATAGTAGGACACACCTGGTGGGGCCCACCCGTGTGAGAGACACGGGCTTGAGCCGCTCGGGACAAATAGAACAGCCCTGATCATCAAGGGGGTGCAGCGACGCAGGGACGCCAATTGTCAAGGGAGGTCAAAAAGCAAGCATTGATAATAGTTGTCAGGGGACACATTGATGACAGTCGTCAAAGGAGAGCACAAGGCAACATGGACGACGACAACCGTTGTTCTCAGCGCAGGAAAATGACGACGATCATTAAGGGATACGGAACATGGCTCTAATTGCATATCACAAATTAAACTAAATAAAAAAGGGGACATGGCTTCACAAGATTAAAGACACATTTATATATTTTTAAATAGAGGCATTCATTTAAAGTCTCTTTCAAAGAGCTTGTTAATAAGTTACATTTTGTGACTGAACGCAAGCTTTTCTCAAGGTCAAAGTATTCCCAGAAAACTAACCAAACAACCACGCAACTAACTTTTAGATTCAAAAGCCAAAAACAACTTTAGAAAGCAAAGCCATTCAAGTTCATATTGCAACAAGATATATGATTGTATTATCATTAGATTCTAACTTCCATAAAGGGTTTACACACACACATATATAATATAAAATATATTAAAAGTCGAACGGCTTGTATGACTGTCTTAGAAAATAGTGTGAGTGGGAGAAATAGAATAGTGTTCTTTGTTGATGCTTGTTATCGACACAACACTAGGGGCGCACGGTGATTGGGTTTATTGTTTTGTGTGGCTCCACCTAGTCTTGTTAGTTCTCTAAGAGAATAGGAGGCCTCAAAGTAAGGGGACACTGATGTGGTGTCTGCTAAGAGTATCCAATGCTTAAGTCAATAGACTAGTCAAGAGGGGCAAGGGGAGAGATAGAGTAGGTTAAGGAAGAATGTACCTACCTTTGGGGTGGAGTTAATGCTCCTATATATAGAGCTTAGCTTGGATCCGAATGTGAACCGACTTTGGCGCATGACTAGGGTGTATAAGTGTACAAGCCCCTTGGGCTAAGCGACAAGTGTCAAAATCCCAAAGGTAAGATGCTCCCTGAAGGGTGAATATTGACCCAAGTTAGGTGGTGTCTTGGTCGGATTGATCCTGGTCAAAACTTTGTTGGACCAATGGTCAGATCCCAGTTAGGCATGTGGTCGATCTCGGTCAGATCTTTGGTTAGGCTTGTGGTTGGATATGTAATGACCCGCCTACGTGGCCGTTACTTAACTTGAACATAATCGTAATCTCAATATACTTCAACATAAAGTACTGAAAATTACAGAATAAAAATTTTCCTTTCAAATACATTGCAAACCTTTACTTAATCTTTATAACATTATGCATAACAAGTGAAAAACATATTTTTTAAAAATAACTTGTATAATGTTTGCAAACACATTGCAAGTCAAAACTTGTTCTCTTTAAGTGCTTAATGCATAACAAATGCAACTTCAAACTTATAACTTAAACTGTAAAACATTATGCATTAACAAAATGTAAAAGTACTTTAAACATAATTATTTCAAATGAATTTTTGATAATAAAGAATTCGTAACATATAATCTTGAAAGAAATATCAATCATTTCTCAAAATATAATTTTGTAAACTAACATATTAACATTAATTTCTCAAAAATAAAAAAAAAATCACATAATAATCATTATGATTTAACGTTATCATAATTCGTAAAAACTTGCTTTGCATATCTCATAACATTAATCTCTTGAAACATATAATAATAAAATATCCTTAAAACTTTTCTTTTAAACATAAAGATAATTATTTAAGAATTACTTCTTTTAAAACATTCCTTAAAACATACTTAAAAACCGTGATCACTATTCTCACATTTCAAGTTGAGACCTCGCTCAACCAATGCCTTTAAAACCCTTTTTAAATCGTTTCTTCAAAAGTTAATAAGAAATATTTACTGAAACATAGCTTAAAACTTGACTTTCTTGAACTTTGAAAGAACTATATCAAATAATAGAAAAATAACATTTTCTTTCGGCAACGAAAACATACCATAGTGGTATCCATACCTATCTCCACCATTCGTCTGCCGCTTACCACTGCCCAACAAATATCGCTGACAGGTTTTCTTATCTACAGTATGAACATACTTAAATGAGCTATCGCTCAGTAAGTAGGAAATCAGTCTCGCAAAACATAATTAAAAATCATTTTAATAAAAATATGCATGAACATTTTATGCTGTATTGTTAACTTGTTTGTGCTTAATTATGAGCATCCTATAGTCATCCATTCCTTACTTTAACTCTTATCTTTGTTCCATAACTTTCCTTATCTTATTATCATTTGTGTTCGTACCAACATCATTAATCATGAGATCATAAACATGATGCTTCCTTTGTGGAAGACTTAAGACCATCAAACTTCGAGGTCATCTTTAACTTTACTTTGAGTACCTCACAGTTAAGGAGGCTGGTAACCAGGAAAAATCTAAAAATTAATAAACGTGATTAATTAAGGATTTTTTCAAAATTACTTGGTTAAGTACTTAAAATGTTATGATAGTGCATTAAAATAGTTATTTTTAATGTGCTAAACTAAAAGTTTATGATTCATTAATTTCATGTATGAGCCATATTGGTGGCAATTATAAGAATCTCAATTTAAAATATTTAAATTGAGATTATGTGATAAAAGTGAAATTTTCCAACTTATCATGATTACGTGGAAATTCATGTTTAATATCAGTACAGTTAAGTGTACAGTTATGGTTACGGATCAAGAATTTGATCAAACCGACCACGATACAGTATAGGCATCAAAGACCTGCAATGGTGCTTTTATGTATACTTGAAAATTCAAAAAAAAAAAAGAAAAAGAGAAAATCCTAAAAAAAATCAGCTTTCTCTCTCTACTTTCTCTCTCTCTCCTCAAATCTCAGTCTAGATTCCGACGTTTGTTTTCGATACCTCCCGCGCCAATGGAAAGCTCTCGATGAGCTGAGTCCAATAAGGTGTCGTGCCACCCAAAAAGCCACCAGAAGAAGCCACACACGTCGCCCAAAGTGGCAGAAAAACCCAAACTTTCTGGCGAGATATCTTTGGCGCCCTGGAGGAAGCCAATATGAGCCGCCCAAAGTGGTGGAGAAACTCAAAATTTCTGGCGAGATATCTTTACCGATCGGACGTTGGATGGCACCTCGTTGGACTCAGCTCGTCAAGAGTTTTCCATTGGTGTGGGAGGTGTCGAAAACAAATGCCTAAATCTAGACTGAGATTTGAGGAGAGAGATAGAAAATGTAGAGAGAGAAAGTAAAGAGAGAGCTGATTTTTTTTAGGATTTTCTCTTTTTCTTTTTTCTGAATTTTCAAGTATATATATAGGCACCATTGCAAGTCTTTGATGCCTATACTGTATCGTGGTCGGTTTGATCAAATTCTTGATCCGTAACCATAACTGTACACTTAACTGTACTGATATTAAACATGAATTTCCACGTAATCATGATAAGTTGAAAATTTTCACTTTTATCACATAATCTCAATTTAAATATTTTAAATTGAGATTCTTATAATTGCCACCACTATGGCTCATATATGAAATTAATGAATCATAAACTTTTAGTTTAGCACATTAAAAATAACTATTTTAATGCACTATCATAACATTTTAAGTACTTAACTAAGTAATTTTGAAAAAATCCTTAATTAATCACGTTTATTAATTTTTGGATTTTTTTCGGTCATTACAGGATCCTAGTCAGATCCTAGTTAAACATGAAGTCGGGTCCCGGTTAGACCTTGGTTGGAACTGTTTGGCTGCTTTCTCGTCCTATTTTTTTGGATTAGCCTTCTCGGCCCTCTTAGATTGGGCTTCGTGGCTTATTCGGTGGCCTTCTTGACCTATTTTGTGGCCTTGTAGGATTGTCCTTCAAGCCATACTTAATGTTCTACTCGAATTGACCTTCTCGACCTATTTAGTGTCCTTCTCAGATTAACCTTCTTGGCCTACTTGGTGGCTATTGGGGTGTGAAAGTGTAAGTTCGACATAACCTCAAGTATAGGGTTGTCCAAGTAATAAAACTCAATGATTACAAGGTCGATCCCATAAGAAAAAAGTATTGCAAAAGTCTATTATATCAGTTATATTGATTTTAGTTGAAAATTTTGAGACTAAAAGTTAATTATTTGTAATTTATTTACAATATCTATACATTTTCTAATTTTTTCCATTTTTAGATTTTTTGTATGATTTTTGAAACTTTAGCAACAAGAAATGTGACTTCAATTGGAATGGTAAAAGGAATTTTAATATTAAGAAATTTAACTTAATTAGGTGGAAGGTACAACTTTAATAATAAGTGCAATTTTAACTTATAAGAAACAACAATTGTAACTGTTGATGCCTGAGTTCGGCACAACACCGCGTACGGGGACGCACGGTGGTCGGGTTCCTTGTTCTGTCTCCTGTTCTACCTGGCTCGGCCTAGTCTGGTCAGATTTGTAAGAGGAGAGAAGGCCTCGGAGTAAGGGGACACCGGTTTGGTGCCTGTCACGGACACTCCGACGCTCAAGTCAGTGTTCTGACCGGGAAGAGCTAAGGGAGAGGCTAAGTAGGCAAGGGAAGAATGCCTGTACCTTTGTGGTGGAGTTGATGCTCCTATTTATAGAGTTTAGCTTGGATATGGGTATGGACCGATTTGGCTCGTAACCCAGGCGTCCAACGACAAGTGTCACGATCTCCGAAGAAGGAGGATTGCCCAACGGAGGGTTGAGATGGTGCCACGTGGTCGTCTTTGGGTAATTTGAACAGATCCTACTCGGACGGGTCCTGGTCGGATAGATCCTGTCTTAGTCGGATGGGTCCCTGGTTAGACGGGTCCCTGGTCGGACAGATCATGTCCTGGTCGGACAAACCCTAGTAGGACGGATCATTGGTCGGGCAGATCCTGTCTTGGTCAGACAGGTCCCTGGTCGGGCAGATCCTGTCCTGGTCGGACAGGTCCATGGTCGGACAGGTCCTGTCTTGGTCGGATTGGACATTTCAGCCAAACTGTTCGAGTACTCGGTTTTAAAAGGGTATGAACTTCAGACGGTTTTCTCATCGTGAAGATTTCCCTCAACAGTAGCCCCCCAAGTCTTTGGTGGTGAAGGTCGTCAACATCGAAGTCATGATGTGGTTGGGAAATATTTTTTGTGAGCATATCCTGCCGGGACTCTTCGTCCTGGACCTGGTCGGCCTTAGCCTAAACCTGGTCTTATCTGGTGGACCGTAACCTTCTTGGACCTTCTCGGACCTGGTCAGACTCTTTCTCCTGGACCTTGGGTCTCGGTCGTAGCCTGGTTGGACTCTTTATCCTGGACTTGGTCGGCCATAACCTTCTCAGACCTAGTCAGACTCTTCGTCCTGGACCTTGGGTATCGGTCGTAGCCTGGTTGGACTCTTCGTCCTGAACCGGGTCAGCCGTAGCCTAGACTTGGCCTTTCTGGTCGGCCGTAACCTTCTCAGACCTGGTCAGACTCTTCGTCCTGGTCCTTGGGTCCCGGTTGTAGCCTGATTGGACTTTTCGTCCTGGACCTGGTCGGCCGTAGCCTGGACCTGGCCTCTTTGGTCGGCCGTAACCTTCTCGGACCTGGTCGGACTCTTCGTCCTAGACCTTGGGTCTTGATTGGTCATCCAGGGAATGTCTGGGGGGAAGAGCTGAGGCTGCTAGAAAGGTGTGGGGGCCCTCCTTCTAGCGCCAAATGTTGATGCCTGAGTTTGGCACAACACCGCGTGCAGGGACATATGGTAGTCGGGTTCCCTGTTCTGTCTCCTGTTCTGCCTTGCTCGGCCTAGTCTGGTCGGACTACAAGAGGAGAGAATGCCTCAGAGTAAGGGGATACCGGTTTGGTGCCAGCCAATGACACTCTGACTCTCAAGTCAGTGTTCTGATCAAGAAGAGCTAAGGGAGAGGCAGAGTAGGCAAGGGAAGAATGCTCGTACCTTTGTGGTGGAGTTGATGCTCCTATTTATAGAGTTTAGCTTGGATCCGGGTATGGATTGGTTTGGCCCGTAACCCATGTGTCCAGCGACAAGTGTCACGATCACCGGAGAAGAAGGATTGCCCAACGGAGGGTTGAGATGGTGCCACGTGGTGGTCTTTGGGTAAGTCAGACAGATCTTGCTCGGACGGGTCCTGGTCGGATAGATCCTGTCCTGGTCGGACAGGTCTCTAGTCGGACGGATCCTGTCCTAGTCGGACGGATCCCTAGTCAGGCAGATCTTGTCCTGGTCGGACAGGCCCCTGGTCGGACAGGTCCTTGGTCGGGCAGATCCTGTCGGACAGGTCCTGTCCTGGTCGGATTGGACATTTCAGCCAACCTGTTCGGGTTCTCGGTTTTAAGAGGGTATGAACTTCATATGGTTTTCTCATCGTAAAGATTTCCCTCAACAGTAACAATGTTGAGGATTAAAAGTTCTATTCTGACAGTTAACTTAAATAGGTTAAATTTTTTTTAAAAAATTATTTGTTAAAATGGTTTAAGTATGCATTATATCATCTTTTTTCTATAATAAATTAAGAGTTATCAAGCATTTAATGTGCCAATTCATGTCTATAATACACCAAAAACTCCTTTGTAACAAATAAGTATGATTTCAAAATTAATTAACTAAATTATCAACAAAAATTGTAGTTAAATATTTACTATGTCATTCTCTATCTACGAATAAGCAAATTGTTCCTAAGCATTACCTGTACAAGCCTATGTCTATAATAAATCTAAACTTAATTTTGTAAAAGTTTTAGCTAAGTTAACATGAAAATCATAAGTTTTCTAAAAATGATTTTGATATTATAGCAACTTAGAAAACTTTGAAAAACTAAAAATATTTCCCTTAATTTTGCCAAAATTTCCCCCTCTTTTCTTAGCAAAAAGGAAATTTAGAGAGACATATTAAAAGTAAAAAATACACATAATTTTACTAAGTATAACTATTTTACAACATAAAAACTGGAAATATTTTACAAAAACATAGAACTAGAACTAAGAGAAAACTAAACTAAGAAGAGAGAAAGGAAGAGAATTAACTCCAAATTATGAAGAAAATGGTTGAATTACAATGCATACAAGGGGTATTTATAGTTGAAGAAAATCTACTATTTACATGATTTTTTACATTTTTATTTATTTGTTATTATTTATATTATTTTATTTGAATAATTTTGATGCAAAATGACTAGGGTGGTGAAATGAGAGAATTTGGGATTTTTTGCATAAAAATTATATTCTATTTAACCAGTTTTGATATGATTTTTTTTTATTTTTTTCAATTTCTTCCTTTTTTTCACACTTTAAAAAGCCTTCAGCATTTAGATTTATCTTCATGATCCTATGGAACGCCTACATAGGACAAACGAGTAGCAGCTGTTGATCGCTGTGACACCCTTTATTTTCCTAACGGGTATTGAGGTAATTAAATTAAATTTTAGTGTATAAAAAAAAAAATTTAATTTTTATTTCTTCCTTTTTTTCACTTTAATTAACTTTAAGATTTTGGGCTGGCCCAACAACCACCTGTTGATGAACCCGTGGCGGTGGGCAGTTAAAGTGTCGTTTTCGGCCACCGACAGTTGGTTTGCTTCCTTTCATGCTGGGCTTTCTTCCCGTTTGTTGAGCGCACTCAATGAGAGCTACCCAACACCTCCTCTGAACCTTTATGGGACGATCGATAGTCTCACGATCTCAGAAGGACAACGACAGTTTTCCCAGCATTATTATACAACTGTGAAGAACTGAATCCCAAACGACACCAAAAACAGTTTCAGTAAGAAGGAAATGGAGAGAAAAGATTCGTCCTCCGACAAAGACGACGATCGCGAGAACCTGATCCACCAGAACGACAGAAAGCTTGCAAACCACCACCCTCGATCCGCCTTCCACATTGACGACGACGACGTCGATGGAGGAGAAGGAAACCGCGAGTTCCGGTCACGGATACGACATCGATTCAGCTCCCTCGGCTTGTCGGTGCTCAACAAGAGGTACATTTTCGCCATTTTCTTGACTCTCTTCATTGTCGTTTCTCTCATCCTTTTTTTTTTTTTTTTCATTTTGAGAGCCTCTATTGCTCAAAAATCTTAGGGACTTCTTTGCCCTGTTTGTGTTGCTCGCGTCGCCACCGTCTGCTTGGACTCAAGTCGTCATCGCCTTCTACTTCAGAATTCGTCGTTGCCTCTGTTCTGGTTCACGTCGTCGCCGTTGTCTGCTCCAGCCTAGGTCACCGTCGCGGTCTGTTTTGTTTCAAAGTACCGTCGCTGTCTCTGGTTTAGGGCGTCGTCATCATCGTTTCTGGGTCCGAAGGCCGCCGTCTACTCCGGTTTAGAGCGTCTCCATCGTCACGTGGATAGTTTTCTTTGCTGCCCAAATCTGTCTTATTTATTCGGGTCATCATCTCATATCCATATCATTCTCGCACCTTCATCGCATCTTGGCCATTACTAGCATCGGATCATGATTGCGCTGCCGTCTGCTACCTTCCCGGCAGATCCGTCGTTTACCGTAGCCACTGCTGAGTCGTCATCATCTTGCTCAATCTTGCAGCCATTATTTCTCCCAGCCAACTTGCCATTCTTTTTTTTGGTGAACAGTGACGACAAATCATTTGATGTGCCAATTTTGCAAGCCAGCTGTATTGGTGCATGTGGTTTTTTTGTCTTAAGCTGATCAGAATTTTGCTGCAAAGATTGGACAAAAAAAAAGAAGAGGTGTAAACACAACCTTGTGCCAGCCAGCTGTTTTCTTTTCTTGGGCCACCGTTCGGGACTTTTATCCGGTGTACATATATATAAAACTACAAGTCGTTTCTGTGCTAAAAAAAAAAATATGTTAGAGGTATGGAGAAAGTGTCAGGCCCATGCATCTGCTGACCAACTGGACAAAGCAAAGCATCAAAAACAAAGAGGATTCAATCAGAAGGAGATTGAGAAGCTGAGAACTTTACTGGCGAGTTTTGAGAAATCTTCAGGATCAAGGGAGTATGGAGCTAACGTTAATTGATTCCAGGATTAAGAGACTGTTGATAAGCTTGAAAGGTAGGGATTCTATTACTCATCTTTTGTGAGGTTTTTATAGAATTAAAATTGATTGTTTTGCCGCAATATATATATATATCTATGTTGAACTGATATTATATGAGTATCACATATGAAACTATGACATGGACTCGTCTTGTATTGTACGGCGAGGAACATAATGAATTGACACATGTTATAAATTGAGAAGCATGGTTAGGAAAACTAACTCTATTGATAATGATTTAATATAGAGAAATTGTGAGACATGAAAAGGGCGACGGTTACGTCCTTGGGCATGAATACCCTAAAAGGTAAAATAGGGGGAAGGTGATGACGCTTCCTTGGGTTGAAAGTCCCAGAACACACTGTACAGGAATTGATTTGGTGAGGACTCGGGGCTTGATGTCCCCTCACCGGAACACCCTTGGAATGTTTATAGGGTGATCAAGTGCGCCCATTTGGGTTTCGATGAGTTGAGTGATACTCAATTTAACATGGATACCTAGGAACAATGATGATTGGTAATATTTGTATAAATGTGTAATTATGACACTTGGTAATGATTAACTACGGTATCCATAAGATGTGATCATAATAAACCTCATAATCTGGAATATGATGTAACTTACTAACCATGCAGATTTTAATGTGGTAATGATAAAAACCTAAAGGTAAGTAATGGCTTTCTCTACTGAGCATAGTGTTGCTCATTCCCTTTTGTTTATATCTTTTCAGGACTCACTAAGTGTGAGGTGGATAGTTGAGGAAATGATGTAGCTATATTACATTGGGACTGCTTCAATCGTTGAGAATGTTCTTCATGATAATGTAAGCATCAATTGTTACTTTCTGTGACTGTATTACAATGTGTTGAGGGTTAAAATGATGATGACAACAGTTTATATTATTAAATTTAAGGTGCTACATTTAAAACTGTGGTTTATTTATCGTTTATATTTTTATTTTTGAGTTGAGAGTTTTCATTTAAGCCCCGGGCAAATTTTATTTTTAAGGTTTTACTTTTATTATTTATTTTTATTTTATCTCATTAAAAACTGTTAACCCCCATATAGGGGCGTTACAGAATTTTTGGTATCAGAGCCTAGGTTCGGTTAACCTAGGGAGTGTAGCACCACTTTAAAAATATATTTTTGAGATGGTTTTGAAGCTGAATTTTCATTGTCATCATCAAAATGAACCTTCACATTGATTTATACAGTCTAGAAGGATGTAACATGGAAAGGCCATAGAATGAAAATATCAATAGTTATATGAGTACAATAGTTATATAGAAGGAAAGTATTAATAGTTATGAGGGAATGATAATTATATGGAATGAGTTTATAAGTAGATTGCTTATGAGAGATTCGTATAATATTTGGATCTATAAGCATATCTAATTCGTATAAACGATGAGAAATTCGTATAGATACGAGGATTTAAAAGCCTTTTGTCTCGTGAAAAACAATAAGAAATATAAGGCTTGATTTATTGATTTTAAAGTTTGACATAGATATGCCAAATTTTTCGTAATTGATTCAAACCTAAGTAATGATTATGTGTGGATTCGATGGAGCACATAAGTGTCAATGTCTTTTCTTAAAAGTTCTATATATTTGAGGAATATGATATAAGTTGGGAATCATGGTATTGAATCTTGAGAGAGATAAATGTTAGACTTTTGGTCTGTTGAGACTGTGTAAAGTCTAGAATGCATGAATCTCAAAATTGGAATATTTCGTTACGTACATTGTATTTAAGTGTATCAGTGAATCTTTTGGTTACCTAAGGTTTTGTTATATGAGGAAATTATATATTGTATGAGTAGAATTGTGGGGATTGTAGATGTTCTTAAGTAGTAACATCAAGTGTCTTTGTTCATTGATATGGTCTACGTTGAAAGACGTAAATCGTATTGATTTCAAGGTTAATCGCATTCTAAACCCTTGGTAGTAATGATGATGAATCCATTGATAGATGTTAAGTATTATGAATAACATATGGGTGTATGTATTGTTCAATAAGGTTTTGATTAAAACAAAATTATTTGAGTTGCTGGATCATTCAGGAAGATCCTTGTTGTCGTTAAATTAGATTTGTTGTTTATAGTTAACTTTATCTATAGTGGACTTTGAATTGGGTTTAAGATTCATACGAATTGGTTTTCAATTTTATGTTTGTTATTTAACTCGTTCTAAATGTGTTAAGGTCCGAAACAACCTGACCATTTTCAACTAAGAACATTTGGGCCTAGTTCAAATCCTAAATCAGTTTGATTCACAATGTCTCTCTCACGTGATCTCTACACGTGTCATATACAGTGGTTTAATTATTGTTTACAAATACGTTTACTGTGCATAAGAGCTTATTTCTCCGAGTTCACTTTTTCTCTCTTAATTTGTTATTTTCTCTTTAAATCGCAAATCCTCTTCTTTTTCATTAAAAATTCTTCTTTTCTTCTAAAAGAAGAAGGAATTCTAGGATTCTGTAATTTACTATCTTAATTTTTCCTTTCTATTTACTCTTCTTTCATCTCATCATGGACCCAAAGTACCAACACCTGAGAAAGTATTTCCCATCACTTTCCCAAAAGATTCTCAGAAAGAAATACAAGGCTAGAATTACTCGGTTGTGGATTCTTATGCGTTTTGGCATCCCTTGTGATGTGAGAATGTTGATAAAGGGGAAAATCCGTCCGAGTGACTTTAGTCAAGATGTCGGTTTACCAGGAACAGGTACCAGTCGTAGTGCAATGAAAAGAAGAGCTCGTGCCATCGTGGTCACTTGTAACAAATGTGGAAGACAAAATTGTAACGATAAATGTACTTCACCTGGTTATATGTCTACGAATAGAGAGGATAAAATAAGGTTTTGTAGGGATGGACTTTCAAAGGAGAACTTGGATAGCATCCATCCTCCTCTCCACGGTCACCCTAGTGGATATGTTCAAGGAGCTATTTTTAAACTCTGGCCTAAATTTTATACAGAAAGACAACGCCTCAGGAATATGGTATTTCTAGATCCTGTTTGCCAAGCCATAAGAAAACTGGATGGGGAATAAGTCATCGCTCTATAAAGGTTATTTAGTCTTTACTTATTTGAAGCAGTTTTAGCTGATGTTCAACAGTTTGTGTTTTTCTTTTACTCAGAATATTTGCTTTTGTGTTTGAAATAATTGTGATTATTAGATTGATACAGTAAGTGTTAATATCTTATTTAATTTATGATTTTCTTAAATATATATATAATAAAATATATTATCTTATCAGACACGTTACATACGGTACAGTAATATGTTTGAATTTTGAAAAGCTTATCCAGATATTTCAAGATTTGTGTCTCAAATTTCAAAAGTTCTACAGTATTTGTCGTTTATATTAAATTTCTAGACTTGATGTATATTTGTCAAAAAGTCTACAGTTGTGTCAAGAGGGTCTTCTGTCGAATTGTTCTCAATTGTCAAAAGTTATACAATTAGAGTCTAATCTTTTTCAAAAAGTGAATCAGATTTTCTGAAAACTATCAATCACCTTATCTTACTTTCTTATCCGCACAAGATTTTGTTTAAATCTTTGGATTACCTTTTCATTACCTACTCGTCTATCTCTTTAGCCCTTTTTGTATATTTCTCATCTTTAAAATCTCATATAGAACCCGAAGTCTAAGTGGAGCAGACATTAAGCAACCACTTCTATAAACCAAATATGTCTACCTCCCAGTCCACGAAGAAAATAAAGAATGTTTGTGTCTTTTGTGGTTCCAGCCTTGGAAAAGATAAAGCTTATTTAGAAGCTGCAAATCACTTAGGGCAAGTCCTAGCACGCAAGAAGATTAACATAATCTATGGGGGTGGTAGTATAAAAATGATGGTAAATATGGCACTAGCAGCTAGGTCTAGCGACGCTACTGATGTAAGAATTTGGCCTCATATTCCAGTTGAAGGAAACCTTTGTAAGGAAGCCATAGGTAAGGGAGAAGGAGTCAGGAGTATCCCTAAAAATTTTAAAGACATAATCTATAATTCTGATGCTTTTATAGCATTACCTGGTGGTCTAGGTACTCTTGAGGAAATATTTATAGTTGCTTGTGGGCAATTGTTGGGCTTTTATTCCAAACCTTTGGGACTGCTGAACGTAAAGGGTTTTTATGACGGTCTTTTGAAATTTCTAGATTACGCTGTGGAAGAAAACATCACTACAGAATCGGAGAGACAAATCTTTGTTACTGCTTCAACAGCTGAGGAATTGATAGATAAAATGCAAATCATACATCCAGAATCCGACACTGCAACATCCAAGCTTGAATGGGAAAGGGAAAGCCGGGAGCGGCCAATTGATTTGAATCTCCATCTGTAATCTTTTTGTTTTATCTTTGGCATGTAGGCATGTGTGTCCGTATTTCGTGTGTTACGAATAACCGTTTGCCTTGTATTCTGTGTTTCTTGTGGTACGTCGTTGTTAAATCTTTTAGATTCATTGAGCCTAATGCCGGGATGGCTGGATACAGAGTACTTGATGCTCTCGAAACGCATTCTTCTTAAGGTCCGATCTTTTGTTTATCGATGTTTTTGTATCCTCTAAGCATGCATGATATGGATAGCTGGTATACGGAGTGCCTTGTACTCTCGAAACGTATCCGTATCATGTTTGTAATGTGTAATATTCTGTTAATATTATGTGGAAGTACCAGAGTCAGTTATGGGGATATTCCATATGAAATATGAATATATTATTTGGGTTGAATGTTTGTGTCATGATGATAGCTGTTTAATGAAAAAATATGTCGGGTTTGTCTGCAACTCTGAGATTCCGTTTAATATCTCTATGAGTAAGTTTAATGTATAGTTTTGAATAAAAGTGTTTGTGATATATGTTTTATGATTATGTTTTAGTTTATTAGTTGAGGTATGAAATCAAATATATTTGACTTTTCCTTACTCAAAAAGGGAAAGGAACCTAAAGATGAAGTATATAAAATTTCTCTGGCAATCTCCTTAAATGTGATTGTAAATCACAGTCCATGGACAATGAAGGACTGGAATCATGGTATGGTCAATATGTATGCCTGATCAGATTCTTAGACTATTACACGGTGTTACAAGTTGAAACTTGTCAGAAATACTCTCATTGAGGGATTTAGGAGTAAGATTTATTATGCAAGTAAATAAGTGGAGATACGATAACTTAAATTTGGAGGACAAACAACATTAACGGTTTAGACTCAGAATTGGAATCATGGTGGAATCATAATTTTTACTAGTATTACTAGAATTGAAATTTCGAGGACGAAATTTCTTTAAGGGGGGTAGAGCTGTGACACCCTGTTATTTTCCTAACAGGTATTGAGGTAATTAAATTAAATTTTAGTGTATAAAAAAAAAATTTAATTTTTATTTCTTCCTTTTTTTCACTTTAATTAACTTTAAGATTTTGGGCTGGCCCAACAACCACCTGTTGATGAACCCGTGGCGGTGGGCAGTTAAAGTGTCGTTTTCGGCCACCGACAGTTGGTTTGCTTCCTTTCATGCTGGGCTTTCTTCCCGTTTGTTGAGCGCACTCAATGAGAGCTACCCAACACCTCCTCTGAACCTTTATGCGACGATCGATAGTCTCACGATCTCAGAAGGACAACGACAGTTTCCCAGCATTATTATACAACTGTGAAGAACTGAATCCCAAACGACACCAAAAACAGTTTCAGTAAGAAGGAAATGGAGAGAAAAGATTCGTCCTCCGACAAAGACGACGATCGCGAGAACCTGATCCACCAGAACGACAGAAAGCTTGCAAACCACCACCCTCGATCCGCCTTCCACATTGACGACGACGACGTCGATGGAGGAGAAGGAAACCGCGAGTTCCGGTCACGGATACGACATCGATTCAGCTCCCTCGGCTTGTCGGTGCTCAACAAGAGGTACATTTTCGCCATTTTCTTGACTCTCTTCATTGTCGTTTCTCTCATCCTTTTTTTTTTTTTTCATTTTGAGAGCCTCTATTGCTCAAAAATCTTAGGGACTTCTTTGCCCTGTTTGTGTTGCTCGCGTCGCCACCGTCTGCTTGGACTCAAGTCGTCATCGCCTTCTACTTCAGAATTCGTCGTTGCCTCTGTTCTGGTTCACGTCGTCGCCGTTGTCTGCTCCAGCCTAGGTCACCGTCGCGGTCTGTTTTGTTTCAAAGTACCGTCGCTGTCTCTGGTTTAGGGCGTCGTCATCATCGTTTCTGGGTCCGAAGGCCGCCGTCTACTCCAGGTTTAGAGCGTCTCCATCGTCACGTGGATAGTTTTCTTTGCTGCCCAAATCTGTCTTATTTATTCGGGTCATCATCTCATATCCATATCATTCTCGCACCTTCATCGCATCTTGGCCATTACTAGCATCGGATCATGATTGCGCTGCCGTCTGCTACCTTCCCGGCAGATCCGTCGTTTACCGTAGCCACTGCTGAGTCGTCATCATCTTGCTCAATCTTGCAGCCATTATTTCTCCCAGCCAACTTGCCATTCTTTTTTTTTGGTGAACAGTGACGACAAATCATTTGATGTGCCAATTTTGCAAGCCAGCTGTATTGGTGCATGTGGTTTTTTTGTCTTAAGCTGATCAGAATTTTGCTGCAAAGATTGGACAAAAAAAAAAAGAAGAGATGTAAACACAACCTTGTGCCAGCCAGCTGTTTTCTTTTCTTGGGCCACCGTTCGGGACTTTTATCCGGTGTACATATATATAAAACTACAAGTCGTTTCTGTGCTAAAAAAAAAATATGTTAGAGGTATGGAGAAAGTGTCAGGCCCATGCATCTGCTGACCAACTGGACAAAGCAAAGCATCAAAAACAAAGAGGATTCAATCAGAAGGAGATTGAGAAGCTGAGAACTTTACTGGCGAGTTTTGAGAAATCTTCAGGATCAAGGGAGTATGGAGCTAACGTTAATTGATTCCAGGATTAAGAGACTGTTGATAAGCTTGAAAGGTAGGGATTCTATTACTCATCTTTTGTGAGGTTTTTATAGAATTAAAATTGATTGTTTTGCCGCAATATATATATATATCTATGTTGAACTGATATTATATGAGTATCACATATGAAACTATGACATGGACTCGTCTTGTATTGTACGGCGAGGAACATAATGAATTGACACATGTTATAAATTGAGAAGCATGGTTAGGAAAACTAACTCTATTGATAATGATTTAATATAGAGAAATTGTGAGACATGAAAAGGGCGACGGTTACGTCCTTGGGCATGAATACCCTAAAAGGTAAAATAGGGGGAAGGTGATGACGCTTCCTTGGGTTGAAAGTCCCAGAACACACTGTACAGGAATTGATTTGGTGAGGACTCGGGGCTTGATGTCCCCTCACCGGAACACCCTTGGAATGTTTATAGGGTGATCAAGTGCGCCCATTTGGGTTTCGATGAGTTGAGTGATACTCAATTTAACATGGATACCTAGGAACAATGATGATTGGTAATATTTGTATAAATGTGTAATTATGACACTTGGTAATGATTAACTACGGTATCCATAAGATGTGATCATAATAAACCTCATAATCTGGAATATGATGTAACTTACTAACCATGCAGATTTTAATGTGGTAATGATAAAAACCTAAAGGTAAGTAATGGCTTTCTCTACTGAGCATAGTGTTGCTCATTCCCTTTTGTTTATATCTTTTCAGGACTCACTAAGTGTGAGGTGGATAGTTGAGGAAATGATGTAGCTATATTACATTGGGACTGCTTCAATCGTTGAGAATGTTCTTCATGATAATGTAAGCATCAATTGTTACTTTCTGTGACTGTATTACAATGTGTTGAGGGTTAAAATGATGATGACAACAGTTTATATTATTAAATTTAAGGTGCTACATTTAAAACTGTGGTTTATTTATCGTTTATATTTTTATTTTTGAGTTGAGAGTTTTCATTTAAGCCCCGGGCAAATTTTATTTTTAAGGTTTTACTTTTATTATTTATTTTTATTTTATCTCATTAAAAACTGTTAACCCCCATATAGGGGCGTTACAGAATTTTTGGTATCAGAGCCTAGGTTCGGTTAACCTAGGGAGTGTAGCACCACTTTAAAAATATATTTTTGAGATGGTTTTGAAGCTGAATTTTCATTGTCATCATCAAAATGAACCTTCACATTGATTTATACAGTCTAGAAGGATGTAACATGGAAAGGCCATAGAATGAAAATATCAATAGTTATATGAGTACAATAGTTATATAGAAGGAAAGTATTAATAGTTATGAGGGAATGATAATTATATGGAATGAGTTTATAAGTAGATTGCTTATGAGAGATTCGTATAATATTTGGATCTATAAGCATATCTAATTCGTATAAACGATGAGAAATTCGTATAGATACGAGGATTTAAAAGCCTTTTGTCTCGTGAAAAACAATAAGAAATATAAGGCTTGATTTATTGATTTTAAAGTTTGACATAGATATGCCAAATTTTTCGTAATTGATTCAAACCTAAGTAATGATTATGTGTGGATTCGATGGAGCACATAAGTGTCAATGTCTTTTCTTAAAAGTTCTATATATTTGAGGAATATGATATAAGTTGGGAATCATGGTATTGAATCTTGAGAGAGATAAATGTTAGACTTTTGGTCTGTTGAGACTGTGTAAAGTCTAGAATGCATGAATCTCAAAATTGGAATATTTCGTTACGTACATTGTATTTAAGTGTATCAGTGAATCTTTTGGTTACCTAAGGTTTTGTTATATGAGGAAATTATATATTGTATGAGTAGAATTGTGGGGATTGTAGATGTTCTTAAGTAGTAACATCAAGTGTCTTTGTTCATTGATATGGTCTACGTTGAAAGACGTAAATCGTATTGATTTCAAGGTTAATCGCATTCTAAACCCTTGGTAGTAATGATGATGAATCCATTGATAGATGTTAAGTATTATGAATAACATATGGGTGTATGTATTGTTCAATAAGGTTTTGATTAAAACAAAATTATTTGAGTTGCTGGATCATTCAGGAAGATCCTTGTTGTCGTTAAATTAGATTTGTTGTTTATAGTTAACTTTATCTATAGTGGACTTTGAATTGAGTTTAAGATTCATACGAATTGGTTTTCAATTTTATGTTTGTTATTTAACTCGTTCTAAATGTGTTAAGGCCCGAAACAACCTGACCATTTTCAACTAAGAACATTTGGGCCTAGTTCAAATCCTAAATCAGTTTGATTCACAATGTCTCTCTCACGTGATCTCTACACGTGTCATATACAGTGGTTTAATCATTGTTTACATATACGTTTACTGTGCATAGGAGCTTATTTCTCCGAGTTCACTTTTTCTCTCTTAATTTGTTATTTTCTCTTTAAATCGCAAATCCTCTTCTTTTTCATTAAAAATTCTTCTTTTCTTCTAAAAGAAGAAGGAATTCTAGGATTCTGTAATTTACTATCTTAATTTTTCCTTTCTATTTACTCTTCTTTCATCTCATCATGGACCCAAAGTACCAACACCTGAGAAAGTATTTCCCATCACTTTCCCAAAAGATTCTCAGAAAGAAATACAAGGCTAGAATTACTCGGTTGTGGATTCTTATGCGTTTTGGCATCCCTTGTGATGTGAGAATGTTGATAAAGGGGAAAATCCGTCCGAGTGACTTTAGTCAAGATGTCGGTTTACCAGGAACAGGTACCAGTCGTAGTGCAATGAAAAGAAGAGCTCGTGCCATCGTGGTCACTTGTAACAAATGTGGAAGACAAAATTGTAACGATAAATGTACTTCACCTGGTTATATGTCTACGAATAGAGAGGATAAAATAAGGTTTTGTAGGGATGGACTTTCAAAGGAGAACTTGGATAGCATCCATCCTCCTCTCCACGGTCACCCTAGTGGATATGTTCAAGGAGCTATTTTTAAACTCTGGCCTAAATTTTATACAGAAAGACAACGCCTCAGGAATATGGTATTTCTAGATCCTGTTTGCCAAGCCATAAGAAAACTGGATGGGGAATAAGTCATCGCTCTATAAAGGTTATTTAGTCTTTACTTATTTGAAGCAGTTTTAGCTGATGTTCAACAGTTTGTGTTTTTCTTTTACTCAGAATATTTGCTTTTGTGTTTGAAATAATTGTGATTATTAGATTGATACAGTAAGTGTTAATATCTTATTTAATTTATGATTTTCTTAAATATATATATAATAAAATATATTATCTTATCAGACACGTTACATACGGTACAGTAATATGTTTGAATTTTGAAAAGCTTATCCAGATATTTCAAGATTTGTGTCTCAAATTTCAAAAGTTCTACAGTATTTGTCGTTTATATTAAATTTCTAGACTTGATGTATATTTGTCAAAAAGTCTACAGTTGTGTCAAGAGGGTCTTCTGTCGAATTGTTCTCAATTGTCAAAAGTTATACAATTAGAGTCTAATCTTTTTCAAAAAGTGAATCAGATTTTCTGAAAACTATCAATCACCTTATCTTACTTTCTTATCCGCACAAGATTTTGTTTAAATCTTTGGATTACCTTTTCATTACCTACTCGTCTATCTCTTTAGCCCTTTTTGTATATTTCTCATCTTTAAAATCTCATATAGAACCCGAAGTCTAAGTGGAGCAGACATTAAGCAACCACTTCTATAAACCAAATATGTCTACCTCCCAGTCCACGAAGAAAATAAAGAATGTTTGTGTCTTTTGTGGTTCCAGCCTTGGAAAAGATAAAGCTTATTTAGAAGCTGCAAATCACTTAGGGCAAGTCCTAGCACGCAAGAAGATTAACATAATCTATGGGGGTGGTAGTATAAAAATGATGGTAAATATGGCACTAGCAGCTAGGTCTAGCGACGCTACTGATGTAAGAATTTGGCCTCATATTCCAGTTGAAGGAAACCTTTGTAAGGAAGCCATAGGTAAGGGAGAAGGAGTCAGGAGTATCCCTAAAAATTTTAAAGACATAATCTATAATTCTGATGCTTTTATAGCATTACCTGGTGGTCTAGGTACTCTTGAGGAAATATTTATAGTTGCTTGTGGGCAATTGTTGGGCTTTTATTCCAAACCTTTGGGACTGCTGAACGTAAAGGGTTTTTATGACGGTCTTTTGAAATTTCTAGATTACGCTGTGGAAGAAAACATCACTACAGAATCGGAGAGACAAATCTTTGTTACTGCTTCAACAGCTGAGGAATTGATAGATAAAATGCAAATCATACATCCAGAATCCGACACTGCAACATCCAAGCTTGAATGGGAAAGGGAAAGCCGGGAGCGGCCAATTGATTTGAATCTCCATCTGTAATCTTTTTGTTTTATCTTTGGCATGTAGGCATGTGTGTCCGTATTTCGTGTGTTACGAATAACCGTTTGCCTTGTATTCTGTGTTTCTTGTGGTACGTCGTTGTTAAATCTTTTAGATTCATTGAGCCTAATGCCGGGATGGCTGGATACGGAGTACTTGATGCTCTCGAAACGCATTCTTCTTAAGGTCCGATCTTTTGTTTATCGATGTTTTTGTATCCTCTAAGCATGCATGATATGGATAGCTGGTATACGGAGTGCCTTGTACTCTCGAAACGTATCCGTATCATGTTTGTAATGTGTAATATTCTGTTAATATTATGTGGAAGTACCAGAGTCAGTTATGGGGATATTCCATATGAAATATGAATATATTATTTGGGTTGAATGTTTGTGTCATGATGATAGCTGTTTAATGAAAAAATATGTCGGGTTTGTCTGCAACTCTGAGATTCCGTTTAATATCTCTATGAGTAAGTTTAATGTATAGTTTTGAATAAAAGTGTTTGTGATATATGTTTTATGATTATGTTTTAGTTTATTAGTTGAGGTATGAAATCAAATATATTTGACTTTTCCTTACTCAAAAAGGGAAAGGAACCTAAAGATGAAGTATATAAAATTTCTCTGGCAATCTCCTTAAATGTGATTGTAAATCACAGTCCATGGACAATGAAGGACTGGAATCATGGTATGGTCAATATGTATGCCTGATCAGATTCTTAGACTATTACACGGTGTTACAAGTTGAAACTTGTCAGAAATACTCTCATTGAGGGATTTAGGAGTAAGATTTATTATGCAAGTAAATAAGTGGAGATACGATAACTTAAATTTGGAGGACAAACAACATTAACGGTTTAGACTCAGAATTGGAATCATGGTGGAATCATAATTTTTACTAGTATTACTAGAATTGAAATTTCGAGGACGAAATTTCTTTAAGGGGGGTAGAGCTGTGACACCCTGTTATTTTCCTAACAGGTATTGAGGTAATTAAATTAAATTTTAGTGTATAAAAAAAAAATTTAATTTTTATTTCTTCCTTTTTTTCACTTTAATTAACTTTAAGATTTTGGGCTGGCCCAACAACCACCTGTTGATGAACCCGTGGCGGTGGGCAGTTAAAGTGTCGTTTTCGGCCACCGACAGTTGGTTTGCTTCCTTTCATGCTGGGCTTTCTTCCCGTTTGTTGAGCGCACTCAATGAGAGCTACCCAACACCTCCTCTGAACCTTTATGCGACGATCGATAGTCTCACGATCTCAGAAGGACAACGACAGTTTCCCAGCATTATTATACAACTGTGAAGAACTGAATCCCAAACGACACCAAAAACAGTTTCAGTAAGAAGGAAATGGAGAGAAAAGATTCGTCCTCCGACAAAGACGACGATCGCGAGAACCTGATCCACCAGAACGACAGAAAGCTTGCAAACCACCACCCTCGATCCGCCTTCCACATTGACGACGACGACGTCGATGGAGGAGAAGGAAACCGCGAGTTCCGGTCACGGATACGACATCGATTCAGCTCCCTCGGCTTGTCGGTGTTCAACAAGAGGTACATTTTCGCCATTTTCTTGACTCTCTTCATTGTCGTTTCTCTCATCCTTTTTTTTTTTCATTTTGAGAGCCTCTATTGCTCAAAAATCTTAGGGACTTCTTTGCCCTGTTTGTGTTGCTCGCGTCGCCACCGTCTGCTTGGACTCAAGTCGTCATCGCCTTCTACTTCAGAATTCGTCGTTGCCTCTGTTCTGGTTCACGTCGTCGCCGTTGTCTGCTCCAGCCTAGGTCACCGTCGCGGTCTGTTTTGTTTCAAAGTACCGTCGCTGTCTCTGGTTTAGGGCGTCGTCATCATCGTTTCTGGGTCCGAAGGCCGCCGTCTACTCCGGTTTAGAGCGTCTCCATCGTCACGTGGATAGTTTTCTTTGCTGCCCAAATCTGTCTTATTTATTCGGGTCATCATCTCATATCCATATCATTCTCGCACCTTCATCGCATCTTGGCCATTACTAGCATCGGATCATGATTGCGCTGCCGTCTGCTACCTTCCCGGCAGATCCGTCGTTTACCGTAGCCACTGCTGAGTCGTCATCATCTTGCTCAATCTTGCAGCCATTATTTCTCCCAGCCAACTTGCCATTCTTTTTTTTTGGTGAACAGTGACGACAAATCATTTGATGTGCCAATTTTGCAAGCCAGCTGTATTGGTGCATGTGGTTTTTTTGTCTTAAGCTGATCAGAATTTTGCTGCAAAGATTGGACAAAAAAAAAAAGAAGAGGTGTAAACACAACCTTGTGCCAGCCAGCTGTTTTCTTTTCTTGGGCCACCGTTCGGGACTTTTATCCGGTGTACATATATATAAAACTACAAGTCGTTTCTGTGCTAAAAAAAAAAATATGTTAGAGGTATGGAGAAAGTGTCAGGCCCATGCATCTGCTGACCAACTGGACAAAGCAAAGCATCAAAAACAAAGAGGATTCAATCAGAAGGAGATTGAGAAGCTGAGAACTTTACTGGCGAGTTTTGAGAAATCTTCAGGATCAAGGGAGTATGGAGCTAACGTTAATTGATTCCAGGATTAAGAGACTGTTGATAAGCTTGAAAGGTAGGGATTCTATTACTCATCTTTTGTGAGGTTTTTATAGAATTAAAATTGATTGTTTTGCCGCAATATATATATATATCTATGTTGAACTGATATTATATGAGTATCACATATGAAACTATGACATGGACTCGTCTTGTATTGTACGGCGAGGAACATAATGAATTGACACATGTTATAAATTGAGAAGCATGGTTAGGAAAACTAACTCTATTGATAATGATTTAATATAGAGAAATTGTGAGACATGAAAAGGGCGACGGTTACGTCCTTGGGCATGAATACCCTAAAAGGTAAAATAGGGGGAAGGTGATGACGCTTCCTTGGGTTGAAAGTCCCAGAACACACTGTACATGAATTGATTTGGTGAGGACTCGGGGCTTGATGTCCCCTCACCGGAACACCCTTGGAATGTTTATAGGGTGATCAAGTGCGCCCATTTGGGTTTCGATGAGTTGAGTGATACTCAATTTAACATGGATACCTAGGAACAATGATGATTGGTAATATTTGTATAAATGTGTAATTATGACACTTGGTAATGATTAACTACGGTATCCATAAGATGTGATCATAATAAACCTCATAATCTGGAATATGATGTAACTTACTAACCATGCAGATTTTAATGTGGTAATGATAAAAACCTAAAGGTAAGTAATGGCTTTCTCTACTGAGCATAGTGTTGCTCATTCCCTTTTGTTTATATCTTTTCAGGACTCACTAAGTGTGAGGTGGATAGTTGAGGAAATGATGTAGCTATATTACATTGGGACTGCTTCAATCGTTGAGAATGTTCTTCATGATAATGTAAGCATCAATTGTTACTTTCTGTGACTGTATTACAATGTGTTGAGGGTTAAAATGATGATGACAACAGTTTATATTATTAAATTTAAGGTGCTACATTTAAAACTGTGGTTTATTTATCGTTTATATTTTTATTTTTGAGTTGAGAGTTTTCATTTAAGCCCCGGGCAAATTTTATTTTTAAGGTTTTACTTTTATTATTTATTTTTATTTTATCTCATTAAAAACTGTTAACCCCCATATAGGGGCGTTACAATCGCCCAGATGAAGACTCAGTAGACGAGCTAGATTGAAAAATAGGGCGCAAGGGTCAACAAGGATAGAAGGGATGGTTGGCGACCTTTGTATCACAGACTAGTAAGCCGACCGGACAAAGGAGAAGACACGCACATGTGCGCATGCTACACTTGATTCTCGAGGGAGAGTTTGGACAAACGAATAGCCGCGATCTGCTAGGTGGTTTGATCCGATGGTCTTGAGCACGCCACGTATCCTGCTTTAAATTTTTTTTTATTATGTTTGTTGCATTTAAGGTTCGTTTTTGCTTGTTTTCACTCCGTTCCCCCCCTTTTATAGATTTCAAATATAAAATAAAATAAAAAACTAAAATTAATTATTTTACAAACATAATTTTTACATTATTTTACAAATACACAAAACATACTAAAAATAAATAAAAATGTCAAAAATTAGCAAACTTTAACAAATATATTATATAAGACTCGAGAATATTTTTAGAAATTACTAGAAATATTGTAAAACATATTTACAAACTAAAAAATTATTTACAAATATTTTAAAACTCAAAATAAAATTACACAAGACCATGTTTATGATTTTAATTATTTACAAACTAATTAATAATTAAACACACATAAATGATTCTAAAAATTACTAAAAATATTGTTAAACATAAAAACACACTAAAACCATATTTCTAAATATATTTTCATACAAACACATTAAAATACTAATTAACACGTAAATGCTATAATTAAGGGATTTAATAAGAAATGTGAATGCAAAATGATTTATTTTAGCCTTAAGAAATGTAAATTTTCATAGTCTCATCAATGGCCTTCTCGTATGATATTCTCGGCCTATTCAAATTAGTCTTTTTAGCCTACTTTGTGGCCTTTTTGGATTGGTCTTGTTGGCTTTATCGAATTAACCTTTTTGACCTTCTTAGTCAACCGCTTGGTTCAAAAGTGCATCGAATTTCGTATGGTCTTTTCATCATGAAAAACTCCCCCCAGAACATTCCTAACTAGAAGATCAGTGCATTTTTGTGTCTATGGCCACTAAGTTTTTTTTATAAGCCCATTATTGTATGTTTTGTTCAAGGTTCACCCCATCATATAGGGTTTTGTCGGTAGTCGCGAGGCAGTTTGGAGCTTGTTGGTCTTTGTCTCAGCCTATCCTTTGAAGGTTTTGGTCCGTATCTTGTTTGTTTAGCATTTGTTGTGTTTTTTGTTCGCACGATTTGCATCTTTTATGCTTTTTTTTTTTTTTTTTTTTTTTGTGTAGCCTTGGTGTTATAGGTATCTTGAAAGTATCAATCAATTAGATTTTTCCGTAGATTTTAAAAGGATTGATTAAAGAGGCGTGTATGTGCTCGATGTATGATGCACTTTGTAGATGTTTTTCCTTTGTGGAGCTCCACACAAATTATTTCACTTTTACTTTTTAAGTGCTTTATTTGAGTTTACCTTAAGTTAAGCTGATGTCACGTTTCCTATGGGTAGAAGGCTACGTGTGGATCGACGCTTCTTACGCATTGAAATATATTAGCACCTTCAAAAAAAAAAATTATATTAATATTTGAGATCTCCGGTCGAAGCTTGGCCCCCAAGAGTTGAATCGTGTGTCCCTAGGTGCCAATGCCACCAGAAACACCATTTTGATCTTTCTAAAGCAGCATCAGGGATTTATTTGAGGGTATTTTTCTCTTGTTGTCCTGGGTCTGGAAAGGTAATACTATTTATTTTCTATTGTTTGCAAATGCATACAATAATAATATAATAAGCAATATATGTCTTTTGCCAGTCAATAAGAGATTTTAACTAATGCATTGATTAAACTACCCTTAAGAAGAACAAACAAATACAAAATATTCAATAATTAGAAAAACAAAAAAATAAAACTAAAAGAATTCATCTCGTTTTTATTTGTTTAATTTTTAGATTTTTTTAAATCTGTACTTTTTTTTATAATTTCTTCTCTTTAGGGTATTTTTATAACATTTTTGTTAAAAAAAAAAGACAGCTGTTCATCAATAAAAGTATACAATCTGCCTATCAACGCAATCTATATATTTGATGATAGTGATGGAGTCGTAACTTTTTGTCAGGCCACTATGCAAAAAATTAGTGATAATTTTTTTTACATATAGATATAGTTATATGTTTTGATTATAAAATTAAGACAAAAACTATGATATTTTTAAAAAAGGGACACAACAATATATATTTCATGTTCTTAGTGGGGTATTGGAAGTTTTCTTATAAAACAAAGATACAATTAAATTTTTTTAAAAAATTTAGGGTGAAAAATTAACACTCAACACCAAGTGGGGGCATGTCCACTCAACACTAAGTGGCGGATTTGATGAAACCTCAGAGAAAAAAAATTAAAGAAAGAAGAAAACTTAGAGAGGCTAAGAAAACAAAAGGAAATAAAACAAAAATATCCAGTCCTTAACCTATATTGGTAAATCCATAAGCATCAAAACCAAGCTCTCTGAAAACAAAGCAACAATTTGATGCTAGCAAGAATATACTTTTGAAATAACCTTAGAATGTAAGGCATAAAAAGGTGAAGAAAAAAACTCTAAATTTCTAAATTTGTTGACAGTATATCCCAATTACAAAGCTGGCTAATGCATATTGACTTCAACGACATTATAATTGTCATTGTCGTTGCTGATATTCTCTACATTCAGCCATAAATTTCTTGTCGTCGCTGCTACACCACTGATCAAAGTCTAATAATTTCTTGTAGCCCTTTAATATTGTTCATAAGAACATTTTATCTCTTTCTACCCAAAAAAAAAAAAAAAACCCTAATAGTTCATTTGGCGCATGGGTCATGAATGGTATGGTTTAAAACTTTATGGTTTGAACTGTGAGTTTTAAACTATATAGTTTGAACGGTGGTTTTGAATTGATATTTAGAATGTAAAGATTTAAAATAAGAATAAAACATCACATCAAGTGTAAAACGAGAACTGACGTTTGAAAATCTATGGTTTATGAAAGAAAACGAGAATAAGAATGGTTTTTACGGTAGAAAATGATTCAAATAGTGTAAACTTGAGGGGGGCAAAGTTTTGATTTTAGTGGTTTTGGTTGGTTTAAAACCTACTTCCTGGTTTGAATTGGCTTAGTTATTACTCCACTAAATGCCAATTTAAACCGTCTCTATGGTTTAAACTACTCTAAACCCATGCACTAAACGCCATGTTAATTTCGTCTCTAAAGTTTTGTGATTAGGGTTTTTTTATTTTTTCTAGCTACAATTTTTTGAATAGATTATAAGGAGTTTGACAAACTGTGTTTGAACAATAAATTGAAACGCAAACACAGTTTACCACAATGTTTTCTCTCACAAAATTTGAAATCAAACTGTATTTGTCAAACGGTGTATTAATTGTTGAATTTGAGCAGCATTTTTATAGAGTTGCAATTTCACAAAAAGATCTATTGAGGACCACCTAGATATGTTAAGGCAGCAAAAGCCAGACTAGAAGATATATTGGTTACGCGCTGATTGTTTATGGCTATTGGTATGATACGAAGGGGTCAAATGGAAAAGTACCTCACTGGTGGACTCCAAAATGAGAAAGGAGTTTATAATTAATGTTGTACGAAATATATATAGAATGTCACATGCCTTGTTTTTTAGATAATTGTACGGTGAAGGGGCCATTGCTAAACACATTATTGGAAAAATTTAAAAGAGGACCAGTTGTCTAAGAAGATTTTTCAAGGTTCAACAGTGAAGTAATTATCTGGTCCATGTACATGGGCCACCCACGTAGCTCTTCAAGATTACTACTACTTTCACGTGAATCATAAGTTGTTTTGGTTCGTGTATTCATGGCCACCATATGTGAACCACTAATTATATTCCATTGCAATATTGACGGCGGTTTAATGGTTGACCTAATACAAGTCGAAGTCCAGAACCCAAAAAAGATCCAATCTAATTCTACTTAAAAAATGGCCTTATTTTTGCTTTTATCATCACGTACCTAATACCGCAAAGTGAAATTATAGAGTATCGAATCCTTAACGCATCGTAAAAGGAATAAGAAAAAGCATCATTAGTGCTACTCCGACTGTTGGTGGTAAACTACTAGTATATGTTACATCTTCATAGCCCTGAGCCCCCTAATATAATAGGCCAAATGATATGATAAAAAAGAAAGGGGAAAAAATTGATCACAAGGAAATTAAATATACAAGCCTTATTGGGGTCTTTTTTTTTTTTTTTTTGAAATCATGGGCAGCTAATGGAAAAAATTTTCTTTGTCCGGATTGTCGCATGTATTTGTAATGTGAAAAGGCGATTTAAGTATCTTAACAGAAAACAAATCATGTCTAATCCCCATAGCGTTTTGTCGGCTTAGCTTTACAGAAAGCAATGGGAAGATCAAACAACATATATGTATATATAAATATATGTGTATGTGTGTATATATATATATATATATATTATCAACGTTTTATATATAGCTTTTGTGAATGTTTGTTTTTGAAGCTTCAAGTGTGATGCACATGACCACCTCCATTTTGTGGGCCCAAAATGTGAATATCAAAATGAATTGGGGTATTTGGGACAATCAGTATGCGGAAGACAATAATTGTCAATATTTAATGTGAATAATACAGAGAGCCAAGGTAAAAAGAATTTTATCAAACAAGTTTCTATATCTCATCATTTCCCTGGTATTATCTTTCTCATAATTAGTGCTTCTACAGTGGGCTGCCCGTGAAGATATCAATAGTGTGAATTTCAAGTTTATTGTTTTACAACTCTATTAACGACTACAATTTTGCCATCATGATTGCCTAAGGCCCTTTTGTTTAAATTAAAAAAAAAAAAGAGATGAACAACTCCATCATTGAATTTGAAGATCCTATCCTACTGAGCGGGTTCTGAACACATATAAATGTGAAATGACATGGACTCATGCAATAAATTATATCACACAATGAACAATAAGTTAGCCGTTTTAGTAACAGTAATGAAAAATTAAGAATCAGAGTGTGTTTGACAATACTAGTTTAAATCAATAATTTAAACTATTTTATTTACTCATAAAAGTTTTATGTTGTAGTTTATTTTTATTTTATATAATAACATTTGAGAGTTTTATACTGTAACAGTTTAAACTATTGGTTTGAATCAATATTACCAAACACACTCTTAATATGGTGCCCTTATGCCCCTAGTCCAACAGTAACTTGGTAAATCTACTGGGATCACAGGCTAAAAAAAATAAACTTCACCTATGTTTCTATCATCTTGCATTCAATGAATACAAAGTTACGTCAATTCAAGCCATATTTGACATACCAATAAGAGGCATAATTTCAGCCTTAGTACATATAATGTGAATCGATTCCTAAGTGTTAGGCAAAAGAGCGCTGATAGGTCCTCCTTTGTTGTTACGCCATCACCACATGTAGTACATGCGTGATAAGGAAGTGGTTAATGGTGCATAAGAGCTAATCATCGCACAGAATAGAACACTGGCAATGTGCACAGAAACTTGAAACTGAGTTAGAAAGTAGTAAACATCTCCATTTAGGTTAGAACCCCCACCAGTTTTCTCATGAATCATTTTTCCATTCAATTACCGTAAGTTATACCATGTGAAAAATCCATTTTATTATCACATACTAATTTATTTATGATATCTTTTTTCTTATTTTTCTAAAATTCACCTTGTTACGGTTTTAGAAGGGGGAGAATTCCTTGGCAAATTATGAAAAATACCGAAAAATAAAGAGTATTTAGAAGGGTGGTGGGAACCGTTGGTTAAAACCATTTTTACTATAGCATATGAAAACTTTACACTATAGTAATTTTTTTATTGTTAGTGTATCATGTGAGAGCTTTATACTATCAATAACTTAGTTTGTGGTTAAAATATGATTTTTACCACTCAATGATTTTCACCACTCAACCAAACAGCTACTAAAATACAATTTTAACCGCCGTATATTTACCATAAGTTCTTTCAATTTTTGTCGCGGTTAAATCAAAATTGTTATCAGGGACATTTTAGTGCTTAATTCAAATGTCATTTAAATTGCAACAGAAGAATGTTAAATCCGTGACAGTCCTTGGCGACTCATTGAATGGGAGGCGTGTGGGGCGGTGCGGATGATTGCTTTGTCTAATTTTGTGGCCACACCCACAAGGGCTTTGGTATTGTTTTGTGCCTCCCACAATTCAACTCCCATGCTAGTTAGTAATTATACCACTAGGGTATTAATAAATCCACTTGACGTCTGCCACAAATCCAATAATATCTTCCATCTTTTCCATTAATTACCTCATCTCATGTATGAATTTTTTTCTATTTTAACAAGGATCTTCCTAGTGGATTGCCTTACATAGATGGTGTACATTTTTTGTGTTGATATGATCAAAATCACGTCAAAATAAAAAAAAAATACATGATAAACAAATTTTAAAACATATTTTTTGTTGAATAAAAAAAAAATCAAGTGGTATATTTTATGTCCCTATTCTTTCGGCATATTGACAGTTCTAGGGACCACCAAAGAGCGAAAGAGGTCCACCATTGAAAAACAGAGTTCTATGATAGTATATTTTCTGAGTGTTAGTCGACCTTAGAGATCTTGTAAAAATAATATGGCAATTTTTTGTGGGGATCAAAAAGATATAAAAAATAGTTTTGATCAAATTTAACGGTTTCAAACATGCACTACTAACAGAGACAAGTCCCCAGATAATATTGGGAAACTTTTCTCCACATTGAATCCACATTCCTTTTTTGAGATCACAAGTAATCACAGATTGATTGATCAACTGATCATAAATCAATTCACCATTTCCCTCTCTGATTCTTCACTACATTTTGGGTTGGCGGTCTCAGAACGTGGACAATATGAACCAGAAGGCTAAACCAGAAAAACGGATTTTGGTCTCTTTAATTAATTGTTTGCCTTGCTGGCTTGGGGGTTTAACGAACATATATCTTTGTACAACGACAACTCAGGCAAGGAAGTACAGATTTTCTGCAAGTAATATTTTGGAGATAAAAAAAAAAAAAGATCACATGAGTACAGAACAGAGATTGTGGTCCAAAAGATTTGCCACAAAAAATAAAATAACGTCACATTGAGATATCAATTTCATCATCAAACTACCAAATAAATTCACTTCTTACATCCATATTTGGTCCACTCAATTATAGAGGATGAGATTTCAAATCAATTTTTTGCACCAGTCACCATGGGCCAGGAGATGTCCATCCATATTCAGTCCTCAGCCCGTCATTAACAGTTTTTGGTCATGATTTCTATATTAAAGGATCAATGTTGCATCGGCTGTTTATATTGCGTGGTGATTTTTATCACTATTTTAATTATAAATAATATAAAGCTCTCACATGTTATAGTAATAATTAAAAGAATGCACGACACCATGCTCTTACATTTTCTCTAGAAGACACTATTTCAGCCGAGTCCTAAAATCACTTGTTTTAAGAAATATCATTTTAAGCCCAATGAGATAGTATTCCAGCCCAGTCCTAAATCATTTATATTAAGAAATATCATTTTAAACCCGATGGGGGGCAACCGTCTTGTCACTCACATTATGTAAGAGACAAGATAATGGGTTAAATAGCATTTCTCTTTTGTTGATCTAGTAGTAGCATATAGAGATTTGAAGTTTTAGGTACATGCACACTAAAAAAAGGGAGAGAGAGAAGATTAGGCCTATCCCATCTGTTAAATTTCTTGGTCAATTCATCAGATAATTTGATGTGATTATAGAGGTTCCTACATCAATGGTTTCAAAAGTGGTCTTTAGAAGTAGTTTTAGGGTAAGCTTGGTGAAAAGGGGGGACAGTATGATGAATGGATCGATTTGGAAGAATGGATAGTGTGACTTATGAAAATGAAGGGAATTTTATTATTTAATAATTCTTCGTATTATTTGATAAGAAGAGTATTAGACGGATTGATAAATATTAATTTAATTAATTATTATGAATGTGTTTAGAAAATAAGTTGTAAACAATTTAATATAGTATGTGAGAGCTTTATATTGTTGTCTATTTTTGTTTTTACACTAGTTGAAACGACATTGCCGAATGAAACATATATATTGCTCGTTTCATTATTTGTTAATAATTTTTCGAAGGGTAGGGTAGTCTTCTCAGCTTGAATTTGAATGGCTTTTTAGAATTCTTTTAATGGAAGGATTAAAGCTTGTAGACACAAAAAGACTTCATCCCCGTCTCTCTCTTCTGTCCTCTCGTCCCTGAAATTAAACAAAAAAGTCCTCTAATCTATATTCAGCGCTCTCTCGGAAGATTTTGATGAAAGGGCAAAAAAAAAAAAAATCAAATTGGACAAAAGGCCTCTTTTTGTCCAATTTGATTTTTTTTTTGTGCCCTTTCATCAAAATCTTCCGAGAGGGAGGATTTTGATAACTGGGCTCGGCAGAAATTTTTTTTGACAAATAGACCTGTTTTTTTTTTTTTTTTTTTTTTTTTTTTTTTTTTTTTTTCAGTTTTTGGCATCAAAAAAAAGGTTTTTTAGACATCAAAACGGTTCCAGTTTTTTTTTTTTAACATGTTGAGATTCCTTATTCTGTTACAGTCATTTTTCTTTTTCTGTTGAAAAAAACTGAGACAGTTTACCTGCATAAAAAAACATGTTTTTTTTATAGCAAAACGATCGCGTTGACTTGCAAAAAAACATGTGGCTTTGGAATTTTAGATAATATTTTATTTGTGTTTTGCACCATCACATTAATTACGAAAAGAAAAAGTGGAGTAATTAAAAAAGCAATCTCTTGCATTTTTTATTATTAAAAAAACAACGTTGTATATTCGGGTAACGCAAGTTGATCATTTAAATTTGAGATACCGTTGCACATTCACTCTTAAATTGTTGCTCCAAATAAGAAAAATTTATTTAAATTTCGATAATATTTCCCTTAAAATATGGGACCAAACCATAAATTCAATTGACATTGAAGTGTTTAGCTATTATCCAAACACCAAACATTTCTCTGTGTGTATCCAAACACTACCTTTAAACTTCCCTCTAGCTAATTTGACCAAATTTGTCATTTAAGAAATGCAAGAGTAATGTTGTTCTGAGTATCAAACCATTCTTAGTTGGGGATGAGTTATAAGTACATCTTTGTTCTTATTAGTCTTTCAATAAAAAATACATGTTCTATTTGATAATATTCTATTTCAAGCCGACCACGATTTTAAGTTAAAAGTGTAATATATACATTTAGGCGGATCAAGTTGTTATACGTAAAAATAAAAAGTTAATTGTTTTTTAAAAATAAGAAGCTTAGTTTTATGAAAAATACCAAAGCACTCGGTCTTAAAAAGTACAATATGATATAACCTCAAATATAAGGTTCTTCAAGTAATAAAACTTGTGAATATAAGGTCGAACCCACTAGGAAAGATTTTGTTAAGTTCCTGTATATTTATTATATTAACTTTTTATTCGTTTTTAAAGCTAAAAAAAATATAAGGATTAACATTTATTATTTACAAAATATTTTCACAATATTTTACACAATTTTACAGTTTTTTTTTTCTTCAGATTTTTGTTATTTTGGAATTTCAATAATAAGAAATGCATCATATATTAAAATTGAATTTTAACAATACATGCAATTAATTTTAAATAACAATAATGACACTAATAACAACAAATTAAAAGAGATTAAATAGTAATTATAACAGAGTTAAGGTTCAAATGTTTTAGTTTTTTCAATTATTTATTAATTGGTTTAAGAATACATTATATCATCTTATGTCAACAATAAATCAAGCATTTATTATGTCATTTCATGTCTATAATGCAGAAAAAACTCAACTTAATAAATTGGCAGAATTTTAGCAGTACTTAACTAAAATAACAACCAAAATAATAAGTTAAATATTTACCAAGTCATTCTCTGTCTATGGCTAATTAAGGTTCTCCCAAGCATTATCCATGCCAATCTATATCATCGAAAAAATTATAACTAAGATTTGACAAAATTCTAGCTAAGAAAATACTAAAAACTTAAGTTTTCTAGAAAATATTTTGATATTATAACTATTTAGAAAACTAAGAAAAACTAAAAATATTTAAAGTGATTTTGCCAAAGTTTCGCTATCTCACTTCAGCTAAAAAGGAACATTATAAAACATATCTAAAATAAAATACTAGAAATAATATTGAGCATAATTTTTACAACCTAATCTAAGAAATATTTTATAAAAACTTAGAATAAAGACTAAATTAAAAACTAAACTTAAAACTTAAATATTAACCTTTTTACACTAAGGGGGATTACCTGGCCTTGGTATTTATATAACTTAAAAATCTATTGTTCATAGTTTTTTTACAATTTTTTCTACTATTTATTTTGACTTTTTTTGGTATTAGTTAGGTGTTTTTTTTTTTTTCAAACTTTTTCTTTCTTTTTTTCTCTCTCAATTTTTGATCCTGAGGAGGCTGATCTTCAACCGTTTTCTAGTGTGGCGTGGTGGCGGGAGGCATGAGCAAGGCTTGATCTAGGCTTCTCATTTCACGATCCAATGGCTACAAGTTAAGAACATCTGTGGGCCAGCTGGGACCGTGTTTTAATGTAAAATATATTTTTTTTTAATGAAAATATTTTTTTTGTAAATTAATCAATTTTGTTTCAATTTCTATCTTTAAATTTAAAAATTGGCAAAAAGACACCAAAACAGACAAAATTAAGCAACAAATGCCTTAAAAGCAATCAAGATTCTAGCTTGTAAAATATTTTCATTAAAAACATTTATTTTACATTAAAATACACAAAAATAATTATAAATTTCTAAAATTCTAGCCTATTTCGGTTTGACATAAATATGATTTTTACAACTTACAAATATTTTTAAAAATTACTAAAACTATTTTAAAACATATTTACAATCCTAAAACAACCTATAAAAACTTATTGAGACTCAAAATAAAATTACCACTAATTATTTATACAGTTTTGATTAATTTCAAATTAAACTAATATATTACATATAAAATTGTTTCTAAAAATTACCGAAAATATTATTAAACATAAAAACATATTAAAAACTCATAAAAAAACATATTTTACATTAAGACACAAAAAATGTTAAATACAAAAATGCTATTAATTAAGAGATTTAATGAAAAATATTAATGCAAAATGGTTAATTTTAGCTTTAAGAAATGTGCATTTTTACGTGTTCATCAGCACCACTTATGTTTTGCACATGCTGAAATATCATTATATTTGATATATATATTTTTTAAAATTAATTGCTTCAGGGCATTTTGAGTCTAATTATTTAAACATAAAGGGTGTATTAGACATTTGTATAATAAAAATGGCAAAAGTGATATTTAGGCAAAAGAGAAGGGTGTCGAGGGTATTTTCCCTTTCAATATTTAACGCCAAAATCTCATTTACATAAATATATCATCTAAACCATAATTAAAAAACTATAATATTGTTTGACAATCATGGTTAGAATTATGATTGTAGTTACTAAATAGTGTAAAGCTTTCACATATTACAGTAAAAAATAAAAAGTTACTACAATGTAAATCTCTCATATGCTCCAGTATTTTAAACAATAACGATTATTTTAACCACACTTGTCAAATAGCCTATGACTTCCATTTCTTTTTATTATATTGTGCAACTCTCCCAAACAAGTCCAAATAGTCCCCCAGGACTCCATGGAAGAGACGTAACCAACTAGAACACTGCTTTGTAATATGCATGTTTGATGTTACCAACTACAACGTAAATATGACAAGCCAATAAAAAAAGAACATAAAATATTATTAGCCTAGTTCTCAAATATTATTAGCCTAGTTCTCAAATAATTGTAGGTTTGAGGAGCTGTTCAATGCCGTTCCATAAATATCCATCGCACGCTTGGATAAGACGTGGAATATGAAAACCAATTTATTTATCTTAATTTTTTTTGAAAATTATTCTATCTTCATAAAGGCTATCATTTTCTCCCTTGTATTATTATGATAATTATTATTATTCATAATATAATTAAATGGAGTTATGGACGGTAGTTGGTAGCTTTCAATTACGTATAAAAATTCCAGCATAAAAAAATACGAATAATAAGATAAAAGAGATCATATTGATATCGACACAAGTGGTGCATAATTATTTTCTTTTACTACATTTTCTGTCTGACAAGATGAAGCAGAAATTGTGAAGAGTGGATATTCATTACGAAAAAGAAAGAGGAAAAAAAAAAGTCTGCATGGCCTTCGAAAAGGATACAAAGCATTTTTTAAAATTGTGTGAAGAACAAAAAGAAACAAAAAAAAACTATATACATCATATAAAAAAAAATCTGAAAAATAGGGTGAGAAAAATACTCAACGCGTGCAACATCAAAATCAACTGCTCTAACTATATCAAGCAACGCTGCCAAATCAAGCATACGTTGACTTTTTTTTATAAAAACTGCACGTTTTCTCAGAAATCATAATCTATGTCTGTCGCGTTCTGTGAAGCAGAGTGCCTAACCAAGCGTTCTTGTTCATCATATCTGTCGAGATTCTCACATGGGGCAGGGAAGATGGTCCCTATTACACGACCTTCCACAAAGGCGCATTGGAAGATATGCTTCTTCTTGTACGTTATCCCCACTGACATGTCCCGGAAAGTCACGTTTCTCACCGGGATATCTTCACTGCCGTGTATACGGACGGGGACTCGAACTCCCTGTCCATGGATGCTCGTGAAGCTTATGTCCTCGAGGATAGGAACAGCCTTTCTGTCGTAGTCCTCGTCGGGGTGTTCGTTGTAGTCCGTCTTAATAACAATGCCGACGCGGACATCGTCAAAGGTTATGTTACTGTAGGTTATGTGGCGGACATATCCGCCTCTTCCGGGGGCGGTCTTAATCCGGACGCCACGCCTTGAGCTCCAAACAAGGAGGTTCTCAACGGTGACATTTGAAACCCCACCAGACATCTCACTGCCGATCGAAACGCCAGCACTGTTGCATTTCAGCCAAGGTGGATCAGCATTATTCTTCGTATAGAAACTAGTAAATACTCAAGCAACGGTCACAAACTAAAAGTAGTCACTCTCTCCTATGTTTCAAGACATTGGCGTAAAAACATGGGCTAATGAAGGTATCGGCGGCTTCTAGTAAACTGTAAAGGTTTCTGAAAGCCATTCAAGAAGAAAAAAATATGCCTGAGTGTTCTACTCAAGATTGATGAGGTGGGTCATTCTTCATTTCCCATTCAAAAAGTTTGTTAGACTCGCTATTCTCATATTGCTTAAAATTTTTTCTTTAGGTGTGGGTGTGGCATCATAACAAGTCTATAACGTAGACAAAATCTCGTCCTGCCCCAAGGCCCAAAAACACTTACTGTTGAAGAAATGGAACCTCAAACCATTGAGAGAGAATATAAAAGATGCAATACATCTTAGAACGCAAGAACGTAAGAATGTAAGAAAATGAACTGTCATCCATGACTTAACAAAATATAAAGAACGGATTACAAGCAGTATATATTGGCCAATGATTAAATCCTAATGAATCCCTCAGAGATTTTACGTAATTGAATAGAAAGAAAACTAAGGGCATTTGTAAGACTCACCTGACCATAGAGCGAACAACGAGATTCCTGATGAGTATGTTTGTTGAAGGTCGTCCGTAAGCAATTCCATACTGATCCCAGCCGCTCTTGATGGCAATTGCATCATCCCCAACACTAATGTAACAATTCTCAATCACCATGTCCTCACAAGAATCTGTTTTCCAGGTAAAAATATAAGCTCTTACATATTAGTTTTCACATCTAATGGACACTTATCTGCCTAGCCCGTTCACTTGGTCACAATTTACGGACTAAACCATGCCAAACAATACAACAAAGAAGCTGAGAATGCCCACATAATAATCTGGATAACTTAGAAAAAACTAGCTTACCAGGATCAATTCCATCAGTATTTGGAGCCTCAAATACAGGAGCCAAAATGGTAACATTTCTGATGGTTACGTTCTTGCAGTCATAAGGATGGAGTGTCCAAAAAGGAGAATCACGCAAAGTTATGTTAGTGATCACAATGTCACTTGACCACATGATCTGGACAAGAGGGCCCCTAGTGTGGTTGAGAAGCTTCTGGCGATACTTCTTCCACCACGTTTGACCCTGCCCATTTATGGTACCATTATGCCCTGTTGGTTGGTGAATACACAAGCATCATCAACAAAACTTAAAATCAAAGAGTCACAAAGAAGACAAGTTTTGCAACTTAGATTCTAAGCATGAATATGGTAGGAGGACTAATGAACTGATTTTGCCTACCTTCGTAAACAATATTAAGAAGAGAATTTTACAAGTATTACTAGTTGCTAAGGAATAAGCAAAGCTGCGCCAGAATGACAAAAACATAAGGGTATACCATAAGCCTCTAAGAGGCACGGGAGAAAGATGGTATACTATATGCCTCTAGGATACACGGAAGAAAGATGGCAATTATTTTTTTACCCCTACCCCTAGCTCATTGTGGCATTGGAAATTTAAGGGTGACGGAGAGGGTGCAAACTAAGCAAAAAAATTTTGAACCCGTTGCTTTCATAACTCTGTTTGTTTTCAGTAAGTCACAAATTCTTTTCACATCAAGGGAAAGCAACTGTAAGTGTCTCCCATGCATTATTTTTTTCAAGAAAAAAAATCATTATTACTGGCCTTTTCCAATTTCTTTATTATCTTCAAGTTACAATTTACAACTCACATAAGAGAATCTAATCAACAAAGATAAAGTCTGAAAAACCAAGAATTAATTTCCCTTTGTTTCCTGGACTACGTAATCATGGGTCATTAGATTCAGGTGTTTCCCACACTTCACTCTTAAAAGTGATCTTGTGTAAGAACCAATTGGTGGCCCCTACTCACTTACACAAATTAGTATGCTGGAATTTTAAATTCCAAAAACTTTGCAACTTCCACATCGAAGGGATATCCATGATCACAAAATAACAGCTATCGGACAAAATTGTCTTCCACATATAAAAACCCATTGGGCACACAATAACACCTTGGAATCCCTGATGCGTGCAACTAATCTATGACAATGCAATTAGCTTCCACGTTAACTCATTTGCTAGGAGTTAAAAGTAGATATTATGTCAACTCAACAGAAAAAAAGGATGAGCTTACATTACCTGTGATAACCACGTCTTTAAGATTTTGGCCATGAATCAAACTCCCATACCGAGGCCCAGGATGCTCTCTCCCATAACCATATGAAGGCAATGGAGGCATTAAAGTCCAATACTTCTCATCCTGTTATATATCATGTACAAGAGTCAAGAACATTTAGAAACCACAAATTAAATAGGCGATTTTGAGCGAGAGAGAAAGCAGTGACTGGGATGAAGAAACTAAATATGCAGATGGAATATGAGACGCAATTATTGAGGCAACCCTGCATCCAAACTTGCAGCTCCAGCTGCATAATATTGTTAAAAGGCACTCCAAATAGTAATTAAAAAACCCAACTTTGCATATCTCAATCCACAAGAATTTGTCTTATGTTATACATTTTTACTGGTTTCACACATCTAATCCAGGGTTTAAAATCTTTAAACAAGGGAAAGTGGGTGAATATTTGCCAAGTTTGAAACTTGATCATTAGAAGATCAAGCCTCAAAAGTAATGGATAACGATCAGAAAAAATTCTTCCAGGTAAAAATCACATGCTAGTTTGGTGTTCACTGCCACAAATATAACCAGCAGTTCGATACCGATAAAATGTACCAAAAGCCATTCTTAACGAATTCACTATTCATTGAAGACTTTTACCCTTAGAACATGCCCTTTCCTAATATAAACGGTTACTACCACCTCGGCAACTAAATTAATATCATAGTATTTAACAGAACCAAATTTAGCATTAATATAGTAAAAGCAAACCTACAGGATTAATCAGAGTGTTCCTAATTATACATCTTAAAAAAATTATAAGAAATTTAACAGAAGTTAATCAGCTTGAATATAGTAGGAAGCAAAGCGAAAGATTAATCACAATGCTTACATACCCCCAAAAAAAGAAAAATCCTAATTAGACATCACACTTTTTTTTATTTATTAAAATCTCCTTATATCATTATATACCCTTTTTCTTTAATACAAAGGAATTTTAGGACACACCCTACAATATACCGTTTCCAAATACCACCTCAACAACTTCAACCGATATCATTGCATTTAACAGAACTGAGCTAGCATCAATACAGTAATGCATCAATCATGGTGTTCCCAATTAGACATTACACAAAAACATAATCTACGAAATTCAATAGAACTGAATTAGCTTGAATACACTTAAAAATAAAATTATTAAAAAAAAAAAAAACTACCTGAATTCCAAGAATTTCAGCATCCTCAGCAAGGAAAAGCGTCATGTGACTGGTTAGATTAAACGGAGCAGTAAGCCAACGACCGGGAGGAACATTGAGCTGGGCTCCACCTCTCTTGCCCAACTTCGAAATCGCCAACACGGCCCTCTCGAACGCCTTGGTGTTCACCGTGATCCCATCGCCCACTGCGCCGAAATCCGTCAAATTGAACGCCACGGGTCTCGTCCTCGGCATCGGCTTGGCGGTTGCGGACCCACGGCCGAAGATCGAAAACCCATCAATTATATTCCTCTGCCAGACGAAAATCGACAAAAACGCGACGACCCAGAGAGCGGTGAAGAGGGTCCGGTGGGTAGAGACGAAGGCCGGGACCCACCGCCGGAGGTCCAGCCTCTGGTAGTGGTGGTGGAACCGCCCAGCCGACGGTGAGGTCTCCACCATTGTTGGGTGTTTGTTGGGTTGGGATCGAGACAAGGAAGGAGGATAGTTATGGAACGGAGTTGTCGAGAGAGAAAAGGGAATTGGGTAGGGTGAGATGTTAGTGATCAGAGTCTGGTGGAGAAATTATGGTTTGTGACTGAAGAAATTGGAGTGCTTTTGAAGGTAAGGTTTCTGTCGTTCTTTGTTTCTTTCTTTCTTCTCCTCCGATTTTCGCATGAAAAGACTTAAATTTAAATTTGAATATAAGAATATTTTAGATACCTATTTATTTTTTTAAAAATTTAAATTAAATAAATATTAAAAATTTAAGTTTTTAAAATTTTGAGCCTTAGTTTGTTTGGTAAATTTTAAATACTTAGATATTTTTATTATTATATTTGAAGAAAAAAATCATAACTTTTTTATTTGATATTTAATTAAGATGATTTTTTTATTATATTTTTAATGAAGAGAGAAATAAATTAAGATCCATATTGTATATTTTTTAACATTATTAACATTAAGATTTTATTAGATTTGTTAATAGATGAAAAACTATTTTTAATACTCTCTAAACATAAATTCTAATTTTATTCTATATTCAGATTAAAACTTAAATACACATCTAAACATTAATTTGGATAACAATTCAAATCAATTCAAATCCTAATTCAAATAATACAACTCAAACCAAATCACTAATTTGAATCCATTTACTAAATAGGCCTTTATATTTGGCCATTTTTCTTGATAGGGAATGCAATTTTTCTTTACCAGTAGAGCATAGATATTTTAACTATTTAATTAACTTTTTAACAGTATGATCTATGATTCTAAGCAATTATGTATCACGCTTTGTAAATTTTTAATGTGGACAGTTGCAGATTTGATCGTTAAAATCCTAATACAACGACTAAAACTCCTAAATCTATCGGTGAAGTAAAATTATCTTCTTTACAATAAGAATTACCTTTATATTTATATCCAAAATTTACCTTGTGGGAACAAAAAATACCCAATGATGGTAATCTGTCTTTCAACGGTTGAAAAAAGTAATTTAACTATATTTAACAATTTTAAAATATGCACCACCAGAGAAGTTTCCTTTCATATATAGTTAACCTCATAAATGGTCCCTCGAATATATTCTTAATATCAGTTTAAATCTTTAACTTCTAAAATGACTCAAACTTAATTCATGATCTCTCAATTTGTTTTCATTTTAGAAGGTGCATAAAATAGACAAAATATGCATGCGATGTTGACATAAGATAAAACTTTTTCAATGAAACCCAAAATATGCACATGATTCCAATACAAAAACGTAAAAGAACACTTTGTTACTTGAATGTTATTGATATTTAGTTCCATTTTAAACACCCAATGAAATGAATTAAAACCGAAACAAACTAAATGATAGAGGATTAAGGTTGGGACGCTTTAAAAGGCAAGGCTAAAGTTTCATTGATGGTAAAAGTTGGGAGCATTTTTGAAATTCTCTTTCATACAGTTTTAGTTGTTGCTATTATAGAAAAAGCAAATGTTGCACACTTAAAATACTTTGATACACATTTAAAAAAAAATGTTTTGATACATGTTTAATGATGTACAAAATAGATGTTTCATTTTTTATATAAATCCAAAGTATAGGACACATTTATATAATTTTCTTAACTTAAAGAAAAATATGACGCTCTTAAATAATGGGGACACATGGTCTTAGGTTTAGGGTGATAATTCATGCAGTGCTAAGAAGAAAGGTAAGTTAAGTATAAAATGACAGCTCATTCATTTCAAACATCAATTTCAGCTATAAAATATTGAAGCAGCGATGATGTTTTAGGGAAAAAACAAAAAAGAACATCTTAGCAACAAACAAAACAAAAAGGGAAAAAATAAAATGAAAAAAATGAAAATGTTTTCAAAATACTGGTTTTGTTTTTAAAACATTCTATCCCGTTTTCAAAAACACAAAAAATGAAAATGTTTTCAAACAACTATTTTGGTTAAAAATTTGTTAAAAACGAAAATAAAATTTGTTTTCCAAATACTGAAAATTTCCTTAGATTTAAAAGAAAAACTTGTTTTCATTTCGTTTTCGTTCTTTCGTGACCAACCCACCTCCTCCTTCTCTTCCTCTTCATCCTCCTCCCATCCCATTCTCTCTCTAGCAATCGCTGCCCCCATTCGTCACCATTGAACCCACCACCTTCAAACCCGTCTCCTCGCCACCGTAAAATATCCCCCGCCATGATGTCTTCATCGAACCCATCACCAGAGCAATCTCATTGACTATCGAAGCCCACCCATTGAAGCCCAGCCACCGTTGAAGCCCACCGCAACATGTCGTTGTGCGTCATTGCCCACCCATTGACCCTTGTTGCTGCCATACCAGCGCGACCCTCCACTTTGAGATCCCCCTGGCTATGGCGATGTAGGCCCCTCCTCCTTCGGCGACTCCAAGCTCCCCCGTTCAAGCATAGTTTTTTTTGTCTGAATTTTTTTAGCAATTTTTTAGTTGTAATTAGTATTGTTAATTAATATTACAGATTACAGATTAAGGTTCAAAGCTGTAATAAAGATTTGTCTCTTCAATTCTACAATGAAGTTTTGTTCCACAACTAATTTAAGAAATTTAAAAGACCATCATAAAAACCATTTATATTCAACAGACTTACGGGTGTGGAATGAATGCCCAATAGACTTTTATTAGCAACTATGAATAACTTTTCAAAGGTGGCTAAACCACTAGGTAATGCAATGAAAGCCTTAGAGTTATGGATCATGTCTTCAAGATGTTTAGGGATGTCCAAAATTCTTTCTTCCTTACCTATATTTTTCCCACAGAGGTTCCCCTCATTTAGAAAATGAGGGATAATCCCTACGACATCGTTACTGTGACACCCATTATTTTCTTAACAGGTAATATGGTAATTAAATTAATTATTAGTGTGCTAACTAAAATTTGTTTCATCTAAAATCTATTTGATCCTATTTATTTCTACCTATTTCAAAATTTTTTAAAATTTTTCTATATCTATTTCGTATATGTACCGAAACGCTCTTGGAACATCAAATTAATTACTAAAATGCTATTTGGCATTATATGAACTAAAGTCTCCAAGGAGACATAATGCACTTAATGCTTCACCTACTTATCTCCCACTTCCCATTATTTTCCTTCAATTGGGCCCTCCAACAAAGAAAACCATACATTCATTTTATTTTCTCCGTGCAACACTTATCTTTCCCTTCCTCCTTGAAATGTCTTCATCTCATTCTCTTCTTCTTTCTTCTGCTCTCTAAGCCTGAGAAACCCAGCTCCATGTCGTTCAAAAGTCCCCATGCTAGAGTTGAACTTGAGCTTTAATCTCTTGAATTGATGACTTAAAGTTTTCAATGAGATTTTAAGGTAAGATTTTAGAAAATTAATCTAGTCTTATCTACCATCTTTACTTTGAAATTGCTCATTTATTTTGCTGCATAATTTAGATTTTATGGTTTCAATGAGAATATTTGACATAAGCATGTTTTCACCCTTATTTGTAAGAAAGGCTAGAGATATGATTTGATGATGATTTTGGTATAAAACTCATGAAAATATGTTTATTGTGATTATATAATGCAAGCTGCATATTTTGGAATGGTTTTGAGATTTTGAACAAGGATAATATGTTTTGGGCTAAAGAAAAATTTGAAATTCCATAAACTTTGTAATACTTCTATGGGCAGTGGCAATATACAGACCGTTTACGTTAAGTAAACCACCTGTTAACTCGTGTGATGATTGTAGATAGTGAACCTATCCTTTTTGCAAAAGTATACTGCCAGTTTACCATGTTATACCAACTGCTAACATAAACCAATAACCCATCTTTGCTCACCACCTAATTCCTTAATGTCTTGCAACCTTTTCAATATTATCCTAAGTGATTGATGAATCTTATTAGGGACTAAAACATATAGATTACTTGTTTAATTTTATATTGTGTTAAGACAAAAATTGTTTATTGTGGTATTCAACAGAGATTTGCATAAAAGTTTTAATGGCACACTAGTAAGATGGATTTACACACTATTTATTTATGAATGTGGTTGTTTGTTGTGCTTTAGTTTTAATTGTCCTTATGCACTCCTTAGGATCAAAGGAGTGTGGAGCTAACATTAATTGATTCTGGGATTTAAAGATTGTTAATAAGCTTGGAAGGTAGGGATTCTATTACTCGTTTTTTGTGAGGTTTTTATGGAATTAAAAATTGATTGTTTTACCGTAAGATATATATTGAACTGTTATTATATGAGTATCACATATGAAACTATGATATGGACTCGTCTTGTATTGTACGGTGAGGAACATAATGAATTGACACATGTTGTTATAAATTGAGAAGCATGGTTAGGAAAAACTGACTCTATAGATAATGATTGAATATAAAGAAATGGTGAGACGTGAAGAGGGCGACAGTTATGTCTTTGGGCACGAATACCCTAAAATGTAAAATAGGGGGAAGGTGATGACACTTCCTTGGGTTGAAAGTCCCAGAACATACTGTACAGGAATCGATTTAGTTAGGACTCGGGCTTGATATCCCCTCACCGGAACACCCTTGGAATGTTTAGAGGGTGGCCAAGCGCGCCCATTTGGGTTTCGATGAGTTGAGTGATACTCTATTGAACGTGGATATCTAAGAATAATGATGAACTGTAATATTTGTATTTATGTATATGTATGAAACTAGGTAATGATTAACTATAGTATCCACGGAATAGGATTATAATAAATCTCATAATCTGGATAATGATGAGTATTAACTAATCATGCAGGTTTTAATGTGGTAATGATAAAAACCTAAAGGTGAGTAATGGTTTTCCCTACTAAGCATATTGTCGCTCATTCCCTTATATTTTTATCTTTTTAGGACTCACTAAGTGTGAGGTGGCTACGAGAAAAATAGTTGAGGAAGCTATGTAGCTATATTACGTTGGGACTGCTTCAATTGCTAAGAATGTTCTTCATGATAATGTAAGCATCAATTGTTACTTTTTGTGACTGTATTAAAATACGTTGAGGGTTGAAATGATGACGACGACGACAGTTTATATTATTAAATTTAAGGTGCTACATTAAACTGTGGTTTAATTATCGTTTATATTTTTATTTTTGATTTGAGAGTTTTCATTTAAGTTTCGGGCAACTTTATTTTTGAGGTTTTACTTTTGTTTCTGATTTTTATTTTAATTCATTAAAAACTGTTAACCCCCATATAGGGACGTTATAGTTACCCTAGAATGTATTGTTGTTGCTACATTCTCCATAAGCCATAAGTTACCTCTCTTATAAGTTAGGTTAATCTTCCTACGTATTAAGACTTGTCCTAAATGTTCTACAGCGTTTAAGTAGACTCTACCTTTATTAAGATTGGAACCACAGAAGACACAAATGGTCTCGATTTGCTTAGATAAATGAGAGGAAAACATGTTTGGTTTTTAAAAACAGACTGGCTCTATTTTTTTTTTTTTACTATTTTTTGGGTTTTTGTCTTAAATCCGCTTTGACTAAATTTTGAGTCCTGAATGAGATCTTAAAGAAGATAGAAATGCAAAAGGACTAAGGAAGCAGGTTACTTAAGAATCTAAACAAAATATATACAGGTAAGAAAAAAAGATAAGATGTGATATTGTACAGATGAAAAGTCAGATTATAAAATATGTATATGTTAGAAAAAGTTGAACTAAATCAGTTTAAATTTTGAAAAATAAATGCATAATCTGACCGACTTTTGAACAAACGAGATTGTAACTATGTAACTTTTGACAATTTACAAACAAACAAACAAAACCGTACAGATTTAACTGTATATTTTTTTGATAAAATAAACATAAATCTAGAAAAGTGAGCAAAAGATATATGATATACTGTAAACCTTTTGAAAAAAAAAACACGAATTAAGAAAAGTCAGTAAAAAACATGACATACTGTAAACCTTGTGATAAAAACAACACGAATCTAGAAAAATCATTTGCGATTTAAAAATTTCAAACTAACAACAAGAACAAACATGTGATGCATATGACAAGGTAACAATTTTTTAAATAAAACAAACACAAATGTTTAACAACTGTTGTAGTGATAAACTAAAACAAACATTTATTCTTTAGCATATACTGCGACAATCTAAAAATAAACAAACACTCAAAACATAAAACATATATATATAATATACTTTGCAGAAACACTCAAATGACTTCTATTAATTAAGAATTTACTTATCTAATTTTCTTACAAATTGACAAACATGGTCTTTAAATTCTAGATTCCTATGGCGCTGTATTTCTACATAGAATTTGGGCCAGAGATTAGAAATTGCACCTTGGATATGTCCACTCGAATGGTTCTGAAGAGAAGCATGAAGATCATCTAAGTTCTCTTTAGAAAGACCATCTTTACAAAATTAGATTTTGTCCTCTCTATTTATTGACACAAATCTAGGCGAACCATGCTTACTCTCGTAAATCTATCGCCCATATTTGATACATCTAGACTCGATGTACGGACTCTTTTTCTCATTTCACTACTACTGGTACCCATACCTGGAAGGCCGGCCCTCTGGTTGAAGTCACTCGAACAAATTTTTCTTTCGATTAGCATCCTCACATCATCAAGGATTCCAAAATGCATGAGAATCCATAATCGAGTGACTCTAGACTCATGTTTCTGCCTCAGAATTTTCTGTGAAAATGATAGGAAGTATTTTCTCTGGTGATAGAACTTTAGATCCATGGAGAACAAAGAAAAAGAAACAAGAAAGAAAGAAAGAATTAAATAAATAGAGAATAGAAATGTAAGACTTGAGGGTGGTTTATTAAAATTTGAAGATGGGGAATTAAGAACAAGCTTCAAATTTTAGAGAGAGAGGGAGAGAATTTTAGAAAAAATGGAGAATTTAGAGAGAGAGGGATGATTATAGACAATATAGAACATGCTGAATACTATACTAGATACTGGATTGGGTTGAAATGGATATATCCAACTATGATTATTATTATTATTATTATTTTATTAAAGAAAAAACTATATTACAAAAAATAAAAAGCTATATTAAAGAAAATAAAACTAAAACACAAATCATGCGACATGGCCCATGCCCCCTCCCTCCGTCTTTGGTCATATCCTTTACTTTATACTAGTGGGGTCCAAAATTTCTTCTGTAGATGATGAAGATGAGATAATACTATTGGTCCTTCTTTTTGACATGAAAAAAAAAAAAAACGTTTCAAAGTCAAGTAAACTCGGGCCAGATTAAAAAGTCATATATATTAGATTAGAGTTTGTTTGACACATCGTATTATATTGTATTATATTTTATGTATATCATGCAATAATTAGATTAGAGTTTAATTATTTACTAGTACCTTTTTTATGTATAAATTAAATCGAAACTTTTTCTTCAAAAGTGGTATGTCCAAATATCAACCGTTAACAAATTCTTTAATCTTTTTGTGACGGGCATAAACAAGCAAGGCCAATAGGAAGCGGTTCAACCCACGGGCGTTATGATCCAAGTCCAAAAACCATTAGTGCTACCCAAAATTTTCTCATGGTAATGTGGTTTGGACCTATTAAGTTCATATCCAAAAGCAGCCGCCAAGCTCAAGCCGCCATTTGTCATTCTTTCTTTGTTGTGCCACGTCACATCACACCCTATCATGAACTATCCATTTTCCCGTGGGAGCAGATAAACCGTTAAAAAAACTCAATCCAGAAAGCCCTTGTGGAAAGCTTTCAAATTCTTGGAAGAATCTCTCTCCCAAAACATGGCGTTCTCCGTCTCCTCCACTGCACTTTCAAGCCTCCCAAACAGGTCACAATACGTTTTTCTTTTTCTCTCTCTAAACTGCAATGCATTTTCTTTTGACATTCAGTTAAGCACAAACTGCCTAATTAAGAATTGAGGCGTTTGGTTTGTAGGTTTGAGCTATATTTCAAATGATTTTACTACGGTGTTCTTAAAAATTAGTTGAATTTTTGTTTAAAGCTAGGAACTAAACGGGGTATATATTCATACGTGCTTGCTCATGTAAAGTTTTTGTTTGGAATCAGGGAATTGCCATTAAAGCTTAATTTCTTGGGAAAAATCTCAAAATGCTCCTTCTTGGGCAAAACTCGGGTTAATGCAACAAAAGGAGTTTCAAGTGTTTGTGAGCCATTGCCTCCAGATAGACCCCTATGGTTCCCTGGTAGTTCACCTCCTGAATGGCTAGATGGCAGGTCACAATTCATTATTCTCTTATAATTCTTTTATTATTATTATTATTATTATTATTATTATTATTATTTGTATAAATTTGACTTCTTTCCGTCTCGTTTGGTTTTTCAGCCTTCCCGGAGATTTTGGCTTTGATCCTCTTGGATTAGGTACACATTATTAATGATGATGCATACCCCAAATCATTTGTCAATTTTAGATGCCAATGAATGTAACAATTGACTTATTCAATTATATTTATTAAAAGATCTATGAGTTGGTTATGCATGTCCTGTTTAATTACTTGAAAACTAACATACCGTCGCATTTTTTTTAGTATACAAGTTTGATAAATAATTTGATACCTATAATATTATTAATATATTCGTAGTTGGAGGTATAATCTAACTATAATTCTATACGATTTTACTATTACATGTATAGTTTAAATCTCCTACCTTAAGTTGAAAAAAAAAAAACTAACACGATACCCTTGTATTTAGCAAATGAATTCAAATCATAAGTTGGAATCGTTTATAATATAAAAAACAAAAGTATGCTATAATATAAAACCCTCAGCTACATTAATAAGAACTACCTTCTTTGTAACTAACATTTAGTGGTAAATTTTGTGTTTATGCTTGTAGGGTCTGACCCAGAGTTGCTCAAATGGTTTGCACAAGCTGAGCTGATGCACGCCAGATGGGCAATGCTAGCAGTATCAGGAATCCTGATTCCCGAATGGCTTGAGAGACTAGGATTCATAGAGGATTTCAATTGGTTTGACGCCGGTGCTAGAGAGTATTTTACAGACCACACAACCTTGTTTGTGGTGCAACTAGCTCTAATGGGGTGGGTTGAGGGCAGAAGATGGGCCGACATGATAAGCCCAGGGTGCGTGGACATTGAGCCTAAACTGCCCCACAAAAAGAACCCAAAGCCTGATGTTGGGTACCCGGGCGGTCTTTGGTTTGACCCGTTAATGTGGGGAAGAGGGTCTCCGGAGCCTGTGATGGTGTTGAGGACAAAGGAGATCAAAAATGGTCGTCTTGCAATGTTGGCTTTTGTGGGGTTTTGGTTCCAAGCAATTTACACTGGGAATAAAGACCCCATTGATAATCTATTGGCTCACATTGCAGATCCTGGTCACTGCAACATTTTTTCGGTAAGGCTATGTAGTATCCACTCACATTTTTGGATTTCTAAACGTTATGAGCTAAGAGAATATAGAGAATTTCATCTTCAAAAAACATACTAATAATGCATGTTTTTGAATGTCTGTTGGTATGAAAATTATATTTAAGACAAGAAAAATTCAAATTATTCATTACTAATAAGATAATATTATTAGTAATGAATAATTTGATTTTGTAAATATTGCGAGCTAATAACGTAATAATGATGCATGTTTATAAACGTTAGATAGTATAAAAATAATATTGGAAACAAGAAAAAGGTAAATTATTTATTACTAACGAAGATATATATATATATATATATATATGTTCAACTTACTTATAAACTCTCCTATAACATTGTATTGCTTTTGTACTTGTAGGCTTTTACTTCGCAGTAAATGTTTTAGACTTCGGAATTAAAACGAAGAAGACGAGGTTCAAAATGTTGCCACAGCGAATCAACATTGCTTTTAAGTTCTATGCGCGTGCTTTATGTGATAAACTTCTTTCCATTATTTTTGATCAAAGCAGAGTAACTGTAAATACCAAGAAGCCAAGAACTCTCTTTACTCCACTTCTTTCCTTTTGTATTTATTTTTAAATTCAGATCAACACATTATCATGATATTATGTGAGCAAAATAAGCTTCTCCGATCACTTTTACTCTCTCATGGCTTCTATGGAATTTGAATTATTAGCAAATATTGCATGTAATATGGATAAAATGAACAAATTACCATTGAAAATACTACAAATTAATCAAAAAAATAAGTATAACAAAACAGTAGAGGCACGTGTAGCTCACGCTTTTTTTAAAATAGATTCGTTCCTTTCAATTGTGCACGAGGATTTGCTGGATGTCTGTCTCAAGATACAACGACTTGCAACGAAATTTTAAACATTATACGATACCGTCTTCGGCGAACTTGAAATGCATCTTCTTTTGTCACCAAAAACCAACTACAACAAAACTAAGGGGTTGTTTGGTTGGAGAATTGTGATGACTAGAGAGACTCAAGTATTAATTTGAGTAATGCGAATGAAGCAAATACCTGTTTGGTGCATTGAATTTCAAATCACAATAACAATTTCCAAGGCATTTTAATCCCAAAACCTGAGTTCACCTCGGGGTTGTTCTCGGCAGACTTCAATATCAACGCTACAGTATTTGTGCTCGACCTGTGATGCGCATGACTCTTCGCGTGATTCTCTTCATCGCAGAGATTCTCTGCAATCTCTTCACCCAATATTTTTTACCGTTGAGGGATTTGCAATAAATCCCCCAACTGAGCATGTATGGTTGAAACCCACCATTATTGTTCTGCAAAAGCTCTCTCTGCATCTCTCTCTCTTCCCTGTCACTCTCTCTCTGTCGAAACGGCGACCATCGTTCCTCACCGTGAGAGCTTTGGCCCTCAATTTGATCGTCTTCTCCGTTGATATAGATCTGCCCATCGTAGACCATATCGGGCCCACCGACCATTATTGAGGTGTTATCGTTGTTTGAATCGGAGTAGGCAACCAGTGTCCTCGCGAGTTACCGATATTCAGCCGGAGTCTACCCAATCGTCCGTTGCCTCAAACACGGTAAGTATTCAAACTCAAATCCTCTTTTTCTTTTTCTTGTTTTTTCTGGATCTTGTCTTTATACGAGTTTTGGGATATTGCAATGCTCTGTTTACATAACTTATGGTTGGTATGTTCCTCTGTTTTTGTTGGATGTAGATTTCTATTTTTTTCGTTTTTATTTCTTTGAGCTCTCCGGAGTTTGGGTTCGTCTTTATAATCGGCATCCCTAGTTAGTTTCCCTTACTCATAATTTGGGCTGTTGAGAATGATCCACTGATTTCTTTCATTTCTCCAATTGCTTTTGTTCTTTGGCTGATGCAGTAGTTCTCGGTTCTCTAGTACATCTATCAGTTCAAACCATGTTGAACTAATCCATTGATGTTCTTTCTTGTTGTTTTGGTTCAACATTTTCAACGGCTGGAAACAGGTCCTTTAGACGAGAGATTATCTCTGTTGACATATATCCTGATGTGTTATTACCTTCTGTGATTGATATTTTGTGAAGTTGTTTAGAACAAAATTGCTACCAATTGCATATCATAGCCAAATCTAATCGCTTAGTTGAACTCCTTCTTTGGAAAAAAGTAAAATAAAGTAAGGGAGAGAGTCTTACATATTTGCTTTCCTTTGTTTTTTTAATTTGTTGTTGTTGTTGGTGGTGGTGGTGGTGGTGGTGGTGGTTTTGTTTTTGTGTTGTTGTTGTAAGCTAATAACTAATCAACCCAATAATATATGCATTATGACTAATTCATTGAGTTTTATTAATTTGTACTTCAATTTGATTCATAGATTAGATGATGTGAAGGCATCATGCATTTCCTGTATTCTCGGTTTTTCCTCTTCTCATACCAATGTTGTTTATTTTGACAATTATTCTCCATAAACCAAACCCTGTGGTGTTATACTTCATTTGTAGTGTATAACACGCCTTGGTTTTTGTTATTTGTATTCAATGAACTGTGAACTATGATATGCTACGTGTGAACCCATTACTGTGTACTTGTAATTTATTTTACACTTGTTCTTATAACAATTGACACCTACATTGCTGATCGTTTTGTCTTGTCTGTTTTCTTTTAATCAAAAGAATTTAAACTTGATAAGATCACTGGTACTACATTATGACCCTAGAGAAAGGCTGGCTATGATGAAACTAATTCTGCTTCCTCACATTGGTTGAAGCTTTATTGTTGTGGATTGTCATGGGCTTCATATGCTAGTGTGCTCTCGGTTGGCTATGCACATGATTGTGGCATTGTGCAACTTTCGTTTTCCACATGTCCTTGTGTGTACCAACCGATCGTAGCATCGTTGTGGACGTCTTAAGTGGCAATCAACAATAGTTATGCTCCTAATGTGAAAAGGATGAAGCAATTACAGTTTGAGCCATTTCTGTCTCAACACTTATTCTAAATAGATTTTCACATTCTTTTCATTGCAAAATGTCATATGCATTGGCTATTGCGCGCTCTATGGACTGTTGACTCAAAATGGACAAGATGGGAAAGAAGAGGAATGATGATGAGGCAACCGTTAATTGGACCCGACAAAATGAGAGAGCTTTGTTATTAATGCTAGTGGACCATCAAACAACCGCCCTGGGACGACATCCTACCACAGCCGATTGGGACCGGTGGGCGGAGGAAATTTTTGGTAAAGGTGTTCATGGCGAACGTTGCAAGCAAAAGCGAAATCGACTTAGGAAAATTTTTCAGCTATATTCCGTTCTGATAAATACAAGTGGCCTTGGTTGGGATTCTGAAAATGGGGCCGTTTGTTGTGAGGCAGCGTATCTAGATGATTTCTTAGCCGTGAGTTTATTTACTTTCACTAGTATCCATCTAAATTCTTCAAAATATATATAACTTTTGGATTGTTGGTCACTGATAATTTTTATCATTCGATGTCCAACAAAACCCCCAAGCGAAGGACTTGATTGGCAAGGCTGTGCCAAATTGGGCGTTGATATTGCAATTGTTTCACCGGGAATCTGCAACCGGGAGTCATGCGGTTGCTTTGGGTTCGACTCGTTTGACTGAACCTTGTAGTCCGCAGAGAAGCAACTCCGAGCATGATGTTTGTACTGATCAGATGGACTTACAAGATGATATCAATAACCCTGACGACAGGGCATACATTGCTCATTTGGCAGGACTTGATGGCTGCAGAGCAGAAGTACGTGCCTGCAACATTGCTCCTACCTCTCGGAGAATTGGGAAGAGACCAGTGCGTAGCAAAGGTATGTGGATTCGGATGTAGGTACCACTGCCTTACAAAGCATCGCAGAGTCTCTATCCAGCCGCGGACGTAGTAAGGGCCGTGGTGGTGGAAGCTCAGCAAATCAACACACGTCGGATGATGTGGAATGGAGGCAGTGCATAACAATCATGAATGCGATGAACCTAGGCCCAGATCAGTACGTGGACTTTACAGAATACCTATCAACTAATCCCAAAGTCCAAACCGCGTTCCTCCTAGCCAGAGAGGATTGTCGCATGGCCTTTGTACAGAAAGGGGTCGCAAAAGTTCAAGCTCAACAACGGCATCCACCTGAGCGCACTCCTTCACCACCAGTAACGACGCAAGCGCCACCGCCACCTTTCTTTCATCCTCCCGGCCAATTTCAGCAGGACCTTCCATATTTTCCACGCCCACCATATGGTGGACATGACGGATATTAGTTCATCCAATTATTCCATGCTTCCTATTTATTTTCCCTACCATTTGTTTACATTTGTCATGGACAATTTTTTTTTGGATTGCATTAGACATAGCATTTTCTTAGAGTGTATTCTTCATTGCGTTATTTTGGATTGCATTACGTCTGTATTGCATTTTTCCGGACTGTAATCTTTATTGTAATTTGTTGGATTGTATTCTTAGGCGCTATAGCATTGTATTGTTGCTTCGGATGATGATGTTTAATTTGTTGGTGAGGACATATACTTCCCATACCATGGGTTAATTCAGATGATGTTTAATTTGTTAGTTATTTCCAGTTTTCATTGGTGTATTTTGTTATTTATCTTATTTTGCCATACCATGGTTTAATCTTGTTATATTAGTTGTTTACTATACTATATTGTATGAATGTGCGTGTTCAATAGGGTTTAGCTAACAACAATGATATATCAATCCATGGTTTTCTAAAATCTCACAACATATATTACTAGCAGGGATTGTATGGCGGAATTTGGGGATGGAAGTTATAGAAATACTTCAGATGAGAATTCAGACGACGATGAGGATATCTATGACATTGGAGGCGCATCTGCGGCGATATATGCCACCGTAATTTTGCAGCCTCGTCAACAACGCAACACGTTGGGAATGCCTGGATACGAACGAGTTTCTAATTTGTTGCATGGGCATCATAGTAGAATATATAATAAGATACGAATGGGTGTTGATACGTTTACAACACTTAGCGCAATAGTCCAAAACAAGGGTTTGTTAAGATCTAATCGCCATACCAATGTTGATGAACAATTGATGATTTTTTAAATGTCATAGCACAAAGCCAAACGAACAGAGAGATGCAAGATTATTGGCAGCATTCAGGAGAGACAATTTCACGCTTATTCACACAAGGCCTCCATGCAATATGTGCATTGAGACATGATTTTATTCAATCGCCAAAATGGAATGAACTGTCCACGCTTGTTCAAACACATAGGAACAAGTACCTCCCCTGGTTCAAGGTAACTATCTCTAAAACTCAGGAAAAACTATATTGTCATGTGTAAAATAGTTGCTTTAAACCACTTCACATTTTTATTTAATGAACAGGATTGTGTAGGCGCTATTGACAGTACACACATACCATGTATTCCACCAAGCACAGAATCGAGAAGGTATATTAATAGAAAAGGATATCACTCACAAAATGTCATGGGCATCTGCGACTTCGAAATGAAATTTACTTTCATATTAACTGGATGGGAGGGATCCACCCATGATGCGCGAGTGTTACTAGACGCCATATCCGATCCAGAGAAGAACTTTCCAAGGCCACCACCAGGTAGACGAGAAAGCAACTTATTGTTTAGATCTTTTAAGTCGACTTTTGAACTTTTCTAACACCACTTGTGATATGCTTAGGAAAATTCTATTTAGTAGATTATGGCTATCCCAACAGCAATTGTTTCCTTGCTCCATATCGAGGAGTTACCTATCACTTGCAGGAGTATCGAAAGTGTAGGCATGGTCCTCGTTCGCCAAGGGAGTTGTTCAACTATACGCACTCATCTCTTCGCAACTGCATTGAAAGAACTTTCGGTGTATGGAAGGCGAGATTCCCAATATTGAAGAGCATCAAGCCCTATCCATACGACAAACAAAAGTTGATCCCAATTGCATGTGCTGTGATTCACAACTTCATACGCATGTGGCAAAGCAATGATGAGATACTTCAGCAATACTATGATGTTGCACTACCAGTGGCTGAGATAGAAGGAGAAAATGTCTACGAGGAAGATGGGGTGCAAGACGACGATGTGGTTGATGTCAGCCCATTTATTCAAAATAGAGGTGATAATGCCAGCATGAATGCTCATAGGGATGCGATGGCAAATCAAATGTGGGAAGCTTATGCACAACGCCCTTGGTACACAAGTCGGCATTAGTATTTTAATACAGTTTACTACATTAATGTTGGAACGTTGCTACGTTTTCGCCGTCGTCGTCTAAAATAAACACTTTTTCCCCTCCTGTATACAATGACATTGAAAAAGGAGCACATTCTTTGTATGGATTGTAATAAATTTTTTCTCGTAAATACATAATTGATTGGAGAGAGAATTGAATATTTCGGCAAATAGATAATAGCATGTACGTGACAACAAGATTCAAGAGGCAACAAAAAGAGGACTTTTAATACGGTTATAACTCAAATTTTTTTAATATTTCATGTGTACCAAACATTGATTTCTTATTGCATTCAATCAAATGAAAATAATTTCTTCATATACCATTTTATGCTCTTTTTAAAAAATGTGCTATTTTTCTAAACATAAATTTTCAATTTTGACAAAAAGGACACCAAAATTCTTAATCCAAATCTCACATGTACCAAACACATATTCATAACTCAAATCAAGATTTAAAAACTTACCAAACACATATTTCAATATTCTATCCAAATCTAATTTTAAATACTCTACCAACCAAACACTAACTCGAATTATAACTCAAATCACATTACTCAAATCATAATCCAAATCACAATACTATTTAAAAAGAATTCAAATCACCATAATTCAAATACCTCTACCAAACGGGAATAGAACTTTGAAAACAAATAAAAATCTCTATGACTTTGTATACAATTCGTGTGTGTTCAAAGATTTTTTATAACACGGGAAAACTCTTTATTTATTGTAGAAAGAGATGACTAGATAAAATACTCGCAAGCAACGGAATTTGCTGTGATTAAAATATGTAGGGATTTTGTCGCCATGACACCAACAATAACGGGAAACGTCTACAATGAGCCTGACTTGGTCAACGAAGACTTAATATTCTCTTAAAATGTGCACACCTCTCTTATACATTCTCTCTCCAAATCTATTCTTAGACTTGCCATGCAAATCAGCAGATCCCTCCTTCCCTCACGCACCATTAATCCCCCTCAAATCACACAAAATCCCCCACCCCTCAAAACAACAACACCCAAAAAATGTTAATCCACAAAAGCAAATTAAGCAAATTACCAAATCAAGTACTACTCTCCCCCTCCGAACAGCGGCTCGTTTCTTTCCGGAGACCCCCTTCTTCCCATTTCCGGCTCAGCAATGGCCGCTGTTCCACCTCTCCTTGACCATGACCATCGCAACCACCACCACCACAGCCATCATCATCACTTCTCTTTCTCTCTCCTCCTCCTCTTCTTCTTCTTCTTTCTCTCTATTCTCTTCCCCATCTCTCATTCGGTTTCGGAAGCCGACGCTCTTCTCAAGCTCAAGAAGTCCTTCAACCAGACCACAAATTCCCTCTCCTCGTGGGTCCCGGACTCCTCTCCTTGCTTGTCTCGCTGGGCCGGAGTCATGTGCTTCGACGGCATCATAACCGGCCTCCACCTGACCAACATGGGCCTCGCCGGCTCCGTCGACATCAACGCCCTGGCCCAGATACCCGGCCTCAGAACCATCAGCCTAATGAACAACAGCTTCTCCGGCCCAATGCCCGAGTTCAACAAGCTCGGCGTTCTCAAATCCCTTCTCCTTACGGGAAACTCCTTCTCCGGCGAGATTCCCTCTGATTTCTTCTCCCATTTGAACTCTCTGAAGAAAGTCTGGCTCAACTCTAACCAATTTTCAGGAAAAATACCGGAATCTCTAGGTAAATTGAAGAATCTGATAGAGCTTCACTTGGAGAATAACCAGTTCGTCGGACCGATACCAGATTTCAAGCAACCGATTTCTTCGCTGGATTTCTCGAATAACAAGTTGGAAGGAGAAATCCCGGCGATACTGGCGAAGTACAATGCGTCGGCTTTTTCAGGCAACGACGGCCTCTGCGGTCCGCCGCTGGAGAAATCCTGCAGCGCCCAAGCGACGTCGTCGTCGAGTAATGCAACCAACGAAGGGAATGCGAACAACACGAAGCTCATCGTCGGAGGCGTTATAGCTACGATGGTTGCCGTTTTGCTTTACGCTTTGCTGAGCTCGAAGAGCGGAAGGGATGACGATTTTAGCCAGCTGGGGAAGGAGCACGTGAGCGACGAGGTACTGGAAGTGCACGTGCCGAGCTCACACAAGAAAGGCGGGGTGTCCGCCGAGCAGTCGAGTCATCGAAGATCATCATCGAACCACGGGAAGGGCGGGGGGTCGTCGTCGATGACGGACCTGGTGATGGTGAACGAGGAGAAGGGGAGTTTCGGGATGTCGGATTTGATGAAGGCCGCGGCGGAGGTGCTGGGGAACGGGGGGCTGGGGTCGGCGTACAAGGCGGTGATGACGACGGGGCTGTCGGTGGCGGTGAAGAGGATGAGGGAGATGAATAGGATGGGGAGGGACGGGTTTGACGCAGAGATGAGAAGGTTTGGCAGGTTGAGGCACAAGAATATATTGACGCCTTTGGCTTACCATTACAGGAGAGAGGAGAAACTGCTTGTCTCTGAGTACATTTCTAAAGGAAGCTTGTTGTATGTTTTGCACGGTAAGTAGCAAAAATATGATGTCAAAGGTTCTTCATTAGTACATGGCAAAGACTCTTCAAAGAATTTACTTTTTAAGGGAAAATATTTATTTCATATATAATATTCCACATTTTTGTTGATAAAAAAACCCAATTAACACATTATAAAATTATATGCTAATTGTCATTCGATACTATACATTATTATGATATCAATATTCTCTTTTCAAAAACTTGAGACTCTAGTTTCAAATAAAAAAACCATTTCCATGTATTCTTTTTCATTTTGAAATAGGACAATCAACAATGTAGCAAAACTTTTGTGCCTGGTATATCTGTTTACAAATTGAGTATGCTTTTTACTACACATCCCCCGTTAACATTTGTCACGTTAATCTATTGAAAAATCATTTTTATCTCGACAGGTCAAAACTGTAAGTCGCATACTAATAGATGTTATACTTTTTAGATTGGGTCTCATTATCTTATTAGCAGCGAGGATATAACTCATGTAGTTAAATAGAACTATACTTTTCCATTTAGCTTTAAAAATTTTGAGTTTGAACAATAATGTGATAAATCTTAATTAGTAGGACAAAAGTACACAATTTCTTTTTAGATCAACCAACAATATATTTTCAACCATTCATAATATAATACATTTTGTCACTAGTATTTTCTACATATATAAACAGTTAACTACATATCAATACACGCATATGATCAACATTTTACAGGCGATCGTGGAAGTAGTCACGCGGAGCTGAACTGGCCAACCCGTCTGAAGATAATCCAAGGAATCGCCGATGGGCTAGGGTTCCTCTACTCCGAATTCTCGAGCTACGAGCTCCCCCATGGAAACCTCAAGTCCAGCAACGTCCTCCTAACCGACAACTACGACCCGGTCCTAAGCGACTACGCCTTCCAGCCCCTCATGAACCCAGCCAACGCCTCCCAAGCCATGTTCGCCTTCAAGACTCCCGACTTCCTCCAGTATAACCGCGTCTCGCACGAGACCGACGTCTATTGCCTCGGCATCATCATCCTCGAGATCCTCACCGGCAAGTTCCCTTCCCAGTACCTCTCCAACGGCAACGGCGGCATCGACGTCGTCCAGTGGGTGATGTCCGCCAACGGTAGCGAGGAACGAGAGAGGGAGCTTCTCGATCCGGAGATCGCCTCCTCCACGGTGGTCGTCAACCAGATGCTGCAGCTCCTCCATGTCGGCGCCGCCTGCGTGGAGAGCAATCCGCAGCAGCGGATTGACATGAGGGAGGCCATTAGAAGGATAGATGAAGTGCAAGTTTGATCATCATCGTCATCATCATAATCATCATGGACATATATACATATCAACTATATATATATATATATGAATGTGTATATATAGTTCGGTTAGTGCAATTAAAGTTATATTAAGTTGGCTAATTAATTGATTTTTTGAGGCGAGGAGAAGAAGTTAAATACTTAGGTTTCTAATCTTCAAGAGGGCAAGGACTAAATTTGAGTATGATCAATTAGTGAGTAGGGGAATTATATATTTGTGTGCAATACTAAGATTTGAATTTAAGGGTTTTGTCAAGAGAGCAAGATTATTTGATCAGTTAGAAACGATGGGGGCTACACAGTTTTCTCTTTTAGCATTTCTGTAAATTTTCATGTACGTTGCATCAGTTTAATTTGTCAGTGAAACAATTCATTTTCTCTTGAGATTTTTATTTGGCTCTCAATATTTGTGTTAGGGCATTTAGCTTTGATTATTTAGGATTTGATTCTTATTTCCGTTGTTCATCGTCAATAAAGGTCTTATATTAATTAGAATATCATGCCATATTAATCAAACTATCATGTTAGATTAAAAAATTAAAGTATTATATGAATTAAAAAATTTAAATCTATATGGTTTATTATTAGTAGAAAGACACGAAAAAGATCCATGTGAGCCCCATCTAATTACTTTGACAAAATTCAATTTGAGATATTGATGCCCATTACCATGTTATTGAACAGTGAATTGACTTTTACCATTTATAAAAAAGCTTTTATACTACATGCCACACACAAAGGTAACATATTTGTAAAGCATCCTAAATTTTTTGTCGTTTACATTGGATTAGTAAAGCAATGGTGAAATTTTTTCAAAGAGTTTTTTTTTTTCTTTTCATATTATATGTTTCAATCAATGGTCCAAAAAGGTGGTATAATTGTAAAGCACCCAGTTAATTTAGCAACACATGTGATACTGGAACCTGGACACAGTAAGTCCACATAAATCCAATTGCCAAATTCGTTTACTTCGGGTTTAGCTCTGCCTTTAAATTTATTCTCCGAAAGAAATTTTAGTAATTAAATTTACTGCAAAAATACACAGACGTCTGACACATGAGCATATCGGTCTAAAATTTGACGGATGTTATTAATTTGACTATATTTGAAATGGATGGTTTAGAGGGGCAAGATAGTTTTCATTTTCAATAATAATTTCATGTTTCTATCCGTAATATTGCAATTCATAGGTTTAGTGGAACAAAAAACTGCAAACATTTTTCCTTTACCATATAAAATTCATTTGTTGTACGCCAATTAGTCAGTGAAACAATTCTCTGTGAATTTTGTTTTTCAAAATAGAACATGTTTCCTGTTCCTTGTGCTAGAAAAATAACTTGTTTCTCCAATAAGTTTGTTTTCACTTAAAAAATATATTTAATCACATCATTCGTCCCCATATAGAGCATATCATATTTTGATCCTTTGATTTTTAAAACGTATCAAACGAACCCTTCTCTATAAAAAAACTAAATTTTGGACGATTAATATTTTTTATTCAATTAACTCTTAAAATATAGATAAAAAAATGCACTCGAAAATCATCTGTGATCTAATAAAAGGTATTATGTAAGTCATATTAGTGCATTGTTATTGTTGATTCTTTTTACATTGAGATTTTAATAATCGGGAAGGCTTGGTTCTTTAGCCTTTTGCTCATGGAGCGGCATACAGAAAAAAAAAAAAAAAAAAAAGAGATAACAAGCTCAAACAGACTGAGATAAAATTTCTTGAAAGAGATGCGTGCAAAGCTTTTCTTAGGCGTCCCATTCTGATTTGGTTCCTCTCCACATTCTTACGTGATGATTTTAAAACTTGCTTATGGTTTTTTAAGCTGATATTTTGCTATAGAAAGAACTCTATATCTTTTTTTTTTCGCTGATTGACGCGTCTAATATATAACAATTTTATAATAAGGAAAGGTTTTGACAAAATGGTCAAAAGAAAATTTTAATTGGGTAAATGGTCTCTTTTTTTAAACCAAAAAATACGTTTTTTTATACAGGTAAATTGTCTTAATTTTTTTCAAAAAAATAAAAAAAATGACTGTAGCAGAATAAGAAACCTCAACAGGAAAAAAAAAGAATCATTTTAATATCTAAAAAACTTTTTTTTTTATGTTAAAAACTGTCCAAAAAAAAATCTATTTACAAAAAAATTTTAACCGAAAGCCTTTTTTAAAAATCCTCCATTTATAAAGGGCTTTAAAACTTTTACCAAATCAATTGGTTTTAAAACTTTTACCAAATCAATTGGTTTAAAATATTATAATAATAAAGAATTTTTCATGATTTGTATTCGAATCAATTGGTCTGAAGGTGCGTAGTCGTGGATTTATATAAAGGAGGCTACGTCTATCTGAATATAAAACAATAAAAAAAAAAAAAAAAAAAACGAAACTGTTCAGATTTTCAACCAGGCAACGTGGAGAATTCTGTTTCCGCTGGTTCTTTATTCCCCCTCCCCCCTCTCTCCCTCTAAAAGCAGCGACGCCGCGAAATGTACCGGACGGCGGCGAAGCGGCTGCTCCTCGGCGCCTCAGCCGGCGGCAATCGTAACTCCCGTATTCGATATCCTCCATTAATCCGAAGCTTCTCCTCCTCCGTGGACTCTCAATCATTCCCCAACCAGACCCCTAATCAAGACACAAATCACCCTCAAAACCCTAACTGTTCAGATTCCGATTCGCAGTCGTCGTCTTCTTCTTCGTCATCTTCATCTTCCGCTTGGTCGGCCTCATCTACGGCGGAAGAAGCTCGGCACAATCATCACGGACAGAGGCCGAAACCGGAGTACGAAGACGAGCAAGCTCGCGTGCTTCGCGCCTCGCTTTTCCATGTGGTCCGTACATTTCTCTCCTTCCTCTTTCCTGCGCTTCTGTTTTCCCCCAATTTTATTTGATCAGACGAATTTTTTTGCAAGTGATATTGAAAATTGTGGCGTTTTCAATGATTTGGTGCAGCTAAAATTGGGATGGTCTGAAGCTGCGATGATCGCAGGTGCGAGAGACGCCGGTGTCTCTCCGGCTATCGTTGGATCATTTCCGAGGAAAGAAGCCACTCTTGTGGAGGTAAATTTATATCTTTATCTTCCATATATTTCTGGCGTTCTTCAATAAATTGGTTCAATTTTACATGTATTTCCATTTTAAAACAGTGATTGTTTGTTGATTAGTTGAGTTTCCTTTTACTCTATTTTCAATCTTCGTCTTAAATTTGTCTGCTAGTTTTGTTGTTTTCTGTTAAAGTTCCTATCTAAAGACTTTTTGTCAGGTGGTTTTTTCGGTTATCTTTATATTTTTTTTGCCACTGCTGGTAATAATAGGAGCAAAACTGGCTATTGTACTGTTTTTCTGAAATAATTGGGTTTAAAGTTTAAATCTTTTTTAGGTTGCACTAGGACGCCTGATGCAATTATATAAAGTAATGATGGTGTAAACTAAATTATAAAATGTTTGCTAATTACGAATGAAGATTGTGATTGGTATATATCATTTAGATTAATGTTTTGAAGCTCATGGGATTAGTGGTTCTGTCGTGGAGGTAATTGTGAGTTCATTGAAATGCACATCTTTGACTAGAGAGTGTTTGGGAGCCAAGTTGAAACTTGAACACCGTAGCATGTAAGAGCTTTACATTGTAGCATACATTTGCTTTACACTTTAGCATGTAAGAGCTATATACTGCAGCAGCTGAAATTTGGTTCCCAAATGCTCTCTTAGTGCCTTATGCATGTTTACTGGCGCAGTCTTTTTGTGGAGCGGACCTGATGTTCTCTCTACACATTAATCTTGACATCTTTATACTGTAGCAGTTGGAACTTAGTTCCCAAATGCTCTCTTAGTGCTTTATGCATGTTTACTGACACAGCCTTTTTGTTGAGCGGACCTGACGTTTTCTCTACACATTAATCTTGACATCTTTTACTGTTATTTCGCCTACAGTTTTTCATGGATGAGTGCTTACAAAGGCTTATTGATAGAATTGATTCCGAACATGACTTGAAAAGTTTGCTACCCAGTGAGCGCATTTCAAAACTTGTTAGAATTCGCTTGGAAATGCAAGCTCCTTACATACCAACATGGCCTCAAGCTCTTAGTATCCAAGTATTTTCCTTTCTTTTCTCTCTTTTATAGCTTGGGACTTGCAGAAAAGTTTTTGCTGATTTCTTTTGCAGGCATTACCGACGAATGTTCCGATGAGCTTTAAGCAGCGGGCAATGCTTGTTGATGAAATCTGGCATGCTGCTGGTGATGAGGGCTCTGATATTGATTGGTATGTAAAACGCTCTGTCCTTGGAGGAATATACTCGACAACTGAGATCTACATGCTTACTGATACTTCTTCAGGTATGCAATTTGCACTCTACCTGTTAGTGGATTTGGATTTGTGTTTCGTTCCTTAATTTTATCGTGCATATCTATTCACTGGCTTCTTGGTTCCTTGCATTGCAAAGAAGAGTGCTTGTGCTCTTGTACCTATGGAAGATTTTCTCGAATAGAATACTAATTTCGCAGCTTGCTGTTTCTGACAGATTTCCGTGATACGTGGGCTTTCTTGGATGCTCGCGTTAAAGATGCCTTTGATTTGAAGAAAACCATTCAAGAGGTGGTTCCCTCCTGTTACTGTTTTGGAACTGAGATTCTTTGTTGGTAGTTCGTTTTTCAGAATGAGGATTTTTTAGTTCTTAACATCTTATGTTTTGTTTTTGCAGGCGAAATACTTGGCAGAAGCTGTTGGAGCCGGAATGGGGGGTTCTTTGCAAGGATTTGTTAAGAGAGTATTTCAGGGATGAATGCTGGGATAACTCGCAAGCGCAATCAATTATTTGGTTAGTTGATGGTAGAAACTGCTGCACTTCCTCAGCGTTATTGTGTTTGACAGGGAGTTAGGCTTGGAGGGGATGCTGTTAAAAGTATTCTTTTATCAATTTGAACTGGCCGAGTTTTATGGTTTCCCAGACCGTGTTGGCTTTCTTTAGTCAAATTTACCATATTTATGTTCTTGAATTATCTTTCAACCTGTAAATAATGGGAATGCTATAATATTCATATACTTGGAATAAAAAGCTAAAATGGAATTAGTTCCTTGAATAATGTTCCCGCAAATTCTAAGGTAGCAGGATATGCTTTGCTAGCGCCGTTCTAAACATGTCGTTTATAAGAAGATAAAAAAAAAAAAAAAGTCACAAAATTCTGAAAGGGGAACGGCAAGTCGTTTCATAGAAGACCAAAGTTAGTCAATAAACGACAATTTTTTTTTTGGATGGACTAAGAAGCTTGTGCTTTTCAGACTAAACGAGTTTTGAACAACGGCGACAATCTTCTCATTGAACGACGGGCAAGCTAAAGAGCAATTTTTTTTTTTTTTGAAAGTGAGCTAAAGAGCAATTCAGCAAACAACATGATGCGGATGTACAAGGGATCGACGGCAAAACAATGATAATAATAAAATAATTAAAAGTAAAAATTAATCAACTTAATTTGATTTGATTTAGCGGGTCCGTTTATTGAGCACTCCATAGAAATCAGTAATCAGTAATCGCCGAGCCGCGATGCGAGCACACTATTATGTTCCTTACCACCGAAGGATGTGGTTTAGCCGCGGGAACACTTCTGTTGGGACTTTTTTTTTTCCGTCTCTCCAGAGTTTGAATGCCTATAGTTATGCTTTGGGGCTTTTGTGTCCCATTGTGCACCGCCTGTGCGTGGCTCAGTGATAGGTAGGTAAATTTAGTTGAATGGACGAAAAAAGTCTACATCAAGCTTTTTTGACTTCTTAGGTGGACGAAAGAAACCTTTTTTATAGGGTATTTAGAAAGGGGGTGAGAACTATTGTTTAAAATATTTTTAGTGTAATATATAAAAATTTTAGACTGTAATAATTTTTATATTATTATTGTAGCATATGAAGGTGTTATATTGTTTATAATTAAAAAAATGATTCTACCATTTTTACAAACACATCCCTGCTCTTTAAAAAATTACCAATGTGTTGAAAGAAATAGGGGCGTGAAGTGGACCATCAGGCCTCTTTTTATCTTTTGACCCCCCAAAAAAAAAAAACCACTGACTACTGTTCCTTTTTTTAAGCGCCAACAGAAAAGAAAACAAATGGCGTAAAGAACTTTTTTTTCCTTCAGATTTCGTTATTTTCACGTCTTCACCAACCATGTGAGTTTTGACCAAGAAAAGGCATGAAGCAAAAAGAAGAGGAGAAAAAAGGGCAGCTCTCGTTGAAGTAGAGGGCAGTAGCCAGGAATAGATCATGTGCAAAAATGGCGAGTGCTTCAGATATAATTGCGAAACTGAACCTGAATCCTCTTCTAGAAGGCGGATTCTACTCTGAAACTTTCAGAGACTCTTCTATTACTCTATCTACGTCTCAGCTCCCTCCCCAATGTGAGCTTTTTTTTTTTTAATTTACTCGGATTATTTTCCATGGTTTTCTTTTTCAAAATTTTCTTCTATCTATGCTATGTGTACATGAAAGATGGATTTTATGTTCTTTTAAACCACTGATACATGAAAGAACACTGTTTCAGAGAGAGGAATTTCTTTCTTTCTTTCTTTCTTTTTTTGAAAAAAAAAAATCTTTTTGTTAGCAAGGCTGCTGGATAATTGAAATTTTTTTAACTTTTGAATAAGTTATAGTTGGAATTCAGCTCAAATCGGATGAATAGAAATGCTCTAATTTAGTTGAACTATATTAATGTATATACTTGATTGAATTATGTTTTCCCAAATAGGATTTGGTTAACTTATAATGTATTATGAGCTTAATCTGCAGACAAGGTTGACCGGGCTGTGAGCTCATGCATTTACTTCTTGTTGAAATCTGGGAACGTGTCACGCTTTCATCGCATTCCATGTGCAGAAACCTGGCATTTCTACTTGGGAGAACCTATTACGGTATTTGATCCAATTGCAAATCTTGGGTTATTTCCAGTCCTTACAATTTTTCTTCCTTGAAGTTTTTCGCATTTGATTGATAATCCTTTTAACTCACAAGCACTTTTATAGTAACATTTTGCACGTATATGTTGAAATTTGCACTTGTATTATACTTGATGACTTTGATGTTGAGCTACCTTGCGTCAGTTCTTCATCATTTATTCTGACTTTGGAAATGTAAAACTTTCGTGCCAACGAGTGAACTGAGTGTCGTTCTTGAAATATTCATGAACTTCTGAGTACCCTTTGTTGCGAATGTTGTAGTTTTGGAAAATTGAATGTTGAATTTAGTGAGAACCCTTTGTCATGAACGTTGTAGTTTTGGAAAATAGAATGTTGAATTCTGTAATCACATTTGACATAATCATGTGTCTTCTTTGCCTGTATTGAATACTTGAATACTAAATAAAACATCTGAAATGTTGCTTGGCAACTTTTACCTAGAATTAGTAATATATATATGTGTGTGTGTGTGTGTGTGTGTGTGTCTCTCTCTCTCTCTCTCTCTCTGTGTGGTGTGAGTATTACCATGTTTTCAAATAAAAAATCTTTGTTCTTCCATTCCTCTCAAAGCATCTCATCCTTTATGTCTTACAGCATTTTCCCTCCTTTACACGTCCATAATTTGGTTTCAGGTAGTGGAGTTGAATGAAGAAGATGGTAAGGCCAAACTAACCTGCCTTGGACCGGATTTGGTTGGAGATAATCAGCAACCTCAATACACAGTGCCTCCATATGTATGGTTTGGTGCATTTCCCACCAAAGACCTTAGCATTTCTGCTGATGGGACACTGGTCAAAGCTGCTGAAAGGGACGGTGAGACGCACTACTCTCTTGTGGGATGCACCTGCGCACCGGCCTTTGAGTTTCAGGACTTTGAGCTTGCAAAGCGCTCTGATCTTGTTTCGCGGTTTCCCAATAGTGGGCCTCTCATATCCATGCTTACATTGCCCGACTGAGCAGAAACTTGTTTCTATAAAATCACGTTAAAAAGGATGTGTAATGCTGGTTTGTACTTTATTTTTCATATTTTACGTGTGGCCTTTGGGAAATTGGGCTCCTGCTCTGGTAAGTTCTGAGGCAAACTTTGTCAAATCAATCAGGTTTCAGGAGTTCAATCTTTTACTAAATTTAAATAATATAACCACTTTCTATGTATTCTCGAATTTTCCGCTACTACTTTCTCCCCTTGTGAATTTGATAGCCCTGAGGGGTAACCCTGTTAATTTCCTGATTAAGACACTTGATGATTCATTGGAGTTGGAGAGGTCTGCCCATGCAAAGGGCAAATTAGAACAATTCAAGCAAACTTTAAAACCCGTTTGGAAAGATAATTCGAATCAAAAGTTTGAACCTAAAACACTATAGCAATTCAAATTTTACGAACAAACATTATAGCAGAATTGGTTTGAATAAAAACTTTTTGGTTCAAACATGTTCTCAAATGAGCATTTAAATTAGGAATTACATCCATGATCCATCTATTATTTCCCTCTTTGTTTTGTGATTAAGTGCATACAAGAATCATACTGTGGTCTCCATGTAAATATATTGATAACCAACACCGCTCAAATGAACAGAACCGGAATCCGCCGTCAAAAAATCCGGCTCCACATCAACAATCCATGATAATCACAGTGTTCCTTAGAGAAGCAATTCTGTATATAGGGGCAGAATGATGCCTGGTCACATGTGAAACCACCTCCTAACCCAAAATAAGGACTAGAAAAGAAAAGAAAAATGGACAACAGAAAGGAAAAAGAATAAAGTCTACAGACCCAACTGCATCAGTGGCATGTGTGAAAAAAATTCACATGCAAAAGATGGAAAAAAGAAAAGTCATAATCATTGCCTCCAACTACAAGAGACCCAAAATTTGACTTTTTTTCCTGACTTCTGATAATTGAGTCCTTGGAACTGTTACAACTTTTTTCTCCCCTTAATTCCTGCTCCTCCTGAGATGAAAATTGGAATCTCACGTTATCAGCTGAGCGTTGCATTTATATGTGCACACATGGCATGAACCCTTGAAAAGTTAATCAAAATCAAGAAACTCCATTCTCTTCCTCATGGACCCCTTTAGTTCTCCGGCTTCCTTTTCTGCTTTCTGAGCCTATAAGAAAAGAGAAAAAACTGTTTAACAACCAAAATGGCAAGGAAAGAAAGGAGAACTAAAATTGCGTTTTACGCATTAATGGCGATGCAGAAGCGACTCTTACCCTTTTTATCTCTGATACATCGACCCGCGTCATATGTGGAGGAAGCTCTTCATGATTCAAGTCCTGTAAAAATGTTAGTATAAGTTTTAGACAATGGTTTTCTAACTTTCAATGCAACACTTTTGGTGTCCAAAAATCACATTATAAGAAGAGAGTTTTTATACCATTTCTCCAATCACCACAACATTTTCTCCACGAATTACATACAGACCAAGTGGGATGTCACAGTAAAGATCACCAACAATGACTCGTTCAGACGCATTTTCCAGAATGACATTGGCTATAAACATCCAAAAAAAGGGCAATCAGTGAATGAGGTTTAAAAAATAAATGAAAGGCAAAAAGAGCAAGGAAATAAGAAGTGTGTCATATGGAATGAATGTCTTACAAAACTGATCAAACGATCGTAGTAAACCCACGAGCTTTCTTCCATCTCGCAACAAGACAAGGAGTTTCTCTGAAGAAAATATGGTAGGTTAATGATAAATCCAAAAATCTTGTAGTTAAGCAACAATATAAGATTCACCAGTTTACAGAAAATTCAAGAATTATGAATATAGATTTTAGGACACAAGCTGAAAAGAAGATCAAGTGCAATGAAATACATGTGGGAAAAACTATATATATTTTTTTCATTGCAGTGTGGTTGAAACTGATGCTTTGGATCTTATGAATTTGATTATTAGAGCACAAACACAGAAAGAAAGAAAGAAAGAAAGAAAGAAAGAAAAGGGATTTTCCATCTTTTCATAACCTTCAATAATTCGTTTTTTTGTTCTTTTTTTAAATTATTTATTCAAGAAATGAAGAATATGCCATCTCTTTATTTGATACCACAACTTGGCAATATTATAACAGGAAAAAGATATAACAGATTCGAGTTTTCTTCATGAACTCAGTGCAAAGACACAAGATAAAAGCTTTCTCCAATTAATGCATTATCAGATCAATAACCTGAAAACGTAAGGAAATGAATCTATATAATGATTTTTGATAAACCAAATGATCATTTAGTACTCGGTTTAAGAAATCAATTCAAGAACCAGAAAAAAAAAAAAGAAACGAAAAGAAAAAAATTGGCAAAAGAAAGAACATGCACATCTAACCGTGCCAATATTCATTCTTAAAGACAATTCTACCAGAAACTATGAGAGATAGGCCAACAAATAACCATTCAAACAAAAAAACAACCATTCAAACATGAAAACATGCAAGAAAAACAAAATCTTGAAAAACCCATTTGGCATTTGAAATTGGTTTCAAGAAAAGAAGTGGAGAAATAGAGAGAAGAGAGAGTACTGTCAAGATAGCTTGCGAGAGAAGTGGAAAGGAAAATATCTTCAAAGCCTGCAGCCCAAGACATGACAGCTTGCCAAACAAATTCTGATATTTGTCAGCTTTGAAGACCAACCAAAAAGTGCTCAAGAACCTTCTCCAATGGCATTAGCTAACTTCCAACTAGGATTGAGAGAGAAGATTGTGAGTTGGGTTTGGATCTTTTGCATCAATCACCGGCTTTGCTTGGAAAAAAATTGAATCTTTAATTGCTTTGTCACACTCTCTCTCTTTCTCTCTCTAGGAGTAAGGTCTGAATGTGATTTGAGGGACTCTTCTGAGGATGACGAATGGGAAACCTAAAATAAACCAATGGGTCCCACCTAGCCACCCCTTTGACTTTAGGAGGACAAAATAATTAAAATGGTACAGTTGTATTTCGATGTTAAGAATTATAGTATGTCGCTCATTAAGTGGAAAACTTTGATTACTTATTGGTTGCTTTGTACCTTTTGCTTTCTTTCAAATGCTTGAATGATGCCTTGTTCTTGTGGTTTGTTGCCCTTTCATTTGACTTTCTGGTGTACCCAAAAAATAAGCTTATCTCGAAAAGATTTGGTTGGATTTCGAAGAGTTTGCTCAGAAGTTGATTGTTCCACTTTTTTTAATAGATTTTTTCTTTTTTGGAAAAATTTAGGAAATATGCCCACTCAAGTTTCATCTTTAATTTTTGCTTTCCTGTGGGAATTTTGCTTCTTTTTTATTTGATGTTATAAGTAGAAGGGCATGTAGCAGCCAAAAAAAAAAAAAAAGAGGGCATGATTTGAAAACGGCGTAAATCGTTTTTTTTTTTAATTTTTTTTGGTTAACTTATCTAATTTAGATTTTGTGATCCTTGTGGCAAACTCCTTACCATCGTTTTTTTTTTTAAAAAAAAATGTTAGGATTTCACACCATTGTCTGGTTAATTGGCCTTTTTTTTTTTCTTTAAGAAATGGGAGGGAAAGAATTCTATTAAAATTAGATTAATAAAAGTATGGCAATTCCAAATAGGTTATTTACCTTTTTATACTTTATATTTTAAGTTTATTTAAATATTATGCTTTCGATTTTTGATCTCATCAAATGTATACCTTTATATTAGACTTAATACGCAAATTACCTTTCCTGATCAATCTTTAATTTTGACCTAAAAATTTATATAAAATATTCTCAAATTAAAAAATAAGAAAACTTAGGCCATGTTTGTTACATGGGCTTGAGATTAGGATTGGAATTAATAATCCCGAGCCCATGTTTGGTAGCAATGTTTGACCGGATTATTTGGGATAATTTATCCCATTGACCACAAATAATCCCACTTAACGTGGGATTATTAATCCCAATAAAAAACATGGGATAATTTATTCCACATTAGATTGGACTACAACTCTAATTGTGCTCTTGCTTTCTGGGCCGTCTTGTTCCCCAACCAACAATGACTTCAACACTGTCAAAGTTTTGTTCTTCAAGTATGGTTTTTTCGTCTACGAAACGCCAAATTTCTTTCTTTCTCATCCCATGATCATGTGACAAGATTGGATCTGATTTCTAACAACATGTTGTTTAAACACCAACAATGTTAATTTTTTTCACTAGGTTTTTTGGATTGCATGATATTTGAATGAAATTGGATCTTTTTTTTCGTTTTCTTTTACCTCTCAGAAATCGGATTGTGAAAAAAAAAAAATTAGTTATTTGATGTAGGGCCGTTAACGCATATGATTTATCATCCACTTTGTTAAAAAGTTGGAATCTTGAAGCCATTATGTTTTAATTTTTAATGATTTTGACATAGCTTCATTTTTTTTTCAATTAAGTTTTGGTAATTTAATCAATTGTTACTCACAACGCTTATGAATTAGCAATATGTGGAAATTAATGCAAAATACTGTAATTATAAAGGCATCACAGAATTATTATATCAAATTTTCTAATTTTTTCTTCATTTTTGAGATCAGATCTCGTATTTGGTTTGACTAAAAACTACTTTGAGTTTATTTGTTTGCATTAGATGATGCATTAAATTTCCTTTTTCGTTTGAAGGAGTAAAGTTATGTGGTTTTCCATAGTTATAAACTACTTTTGTTGTGGGCTTTAAATTTGAATTGGTAGAGGTTTAATTTGAATTTCAATAATGCTCAGATCCCCAGTTCTGTAGTTTATTGCTTCTACAGGGTCTTGAATCTTTTTATCGCTTGAGGAAATATAACTTATCTTAGTCTTGTTCTATAGGTTGCTTGAAATACCCAAGTAGCATTTTTGTAGTTTTTAGTCCATTTTAGTCTAACATATAACCAACTTATTCCTAAAGCTCATGTGGTTTCTCTTTTCTCGTTAAAAAATCCTTCTACTACCATTTTCGTTGTTTCGGTTTATGCTTTTTTTCTGCATGTATCTTGTTGGCACCCAGTAATAGTGGCTACTTTTTTTTGAGCCACAAAGAAGCAGACGGATGGAGAGGAAAACATTTTCCATAGTATGATAGACTAGTTATTATTTTTGGTGCTGATCGTGCAACTGGAAGAGGAGCTGAAACGCCTAATGAGATGGTTAATAATGTTGATAATGAAGAGGCTAACGCGGTTGAGATTGAAATGCAACAAGATTCTTCTTACTCTCCCATGTCTATGAACCAAACTTCTATTGGTAATGTATTTAAATCTAGCCAAAAAAAGAGAGCAAGATCATATAGAGATATTGCTGTAGGATTAGAAAAACTACTAAAATCATTTGAAAAAATGATTGAGTATTCAAGAGAAGAGTCACAAATGCTAGTTCAAGCTATATAAAAAAAAAGAAGAAGATGAAAGTGTGTAATATGAATTTGTATGGGGTGAGATTACAAAGTTGAACATTTCTGTGGTCGATCAAATTAAGACTTTGAAGTTGTTTGTTGAACAACCGTGGAATGTGAATGCCTTGAAATCTATGAATGAGGCACTTAGGATGGATTTTGTTATGACTCTTCTTCAGCAAATATGATCAAATATCTTCTCCAGCATTTAGACGTTTAAGTTTAAATATGATCAAATATCTTATTTTAGATTTAGTTTTTAATTATGGATTATAATCCAAAGTACTTTAAAAAATAATTATGATTATTTTAAAAAATGTTTATCGCTTTTATTTCAATTGTTATAGTTTTTTTTTTAATTTTTTAATTTTTTAATTCTTTTAATATACGTATATATAAATTGTTATTATCATATCTAATCTATTCTGGTCCGATTACGCACCAAACACATGATTATTCATCCAGCTTCCTAATCCGACGATTTACCAAACATATGATAGGATTCAACATAATCCAATCCAATCCAGTCCAGTCCAATCCAGACTGAGTAAGCCAATCCAATTTGACGTGCCAAACAAGCCCTTAAGAACTTAAGACACACTTTATACTAAGGTTTTTTATCTCAAAAATGTATGGAATACGCTAAAAATGAGTGTTTTGTGTGTTTTTGTTTTTGTTTTCTTCTTTTTTTTTAAGTTTTATTTTTTTTCTATTTTACTTAAGAATAATTTGATCATTTTAAAAGTCAAAATTGACAATTGACAGAGGTAAGGTATAGATTTGTATATTAAATATAATATGAAAGTATACATTCAATAAGATTAAAAACCAAGTGTATAGTTTTTGAATTAACCTAAAACATAAGGTATAAAAAGATGAATATCCCTTCCCAAAAATATATAAAAATCTAACCATTTTAGAAATATATTGTACAAATAGGATAATTTTCATATTTTGTTGCAGAAATCTCCAAAAAAATAGCAAAATAAAAAAAATTTCATTAGGGTTAATTCCATAAATAATCCTGAGGTATACCCTTAAACTTATTTTAGTCTTTAACGTTTAAAAGTCTCACTTTAGTCCCTGATTTATTACTTTATTTCAGTTTTGGCCCCTTCGTTAGTTAGATATTAAATATTTAATGAAAAACTTTTAAAATGGTCTACTTTAGTCCTCAACCTATTATTTTGTTTCACTTTCGGTCCCTCTATTATAACTAAGAATTATTGGGGACTTAAATTTAGAAAAACTAAAAATAAAAAAACTAAATTTAACAATTTTAATGTGTATAATTTAAAGATAAAAGATTTTTATTCTATAGTTAATAAGATAAAATTTAATATAGAAAAAATAAGTGCAATTTAAATAACAAGTTATGCATTATGATTTATATATATTGTGTTGGAAAATTATTATTTTGAATATTATAGCTGCTATGTTTACACCTAAACATATAATATATTGACATTACATATTCAACTTTACTTTTTTTAAAAAAATATATTAAAGCTCTTCAAAATAATAATATGATAAATTGGCTTTATTTTTTTGCATGAATCAAAATCGTTAGTTTTCTCGCTTAAGTGTTTTTATTATTAATTTCGATCCCTATTAAAACCTTGCTAATAGAGGGACTAAAAGTGAAACAAAATAATAGATTAAAAATAAAAAGTAAACAAAGTAACAGATTACAAACCAAAATTAGACATTTTAAGAATATTTCGTTAAATATTTAACACCTAATAGAAGAATGAACCAAAACTGAAACAAAATAGTAGGTTAGGAACTAAAATAAAACTTTTTAAACGTTAGGCATTCAAATAAGACTGAAGATAAACCTCAAAGACCATTTATAAAATTAACCCTTTCTATTATACTACCCAATTGGTAGTAATAGTATTATGCTCTTTACTTTGAATAAAGACAACTAAAAAGTTCAATTTTTTAAACCCCTTAAAGGTGGTTGCAAACTTAGCTTGCAACGTACCTCTTGAAATGTCAAAGTTTGAATCCCCAACCTCGATTTATAAAAAAAAAAAAAAAAAAAATTCCCCACTAGTTTATACAATTCCGGCATGGTTACACGTTATGCAGAAAACATAATTTTATTCATTCTATTCTGCTCAGATATTAGACGATTATTATCTCCATTTAGAATGCCATAATCTTATAATTGCTGTGTACAATTTATTATAAAATTTTGCAAAGCAATAGAGAACACCCGCATTTTCAATATGGATTCTAGAGCACATCAGTTTTCTAGTTATCCAATGCATCTCCAAGCATCTATTCTTCTACTGCAGAACAGAACATCTTTAACCTGCACAAATACAATTCATTAGATCATTAAGAATTGATGTGAATGGTTTTATGGTTGTTTTAAAAGATTTGGAAGTAGTCTTACCTGTATTCTCCAAAAGCTGATGATCTTGAGTCAATTTATATCTCCAAAACAATATCTGCAATCAAATAAAATTATGTGATCAGCTTTCTTGAAATCACCTCAGCCAATTAAACACCTCCTCCCTCAAAAAAAGCAATTAAAAAAAGAAAAATAATGCATAGAAATCTTGGTCTATATCATCTAAATGAAAAACATAGCTATTTATGGCCAATTTAGTATTGGTTTCCAAGACTCTAAAGTTTTTTTTAGCACATATATGTTACAAGCAATGAGCTTGATAAAAATATCAAAAATACTTTACACAGACATTAATACACTTTTAGAAGGATTTTGTACTTCTTTTTTGTACTTCTACTTCATCCTTTGGCTATAAGTAAAGATAGAACTCCCTGTAAAAGCTTAACAATCCCAAACTAGAAATTAATGAAAGTTAAAGGGGCTTACATTCAGAATCAGTTTTGATCCATTTACTTCCTTTGTCTGTCTTCTCAGTTATATCATCTTCATTTGACTTGGGAATATGTCCATTCTCCAAGTACTTCTTTGCTGCCAAGGATGGACTTGAACTCTGGGGATATATTTTCTTGTGTAGCATCGCTCTAAGTACCTGTAACCATTAAACAAGTTAAGCCAAATAAGCATAATAAATAAATAAATAAATACACATACATACATACATACATGCATACATACATACAAACACACATACGTGCGCATTTAAAAATTGCAAACTTGATAATCTTTATTCAACTTTATGATTTGCAAACCTACGCACTTATAATTTATTAGTTTATCAATCTATTCTAAGAATCTAAGTCGTTAGAAGGTGGGTCAATAATTGTTTTATATTCTAACGTTCTCTTTTACATGTAACTAAACAATAGAATAACCCAACACGTGAATGTTAACAATAAGCTTGAAATATATTTAGAGGCCCAATACGTGTTGACAATTACGAGGGTTTGAAGAGAAAACCTTATTTTTTTAATATTATGTCCCATAAGTATCCCATCTCAAAAGCTTAAGCTATTATAAGGTGGGTCAATAATAATTTTATATTCTAACGAACACGTCCCATGTCTATATGATTATGAATGTGCACATATTTAGATTAGTTTACCTTTTCCATTCTAGATTCCGGAATTGGAGCTCTTGGAGTAGGACCTGATGGAAACCCACTGCTACAAACAAAGATCTTCTTGAGGAGAAAAGAGAGCGATTTCTTGACAATGGCGTTGTCCATCAAAACGTCTTTCCCTCTGCCAGCTAGTACTAAGCTAGTCTTGCTACTAGACTCGTTACGACATTGCGCGCCGTTGTTTGATTGCCTAATATGCAATGGAACATGTTCCGGTTCTGTGGATGAAGCTGATTCATGATCATCTTGTTTATGCAACAATGATTTCACCTTGTCCTGCAGATTTCCAACTTCTTCAGATACCGGATTTTCAGACGAAGATGGCACATTTCCTTGAAAATTTATCTCCAAGTCTTCTTGCAAGTCATTCTTTCCGAATGTCCCAATTGCCAGTAATCCATAAAGCCACTCACTCACATCCTCTTTGTCCGGTTCTTCGACTGCCGTCTCTACAAGATCATTATGTATTCAGCCACACAAGTCAGAAATGAAAACACAAAACATAGGCTTAATTTAGAATTGCTTGCTTTTCAAACAAGTTGTACTACTCTTTTACTAGCTAGCAAAAGAAGAGTTAGAAGCAGAAAACGGAAGTTAAAATTCTCCAAGTAATGTAAAAGTATATCAGTTTATGGCAATTGTATATCTTATCAATCTATGGAACGCATTGATCACAAATACTAATCAGAATCTATATATTGATTGTGTATCATATGTGTTGATTATAATTAAATGAAAACCAAAAACTATATATATATATATATATATATATATATATATGTGCCTACGGTTAACTAGTTTTGAGCTTGGTTTCTGGCTGCTCTCTACATATGATCTGCCATATTTAATCTTGCTTTGCATCCAACCAAATATCTGCAATCAAAATAGTACAGAAGTAATATAATTTCCTTCCTTGTAACATCAAGAAAAGCACAAACAAAAACAACAAATATTGTCTTGCACGATCCAGTACCTTCATTTTGAGTGGAATAGTATTGAATAGTACTCGGCAAGTACTAGCTCTTATTCAATAAAGCTAGCTCTTAAGAATGGCCAGAAATTAGGATTTATATATATATATATCACGGTGGGCTTTGAGAAATCGTGTGTATGTACCGTACAGTTATACAAAGATCTCACAAGCCAGTGAGGGCTGAGCTGCGAAATGCTTAAATAGACTTTTTTTTTTTTTTTTTTTTTGGAAATGCTTAAACAGACATAGACAAAATAGAAAAGTGTTATATGAGAAAATGTCCTATTGCCAAGCTGGTTATTGCTTATGCTACAAGTTCCCACAAAAACTTTGTCGCCTCTCTCCCCCTCTCATCTCTTGTCCTTTGTTTTTCCTAACACTTTCTGTCTTTTTCCACTACAATTTAAAGGGCAAAAAAAGATATTCTAAAAATAAAAGAGATCAGTAGTGTCAAGTGTCATTTAACCCGTACCCCTGTCATCATCCCGACTTCATTAATGAAATGAAAAGGGCTTAATCCACTTTCTTTCAAAGGATGAGTTCAATTTCACTCCTACTGTCAAGGCCGTTTGCCGCCACATAAGACATCTAATTAGAGTTTAAATCTGAACGCGAGAAGAAAGAAACACTTTCTTATTATCAATGCAATAAAAATATATTTAAAAAAGACTTTACCTATAAATCATTTTCTTTACTAGCAAAATAGTAGGAAAAATATGGCACTAATTAAATGTAGAAAGTTTAATACGGTGTTTTAGGAGCATTAGTTAAAAACATTATAGCATATGAGAGCTTTATACTATGTCAGTTAAATTTTTAATTGAAACGGATAATGACAAACACCTTATTAGTTTTAAAATACTTATTCAGATTAAAATATATGGCCCATAGAATACTTTGTGTGGGCCATACTCAAAACCAATCAGTCACCAACTCAACCTCCCCCATATCCCCAAGTGCCAACTACACAGATTTGATCGGCCGCCTTAGACTCCAACACCCTCACGGTCTAATGAAACTCAATTAACGAAGCATTAATACACCGACATAATGTGTGCCGTGTCCCTGATTGGTTTTGAGTGTCCCTTTTCCAAGTCCTGCAAAGTATAAGAGCTTTAAGCGATAGGTTCCGGTAGAAATCTAGATGTAATATCTCATGACATACAGTTGACCATGCAAATCCCTCAAAATGGGGTGATCCAATATATTATAAAATATAAGAAATACTCTCCCATATTCATGCAGATACCTTAGAAAAAGATCAAAAGATAGAAAGCCATATACAAACATGCCGTTTTGATTTCTTCATTCACTTGGTTCTAACAAGGAATTTAGAAGAACCAGTGTTTGACAAGTACTTTTAATGTTTGATTCAAACCAATGATCTGATATTTTGAACTCAAAAAACGTCTTAACTCAGGATTTAACTCCCTTGTTTTCATCTGGTGTGACTTTTTTTAAACCATATATATTTTTCATACTTTCTATTTCAAACCATCGTGTTTTGAACCCATGAGCTAAACTCTCTTCCGAGCTTTTGCGCCAACAATTTCCCTCCCATTTGTCATAGAACAAAAATGTTTTCTATACATATAGGTCAAGATGTTGTTCTAAAGGACCAGTCTCTCAAGTTACATCTGACGATAATAATGGAATACAAGTTAATCTCGAGGACGAAGAAGGCTCATACATGAGAAGTAAACAAAAAAGACACAGATTTCTTTTAAGTACGTATACAATACCCATAGAGTGTACATTTTGCTACGCAAACACCTCTAATTGTGTTATCTTTCTTTAATTTTAATGTTACATATCAACACGTATAAAGAATTAGTCCTCTTATAAAGCAACTACACTCAAGCCTATATATCCTTTCCCTACAATCCTTTTATATTTTTCATGAAATGATTAGTGTAACATGATATTTATTCAACCTGATATTAATGTTGAAAAAGAATACATGACAATTGTTTTTTATAACTAATTGTTTGATATTATAATATTAGATAAATATCATATTTTTTTCTATGATCTCTTCAAAGGACCGTCCGTCATACGTAATATATAGAAGTAAAAATGATAACATGATGATCATTGAACGTACTATTAACATTAGAGCTGTATAACATAGTTTTTGAATAAGTTATTTTCTTGTTGAAAAACCCATCCAACATCAATGATGCGTAATATAATTTTTGAGTGACTTACAAATTTATTTGTGTTATGTTAATAAATACTAATTGTTACGTTTAATGATCATCACATCACGAATTTCACGTCTACGTGTTATGTTAAGTTGGAGAGACCTCTCACTCAAAAGATCATAAAAAAGTCGTGTGTATATATATATATATATATATATATATATATATTACCCCCATAATCCCCCATCGCTATCTTTCTTTAGTGCAATATAACTTTAACTTTCTTAAGAGACAATATTTAGTCCAACTTTCACCAATTCCCTAAGATCTGTGGCTTGGATTATACTCTCTCTACCAACCATGCAATTTTCACGTGAAGATGTCCAGTCACATGGCCCCGTGGGCATCCAAGCCAATTGTAGAAAATAGGGTAACTGGCTGAGCTGGTTATTATTAACCGGCAAAGTCGGTAGAACCAGCGGAATGTGGGAGGGTTGCACCACGTGTCAGTTATGCCGTTGTGATCTTTGTTCATCGGACTTTGTCCGACCAACATCTGTCTCAATGAGATCGGCCCAAGTTTGAACAATGTGTCAATGTTCTTTCACAAGGAAAAAAAAAAAGTACAATAAAATCATTCTGCATAGATGTTTGTTAAATATTGAATATCCCTTTGGTTTCTTCCATGCAGCTGTCTCTGATCATAAAAGTTAAAGGGAGTTTTCTCATATCTATGTGAGATTTCTTGATCATATGGCTAAATAATTTTATTATATGCTTATCGAATAAATATATATATATATACACTCTATCCTTTCAAAATATACTATTATCATGACCAATTTGCACTACTTTCAACAAATTCAAGCCATGAAAAGATCTTACCCATCATGCCATTTGATATATTAGGAATTTCTGGGAGACAAATTTTATGTAATTTTGTTTTAGATCCTGCAGCATATAGAACATAGAAGTTAGTGGTCCATACATTTCCAAAAAAAAGAAAAGAACTTGGTGGTCCATAAACGAATGAACACACATATATATATATATATATATATATATATATATATACATAGACATAAAAACTCTTGCAAAAACCAGCAAGACCAGAATGGTCATAGTCTGTACGGTATATTGCGAGAGATGACCCTTCCAAATGTTTGTTTTCTAGTACAAGATTAGCCAATATGTAACTTTTATATATAACCAAGATAATAAAATTTCATTTATACATCACGTCTTTTCCTGTTGTTATTCCAAGACTATTATTTAATATACTAGCACGAGGAGACGTGCCCAAGGCACGTCACCTTTTCTATGTTAGACTATTTTTTTCTAGAAACAATATTTTAATTATGATTTAGCATTTTAATGTTAATAATTATTTTCTCTTATTACATAGTTTCAAGCGTGCATATTTATAAAAAAGAATATTGAGAGCTCTATATATAATCACAATAATAAGAAATAATTATAGTAAAATTATATGATAAAAGTGTTTCTTTTTTGAAAGTTGATAAGAAGTTTTTATAAACTTTTATTGCTATGTATTTTTCTTGGCCAATTTTTTGTTTTTGTTTTTCTAAAAAAAGACAAGTGCCCAACAATACTAAAATATTTTACTAGAAAGATAAATGAAATATATGAATTTAAAAGAAAAATAAGGAAAAAAAAAAACAACACCAACCTTGTATGACCTCCCAAACATTAGCAAATATAAATAGTGTATTTATATATATATATATATAAGCTAAAAAAATTAAAAAAAAAAGTGAAATGAGATTAAATGAAATAAATAAAGAAGATTGAAGCATGAAGCCCGGGAGAATGCATATACCATATGGGTAAATGTAGGCTATTGTATTTCAAGTTAAAAAAAGATTAGTTGTTATGGACGGTTGAAAAAAAATGCCTCCTTTCTATATATGTTATAGATATATACACACATTTATATAGATATTTAGTTGTCCAAGTGAATTCCTCGAGATGTAAGTCAAAGGCTGTGCAATACAAGAACACCCTCCAACCAATAAATAAGGTAAATATTTACAAAACCACGTGAGATCAGTTCCATTTATGGCACTAGACTTCCCTAAAATGGAAACTATTGAGCATAACAAATTTTCTTTTTTCTTTTTACAAAATTTAAAATAGAAACCAATCTATACGTTACAATAGAAATTCCCACTTGAGTAGGTAATACCGACTTTATAACGAGGACCGAGGAGTCTTGCCAATCAAATGGAGAATCTGTCCTTGTTCCTCGGTCAATATGTTTAAGTCATCACATGATTTTTTTTATTTTTTTTTTTTGGGGGGGAGGCAGATTTAACAATAACCTACTCCAAAAAGCTCAACTTATCACGAAACGACAAATAAATCAGAAACGACACAAAATGGAAAAACAATGACTATCAAGAACTATAGATCACCAACTTCACAGGAACTACAAAAACGACTTTGATGTTTAGAAATACTATTTTAACTATAAAATTATGATTCAAATCATTTTTTATAATGTTCTCTCATTTTATGATTCAATTTTTTTTTTAATTATATTTTCTTTCATAAAATTTGAGTCCCGGAGTGATTCAAACCGAATTTCGGCCGGACATCACATAAGAAACAACATCCAACAATAAAGAGAAAAAGAAAGGAAAAAAAAACAAAAAATTATAATATGTGTCTAGATTATTGTTCTGAAATTAAAATCTAACACAATATTTAAAATATCTTTAATGATATAATAATTATCTTAATAATATTATATATTGTACTATATAATTATATATAAATAATTTTAATAATATTATTACGAGATATTTGTAAAATTTTTATAAATTAGAATTATCTTTCAATCCAATCCAATAAGCGTAATTGGGCAATTGACTCCTTAACCCAAAAAAAAACTCATTTCCATTTGGGTGTCGTTTGAACCGCTTCACGGAGCAGACCGTGGCCTACAAAGCTTGGGCCATGTACGGCCCAGATTCAAAATGGGTCAAAGACTTGGGCCTTTTTGCTTTCTAAATCACGTGTCATGCTGTCGGGACAACTCGATCCAAATCTAGTACATCACTTGTCCGGAGGATTTTTCCTCAGTTGCCGAGAAAATTGACCGCCCCTCCAACAACGCACGTGTCACAAAACTGACTAATAAATTTTCAGTTTGGACGCGTGTCAAATTTTCACGCTAGCTTATGTAGAGCTGCAAAAAACCTCCTCCTATGGGAAACAAACGTAATAACTCATTTAAACTTACGTTTTAGGATTGTTATAATTCAATGCTTTTGAAATAATTTAATTTTTCGTTTTTGGATGGCGGAAGTTGTTGTAGTGTGAGGAAAGTGAAATGGAAATAAATCGAATTTGGGATTCTGAAAGCTTCTACAGAGATCTTCACCAACCAGGCCTCATAATAGCAGGCTGTTTCGTCGTCGTGGCATTGTTACTTTCTATTTTTCTTATTCTTCAACATCTCAGATCATACACTAATCCCGCGGTTAGTTTTTCCATATGTAACTTAATAAATTTTCTTCCTTTTCTTTTAGGGAACTTAATAAATTTTCTTAAATGGGGTTTTTTAGTTTTTTGTTTTTAGATGCTCGGATTGTGTTGTCTTTTAGGATTTCTATGTTTTTCTTACTTTGCGAGTGACATTTTTGGTGTGTGTTAGTACATGCATTGATAAATCTGATATAATTCATGGGAGCATAATTTGTTATTGTTCACTAGATCTGTAAATAAATATATAGTGATTATTATTATTATTATTATTATTATTATTATTATTATCCAATCTTTTCTCTCTTCAGGAACAAAAATGGATTGTTGCTGTTGTTTTCATGGTACCCGTTTATGCGACTGAGCCAGCAAGATTCTATCTGTTTGTAAAAGAGTATTTGTTGGGTCATTCGCTTCAATTCTCCTGCCACTTATATAGCTAGGGTGTTTGGCAAATGTGTTTGAACCCTTAAAAAAAATAACAAACCCCAAAAAGAAAAATAAGTTTAAACATTGTATCGTATAAAAGTTTTACAGATTTTTTACTTTACATTGTAGCATATAGCAGCTTTACACTATGGACGTTTGAACTCTTCCCGCAAACATAAAGCAAGATATATTATTTATTCATTTTGGGTCCTTTTCTTCGCCAGATTATGTCCTTGTGGAATCCAAAGTTGTTTCTTGCGTGTGACATTTTGAGAAACTGCTATGAAGCATTTGCCTTGCATTCTTTTGGAAGCTATTTGGTTGCTTGCTTGGGTGAGTCACAATCCTACTTCTTCACATTTGGGAAATGTTGCTTTTTATGTATGTGATACAGTTGTTACTGTTTTATTCATTTTGGGTCATGTATATCTACAAAGCACAAATGTCTGAGATTCAAACTTTTATAGTGTGAGATGTGTGAATAATTAAACGATTGTTATGCTCATAGTTGATGTTATTACATCATTATTATTCACTGGCTTAAAGTATCCCCAAAATCTTCTCAACTAAATTTGGAATAATTAAGGCACATTTTGGTAGAACTATAAATATCCCAAATTATTAGGATGCACAAACATGTCATTTTTCAGCCATTGAATGATAGAAAAAAGATGCCATTCATGAAAGGGAAAGTTTTCAGAGACACTTGAAAAGCTGTAAAAAAGGGGGATAGATAGCAGTCTTACTCCATACGCTTTGTTTGATTATTGTTAAAGATTGTATTGTTTTTCACTATGCTAGGTGGAGCAAGTTGTGTAGTAGAACTACTTGAAAACCAGTCACAAAAACAGTTCAGTAAACCATTGCTAGAAGGGGCAGGTGAGAATCGCGTTGAGCAAACGAAGTTGGTTTGGAACTTCTTCTTTCGGCCATCTGTGATTGGAAAAGATTTGCTGACAATAATAAAATTTGGTCTTGTGCAATATGTAAGTCACTTTCTCCATTTGTTGTTATTTTTTCTTTTTAAGAATTCTCCAATAGGCTAAAAAAATGTATCAGTGTATGCACAGTTCTGAACTGTTAAATCCATTAGAATCATATCAATATAAGAGCTATGTGAAGAATCATATCAATATAAGAGCTTTGTGATATGAATGTTAAATTGTCACTTTTTTTGGTTTATTATGATTCTAAAGTGATTTGTTGATCCAAATTTGTGTCCTGCCATTTTTTTTCCTCTTTCATTCATATCCTATCATGTAATTCACACTTTTCCCCCATTTTGGGAGTTCATTCTTGATATCTGCTTGATAGCCCAGATGATTCTAAAGACATTATGTGCCGTCTTGGCATTCTTGTTGGAGATTTTTGGCGTTTACGGGGATGGAGAATTTAAGTGGTAATTTGGGTACGTATATCACACTTTTTATGTGATTAGATGAAATCATTTTAACATTTTTGGTCAACATTTTGATGTTTGCTTCGGCTTTTCATTAGCATTTACCTAAAGAAAATCCTTACGCCCTGATGCTGCAATTTCTCCTCTGCTTACCCTACAGAGTTGAACATCACTTCGCCCTCATTTTTATTTTTTTTTCCTTATAGGTATCCTTACATGGCGGTAGTACTAAACTTCAGCCAGATGCGGGCACCGTATTGCCTTGTACAATTCTACAATGTAACTCACGAGAGACTTCTGTGTATAAAGCCGCTTTCGAAGTTCATCAGCTTCAGCGCGAATTTGGAGTTATACCAAAAGAGGGGAAATTACAGACTGCATTGCAAGATTTCTTGATTTGCTTAGAAGACAGACGTTTCTTTGAACCAGCCGTACCGACTTGATTTATCAAAACACATACACATAAATTTTCCTGAATAGCTACAAATTTTTTTAAGCGAATGGGAGCTGCTATTTCATGATTAGGATTGGATATAAATTCTGCAAGTCATGATGCCATTTGGTTTATTCCTAGTCCTAATGGTGCGGGTTTGTGTCCAATGGCTTTGCAGATGGCTATGGCAGCTGTTGCCCATGTATGTCTTTTCTGCAGAACCTTATCACTACGTCCCTGCCAGTGAGTATGGGAAAGTCGCCACTGAGAGGACCATAGGAGAGGTGAAGTTAGAAGGAGACACCCCAGCTGTGCTTGAGAAACATGAAACTAAGGTTGAAGCTCCTGGAACAAGTGTCACCGAAAGCGTTCAGGACATTGTTCTTAAAGGGGGTCAACATGTAAGTTCTTTTCCTTTCGTGTACGTTGCATGGTCCTTTCGATTTTATGCTCGTCTTAATGCCATCTTTGATAGGTTGTCAAGGACGTTGTGTTCACCATAAACCAAGCAATGGGTCCTGTGAAGAAGGGAGTGACAAAGATCCAAGAAACTTTCCACCGCAAATCACTTGGCTTGGACAAAGAAGCAGATGAATCAGAGTTAGAAGTTGCGCAACAGGGCGAATAAAATCTTTCGAATGAAACTCATATCCCTTAGTACTGTGGATTCTTTCGACAGTGTTTATACATGTGTTGAAGCAAATGTCGTTCTGAGAATATAGGAACAAGTACAAGAAAACCTTAACTTTTCAACAAGCATCCCTTACACACTTGTAGAAACAATTTTTCATGGACTATAAAAGATTTTGAGACACAACTTCGCTATCGTCCGTCACTGCTGGAGCAGCACAAGGCTGCACAACAGTCGAGGCAGCCAAAAAACGCTAGCCCGGTGCAAATCTGGGTTAGTAAAATTGCGCATTGGTCGTTCATCCGGGAACAACATTGGATGCAGCACATACAGCAGCAGTGCCTGAAAATGTTGCCACAACAATTTGAAGCCGCCCTCACGAAGATTTCAGCAGCTTCAGGCAGCCTTGGTTCTTCACATCCTGGAGGAATGTTATCGGCAGTGGCAGTCAAGTTGCCAAAGCCAACACACAGGCTTTGTAGTGGTATCACTTTCTGTCTTAAAGAATCTGCCGTCTTTTGGAGTTGATCTTTCTTTGGTACCTGTTATTTTGTTTTTTTAGACGATTTATCAGAAAGACGATTTTATGGTGATGATAAAAACGGAGCTACAGATTCCTGTTTCTCTCCCTAGCTTATCTTTTTTCTATTCATATTGTAACAATGCACGAGTACAGTAGCACTCCTAGATCTTATCAAGAATATGCATACCTCTTGTAGCCCATCTAGTATTTGCTTTCCTGCCATCTCAAGCAAAGTCATGCGTGTATACTCACAAACCATCCCGGTCTGTACGCTCATATTTGCAGCCTGCAAATTGGAAAAAGCAGACACCAATAATGAATCTCCTTACTAAGGGATTTAGGATTTCGAAGTCATTTGGAGGAAATAATGAACCTCGTAGTCATAAAATAGCACAGATTTCTGCGCTTTCAAAGTAATCAAAACACTATTGAAGAAACTTTTCCGCAAGCTGTCGTCGGCCTTCAAATTTGTTAAGAGGATAATATACACCTACATTATATTTTAGGAGTTACTTATAGAACCAAGCAACGAACCTTATCCTCAAGCTGTTTATTCTCTGAAAACCATGCCCGAGCGGTTAGTTGCCCAATCTGTTCTTTTGCAAGTACCTGTGATGGAAATAGAAAAAAATGATGATACCCGCAGGGGACAAAAAAAAAAAAAAAAGAAAGGCAAAACTAGAAACTAAACTAGCCACTTTTTGCCTCACCCTGTCGAGTGGTATGTCCTTTGCATCATGTATTTTCAAGTCCATTACGAATTTATTCGAGTTGGCCAAGACACCGTTAGCTTTGACAAAGTCTGGGAAATTTCCCCTGTATCTACCAGACACAATCATTGGACCGTCAGAGGAAAGGTCTGGAATGTGGGAAGGGAACACCTGCAACAGAAATGGCAGGCAAAATCAGAGATCATGCACAATATACAGCATGCACTTTCATTAATTTAAAGGACAGACAGAACCAGTAAGAAGATGTAGTTTAACATCCACACAAACGAAGACATGAATTATATGTACCAAAAGTATACCATTATGCGGTCCAAAATAAACATTTTAAGCGAACTTAAATCATATTGAAGACAGCATACCTCAAGATCATCAAGGTTGTCCAATGAATCGAAGGTTATGTTCGAAAGAATCACAGATGAAGCTTTGGTAAGCAATTTCTCTAACCGAGCTTCCACCAAATCTGTCCCATTGGGAAAGGTATCATGAACCATGTCAAAATTCGGGAAGAATTGCTCTCATCCTAACTGACACGCTTATCGTCAAAGAAAGGGAATTCATGAAATCATTTTTTCCTTGGCTAGCTCTAAACGCTCTCTAGTTTTGCAGCATGAGCAAAGAGAAAAAATTCCTGTGCAAACACAGAAGTCGAAACTGACCTACATCACGGGCAGCACCATAATGGCCCCTGCTAATCATAGCAAGCATCCGCAAGAAATAGTGGTTGCAGAACATACCTACCACAAGTACATAAAACGAGTTAACCACAAGGAATTCAACATTAATTTAGACACACTTAACCCCAAAACCTATACAGGTGAATGGAAAGACAAAGATGTCTACCTAACAAATGACACTGAGTCGAAATAAAAATTTGTGAAGAGACTAAAATCTTCAGAAATAAGGGATTGTAATTTTGAAGATCTTAGCTCCTTGGTAATTACCTATTCCAAAAGTGTATATACGTGGACATTTTGATCCCCTTTCTTTTAGATGACTTCTCATCACATCACATATATGTCTCTCGTCTTCAACAGCCCCATCAGTTACAAGAAAAATGATAGAATTTGAACCCCGAGCATTAGATAGCATTTCTATCGCCTACAAAAAAGAAATAAGAAGTGTAAAACATGAATCCAAGGTGACATCGTATGACATTGGATGCAGAAACATGTTTGCATAAAAATGAAAAATAATGAGAAAAAACCTGGTTCAGTGGAAGCAAAATATTTGTTCCACCACCGGCCACAAAATTCGCGTTCATCCATTGAGTGGCCCTTTCAACTGCCTCCTTGGTAGCTAATTCCATTGATGTCGAGAACAGATTAGTCTCTCCGTTAAAAGCTATAATGCCAAATGAATCTTCTGGATCAAGCTTAGACAGAGCTAAAGATAGTACATTCCTAGTGTCATCAAGTGGCTTCCCCCGCATGCTTCCACTTATATCAACAACAAATACTATATCTTTTCTGAACACCTATAAAATCAATTAAAAAGGAGGGTATGTACAAGGACAAGAAAAGAATCACAGATATCTTAAAGACACCCAAAGGCTAATGAAGTATAAAACCAACCTTCCTACTCTGCTCATTTCCAGGGTATAGATAGATACAAAACATATCTCTTTGATCCAATGCATGCACTGGTGGAGCTTGCAAGAAAATAGCACCATGTATATCACTTGGAGTGACCTAAGACAAAAACATACCATCAACAAGCTCATTTGAAATCTGAACACAGAGAAATGAAGGTAATTTCTAAGAATATCCATGCATTAGCTTCAAGTCATTTTGCCTTTCTCAACTATCTCTGGATTGGTCATGAGCTATATAAAATACATGCATCAGCGTACATACAAATGAGTCTTACCCCGTATGAGAAGCTAAAGTCTGTAGTTGACCAAGAATAGACTTCAGATTCATAAAAGAAGCACAATTTCCCTGCATGGCGCCTTACTTCCTGGAAAGTCGGAGGAAAAACATACGCCAGAGATTAATAAAATAAATAACTGCAATAAAACAAAAGAAAATGGAACCCAAATCAAGGATGCACCTTCAAAGGATGACTGACAGTCTTGCATAACACTTCACTTCCAGTACCGGCATTCACGTTCAGCTGGATCTTCTCTTTCTTTGAGATTTTTTTTACAACAGGAGTGACATACTCAGGAAAAGTAAAGGGTACATTCAAAGAGTATTGGCCGTCCTTATACAGTAATTTCTGAGACCAACTAATTTTTACAGAGAGAAAGGAACCCCCATCAACCTTTGAAGAACAAAAATGAAAAAAATTAGAGAAAATTGAACTTGAAGTAAATGAAGCAAACAATTCAACCCACAAACTAATTTGATATTTTTTTCACATGCTAGTTACCTCTGGGACTGTCAAGGTAAATATATGGGATGTCAGAAAACCTCCATTTGTTGGGGATGGCTTTTCTATATCATTATTGTCTTCCAACTTTATGAGCCGGGTACGATAAGATTTTCTAGAAACGTCAACCTCAACACCTAGAATTGAACCCTGTTAGCCAAATAATATAAACACACTGAGAATAGTAAAAATATAATCACCTCTCGTTCCAACAATAAACAAAAATACAATCAAAAGGAGAATGATTGCACAACAGGCAAGCACTTAAACAACTTGTTATAGATCTCCATTTCACAAAATAGCACATAAATTCATTTAAATTCACTTTTAATAAGTTTTTTACTCATTTGTCAACAATTCTAATAACAACAAACTGAAGCTAAGTAGTCTAAAAGTATTCAACTTCCAATTCGAGAAAGAATCTATAGCCGCGAAGTCGAAAGTTTTCCAATTCCATTCATACGAATTAGCTCCCCGTACACTAAAGATTCTAATCTGGGACCCATGGTCCCACTTTTCACCAATGGCAATAAACAATCGCAAACAAAGCTCAAAAAACAAACAAAAAAACAAAGTTCAAATTCACGACTTCACCCCAAAAAGTTTAAACCTTTTTTTTTTTCCAATTCATTAAAAATTACGAACCTGCTCGCCCATTGGAACGGCAATAAGACATCCACAGCTCTTGCTTCCCATGACGCAATGGACTCTCCACGATCCGCTAACCCTAACGATGGCCGTGTCGAGATAGCAGTCGGCCTCGAGCTCGACGCCGTGCATCTGGAGCGGAATCAGCGCCGACGGGTCACACCTGCCGTGCACGTGCGGCTGGTAGCTCGGGATGTCCGGGTTGTCGACGATCGCCGGGTCGTGTATCACCGCGTACACCATAGGCGCCGTCGGGAGGAGGCTCCGCGACGGCGACCTCTCCATAACCGCCGGCGACGGCCTCGGAGGAGCCGCCGGCCCGTCCTTCCCGAAGTAGAGCCGCTTCGAGAGCCTCAGGCCGTCGTCGACGGCGTTAGCGAAGTCGTCCGCCATTTCTGCGATATCGGCGAAGAAATTCGAGTGTCGTTTTACGGATTTGGAATTCTTGAACCGGAAATGGAAAAAACGAGATTTAAACTTTTTTGGGAGAGAAATAATATTTATTATTATTATGAAATCGTATTTATAGGCTTCTTCTGTTATTTCGTGTAAAAAAAAGAAAAGAAAAAAAGGTCTCGTGTTTCGATGCATACGAGTTTCGTGAGTCGGATTGGCAGAAAAAAGGCCAAAATAGGTATTAACGGGCAACGGTCACATGCCACGTAGACTGGTCTTGACCTATTAGGACATTGGATTAGTGTTTTAGAGGACAATGAAACATCACATTTGCCGTCGAAACTGTAATAATCATGTATAGTATCCTGCTGTGTTTGTATGTTTTTATCACTTTCTTTATAAGATGTTTGAAAGATGTTTGAAAGAGTGATAAAAATTGATAAGGAGAACTATTTTATTGTAATATATAAGAGTTTTATACTGTAATATATTTTTTTATTGTTACTGTAGTATGTGAGAGCTTTATACTGTTTATAACTAAGAATATGGTAAGAACTGAGTGGTTTACACCACTGTCAAACACCCCTTTAGTTAACAATAGAATAAAATATTACTATAATAATAAAAAAATTACTATAGCATAAAAATTTCACATATTATAATAAATTAGTTTTAACCAAAGATTCATACTATTTTTTCAAACACTATATATTTTTTACCATTATCTTAATTATAAATAATATAAAATTTTTATATATTATAATAAAAAATTATTACAATATAAAATTCTCATATATTTCAATAAAATCAATTTAAATAATGGTTTTAATTACTATATTAAACACCATAATAATCTTAAAAAGAATTAACAATTTAGGATCGTTTATGCTTTTGTCAATTTAATACTTCCTATAAATTTCTCTAAAAAAATAATATACATTTTAAAACCGCCGTTGAAAATTATTTTTTTCGTATCAATTCAACGGTTGAAACAGGAATACTATAGGTGGTATTTTGTTTTGGTTCTTGCCAAAAATTATTTGTTTTTTGAAGGGACGTTATTACTGTTATATATTAAAGTCACCCTGCTACTATTCTTTGGAATGGGACTTGAAATGACCTTCACGAAATCACAATAATTGAACCGACGCTATATCATATTGTATTGTGCTTGTATAGTTCAATTGTGAAGTTAGCTTTCTTTTCGTAAGGTAAAGTCTCTATTTTTTAATTTCGTATATTGGCCAAGTCTTGTGCAGAGCAATGACTGTGGCTCAATCCAACTCAATAATATCATTACTTAAGTCTTAATAATGAAGGAAGTTCCGATGTCCACATATTCTTTTATAATCAACTTTATCTTGTTTTCCCACGGAGTAACAGAGAAAAGGGGCCCACATGATACAATTCCAACTTTTTATTTTTCAATTATTATTGCTAAGGGACATCGTCAGCCCCTCAGTATTTTTTTGCTTAATCATTTTCTCCTTTCATTTGTTAGTTTTATAAAGTGTTTAAAAGGACGGTGAGAACCATTTTTAATATAACATGTGAGAGTTTTATACTGTATTATATTTTTTTATTATTATTATAGCATATGAAAGCTTTGTACTGTTTATAATTGAGATTGTGGTAGAAACTGAGTGGTTCCCACTACTGTCAAACACCCTTTAACTATTTGTGGAGTGTTTTATAGCCCAAGTGACGATCAATCAATCCAAACAGTAATATATTGTAAAAAAAATAATAATCAATAAATTTCCTTTTTTTCCACTTGATGTAATTGTGCTCTTTAATTATATAAATTAACATTAAACCATCTCCAATGAAGTTAATATACTTGATGACATTATCAAACATATCATATATTTAATATCTGTTTTGTTTTATTTTTCTTTTTTTTCCCCCTACAAACTGGCCACGTACACCAAAATTCATTGGTCCTTATTTGCATCCACCAAACAAGTACAAACAACAAATGATAAACACGTAATATATATCGACAACCTTTTCTTTCTACCCCCAGTAATATTACATGGAAAAACATTGTCCAAGAATAAAATACTAGAGAAATCATATATTAATTTTGTTTAGGACCCTACTTTGTATATTGCGCGTCGCAATCGTTCACTAAAAAAAGTCGAATATTTCGGTGCGTCCAAGTTGCAACATCAAAGTGCATTTGGCTTCTTCTTAAGAGAACATAGAAAAACTGCAGGCCCAGAATGACCTGGTCCTCCCAGGAAACGTCAGTGCATAATGACACGTATATGGGAGACCTAGTTTACCAAGTCCACAAGGACCAAATGCATAGGGTGTTTGTGAGAGCTTTAAATCTGATATTATAACGTATGAAAATTTTATACTATTGATGATTTAAACTTATAAGTTTAAACTTTTCGTCGAACACCTTATAACATAATATTATTTATCAACATATACGGTGATAAAATAAAACTGCTAAATATATATTTTAAAAAAACATCGTCTAGATTATGGAATCAATCCCACACGATTATGTAGCAATTTTAATAGTCTGTCACTGATGCAGAGATTCCATCATCAGTGATAAATGAATAGACGTAGATTGCAGTAAATGACATTTAAAAAAAAAATAACTTGAAGAAGAACATTGTATTTGTAACATAATTAATTTTTTTTTAAAAGGGTGCTCGCAGATTTTGCTACGACAAAATTGCATGCTTGGTACGCACGCATAATCCATATATGGCAAAACTTATGCATGTAAAAGTGTATGTAGGACTCTTCAAAAAAAAAAAAAAAAAAGAGTATATATAGGATTTTGATTACAAACCCGGATTAACTCTTCAGAAAGAGAATTCTCAAGAATTGATCCAATGTTTTCTCCTGGTAAGAATTTCCATCGTAAGTGATAGAAAAGATCAAATCCACTTCAAGAATGGCCTTCTCAAACATCTACATTAGCGCTTTCCAGTTTCTCCGACAACGCTCAACCAAGGAAGCACAACATAAGGAAAAAAATATTCTAAACAACCACAATTACATGAGACTATGTATCTAGTAAACCCAACACCATGAGCACCCCCATGGTCGGTATTTGCGCCTACAACCATATGATTGTCATTTCCTTTACAGATCAAATCCGGGCTCTACGCTCTGTTGACTTCAGTGTCCCGAGCACTTGTATCATGATGTAGGCCTTTGCATTTCAGATACAGTCATGCTACACTTTTACCTGTTCTGCCATTTTGGGGGAAAAAAATTCGTGCAGAATCAGCTAGAAGAGATTATAACTGTGCAAAAAGGATTTCGTTCCATGTATCTGGAACGCCCGGTAAACACCAATGCAGACAATCTGATGATGTGGAATTGGGTGGTCCACGAAACCGGGATATATGAGCCTCATCCCTAAGCTTGGACAGAGAGGTTATATCCAAGAGCTTTACCCTTGTTCCCTTCACTGCAGAAGCAGCGACAGGATCGCTAGACTCATCTTCTACAATTTCCTTGCCTATTGACATTGGTGTGGTATTGTCACAGCTGCCCCCTGTGTTCCACTCCCCGCCAACAAAATGCCTAGGTGAGATGCTGCGGTAAAAGACTTTCAAGTCTGGATACTTTTGCAACTGTGAGTTTGCCCAATTGATGACACTATGAACTGTCAGGTTTCTGGCTTTCCAAATTTCTTGTAAATTCTTGTCGGTGTTTAGAGCACCTCCAACATGCATTACCCAATGGTTCGCTCTAAGCTTTCCACGGTTCCAGTGGTGTGCAGTGTTCAGAACCAAGACGTTAAATTTGTGGATATTTTGGACTAAGAATGCATCAGGTCGATCAAGGTGCATCGCATAATCTGTGTCTGGATTTGTCTTGTTCATTAGCTCTATGTAGCAGAGGCTTGCTGACCAGTAATAGATGATGGTGGTATTCGTACTAGGAAACCGTAATGCGAGCCCCTGAGTGCGAGCATTACCATGGGCTTGAGCAATTCCATACTCCTCACCAACATCAATGACATCATCCCTCTCATTACCACCCGTGATCATGCACATTAGAGACTGGAACTGCTGCCTGCCCAATGAATCTCCAACAAAAGCTAGAGTTTTGTTTTGCATCCTGTCCAAAATTTAAGTCATCATATTGATACATATTTTTGGCTAGTTGTAGAACAAATATATAAATAACAAAAGAAATATAGAGGTAGAAGGAAAGGCAAAAAAATTGGAAACATCAAACGCCAAACCAAACAAGGTTATAGGTGGGAATTGTGATAACGATGGGCATTGGAAGCACTGAACATCACCGTATGTTCTTGAAGGTAGAATAGATGGACCATAAAGGCATGCATACAAACAACAAAACTGTTATCACCAAAACCACATCCCCAAGTCTTTTCTGGTTATAATACCCTGTGCTTAAGCAAGAGGCCACTGCTAACTGCCATTTGAAGAGAGTAACAGGAAATACTTTAAAACTTATATATTTATTTTTGAGAATAACACAACTTGTATTGTGGGAAAAAGGTAATCAAGGACCAAATTTTCTAACATAGATGATTCTGTGAGTCTAGGCCAGACAAACTAAAAATAATATTAACAACAACAATAATAATAATGGAGGAAATAGGCAGGCTTTGTTGATTTTGACTTCTGTCAAACACGTGAATTTCCAACACTTATTAACGACTTTCTTAAAATGTTCTCGATGGTACCTCTTCAAGAACTTGGAACCTTCAAACTTTTCCAGTTCACAATCTTTTGGTTGCCACCGGAGCTTCTCATAGGTGAAATCTGTACGCCGGGACATCCGGCAAGCCCACATCCATGAAAGCCATTGCTTGCAACCGAACCCAGAATATAAAGACCGGTTATGGTCTAAAATCCATTTTCCCTTTGCATAATTGCAAGCTAGAACAAGGTTTACAGAAAAACAAGTTGCGAAACTAATCAGTGTTGTATCAACAGCGGAAAAAGAAAAAAGAAAAAACATTAGCATATGTTAAAGTGACTCTTTCATTCATTAATCACTACGTTATGCAACCAACTAGAGCAATATGGAAATAGTGCAAAAGAAAAACATATCGCTAATATATTTAATGTAGTATGCGTGATTGATGAGGTCAAGAATCCAAAAATGCCACTTAGTTACCAGTGTGTTCGAAAAACAAAAATCATCACCATATTACCAGGCTACTAGATGCATCAAGTTCATGAATTGTAGGGGCAAGCAAAAAGAGTGTGCAAACACCAAATAAAACATCTCTCACGATTTCAGCCATCTCCATACTGGGAATGACAGTTCAAGCACACAAGAATATCCATCCTTGAAAGGACATCGAGGAAGAACTAATCTAGGTAGATTCATTTAATCAAAATTTCAGTATCTTCAAAAGTACAGGAACCAAAACTCCAAGAAATTAAAATTTAGAAATGGAGAAAAGTCAAAACCTTGACTTTCACTACGTGCAGACAAATTATCTTCATTCTTTCCCCCCAAATGACAAAATCACAAGTGCAGAGTCTGACCATTTTTTGTGATAGGTCGCAGTGAAGTATTTTATAAGGGCATTACTAACATGTAATGCAATGTAACTAGAAAGATAAAGGTGTTGGAAGTGAAAAAAACGAATATGCTTGTTTACCTATTAGGAAGTGGAATTGGAGATAATCAAAGTCCCTCTCTCTAGTGTTTACTTACTTTAGGAACATAAATCCTAAGAGCTTAAGTACCAAAGTATACTCGTGCCCACAATTATTAGTTAAAAATTAGACGCCACAAAAGTAATGTTGAATTTCATTTCATTTGAAAGGGAAATTCCCGACATCGTGTGGACCCCACTAAATTAGCATTCCTCATTTTGTAAGCAAAGACATATTATATCTTTCATTTTCCCATTCAGGAAACATGCCCTCAATGCTTAATCACAAGAAAATTGGTATAAGATCAATGTCTTGTCATTATTCTAAATAAGGATCTAAAATAGATTGATACCTGGAATGTTGTTTCGTGCAGATTTTTGCACCAAACCTCTTGGAGCTGCTGCTTTTTCAGTATCTCGATATCCAGTTTCTTCATTATTTCTTTCTCCCTTTCGAGTCTCCTTATTTTCTGCTCCCCTTTTTACAGGCTCTTCATTTCCTGGTTGTTTTTGAGTCCCTTCATTTTCTGTTTCTTCTTTTCTAGTTTCTTCACGTTCTGTTTCTTCTTTTCTTGCTTCTTCAATTTCTGTTTCATCTTTTCTATTTCCTTCATCTTCTATCCCCTCTGTTCTTAGTTCATTTTCAATAAAAGTTTTTTCTTTTCTGATTCTTTTTACTGCAATCGTCACTTCATCCTCGTCCAAGTGAACAGCAGGAGGACTCACAGCAGTATCTGCGTCAGGAAAATAAAGTGACAATTGCATGAGAAAGTAGTCACGCCTATTGTTATTGCTTTTGCACATACCCCTTCCAGAGTGCATAATTTAAAGATAGCAGCTACACTTTCACGAAAAGAATAACTTAGTATGAGCTATCCTCAACTGGGCATTTTGTTAGAAAAATGCCCTTACACCTTAGTTATAAGGTAGAGCTCACATCCATAGAATGTCCAGGTTTTATCATCCATCGAAACTAAACTTCCTAAACATGCTTATAATCTAGACACTAATGCCATTTTAGTAACAAAAATCCTATATAGTATTCCCATGGAAAGCTTTACATAGCCTGTAGAATGTAGAGGCAAACCTAGATTTAGTTCCAATTGGCCAAGACCAGGGAGTGTGCTAAGCAGCGGAGTTCTCTTCCATGTCCACACGAAAACGGTCGTGCACAAGAGAAGAATGGTAACAAGAGTGAGTTCTTTAGTCCTCAGTCCAGAGAAACCTGCTTTCATTCTGTAAGCAAAACAAACAAATGAATAAACAAATAAAGCATGTAAATTTATTAAAAATGAACTGCAAAAATGTCTTGCAAGCTGTAATAATAAATGGGCACTTTCTTTCTTTATTTGTTTCCCAATCATTGAAAAATGTTGGACATCAAGAGAACAAGGCTTCTTCAGCAGCCCTTGCTATTGTCTAAACATAAATAGGTAAGGCTTTTGAACTGTAAAACATCTTATTATAAATGGGTTTTTTTTATTATTATTATTAAAAAAAAAAAGAAACAACTCTTTCTCTTTCTCTCTCTTTTCTTTCTTTCTTTCTTTGGTTTTTCCTAATCACAGAGCTTATTATAGGAAATGCCGAGAAAAATTATGCAGATGAAAAGCGAACCAGTGCTAAATTTAGCAGTTCAAAGTTCAAACTATTGGAATCATGCATTAAAACACTTTTCACTTCTCATTTCCTTGAAAAAAAAAAATTCGATTATAATCAATTTTCGCAACAAAAAATAAAACCCCAATTTACAAAATCAAAAAGAAAATTAGCATCCTCGGAGCTTCAACTCTAAAACCATTTGTGATTTACTTTACCGTCTTCATCAATAGAATGCAATGGCAGATCAATTATATAAAAAAATTAAAACAAAAAGATCAAACGAAAGAAAAAAAAAGAGAGAGAGCAAGAAAGTTTTAGATCGATCTGGGAAGAGAAATACCTGAAAACAACAAAGCTCAAAAATTCCCCAAAACTAATGGAAAAAAAAAATAATACTCTCTTGATAGACGAATAATTCTCGACAAGAACGGAAAAGAACAATATTCAAGAATCTCCGTAACAAATGCGGCCGGAAAAAACTGCAATTTGATGTTGCAAATGACTATTTATAAAACTAATAATATATACACTTGCTTTTTTCTAATAAAAGAAGGTATGAGGACATAATATAAGCAGTACGGACAAAAGCGGAAAGAAGCGAATCTATCGGCTTTTGTTAAAAACATATAATCAATCTACAACTTAATAAAATGGGGGTCCGCAAACGCGGATACGACTAAGAACCGAAACGATTTTATAAGGTGTTTTGGTACAGTATAAAATCTATTAATTAAAATTATTTTTTTAACATGAAAGATTTATAGTATAATAATTTTTTTATTATAAGATATGAGAATTTTATTTTTAGTGGTTAAAACTATTTTTTGTCAAACAACATATGTTATATGTAAAAATTTTATATTGTAATATATTTTTATTTTTTTACTAAAACATATAAATTTATAGTTAAAACTATTTTTAACTATATTTTCAAGTGCTGTGAAAATCGTCAAGTTAATTTGGTGACGTGCTCTGAAAATCCTTTGGTTCATTAAATTATTTCTTATTAAACAATATATGTTATATGTAAAAATTTTATATTATAATATATTTTTATTTTTTTACTAAAACATATAGATTTATAGGGCTCGTTTGGTTCTAGTATTTGAATAAAGTATTTGAATGAAGATTTAAATTTTTATGAGAGAAAATACTGTAGCAAAATAATTCAAACCATGATTCGAATCAAGAAACAAACGGACCCATAGTTAAAATTATTTTTTAACTGCATCACCAAATGCTGTGAAAATCGTCAAGTTAATTTGGTGACGTGCTCTCAAAATCCTTTGGTTCATTAAATTATTGAAGGAAAAAAAAGAAAATGATATAAATGGTTCTTATCAATTGATTTTTTTTTACTGTTTATGTTTTTGTTTCTGTTTTGACGCGTATAAAATAGAAAAAGAGTTGCCCTGTGGTTTCAACGAGCCTTGACTGAGCTTTCACAGCTGATTAGCGGGCCATCAATCGCTGCTTTGACAGAAGAAGAACAAGTGTATAACTTTTATGATTTTGATAGAGGGGCGTGTAAAAATGCCTGTGGCTGAAATTGCACCTGTATTTTTTTTTTTGACAAAATTGCACTTATAAATCCTTGATATAGTAACGTGGTAGTTTAGGATATAAGATGTAATGTTTCTTTTTTCTTTTATATGACGTTGTGATTATGACAATTTTATGGTAATTTGTATTGGAAAATTAAAATCTCACGGTTATATCATATTAAAATCAAATTGAAAAAAAAGTACAAATCTAACCCAAAAAAAATATGATGATCTTGATTTACACATTGCGGCAGAGTAAATTTTTATAATCTATTAACATATCATAATTCTCCTATGATTTGTATCGCAGAATAAGAATCTTTATTAATATCCAAAATTTATTTTGATAAGATATACCACTTTACTAAAATTACCCAAAATTCATATTTCACGAGTCATTACAGGGATTGGGGGTGTGCTGCTCCATTAGATGATAGGCTAGATTAGCGTCAGCAATTTTCTTTGTAAGTCCCAATCTATGTTCAGTTTGACTTACAATTTGTATAAAAAGAGTCTCAAATTGACATGAATATGATATGTATATGATATGCGACACAAATTGATACCCCTAATCCAAGATATAAGATAATAAAACGAAGGGATGTTAGTATTGTCAATCTCTTTATACTATAAATGCAGTGATACTTGGATCCTAGGCTTATAATTTTGACATATTACTCTTTGAATTTTTTTTTAACAATTTTGGTCCTTAAATATAAGATTAGTGATGAATTTTTATAATATAGCAAAAACAATCATTATAAAAATATACAACCAATTTTATAGTCAATCTTAGTTTTAGGGACTAAGTTCCCAAAAATGAAAGCTCAAGTGTAACATGCTAAAATTAAAAAATTTCAAGAACAAAATATTCTTGTGCTTATAATTCAGGACTAACGATGTAATAATCCTTTTTAAAACATAAGTTTATTCATTGGAATTTCCTCTAATTATCTCCCATTTTTTTATGAAGACTTTCCCATCAAGAAAAAATGTGTCATGCTTAACCCAGCTGTTTATTTTTGTATAGTCCTTTTAGAATTTTAGAACAAAATTTTGTAGTGTTTTAAAATGACCTAATTTTTTTATATATATATACACCTTAGGCATTCCCTTATATTTCCACATTACCATTATTGTCTCTCCCAAGTCCCAACTAAGCAATAGCCAAGTCCAATGTCATTGACTCATTGGGCCTAATCATATTCTATGAAAGCATGCGACCCAATTGTGTGAAAGTGCTAACCAAATGGAGTCTTTATACAAATGCCACAAAAATAAAGATTGGATTGATTTGTGTCATCTAAAAAAATATTTAGAAAGAATATTACTATCACATCATTATATTACATATAGTATTCTAAATATACCATATAAAGGAGTTTAATGATATAAGGTTGAAGTAGATACATGTAAAATTTAGAAAAACATTAAAAGGTAAAATTGTCATGACAGTAACTTTGCTTAAATAAGTATGGTATGCGTTGCAATACTTTTTTAGGTTGTAGCAGTTATCAACCCACCTCCAAAAATAATGTTCAAGGTAAAAAGGCTCTAACCAAATAAAGTAATAATCAATTACACATTTACACTAACAATAAAAGTTTATAATTTTGTACTGTTATGAAAATAATCGATGGAATAAAGAACAAAAACATATAAAGATTTATGTGGAAACCCAAGACAGGGAAAAACCAGAGGCAAAGGAGAAGAAAATTATTAAATTCATGAAGATTACAAGATAGAGGTGTTTAAGGAGGCTAAAATTCGATAATAATAAAATCATAACGTAATACATCATATACATAGATCTAAACAAAACCCTATAGGCCTAAAAAACATAAACTAAATAGCCAAAAAATACAAAGGTCTATACCGCAGGGGCACCCCAGGTGAGATCAATGGTAGACTACGGGATTGAGCCTATCGATACTGTAAGCTTTTTGGGTCAAACCAAACTGAATTTAGGTTACTATACTCTAACATGTACACTTCAAACTTTAAAAAGTAAATTCAACTTGATCATACGCATTATTCATTTGAAAAAAGAAAGAAGAAAGATACAAATAGATTTAAAAAGGTTAAAAGAGATAAAAGAGTTTTAAGAAAATGTCAAGCTACTATTTTGGTTTAACTTTTTACGTCATTCATGCGCCTGGAAAAAAAATTATGGCCAGTTCCAAAAAAAAAAAAATTGTATGGCTTCACCATCTTCTTGTTTCTTTATTAAAGATGTTAATCGAATGCGAAAGAAAAACCATTTGAAAAGCGTATAAAACATAGAGCAAAATAACAGATTTTGTTTAAAAATTAATAAATAGTGTCATATATTTTTGAAATATATAATAAATAATATATCATGATAAATTGATAACAAAAATTACAAAATACATTTACCGCTTTCTTTTTTCCATCTTTCACCCTCTTCTCTCGTGGGCACTGGCCATGGCTAAGAAATACTATATTTATATAATAATACAATATTTTCAAAGATGTTGTCAGCAGCTAAAAAATATTATATTAACATATAAATACTGTATTTTTATGTAAATATAAAAATTACAAATAACCTTGCCGCAACCAAAAAATACCGTATTAATGCGTAAGTGGCTTTACCAGACATCGCCGGCATAGATAATAAATGTCAATGGCTGTAAATTACAGTATTTACCTGTAAATACTATATTTACATATAAATACAAAAATTTACCAACGACTTTACAGACAAAAGGCGGTCGATAAATATAATATTTACTTGTAAAATATTGTATTTACATATAAATACAAAAAAAAATTACACCAAATAATCTAATTTCAATTTTTAACGTAAGTAGATGGTAGTTTTTAAAAGGATGTTAGTAAACAACATTTCAAGAACGAAATACCTTTTTCAAAGATCTAATCTTTCAATTTAACCGCCATTTTCCCTTCTCAAACTCCCTTTCTGATTTAAAAAAGAAAACATCAAGTTCATTTATCCGTTTTCATCTTCTCCAGTCTTCGAGCTTGTCTTCTCCATCTGTCATCATTTGTCTCCTCTGATCGGAGCCCCTCCCTCTCATTCTCTTATCTCTCTCTTATTGTCTCTTTCTCCTCCCTCACGTTTCTCTCTTGCCTGTGTAAGTTCTCTAGATCTATTGATTTGTTTTGTAGGTCGTGGCAATGGTTGCTCAGAGATCGACCTCAATCGTCTGTGTTTTCCAGAGATTCACGCTTGGTCATAGATCCTGGGACGAAGTCGAAGATGATGCAACGAAGCCGATGTGTAATGAAGAGGAGCAAAACTGACGAATGATGGCTGACGGAGGGAGGGCGGTGGTCGGACGAAGGAAAGGGGCAGAGGAAAGAGAAAAAGAGGGAGACAGGGAGAGGAGAACAGAGAGATTTTTACTAATTGGCGTATTTTAGGTAATTTTCTTATTAATAAATTCAAAATTGATTATTAAATACTATCTACCAATTTAATAAAAGTTTTGGCCTATATATTTTTATTATTATATGATTTGGTCTAATCCTCTTTTCTCTATAATTTTTTTGTTAGTATTTTTCTTAGGATATATTGATATTTAAATTGTTTTTTACTAAAAAAAGATTTTTTAGATGGACCATTTTTTTGTTAGTCTAATTAACATGTCGTCTAGTCGCATCAATAGGTGTCATTTTGATGAAGTTCGATTAATGATGTGCGATGTCCTTGTCATTTATGTTAATGGAATATTATGTAATTTTTTGTGGATTACGAGAGAAATATCAGATTGTTTAAACTTTTTGAAATAAATATTAGATTTTAAAAATATTTATAGTAAATCTCAAATCTATAATATAATATGAATAACTTATTTACTATATACATAAAAAATATTTACATTGTAAACAAGAGATAAATATATTATTTGCATCATAAATTGTATAAATAAGAATTACACACTATAAACAAATGGATAAATAAATTATTTATACAATAAAATTAATATTTACTATCAATATTTTTAAAACCTACTATTTATTATAATTAGTTTTAGAAAAATGACGTTTCCTATAATTTATGTTTTTTAGAGGAAAAAAAATCAGTGTAATTTTGATATAAGCAAGGGTCTATTTTTTTTTATCTAATTTTAAGATAGGGTTAATCTCACTGGCTCCCTTAAGTCATTTTTAATTTGCTACCTAAACTTTAAAGACTATCTCATTACCTTATAAATTTTAGATTAATCCAATTTAACCCCATCTATTTTAAAATTTTTGTTAAAACAAACACAAAAAAAGGAATGTGATTGCATGGTCTTTCTATTATATATTCTATTAATTATAATTGTAAATGGACCACGTGACCCGTCGGCAAAGCCCGTGCCCTCACTTATTTTTAAAATTTAGATTTTTACCTTATTTTGTAATTTAAGTTTTAGTCAAATCTATACTTTGAAAAAAAATTACAATTGTGCCTATACAAAATAATTAAAAATATAGTGTTGCGCCTCCTTTAAGATAACTAACATATGTTGTTGTGTCTCTAGAAAATAATTGAAATTTGTTGTTGTATTTTTATTTTACAAGAAAAATTATAATTATACACCTTTCAAATATTGAAATGTATAGTTATATATATTCATTCAACAAAATACTATTTTTAATCTCTACACAATGCTAACATTGAGAAAAAGTTCAAGCTCCCCACTAAGCTAAACACCCTTAAATTCCTTTTCATTTTCAATATGATTTTAACAAAGCTTCTAACAAAAGAGATTGAGTGAAACTAAATCATAATTTAAGGAGCAAAACAAAAAGTTTTATATAGTTTGGGAAGCAAACTACTAACCGTGGTGTTGGTGAGATTAATCCTTTAAAATAAGAATTAGTTATAAAAATTTTTCTTGAACTATAACCCTTGAAACACTTTGCCCTTGCTCCCTTTCCCCCACGAATTTTAAAATGTAACACTTGTTTTCATGAAGTATGAGCCGTTAACAAAATGGTATTTTTGTTACAATTTTAACAGAAAATTAACAAATAATTTTAAAATTAGGGGTGTTTCGCTAATCAATTTATAAAAGTGATCACAACAAATTATAACTATAATAAACATAGTATTTATTGATGATTAAAAACAAAAAAAAATAAATGAAAATATAATACTATTTGGATCCTCTTTTTTTCATATAACAAATTTTTTTACACCTAAAAAGTATTTCAAAATTTTAAAAGTTATGAATATCAATGAAAACTTCAAAAGTATGAAAGAAATTTTACTACCATTTGAGTTTTCTTTTTCTTTGAAACATTTATGTTAATATTTGTTTGTTATACTAAATATTTTTTTGTTATATTTCTTTTTTTTTCATTGGCATCTATAACTTTTAAAATTTCAAAATACTTTTTGGGTATGAAAAGTTAATAAAGTTTGACAAAAAAATTGGATATATCAAAAAAAGAGAGATCCAAATAGCATTATGGTTTTAATTGATATATATATATATATTTTAATCATCAATAAATATTATTTTTATTATAGTTTTAATTTTTGTTGTTATTTTTATAAGTAGATTATCAAAATATCTCTAATTTTAAAATTATTTGTATATTTTATGTTAGAGTTTTAACAAAAAAGATCATTTTTATTAACGACTTATATTTTAAAAGAGAAGGTATCACGATTTAAAAATCTAAAGGGTAAAATGTTTAGTTTGAAAGGAATTTTTGAAATTAATCCTTAATGTTGTGTTTGGCTAAGAATAATTTATAATATAAATTTAATTATAAATAATATAAAATTTTATATACTATAATAAAAATAATTATTACAATATAAAATTTTTATATACTACAATAAAAACAATTGTCGTTAATGATTTTCACCGTTAACCAATCGTCCTATACAATAATTTGTTCACCGCAAGGCTCGTTTCATGCCCTCGGCTGGTGGGGGCCACTTTGGACTGGAGCTTGAGTGTCCCACCATGAGAGACGCTGACAACGAAGCCGCTTATATTCTTTCTTATTAGCCATCACTTCTGTTTCCAACCATCAAAATAGTAAAAAAAAAAAATAAAAATAAAAATAAAAAACAGCATCTTTTGGAGCGGTTTTGGGTAACCCAGATTTCTCTTCATCTGTATCATCATCCTTTTTGTTTTTTTTTTCATCTGTTGTTTCATTTTTTTTCTGATCTACAGTTTTTTATTTTTATTTTTTTATTATTACTTATTTTAAGATTTTCAGTGTGGCAGTTGGATTTATGGCTTCGTCAGAGGACAAAACCCTCCAAGCTATATGCTACAACCGCGGTTCGCTTCAGCTTCTCGATCAGGTTTAGTAGAGAATTTCTCTGACGTTTACTGAATTTTCTTCAAGAGCGAAAGGCAGACTAATTTCTTGTCGTTTTGACAGAGAAAGCTACCTCTGGAAACTGTCTACTTGGACATTCTTGACTCGACTGACGGATGGTAACGACATCTCATTTCTTGTTGCATCTCATTCTTTTTTCATGCTCAAAACTTCAAAAGTTCCACAAATATGCGTTGAATTATAATTCCCATTACGAATAGTTGTGATGACAATCGCATCTCATTCTCTTTTCATGCTCAAAACTTCAAAAGTTCCACAAATATGCGTTGAATCATAAATCCCATTACGAATAGTTGTGATTATAATTTTCTTAACACTGATGTTCTGGGTATTCTGTTTTTGCTAGACTTTTGCTAAAGCTTTGCTAGTTTTTCATTTTTTTTGTTACTTGAGGGCTTGTGCATAGGATTACTATACAATGGCTAAAAGGTGTACGAAATAATGCGATAGAAACAAAGAATAAAAACACGTAGAAAATTTACGCGGAAAACTCAAAACAGGAAAAAACCACGGGCATAGGAGAAGAAAATCACTAAACTCGTGAAGATTACAATAGAGACGTTAGGGACGCTAAAAATTTGCTAATGATAAAACCTTAACATAATACATCATATATATTGGTATGGACAAAACCTTATATGCCCAAAAACATAAACTAAATGGCCCAAAAACACAACGGTTCATACCGCGGGGCTCCGTCCCTGCACCCCCTACTAGATCAGTGGTGGGCTACGAGTTCGAGCTGATAGCCCGATCCTTCTGCTAACACCACAGATCTCATAAAAAATCCTACTTTTGTTTTCATCACAATGATCGCATCGCGAATTTTCGGGTTAGGCCAAACTGAATTCGGGTCACCATACTCTAACAAAAGTGATTTTTTTAAAATATTATTTTAACTCTTTATTACTTTATTTTGTTGTTTACTAATCATCCCAAGTTCATAACTAATATCTTTCATTCATGGATGATCATAAATTCGTAATAGTTTTTAAATTGTCAGGCATGCCATAAAGGATATGGTGGTCCGTGGTGCTCCTGCTATTGCAATTACAGCAGCCCTTTCTTTGGCAGTTGAAGTGTCTAACTTGGACGCTTTCGATGGGACCGTTTCCGACGCAGTTTCTTACCTTATTATGAAATTGGATTACCTTGTCTTCAGGTGCTAAATGTTGCTTATCTGATCCTCTTTGTCACTCTGATTAAACAACTTTACTTTGTTACTTTTGTAACCTTTTTTGCATTCCTTTTAACAAAATTACCTAGACCTTGTTATCTAATGTTTGAATGCTACTTCAGTCGACCAACTGCGGTCAATCTTTCGGATGCTGCAATGAAACTTAAAGAAGTTATATCAAAGGCTTCTACTACTGCTTCAGAAGCCAAAAGTATATTCCAAGTATGATATTTCTATAGTTCTCGACTTTTTCATGCTGACTTGCTTCTGATTTGGACCAACGAATCTGTCTTTCTTTTACTGAGATTTTTGCTTCGTTTTATACTATCATTAATGCAAATCTCATGTACTCATTGTCACTAAATTTCCATAGGCTTTTATAGATGCTGCTGAAATTATGCTTGAAGATGATGTTGCTTCCAATAAAGCTATTGGGTTTTATGGAGCTGATTTTTTTAAGCAGCATGTTGATTATTCTAAAAAGCTCTCCGTATTGACCCATTGCAATACTGGCAGGTATATCTCTAAACATCCTCTTTGATTATCTACCTTTCTCTACATGGCGATAAAGGTAATGGATTTGGTTTCAAAAGGAACCTGGAGTTTGTCTAGTTGTCTTCTGATTTTAATACAACTTATTTTGTCAGTCTTGCAACAGCTGGATTCGGTACTGCTCTTGGTGTGATCCGCACACTCAATACCGAAGGAGTGTTGGAAAGGGCCTATTGCACCGAAACACGTCCATTCAACCAAGTTAGTAGCCCTTTTATAATCTCCCTATTTTTTGGTTTATGTTTGTCTTGATTTTATCTTAGTCCATTGAGGTTGTATATGGTTTTTATTTTGTCAACAATCTGGTAGTAAACATTTCCAGTGAAAAAAAATGTAGTAAACGTGTAATCTAGTAATTAACAATGGTTCCTGACTTTGTTTCCTTAACCGATTGCAGGGATCAAGACTTACGGCATTCGAGTTGGTGCATGACAATATTCCTGCCACTCTTATAGCAGACTCTGCTGCAGCGGCACTAATGAAAGATGGGCGTGTGAATGCTGTGGTTGTTGGAGCAGACCGTGTTGCTGCAAATGGTACCGAGTTGCACTTGATGATTTTTCTGCTTATCAAAATTAAATTGATAAGAGCTTTTCTCACCTGATGTATTCCATTGAATTCAGGTGATACTGCCAACAAGATTGGGACCTACAGTCTTGCATTGATTGCAAAGCATCATAACGTCCCATTTTTCGTGGCTGCACCCCTCACTTCCATTGACTTGTCTCTTTCGTCTGGACAAGAGATTGTAATAGAAGAAAGATCCCCAAAAGAATTATTGCACTCGCGGGGAGGACTTGGCGAACAAGTTGCTGCTTCTGGAATAGCTGTTTGGAACCCTGCTTTTGACGTCACGCCAGCTAATTTGATATCTGGCATCATAACAGAGAAGGTTCGACTCTCTCTTATTCATTTTTCATGCATCTAGAGTGCATTTACTTTGCATCAATGGGAAAGAGAAAACAAGGAGTGATTCTCTTTCCTATCTAATGTGTTTACTTACAAATCAATAATGAGAGCGTTGTGGCTATAGGGAATGGGAAGAGCGAATGTCAATCTTTCCATTCTCTTGGTGTTGATTCACTGTCAAAGGGAATGGATGCCAAATTTACTTAAACACAAGAATTCACATTTTATATTTCAATGATTATTTAACTATGTAAAAGAATATTTTAGTAAATTATATTTGGTAAGATTACTATTCCTAAGTCTAGTAAACACTAGAAAGGGAGTTGGATTGATTTCTACTACACCATTAAATAGACAGTAAGTTCTAAAAAGGGAATGAATGATCCTCACTTATATTAATTTATTTTCCTTTCCAATCTCATCACCTTTCTCATTATATTCCTTTACGGTTTGGTAAACACGCCCCTAGAGTATACTGTTAGCTGATAACATGAAGCTGATCATGTTTCAGCTGCTAACGACTTTGTTTTCTTTTCTCCCTGCAGGGTGTGATAACAAAAAAGGATACGCAGGAGTTTGAGATAAAGGATTTTGTACAAAAAACTGCTGGCAGTGTTGTGCATGGTTGAGGGGTAACACTGTCCAGTTGAACGGTTTCCTCACTCGCCAAAAAAACTTCCTTTATTTAGTTTTTATGCAAGTCTAATAATTGTGAGGTTAGATTTCCTTTCGCCTTGCTTAATTTTCCAAAAATATTTATTTATTAAATTTTAGAAGATTGTTTGTTGTAAGCTTCTCCTTTTTAGACCCGCGTCTTATGACAATGATATGTTATATTGAGCACTAAAAATGTGAAAATAACATGCTTAATATGTTATTTTATTTTGTTTTTTAATGCTCAAAGAGTACTTCTATTTGTCCCTACATGGTTTTACCACGCTTTAACGAGTCAATTAGCAATTTCTTTTTCAACTCATTTTTCAAATAACCGAAGCCCAAAGAAACATCTAAACTTAAAAATAGTGGATTTTGATTAGGAATGGAGTGTTTTTGCATTTTCTTATTTTAAATGTTGTATCTACTTTTTATGATGATTATAAAACTTTGGAATTTCTTCCTTTCTTTTTTTTAAAGGTAAACTTTGGAGTTTCCAAAAGCAAAACCTTTAGCCCTCTAAAAAAATTAATAGGCAAACTTTTAATACAATGTGGTAATGATTAAAAAAAGAAATCAATATATTTGAGAAAAAAATTCAATATATCAACTAATGATAATCAAATATCAAAGTGTCAAATTTAGCACTAATGTGGCATAGGTCAAATTAAGTACCAAGAATAATATTGTAATGGAATGTTGTCTTTTTGTTGAAATGGTGAAGTTTGACATTGATACAAATTTGACACTAGGGTATTTGGGAGCACAATGGTTTAAACTAATTTTGGTTAAAAATACTATAACATATAAGAGCTTTACACTATATAAACAAAAAGTTTTGGTTGAAACTGACAATATCAAACACAATTTTAAACAATATTCGGAAGCTAATATATAAGCACATATCTTGCCTTAACTGACGACAGTTTAACAGAGAAAATTTCATATCATAATTGCCGTTCTACACAAAACTTCCCAACTAAGATGAGCTACTTTATGATTCTCACACTGGACCAACAAGCAACCACCATTTGAGAAAACAGTAGCAATGTCAAGATTAACAAAGCGTAGAATTGACATTAAAGCAAGAGAAGTTCAAAGATAGGTAGAGTTTTCCAATTTTGCTCCAGTCTATTCCGGGCAGCTTGGCATTAAAAGGCCTACACAAATCTTCAACGGTACTGCAAAATATAAAACAAGAAAAAAGCATCAGATCCATACATCACTAAAATGTCCCCAATTCAAACAAAGGGCTTAAGTCCAACAACCAAAACAAGGGCATTTGGGGATTTCAAATGGGATATGTAACAAAAACAACTCCCTACGTTTTATCAAAATGTTGCGTTCCAACTTCAACCTATGTGTTCGAAAATGTTGCATCTACCACCATCCCCTCTGTTTTATCGAAATGTTGTGTTCCAATTTCCACCCTATGTGTTCAAGAATACTGTATCTATCCCTTTGTTTTATCTGAATGCCGCGGTCCACCTCTAGCTAGGACAGGAGGTTTTTGATGCAATTTTTAGGAAGGCTCGAAGAGATAGACGCAGCATTACTTTTTTTTTTTTTTTTTTCTTTTTGAAATTTTTTCCTGCCCAACCCTACAATTTTTGAACGGCAGGAAACTATGACTTTTTGTGATATAGGTGTCCATGAGCATTACTAAACACATAAGATCGTAGTTGGAACGTAGCATTTTGATCAAACGCAACGAAGGTTTTTGTTATTATCCCAATCCAAAATCTATGATGAGAAAACCAAGTTTTGTTACAAAATCAGTCTCAAAACACAAAAAAACAATAATGAAGCACAAGCAATATACGACTATTTTAAGGACCATTTAAAGCAAAAATAGAAATATTTCCATTACAAGCTCAAACATAAACAATAATGCTGAATTAATTAAGGGTTGTTTTTGGAGCTGTCAAAGAACAAACCTTGATGAAGCCAATTTCCTTGGCGTTGCTGCGGAAGCACTGCCTGCAGCACATCAGGCCATACTTCCTGATCAACCCATGTGGGTTCCCACAAACACGGCTGGTAATCACAAATCAAAGGATAATTAGTGACTAAACAGCAATCAACAAAATCTGCAAAACATTACTAAAAAAGTTATTTTTTACAATTTTTTTTTTTTCAATTTTTTGGAGGGAAACTGACCAGGCACGAGATCCAGGGCCGTAGTTCTTGGGGTGAGAGTTCCAGACATTGGAGTGGCCCATCTTCTCTTGTCAAGGCAGGAAAACAAGGAAGCTACTACTCGATTCTGATGACTTTTCTGAGAGAGGAGGAAAGTAAACCCTAATTTAAGACGAAGAAGGGGAAGATTTCTTTAACTTTTAATTTGAACGACGCCATTCCTAGTCGCCTAAATTGAGTATCCGGAAATCGCACCGCGTGACCTTGAAAAAGTGGGAAAATATATTATCCTCCCTCTCCTCTGTATTAGTCTCTTTTCCGAAAATGACCTCGCAGATCAAGCATTACAACCACACCTATTTTCAATACAAATTTCTTTTCTTTTTTTTTTATGAAAAGAGAAAATTACGTTTTCTTTGAGTATAATAGAAGGATTACAATTCACTGATATCAATAAGTAATTCGAAATTTTAGGGTTTGGTCATGATAAAATTTGGTAAAATAACCATTTGGTATAGTTTTCAAAATAGGTGTAAATGTTTTTGTTTTGAAAAATAAAATTTTTTTGAAAATTATGATGGGAGTGTTCTTAAAATTTTTACCTCGAAAAACGTACGAAAATATTTTCAAAAATTCTATGAACCAAAGCAAATGGGGCAAAAATATATAATTTCTATCCTTTAAAAGCAATGACAGTATCCTCTACTTTTCATTTAAAAAAAAATCCTCTACTTTTCATTCTAAGAAAGTATCCTTCATCTTTTCAATCTATATTTTAATTTTAATTTTAATTTTCTTTGATTTTCGTATTTTAATTTTGTCAATTTCCATACTACATAGACAAACTCGAAAAGTTTTCACGTATCTTAATTATATGGCACAACGAGATCACAGGTGCAACAGAGTAGAATCCTTTGTCCCTTTTTCCCCTGTCCTCTTCCAATAAGTTTATGTCATTTGATCAAAATGTCACATCAATTAAAATTTTACATGTAAGCAAGCTGAAATAGACTTATCTGGCCTTTTTTTTTTGGTCTTATTCCTCATTTTACCCATATTTTATTGGCAACAATCAGCATGCAATCGCTTTGCGTCAAGGCTCGTCGTTGGTGCTTATTTGGATCAATAAACCAAGTTAGCGAAGAAATTGAAACCATTAGAAAACAAAAAAATAGAAGGTACTAATTATGATAATTTGGTTGTTAAGCTATCGATTTTTGTTGGCCAATTTGTTGGAACACTTGACATTGATTTTGAGACATTTTAAGACCAAATTGTCAAGACAACATATGTGGCGAATGACTTTAGAATTTCTAGCATTCCGATAGGCGTTTGCTTTGGTTGCTTCGTGATGTGATAAGGAAAAGCTACTTGGTTAGGGTCTATCACGTCATAAGCTAAGGGGAAGCTGGGACTAGTGGTTTTGCTTGCTGCATCACATTCGTTTTCGTGAAGTTATACCAAACTCGAGGTTGAGTTCTTTTCAAAGGAAAAGGGCGAACTTATGTAGGAGATTTTAGTTATAGTAGTTGTTATTCTTAGTTGCATTAGTGTTTGACTTAGCCTATCAACTTAGCTTTAGTGTTGTTATTTACTTAGCTTTAACGTTGTTATTTATCTAGCCTTGATTTCCTTATTGTTATATTAGAAAACTATAGATACTCTCATTAAGTATTTGTAATAAACTTCACGAAGACCTAAAATGCCAGTCAATTTAAGAAATTATGGGGAGGTCAATCTTGACTAGGTTTAGTGCATCGGCTTGAACTATCAAATGTCATGTTAAGTTCAGTGTTTTTTGCAGAATTTCAGGCGCATTGCATCTCTTCTTGGGGCCGAGATTACTTGACCCACCAATTCCTCTTAGTTTGTATTGCTGTCTCAGCACTATATCTTTTGTTCTATAACTGAGAAGCCAGACCTTCATTTCTCGCTTTGAAATGGCGCTTAATGGAAGTCTACTCCTCACCGAGGAAAAAAAAACTTTAACAAGTTTAATCTAGCACATTAGACTTCACATCTTGTTGCTCCTCTCCCAAAAAAAAAAAAAAAATTGGACAAGTTTAATAGCACGTTAGCCTTCATATCATGTTAGTTTAGCGAATCTTATGTATTATTAGTTTGTTTAAGAAGAATGCGCGTCCCAGTTTTCATTATGTAGACCATCAATTCTTCGTCACCTAATTTTTATTTTATCTTCTTCATTACAATTTAAAATAGGCCTAGCTACCGTCAGCTTTCATTTTTGAGGAGGATAACTTCCAGGCATACCGATACTCGCTTTAACAGCTACAGCCGTTCCTAAGTGAGTTAGTGATGCACTATGCAATATTATTCTAAAAATATCACAGAAGACTTTTGTACTTTCTCTTCTGATTTTATTTGGAAAGTACAAATTTTATCAGTTCCTTGTTTTGGCCTGCAGAGTTCAAAAGGATGTCATAGAGTTCTTAAGCTTGCACGGCCCACTAGTCTTAAAATCTTCTGTCAATCGTCCTAATATGTACTATGAAGGTGTGTTCGGCTCCCCTGACTTGATGCATATTTATTTTTGTAGAGAGAGAGTGTGTGTAATTTTTTATTGTTTTTTCCTGGCTCATTTTTCATATCATATTGTGGGGGAACTCAAAGGGAATTCAAATTTTAAAATCTTCTTGTCCATTCATTGTGGAATGTCACTAATGTAGAAAAGGTAGGATTTAGAAAAAAGAAGAGGAGAAGAAAGAAAGAGAGAGAGAAGTATGTAATTTGGCATCTAGGTCCTCATCAGTCACTTTTTGTTTAACAGTGTACACCTTAATCCATTGTTGAACCAATCTAGAGTACTTCAGGTATAAGTAAAACATATCCCATGTATGCTTTGCCCTTTCCAGCTATAGAAGGGAGAAAAACTTGAATAGATCAACGGACTTTGGAAAAGCCCCTTCAATTAAGAATCTTTTTCCCTCAGATAATTTATCCTGATTGGTTGGATGTGTCTTCTGGTTCTTTTGCGAGTTTCATATTTTCAAGATGTAAATTGGATGTAAGCTACAATTATTGTTTGGATAATTCTGACTAGATTTTTTATGGTACAGTTCGATACAAGGACCTTTTAGATGACACCTACGCTGATTTGTCTAACCTGCTCAAATCTGAAGGAAATGTTTGTGCTATTGTTTATGGCCTTGAGCGTACAACGTGTGACACTTTGTCTGCTCATCTATCAAACAGTGGCATTTCTTGTGCTGGTAAATTAATGCTTTATCTCTTTCAATATTTTTGAGCCATTCCCACTTAACATGTTCTAATTCTTCTTCCTTTTTGCTTGTGTCAAGCTTACCATGTAGGTTTGAATGATAAATTGCGTAGTTCTGCTTTTGAAAATTGGCTTTCTTCTGAGATACAAATTGTTGCGGCCACAGTTGCTTATTACGTTTCATTTTCTGCTTGCATACTGTCAATGCTGAAGATTTTTGACTGTTTATATGTTGTGTTTATTGTTTGAGGGCTCAGTTTGTATGATTAAGTTGTCACGAGGCAATGTTTCTTTTTCTACTTCCAGTGTTTTTGTGTGTTGCAAATTAGCTCTTTTTTTTTTTTTTTTTTTTTTTAAGCAGGTGGATGGGAGACATTGCTCAGCATGTACTTGGTTTTATCTTATTGCTTCCACTTCGTAATTTATATGGTTTGTAATGCATTCCTTGCTTTCCTTCCTATGCGTTGCTGGGAGTTGTGGTGTTGCATGCACAGGAACTGAACTACTGGTGTTCCTTCAGTATGGTATGTAACTCTGTCTCTATTTGGTCTATACTATTCCATTTAAGTTAGGGAGTTAAAGAACATGTCATTTTCTAATTGCTTTTTGCCAATTTCTTAAGGGGATAGACAGAAAGGCTGTCAGGATTTTTGCCATTTTAACATGTCAAAGTCAATGGAAGCCTTCTATCAAGAATCAGGTAGAGCTGGTCGTGATCAATTATCATCCAAACGTATGTTTTACCATGGAATTGAGGATTACAAAAAAATGGTTGGTATAATTCCTTAAACTTTTGCCCCATTTATTTCATATGTTCAACCGGAATTTAAACCCTTTTGTTACAATGTTTTCTCCCATAAAAATTTGAATTTCTGTTCAAACCTATGAACCAAACAGGCCATTTGTCATCTATATTTTACCTGAAGTTCCATGGTTTCCACCTAACCTTGTTTCTTGTTAACTTTATGTTTTTCAGGAATTTATTCAGAGGAATGCTAAGGCTCAAAAGTTAATGGAAGGAAAGTCAAAAAAATCGCTGACTGACTTCCGTCAGGTTACATTTAATAATTTTCATAATGTCTGAATGGACCACTCTTTGTATGGTTGATAATGTATGAAGCTTGAATACAAATACATGCAGATGGTTGAGTATTGTGAAGGCTCTGGATGCCGTAGGAAAAAGATTCTCGAGAGTTTTGGAGAGCAGGTATTCATCTACTATTGGACACAATATGGCTCTCAAAACTCAAAGCTATGCGCTAACATCATCCAAAACAGGTACCTGCATCATTATGTAAAGGACTTGTGATGCCTGCAAACATCCGGACCTTGTCGCAAAGCGTTTAGAGGAGCTTTTAGCTGCTTGTTTTCTTCGGGGTAAAGCCAGTTCATCAAAAATTTATTTAAGCAGGTGAATCTTTAGATTGTGCCAGTGCTTGCTTAATCAAAGGTCCCCCCCACCTCTCTGCACTGGAAAATTAACCAAAAATTGAGTAGACTCAAAGCCAGATCAGTGCTGCATTCGGTTGTCTCTTTAATGATTGCAATATTTGAAGTGGTTAGCGCAAGAATTACTTGATTGAGTGGAATTCAGAGAGGCATTAAGTTTCAATATTGCCCAGGAATAAATGTGTTTGCACCGAATATTGCAACAAAAAGGACACTGGTTGAACTCATGAGAAAAAGGTATCACTGGTTGAACTCATGAGAAAAAAGTATCATATCAATAAGATAAAATGTAAGAGTAATCAATTGTGCCTTCGACAGAATGCTAAAAGTTATATCTGCAGGCACACTTTTGTCCAAAAATGGACTTAAAAGCAACTCTTGCTTTATTTTGATCCCCCAAACCTCAGCTCTCCTTTCTTTGAAGCAACGCAACTGTAGATTAGTGGCTGCATAGCGGTATGTTTATTTACACGGTTCTTAGGTGCTAATGTTTTTGCATATTCTGTTTCAGCTCCTCGGATATGGTCGACAAAGATGATTTCTCTGAATTCTGGAATGGTGCTGACGAAGCAAGTAGTTCTGAGGAGTCCTTATCTGATTCTGATGGTATATTATATTCTCAAGAAGCTTCATTTGGTGTTTTGCAATGGGGGTGGGTGAGGAGGTAGAACGTCAAAGGAAATAAATAACAGCAAATTAAAAAAGTTGCCGACCTAATTTTTGTTTTTCCGGTATCCCTCTTAACTGCCAGACGATGATGGCGTTATCAAAAGCCTAGCCCAGTCAAAATTGCCAACAAACTCAGGATTAAAGGAAAGATTGGATTTCTTGCAACGTGCAGAAGCAAAATATTACGAGACCAAAGCACCTGATGACTAGGTATATTCTTTGTTCTCACATATATGCTCATCATACTGAAAATAATATTGATTATTACAACTAATAAGCATGAGGTGAAACACCTTTGGCGATCATCAGCAGAACAGCTGCTTTTGTACCACTAAGCTTCGCTTTTCAAAATTTCTGAATCGTATTGAGTGCATTTCTGACCTTTTATATGCACTTTGAAGGAAAGCATTACATACTAAAATGCACTATTATCTTGGTTCATTGGCCATGTATAAAGAAGGAACTGACATGTTAGCCAATTTGTTAGGACCATGATGTGTGTTCGCTGTTCATATATATGATTTGCACCAGCTAAATTGATCTTTTAACCTATATTAAATTTGTTTTCCCTGTATAAAATTTACCTTGTTTGTAATTCAACGAAGGTCAAAAAACCAAACAAGAATGTGATATCCAATACGCTGAGAGAATCAAGCAGAATGAGACTACAAAATGCTCTCGAGCAGGCTCAGCAGCAGCTTGGCAACATAAAGTATGCTCATAACTCCATATTCATTTTAAATTTTTTCATATTTAACATCAGTGATCTCGATGCTAGAATTTCTTTCACCAAAAATTCAGGCCATGTACAGTGCATTTGTATTCAGTTATCTGAAATTTGTTATTTATCTGACTGTGCTCGTTATTCAAACTCTCCTCTGCAGGCTGGAAGTGGAAACATCGGCCACTTTTCTTGAAAACGAGTGTTACAACAGATATGGGAAAACCAGGATATCATTTTACTACTTGCAGGTGGCAAGTACTGTGAGGTGGCTTTGAACCACTACTCCTGTGGAGTTAACTGATCGGCTTGGCATCATTACCAGTTCCCCATCAGAGGGTGTTTCAACAAAAGCAGAAACGCCTGCTCCAACTCCTACAGTGGAACAGGGACATAGAGAAAACACCTGCGAAGAATATCACTCTAGCATTGGATAACAAACTCCGACATGTAACTCACCCATGGATAGTGCTTCTCCCAGTTACAGAAGCGCCTCCAATTCCATCCTTTTCAGAGTTCATCAACAGCAGAAAGGAAAAATACATTCCATCAAGGTCATCAAAAAGGCAATCATCCGATGTAGCTAAGAAGGATCTTGAGAAGAGGATGAAGTTTCGATAAGTTCGAATTTCTTTGCTTTCTTTGATTGCATTTTCGTGGATTTTTGAAGTGGCTATTTCTTGTAGCAGCCTCCTACCAAAATGTCAATCTCTCTTTCCTAGTAGGCATTGCGATTGGCAACCTTTCCCTATCCATAGTCATGCATTTTTCCCCCTTTTTTTTTTTACTCTTTTTTTTTTTTTTTTGCTATGTAGTGACTTAGTCGGGCATATTTGTCAGATAAACAAGCGCAATATTAGAATTTTTTTCACTTGGAGAGCTGCGAGCAAGATGCTTGAAATAACTCTTTGTTTTAGTTCCTCTTTCAACTTTATATTGTCTTTGTTGACGTTCCTGTTTCAGGTCATGTCCTCTTTTTACAATTGATGTTTCTGTAAGATTGTTGTCATTCGATTCCGTGTCGTTTTCAAGCTGCCCTTGTTCCTCCAATCAATGTTGTTCTTCATGGTTACTGACGTTTTATAAATCATGTCATTTTTTGTCGTTCGTTGGTATTGTTGTTTTATTCTCTATGTCGTTTTTAGCCTATTGATGGCCCTCCAGTCTACATCGCTTGTTGTTTATTGTCAATCCCTTGATGAAATCGTTTTAAGAAAAATTATATATATTGCTTTCTAAGTCTTACCGTTTCTTTTCATAAAAACAAAAAGCGTTCTTGGGTAATTTTTGTTTCTCCTGTGTGTCATTACAGACTGTAATAGAGGTGGTGTTTTTGGTTTGTGTTATTTATTGGCTTAATGTCGTTTAGGTGTTTTTGGTTTATGTCGTCTTTAGCATCCGCTTTCATTGTCGTGTGTTGGAGTTGTCGCTTTCTAATCAAAGTCATTGGTTAGTTTTTTGTCGAATCTCTAGTCGTGGCATTTATTCGTTTATTCAGTTGATAGTCTTGTTGGTTTACTCTCAAATTAAATTTGTGTTATTTTCCACAAAACAGTCGTTTATTTAGGTTGTTGCCTCTATTTGTTGGCGGTATTTGCTTCCAATGTCGTTTATTAAGATATTTGTAGTTCCCTTGCCATAGTTGTCTTTTCACTTTCTTTTCGTTCTCTAGCACAAACTTTTTTTTTTTTTTCCGGCAATGCTAATGCCGTTTCTGTTGTCTGTTCAGGGGGCTGTTTGTTTATGTCGTTTTTGCCCCTATGTGGTTTATTTAGGATGTTGAGAAGTTTTACTTATTTGTCGTTTGTATGTTTATTTTCTTTTATCTCGTTGTGTCGTTTTCCAGTCATTGTCCTTTATTATGATTGCTGTTGTTTCTCCGTCGATGTCAGTTCTGGTCAACAATGACGGAGGAAGATGCAATTGAGCGGAGCAGGTGCCCCATGCAATTTTTAAAATTTAAATTTTTGACTCTTAAAAATTAATAAAAATTTAAAATATATCTATTGTAGCCCCGTTGAAGGATTAAAAGATGTTCTCTCTATTTTACAAGAAAAATTAAACTTATGCCTCTACTCAATAATTTCTGGCTCATTGCTGGTTAATATTGATCATTGACGTTGTTGTTTACTGTTGTTTAATGTATTTTGTGTATTTTGCATTGTCGTTTGGAGGATGTTGTATTTAGTCAATGGTGATTGTTGTGTGTTGTTTTACGTCGTTTCTCATGTTGTGTTTCTTGTTGTTTGCGCCTAGGGCCTCTTTCCCAGCGTTCCAAGTCCCGTATGCTTCATGATGGGCATTATTACAACGGATCTATATCAGGATTTTGCGTTTCTAGCTCCCTCATATGCCATGAAGGTTTGTTTGGTAAATGAATTTGAATTAATGATTTGATTTGAGTTGTATGATTTAAATTAAGACTTGAACAAGTGATTTGAATTGTTATCCGAATAGATGTTTAGATGTACATTTAAGTTTTAATTTGAATATGTAATAAAATTAAAATTTGTGTTTGAAATGATAGTGAAAAAAGTCTTTGATTTTTTAACAAGTCTAACAAAATCTTAATGTTAATTATTTAAAAAAAATGCAATATGGATCTTACTTTATTCCTCTCTTTATTAGGAACACAATGAAAAGAGAATCATCTCAATTAGATATCAAACGAAGAAGTTATGATTTTTTTCCTCAAATATAGGATAAAGAATTTTAGTTTTTACTGTAGCAAACATATCTGAGTATCAAGAGTTTAGGGGTAGAACCCTGAAAACTTATTGATACTCATTTTATTTGGATTTTAGGGAAAACAAACACATATCTAAGAGCCCGTTTGTTTCAAAAATTCTTTGGATTCTTTATACTCAAATTTAGATTCGAGTATTAAAAATCCTTTGGATACATACCTGTTTCCTCCAAAATTTGAATTCTTTAAATATTAAAAATCTAAATTTTTAAAGTTCTGACTCCCTCTTAAACTTTTGATACTCGGATATCTCTATTATAGTAAAAACTAAAATTCTCTCTCCTATATTTGAGGAAAAAAATCATAACTTCTTCATTGGTTATCTAATTGAGATAATTCTTTTTTCATTGTATTCTTTGTAAAGAGATGAATAAATTAAGAACCATATTGCATATTTTCTAGAATATCTAACATTAAGATTTTATTATATTTATTAATAAATTGAAAATTATTTTCACAACTTCTCTAAACACAAATTTTAATTTTATTCCATACTCAGATTAAAACTTAAATGCACATCCAAATGTCAATTCAAATCATTAACTCAAATCATAATTCAAATCATACTAACTCAAATCAAATCAAATCAAATCACTAATTCAAATCTATTTATCAAACTCGAATTTAAAATTAAGTCTACTAAGTCTAAAGAATACTTCAACCAAACACACTCGAAATAACTGGCAATTATTTTCGAGGAAATTGATTTTAGAAAGTACGGCACAAAGGTCAGTAATTCTCGAACATATTCTATTGTTATTCTTATAGTTAAGGTTGAAGCTGCCAATTTCTCTTCTTTTTTTCCTAGTAAGGCGCGGCAACCCATTTCCCTATAGACGGCCCTGCATATTTGCCAGATGTTTGCTAGGCAATGTGACGCAGAAAAATGAGAAAAATTCCTTCAAAAAAATGAGAAAAATAAAGGTTGAGGAATAGACGATTCTTTTTTTGAATTTTTTATTTAACTTTTTTTTTCTTAAATAGAGACGTGCACGGAAGTTTAGATATAATAGAAATTTTTTTTTTCAATTCCTGGAGAGCCGTGAACAAGATGCTTGGTGAATAATTCTCCGTTGCATTTTAATTTCTCTGCCAAAAAAATAAAAAAAAAAACCGGTTGCATCAGTGAATTTACAATTCTGCGTTTTATGACCCACCTCGTGCTAAATGAGTTAATATATGCGATCGAGTTCTTTTTTAGGGGAAATTATGGAATTTATATTGATGATGTATTTCGGGGATTTTTTTTTTTTTTTTTTTTTTTGAGGATATGAAGAAGAGGAATTTTTGTCGGTTGGGACAATTGTTTATATACATCAACATTAACGGCTCTCCCTCATTCAACATTTCTCTCGCCAAGCTCAGGAGTCACGAGGCAGATAGATGGAAATTGATACGACGTCAGCCTACTATTTTTCACGCAGAGTCTGCGATTGCAACTTTGTAATTTGTTTTATTAGTTGTCGTTTGTAGTGTTTATTTTAGCTACAACTTATTATTAGTTCCGATTACTATTGACGTTAAGCTTCCATATGCTATAGTATTTTAGCTATAATATTAGTTGGTTTCATCTAATTTTTTAATTAAAAACAATATAAAGCTCTCACATGCTATAGTAAAAACAAAAAAATTGCTATAGTGCAAAGCTTACACATGCTACAGTGTTTGTAGCTCTAATCAATGGTTCTAACCTCCGAGCTTACACATGTTACAGTGTTTACAGCTCTAATTAATGGTTTTAACTACCGTGCAATAAAAGCAAAAAAGTTGATACAGTAAAAATAAAAAAAATTGCTACAGTATAAAGCTTATACATGTTACAGTATTTACAACTCTAATCAATGGTTCTAACTACGTGCAGTTGATGAAGTTGTTGGCATTTGTTGTTTTCTTAATCTCACCCCGTTTTTATAATTGGAGAATTACATAGGTGGAGAAAAACTATTGTCGATACAGCGCAGCTTTAAATATCACGTCAAAATTAAAAAATAAAATAATAATAAATGAGGTTCCAAAAAAAAGTGGCACCAATAAGGTATTTTACATTCCTTACTAAACAATTACGCTTTTAAATTAATGTAGTTCTGGAGTATTTTTTTTTTTAAGAAGACATTGTTTTGAAGTATTTTTTTAATACAATTATTCATTTTTGAGGTTATTTTTGCAACTCGTGTTACGTTTTAATGTTAATTCCTCGTACCCCAATAAATGTCGTTTTCTGATGTTTAACCAGATATTGTTTATTTCTCTGTCATTTGTATTTTTATTTTCGCTTCCAATTTTTCTTTCTAGTAAATGTGTTCATTCTGCGTGGCTGTCGATTTTTATCTTCTTTTTTTTTTGTTTTCCGGTCAAATAAATATCGTTTATAGGCATTTTAGTTTTTGAATTCAATGTTTTTACAGTTTATTGTAGTTTCAATACGTGTCCTTTTTCAGGCACGTCGTTTGAGAGATTTGGTGCTCTTTTTCCTGCATTAAATAGGTTGTTCATTGTTTTAGTATCTAAAGTCAATGCAGTTTCTCTTTTATTGTCGTTTCTCCAGCCATGTTCTTTTTGCAGTTTGCTTGGTTAATTTGTTGTGGTTTCACCCTCCATGTCGTTTATTGAGTATTTTCTCCTTTTTAGCCATTGTGGGTCGTCGTTTTATTAAGGTTCTATTTGTCAAATTTCCCGTCTTTAACGGTCTTTCTACAGAGTTCCAAGCCTCCTATGCTACATAACATTAATGCCAACCTCCGTACATGATTTGTGCATTACGAATTCCCCCGTACATATACCAAATGCAATATTAGGTAATTTGTAGTTCGTGGTCTATGAAGATACGTTGCTAGGTGCTCCATTTTATTTTCCTATAGCTAACCTAAGTCGCTAAAGTTCTCAAGGAAATTGAGTTTTGCTAGAATCTGAGAAAATTCCCCAAACATATTCAGTTGTTACTTTTCTTTATTTAAATTTTAAGGTAATCAGTGGTGAAGCCAGGAGTTTTTATTAATGGGAGCACTATGTAAAAAAATTATTAACTTTTATTGCATACAAACGTGGTTATATTCTTTTTTATTAGTAAGTAGGAGCATAAATCATAATTTTTTAAAAAAAAATTAGCACACAATGATATATTTTAGTTTTTTAGTAGAGACACAATTATAATTTTTTATATAAAATACGGATACAACTAAATTTTTTTAAAAATTTATAAACAAAACAACCAATACTTCTAAAGTGCCCCTCAACTCTAAGTGCCTCCGCCAGTGAAGGGAATGGACAGCAATACTGCTTGGGAAACAAATGAAAAACTTCCGATAAGCCCTTGCTTTATGCTGCTCTTGCAGGCTTCTCAAATATGCTTTTATAATTATTATTTTTTTATTTTTATGAATAAATATGATCTGATAATACATCACTGATCAAGTAATTACAAATAACTACATTCAGCAAAAAAAAAAAAAAAAAAAATTACGAGTAGCTTCCCAAAATGCTTTTCATTTTAAGCAATTTGCTATAGTAGTAGTTAGTATATGGTGCAATTTGCTATAGTAGTAGTTAGTACTTGGCACCATATACATGACAGACGTCCGTTACTAGTTACTAATTAGCAGCTTTCAGGGGTAACTTCCCAATGAAGTTTGAGTTGAGGCTTCCCAAGTAGAGATGATCCTCAAATTCTATAGCTGTTGTAACGAAATTCATCACCTTTCCTTCAGAATCATCAAAATACTTGGTGATCTTTCCATCAGCCGCCACATTCACCACCGTCGCTCTTTGCTTAACACCGTTAACTAGGTCAACCAGTTTCGGAAAAGTTGCTATGAATTTCTTGATCACCTTAGAAGTGTGCACAAACTCAAGCCCCTCAGATGTCAGCTGTGTGCATGACATACAAAGTGGTTGATCTGGTTAGATGGTCCTAGATAGAAGCCTATTTCACATTGCATGTTTTGAGTACAAAGTCTATATTTATATATATATATAATCTAGTTATCTTTTTCATTTCTTTCTGGAACTTTCACGTTAAAATGCTAAGGAGTTTTATGTTTACCTGAAGTAGAGCGATCCAGAAGGACCCATCCGGAGCAAGATTGATGTTGTCAGGTGCACCGGGGAGATTTTCTATGAAGATTTCTGTTTCCCCTTTTTTCTCTCCCTTAAGCCAATGCTTGCGACACCTAAATCTGTGATCAACAAGACGTGCATGTGAGAGCAGTTGGTTTGTTATTTTGTAAAGCCTTATTATTCCGATACACATGCAAATCAAAGTCGTCTTCAATATTATAGTGAATTACAGCCGCAGTTAAAAGTAAACGTTACTCTCATTGAGGATAAACCATTATAAAACCTGTATGTATTTGAGTATATTTTTCTTCTGTGATTTTATTATTCTCGGTAATTCTTAATAGGTGGTTGAGACAAAGTGGTAATACATAATCAAGCAATAGATAGTGAGAGCTTTTTTTTTTTTTTTTTTGGTACTAAAAGAAGTGTGACAGCAAGCTTACCTCCAGGTCTCACAGACCACCAGGAAATCTTGGTCTTGAGAGAGAGCAACACCATTAGCAAAACATAAATCATGAAGCAGAATTGAAGTCTGTTTTGATGATGGGTCATACTTGAGCAGCTGCCCATGAGGTTTTGCCTCGAGAACGTCTAGATACCAATTATGGAGTCCGAATTTGGTGGTTGCAACACTGAAATAGAGACTACCATCTGATGCTCCAATTACATCATCTGCAAAACTGATTCAAACAACTAACTCACCGCATTGTTTTGTGCACGTGCGTTCTTTTTATTTATTTATTTATTTATTGTTACACATTGATCGACTCATAACTAATAAAATGAACTCCCCAAATTTTCTTTTGTTGAAAACATCTCTCTCTCTAATTAACTAAATGACAAATATGCTCCTAAATTCATGCATTAATATATGATTAAATTGTAAACAACGGCTTAAGGGCTACTCTAACAGTTAAAAATTTGGGTGTGCAACAGTTATTTTAGAAATTAACTGTAACAACGAGGAATAAGTATTTTTGTTACACCTTCCCAGAATCGTGTTTCATATAGTAAATATCTTGTTACACTTCAATTTCTACATCGTACGGTGAATAAAAAGCTGAAGACAAACCTTAAACTTATATGTTTGATTTCATTACGTGCCAAAGTTTCACGTGTCATGCAGTACGTGACAATGTCGGCAATTTTGTTGAACAAAAAAGTGTACAGGGATAAGAAAAACGTGGCATGCATATCAGTAAACTAGGGAAAAAGACATTATGTGCTAAAAGTTTTTCTTTCATGAAAAAAAAAAAAAAAAAGTTTCTCATTTATCTAAAATTGTTCAGACTTGGTATGGTTACTGGGTCTGCACTAGTCCATTTCGGATGATCCGGACCCATGACAAGAAACATCAAACATAAGTATTAAGTCACATTTTCATGCGCAGGAATACATTCTTGAAATGAACCCTGTGGCAGAATTTGTTTCCCCCAGAAGCCCCTGGTCCATACTTTAGATTGATATAGCTCCATGAAAACTATAAAATTAGTGGAACAATCATGGGGCCAAACCCACAATGGACCAAATGCCAATCTTTATTATTATTTTTTTTTCTCTATAGAAACAAAAAGGGTTTCTATATCTCTGGCCCCAGTCTATGCCAAGTTGATCAAGAGGGGGCTTAATTTGGGCTTGTACAAAAAAGAGAGACTCAAAATTTTAAGTCCACACGTGGAAAGGGCAAAAAAGAAAGAAAAAAAGGGTTGTACCACTACAAGACTTTGATTGCAACAGCCACTTATTTCACCTCACATACCAACAAAAAACCATGATGTGAAGAAGTAACAATCGGTCCCCAGCCAAAAAAGATTCCACCTTGATCCTGTGGCCTCACTCATTTCTAATATATGAGGTCCCAACAATATGTACAACACCTATTAAAAAAAAGAAAAAAGAAAAATGTGATGGGCTTTTTGTTCAGAGTTGCCATCAGAAGAATTTGGCATGGCTTGCACATGGATAATCTCAAAAGTGATGATCACGCGGTTTTTGTATTGTCCTTTTTCAAAGTTCTTGGATGGAATTACTCGCACTCTTAGAGACACTTCTCGTTGTGAAACGACTTGAGTCATAGATCATTGCTTGTTCAAGTGGTGTGGCTGAGAGCTACAAACCCATGGCTATCAAGGGCTGTTAGACAAGGTATTGCATGAAGGGAACCTTATCTACGGTACTATCAGTCAAATATGATCACACCATGAAACGTTTTTCAACGTCCGATGTGGTCTAATAAGGACCGTTGAAACTTTTTGTTTGATAAAAGTAGCTTAAAATTAATGAATCCTATTAATTTTTATATTATATACCGCATGATAAATTGCATACACAGTACAACCGTAAAAATATTGGTAGTACTAAAAACACATTATATGCTCAAACGATCATAGGTCTATGTAATGCATGTTCGCTAACCTTATCTTGGACCCACTAACGTGAGAAGTGATAACCGAGACGCCATTTTCCCCAACCTTGAGCAATCCCTGCAAATAACAAAAAACCACCATCTAATTGTCTTAAACTCTGTGCATTCTTTCATTTGAGAGCAAGCTTAATATATTCCTACCTTTTCAGTATCACATACAACAAGATCACCTCCTAATTCCTTTGTTGTTGTGATTCCAAGAAGAGTGTGACCTTCCAAAAACTTCCAGTTCTCCCAGGTTCCATTTTTGTGAAGCTTTTTGAGCCAGCTATCTCTTGTAGCTGTGTAGATTATTGTGTTTTCTTCATCAACAGAAATATCTTCTGGGCCAGTGAGAAATCCCTCCCCAAGTTTAATCACGCCCTAAAGAGATTCAAAACAATTAGTACTAAAACCAAATAAACAAACCGAAAACCGACTGGTTGAAACAAACAAGAACCTGTCAGTTAATCGACCGAGATGCCTTTTCTTTTTGGTTTCAAAATTTCAAAAACCTTTTGTTTGGTATCCGAACCGACCAAAACCGACGGTTTTTAAGCGATGAACACCCCTACGGGTTTAATAAACTGTCATGTAAATAGTAAATTGAGTGATTTTTTTTCTATTTACCTGTAATTTGTTATTTGGAGGAAGAGCAGAAGAAGCTGGAGAAAGTTCAAGTGATTCTGGTGATATTGGAGAGAAGAAGAGAACTTGAAGTACAAAAGCAAGCAAACAAACTAACACAAAGCTTAAAAATGCTTGCAGTAATGTTTTTTTCAAAGCCATTGGGCGTTGCAGATAGGCTTCTGTCTCAGTGCGGTTTTGTGATAGAGGTCTTGACACAGATAACGTTACTGTGAATAATTAATCAAATATCCAATCTAGTCCTATAAAAGCATGTACTAGATTGTTGGATTTATACCAAGTTAGTGTATGTTATGACTCGGACAATTATTGCTAGTTACTAATTAGCCCCATAGTGAAAACAAAGTTTTTATTTTTTGGCCAATCATATTGAGAACAAGATTGCAGTTGTAAGCATGACGACAACAATAGAAAAACTGTCAGTAATATAGCATTGCATGTAGAGAAATTTTTTTTTACTAAATGCAATTTCTTTGGCTACCTTCTTTTATGCTAGGGATTTTTGCGCCTCAAGTGCTTAAACTTTACAACCTTTGGTATTTAGGTTTTTTTAAGAATTTGAACGCTTTGTATCTAAACTTTTAATTTCTTGATACCTTCATCCTTATAGTATGAATTTAGATAATCAGGTCCTCAAATTTTTAACATGTTAGCACAATTACACCCCATCTTATTTTTATTATTAAATAACATAATAGATATCAATATTTTGAGGTTTTTTTACTGCTTAGTTCTCGAAAATATATTTTTTAACATAAAGGTCTCCAAAAGCTATCCCCTTTTTTTTCTCAAGTATAACTCTTTGTTTTTTGTCCAAAAATAATAGTTAAATGCTCTAGCATAAAGTTCATGACAATAAATTAAAAGATTGATTCAGGAAAAAAAAAAAGAAATTCATAAATATCCATTCTATTTTATTTTTAGTAAGTTGGTACCAAATTATAATGATGTAACTAAATAATTGTAACGCAATAATATTTATTTTTAAATACACACTTTTCTTTCTTAAATATCTTTAATATAATTAAGGATAATAAAAAGCATGTAATCAATAGTATATAATTGGACAATTAATTGTTATGCTTGTCATTAGTTGTATCGTTGTAATTTGAATCAACTTAACCAAAATATAAAAGAATAGATGATTAATTTTCTTAATGACATTTGTGAATTTGTTTAGTTTATAATCAATTACTTGTCAGTATTCATCATAATTGACTTTTTTCTAGGGCATTTAAGCATTGTTTTAGACAAGAATAAGTTATACTTCAAAAAAAAATAAAAAAGCTTTTGCATACCTTTCTGTTTAAAAAAATAAACGTTTTGAGGACTGAAAAAACAAAAAAGCCTCAAAATATTGCAATTCTTATGTCATTTAATAGCAAAAAGAATACGAGCACTAATGGTTCCAATATTTGAGGACTTGAATGTCTAAATTCTTAAAGTGGGGACTAAAATGCCAAAAATTTAAGAGTTTAGGAATCTAAGTATCCAAATTCTTAAAATATGAACCCAAGTGCCAAAGGTTATAAAATTTAGAGACTTATGACGCAAAAATCCCTTTTTGTAATTCTCAGCTCTTTTTCGTTCAATCAACACAAATGGCATGTTTACTTTGCATCAAAAAGAAAAAGGAGACTAAGGAGTAATTCTTTTTCCCTTTAAATAATGTGTTTACTTATAAAATCACCAATGAGAGTTTTACGGGCCTCATACGTAGAGAATAAGGAAAGTGGGTGTCAATCTTCTCATAACCTTTAGTATTAATTTCCTATCAAACAAAATGAATGCTTAGTTAGATGTTCAAATTCAAATGTTATCATTTAATGACTATTAGTTATGTAAAAAAGGATATTTTAATAATTACATTGAATAAGATCTTCGTTCCTAAGTAATTAAACACTAAAAAGGAAATAAGATTGTTTCCTATTATACCTACACTAAAAAGAGAACGAATAATCCCCATTATTACTATTTTACTTGAATTTTCAATCTTATTGTCTTTTTTTTTAGTATTATTTTACGGTTTGGTAAGCATCTCAAAGAGTATGCATTGCACAAAATGCTACAATGAGGACCAAAAGAATTCATAAGATGTAACAACGGATAAGGTTTTTATGCTTGCAATAAATCAACATTAACCATTATACTTTTTATTATTTAAATGATTAAGTGACATTTGAAAACGCAGTTATTTTGTAGTTTCAGTTGACTTTTTGTTAAAATTTTTATTTTGAGAGAAAATAGTTTAACAATTTTAGTTAAAAATTATATTTTATATTTTTAATTGCGTGTCCAAACCGACTATTGATTTTACATGGAATTGTCAAAGCCAACATCTTCCTATTCTATTATGTGGTGAATGTAACAATGACATGAGAAATGAAGACGAGGATTGAAGCGCTTTTGAACACTCCTCTGGTTCAATTCATTTTGCTTGTCACCCTCTGTCAATGGTGATTGCTGATTAGTCATGGGTGGAGCAGGCTGTCCATACCGAGCTCTCATATAAGCCTAAACTGTCAATGATTGGAGATTGGAGTTTTTGAGGCACGTTGCCCGAATGGAAAGGAAGTTATACCATCACCTCTAATCTCACTACTTCCTCATGAACCCATATTAATGAAACGACAAATTATATATACACACAAATCAGTGAAAACCCATTACACACAAACTACCAAGAAAAATTAGTGAAAAACCCATTATTATCCCTGGCTCAACAGTGACAAAATTTATGACCAAAACCTCAATACGAGCCTCTGTGATGCAGTGTCACATTGGTCTCAGCATTGAATATTGGTATTTGAATAGGAAAATCAGTCTGCGATAGCTTCTTATTTTTATGGTTTGACACATGTTATACTTGGTGTTAAATTTGACACCAACTATAACATATATCAAATTTTGATATTTAATGGGTATTAGTTGATATATTGAAATGTACTATCATTGTTAAAATATTTTAAATTTACAAGTTCATTTTACAACTTGCAAAGCTTTATAATTACGATAAAAAGTAGATGTGACGTTTAAAATAGCATTATATTGGAGCACAACATCGAACAACATATTAAAATTTGTCATTTTTATACTTTTACGTGTTAAATATTGTATTGACATTGGCATTTATATTAAAAATAGTCTAAGAATATATTTGGTAGAATTCTTGAGGACTTGTGTGTTAAGTTACATATATGGATACCACCTATTTTTTGAAGGATCAAACAATGTCAAAATTATATTATTAGATGTAAAGGATGTAGAAACAGACTTTGGTAAGGGGAAATAAACCCTACTGATAAGGAATAACGTTTTTTCCTCATATCTTACTAGGCTACTACATAATTTTGTTTTTAACCTATTCTATTTTCCTATAACTTATGGTAAGAAAATTGTGTTCCATTTTAAAAATAAATATGGAACTACAACATGGGGATAGTTTTTAACCGTGTCAATCTGCATCTGAATTTATCAAGTTTAATATAATCTTCTTCTTCCTTTTTTTTTTTTTTTTTTTTTTATCTTGACCTTGTTTAACTTTAAAAAACGTACATGGTATACCTTACAGTCGAAAGCTCCACCAAGTAAAACAAAAACATACACAGACCCACATTATATATAAACCTTAAGTGTCTCTTTATCTGTTCCTCAAAGCCAGATAGGTAGATTGAGAGAGAGGTAATCTAGTTTAGTCTTAAGAGAGATAAACAGAGAGTTCATAATTTTAATGTTGTCTGGTTGAAGAAGCAATGGCCATTACAACAACAACATCAACAGGTTCAGAATCGGCCGCGGCGGCGGCGGCGGCAGGCAGCAGCAAAGTCTCTGTCCCTCCTCCTGTAGAAGTGGAATGCGTGAAATGCGAGTCGTGCGGCTTCACAGAGGAGTGCACTCCCGCCTACATCTCCCGCGTGCGCGACCGCTACCACGGCCTCTGGATTTGCGGCCTCTGCGTCGAGGCCGTCAAGGACGAGCTCCTCCGCTCCGACCGCTTAATCTCCACCGAGGAGGCTCTTAAACGACACATCTCTTTCTGCTCCAACTTCAGATCCTCCTCCCAACAAACCGATCATAGCCACCATCATCCCATCTCCGCTATCGGCAGAATCTTCCGCCGAAGCCTCGACTCCCCGCGAGGAGCCAGCAGAGCCATTCGCTCGAATTCGGCAACTTCTCTTGATGTCGTCAAAAGGGTCTCTCCACCCGGTCCCACTCTTCTTCGCTCTGGCAGTTGCTTCTCGTCTCTCTCCAGTTGAACTCAAAAAACAAAAAAAAACAAAAAAAGAGAGAGAGAGACACTTCACTCTGTTTTTTGGGTTCTTCTGGTCTATCATTTACAGTAGTTTAGATTAGATCAAAAAGGTCTTTTTCTGGAGATGGGTTCTCGTAACTGACATGAAATGAGATATTAAGATTGTTGTTCTTCCTCTGTCACTGATTTCCCAATGTGTATAATAATTTTATATGATATGAAAAGTTCTTATAGCTTGAATTTCTTATTGTCTAATATAGTATGATTTCCACAAAAATGCTTGTGATTTGTGGTTTGTGATATTGTTTTTGAGAATTAATCTACTTCCAATGGTCAATTTTATTTATTTATTTTTTTTTTTTTGAAGATCTTATTTATGGTATAATTAGCTGGACACAATTATGTAGAAGGGCTTATATGGACAAAGGTTAAAAGGGTATGCTGTATTCTACAAAAGATGATGACAGAGAATGAAATTGCTGAGAAAATTCTCAGAAAGCAAGGAAAACAAACTGAAAAACTACAAATATGTGCAATTGAGGAAATTCACTGTAGTAAATTCTCTACTTCAGTGAACTTGAGGCCCAGATAGAGAGTCAATCTATTGCTTTGTGCTACTAGTAGTACTATACTACACAGAAGTTTCTGGATATGTCTGGCCAAAAACTTTCCTGCCTACTCTGAGCACTGGAATATAGCAAGTATGACAAGAAAACCATTTGGCGCTACGTTGGCTTTATGGTTTTTGGCAGTAAAAAGAGAGAGGTAAAAACTATAACTTTTCTCCAGTATTTACAACTTCATAAAATACAAAAACAATGTTTAAATTTTATCTTAATATTTTTTTATTTCAACTGGAAGCTCTATGGCATGACCAAAACACTTATAGAAAACTATCGCAACTGTCTCAGAAACAACATTTTAGGCTCGTGAAAATAAAAATAGCTTCCATGAAACAATGCCGAACAGGGACATGCAAATTGACAACTTATCTAGGTCCAAGGTTTTGCTTCTTTTTCCTGAATTTTTTTAATATATACATGTGTATATATATATATATATATATAGAGAGAGAGAGAGAGAGAGAGAATCAATCAAGTTAGCGGTGCTGGCTTGTAACTTGCAAGTACCATTCAGCAGGGATTTTCCTCAAACTTGCTTTTTCTTTCTGCTCTTGGCTTGGACCCAAATATGACGAATATTATAGCCATCCGTTTGATTCAAATAGAAATATGTAAATGGGGTTTGAGAAACTTAGTTCAAACTAATAGTTTAAATTTAAACAGTGCAAAAACATGTTGTAATGTTTTGAGCCAAAACGGTTCAAACCATTCTTTTAAACCAAAATTGTCAAACACTAATACTTTTTGTTTAAAATAAGCCCTATACTTTTGGCTAAATAACGACATTGTAAAGAGCATTATTCTCGGAAGGAAATGCAAAAAAGAACTGAGGTCAGGTGATAATCATATCACAAAATCCAAGGGCTAAGTGTTGGAGTGGGAGGTGGTCTTTCGGCGATGTTTAATTCCTTACTGTTACTAGTCAGCCGTTTGACTTGAAAAAAGACCTGAATCCATCAATTTAGGGGTCATGGTGGATGAAATTTGAAATACGCACTTACTCAAAAGTAGTTTAACCTACTCTGTAATTAAAAAAAAAAAAAAAAAAAAACTTTCTGTTCATTAAAAAAAAGAGCAACATTTCTCGTCTCTTGTGCATAGGACTATGCTCCTATTGCTACGAAGGAATGATTAATTGAAGCCAATGGCAAGACGCAGAGCTTAACAAATGAAAGCCTCGACTGTTACACATTCTTTGTTATAGTGTAAAGCTTTCACATGCTACAATAAATTTGTTCTACTGCATTGATGTACTCAACATATTCTTCCTATACCACCGTACCAATACAAGTCCTTAATTTTTTTTTTCCTGACTAAAGCCATGAAAAAGAAAATAGTCATTACTCGGTCACTTATTGACATATTATTATTATAATTATTATATTACTTCCAAGTCCAATACAGTTTTTGTAAGCTTTTTTAATCTAAATTTGAATCTGTATCCTAAAAAAGGACCATTTCAAATTAGAGAAGTAAAAAACAAACACAACAATTCTTATTCCAATTATTATAACTGCTTTTATTTTATGAGACCATAGATTATCCCTGCGACATCATTGACAATAATATACTTGTTTATGTTTATTGTAACACATCCAAGTTAGCATGATACTACCTAGTCTTGAATTGACTGCAGTTCAGAAGATATTTAGTACTGCGTCATGTGGTGATGTCTTGATTCCCTAACCAAAGTTTATGCCTTGTGCCAGTGGCAGCTCGCTTCCGTAATTGATTGTGCTGTCAACACAAGGATTTTTAAGTTATTTTGAAGTGATTGTGAAACAAAACCTCAAGGTTCCATGTAACTAGTAAAAACAGACAAGACACTCAAGCAAACAAAACAGAAGAATTTACCATGTTGAATGTCGCATGTATTGCTTCCAAGAGTCGCTCCCTGCTTCACGACCACCACAGTTGCCTTTTCTCCACCAAAGGCGCCTCCGATCTCAGCTCCATTAGTTGGGATGTTTACGTTCACTATGCCACAATCGCTGCCGCTAGGCCTGCACAAAATTGAAATGAATTGTGTATGAACATAACAGCTTCAAATCTTTTGTTTGATAAGAAGGGATTTCTTTTCTCATGTTTAGCTGTAAATTTCAGTTGATGCATGGAAAAATGAGAATCTAACTGTACGTCACAAAGCTAGCAGTATTTTCAATTTTAGAATGTCCACCACATCAGGAAGACAGGTAACATCATAAAAATTGAAAGGGCTAAACAATTTTTTTTAAACTTTCAAAAAGTTACAATCTTCAGGCACATATAACTAACCCAATCCATTTGAAAATAGCTTCTGGCCTGCGTGTGAAAATTGAACTACTCAACCCTTGCAGTACAGAATTGTTCAAGTGAATTGCTTCTTCCACACTCTGCAGGTTATAAAACACAAAATTGTAGAGAAATCTGAAAAATAATAATAATAATAATAAAAGTTAACAAAGGTGTTAAAAAGGTATAAACTACCTGAATTTTCATAACATATAGAACTGGAGCAAACAATTCTTCTTTCACTACAGAGGCACTAGGAGAAATCTCGACTATTGTTGGTTGTACAAAGTTCCCATCTGACTCTACAACTGATCCACCTGTAACAATTTTCCCTCCATGCTTGCATAATATTTAACCAAAAGTTACTGACAAGTGAAACACTATGTAATACATTACACCCAAACAGAACAAAGATTCTGAATTTAAATTAGTTACAAAACATATAAAATATGCCTGAGATTTTATGGCAGAAATCCCTTTCTCAAAATTCTCCCGTGAAGTGCGAGTATGCAATGGGCCAACAAGGGTTCCTTTCTCCAAAGGATCTCCAACTTTGACTTGTTTGTAAACTCCAACTAATTGATCTAATACATTTTGATATATACTTTCATGGAGGAACTGCACCCAATTAGAGTGCCCAAGCGTCCACAGACAAAAGCAAAACAAAAACTCAGCATTTACAACTTCAATAAACACTTTACAGTGAATACGAAAATGGTAAACACAAAAATCTTTACCAATCTACGACATGTTGTGCAGCGCTGACCAGCAGTTCCAACAGCCGCAAACAAAATAGAACGGACAGCCAGACCAATGTCAGCATCATCCATAACAACTATGGCATTGTTTCCACTCAATTCAAGCAAGGATTTACCAAACCTCTCGTTAACAGCTTGCTGCACCTTCAAACCCACCTATACATGGGAAAGTTGAAGTTAATTTAAAGACAATGGTGATGGAAGTGTTCTTATTGGTTACATAATTGAAAGAACACAAGACACAAAAGGAACATGCATGAACCAAAATACCGTTGAACTTCCAGTGAAGGAAACTAGGGGTATCCGTGTATCTTTGGCTATTGCTTCACCAACTTCTGCTCCTCCACAGAATGAAGTGAATATCGCACCTGGCAAGTTGTTTCTCTCAAGAACCTCCGCCACTGGCTTTGTGACAGCAATCATTACCAATGGAGTTGTTGGTGCACCCTTCCTACAATACATAACACCTTTACCAACAATGTAGCACATAATCCACAACCTCTACCAGGAAAGGGGGTTGAGAAAAAAAGGTACTGATGCACTCGATAGTAAGAACCAGATAATAAGTTGATCACATTTAAAAGACAAGGTCGCTACTAGTTACTCTGCCTATAATATCATATTTGGGTAGATTAAACCTCACCACAGAATAATGAAAGAAAAGAGAGGGAAAAAAACATGTGAATGGATACTAAGAATATCTGTGAAAAGAGAGATACATAAAAACGAGTGCTAAATTTAACTGATTATCAAGGACTTAAACTTACCACACAACACAATTTCCACAGACTAAAGCAATGCAGGCATTCCATCCTACACACCGCAAAAAGAAACGTTAAGACTGGAAAAGCAGAAAGTGAGCATCATAATACAAACAATTAATCACTACTACAGAACTCCATGCCACATGCAGAACAAACTTCATAATTTATTTAGAGCTAATTATGCAAACATGTGTTTTTAGCTCATATTCTATCATAAAAATTGTGGTGGACCTTACTTCTTTTAAGCTAGAACAGATGGTAACCATGCTTGTTTGAAGGCTTCACAGTAACCACAAACAAGCAAGACAAATATTTATACGGAGAACCAATAAAGTTGCATAAACATCCCCAGATATAGAAGTATGACATTATTAACAGAAAAGTAACTAAATTTCTAAAAAATTCCGGGGGAAACAATAGGAACGCACCAAGAACAGCACATGGAAAATTGAAAGCAGTGATCACTCCTGCTATTCCCAGGGGGTTCCACGCCTGCATATAAATCATGTGTGACATAGCCAACAGAGCATATTTGACGTTTGTTATCCAAAAGAAAATGAATGAAGTTATAGTGCTATCTTGAAGGTTTTGATGGTCCAGTTTCAAGACTGCACCTCAAGCATCATATGATTCGGACCTGCAAACAAGATAGAAAATATAAACATATCATAATAATGAATGTAAAAACAAAAGCTACTTAACAATATAAGCTTAAATCAACAAAAGATACAATATTTACTAGTTAGTAGAAGTTATAAAGCTAAGTAAGTTAATAAAAGACACAAATTAAGAACTGCAAACTCACGTTCTGAAGGTATTACAGAACCATTCAGCTGTCGGCTCAGCCCAAAAGCATAGTCACACATATCTACTACATTGGACAGTTGTAGAAAAATCCAGCATAAATAACTGAAAGAATGCATTTAGCCAATGAACAAGGGAATCGTCAATATATTCATACCTGAACCCCCCCGATTCCTTCCGGCAATATTTTGCCCATCTCGAGCGACACAAGCCGACCAAGAGGATCCAACTTGGCCCGAAATGCATCTCCTATCTGTCTTACAATCTCACCTCTCTTTGGTGCAGGAACCTGTCACAAGAATCTTAACCTGTTTAAGAAAAAAATTGGTACCAGTACCAGAAATAGCTTATAGTTTATGGGACAACTCTCAAAATTGGCATCATATCAAAGAGCGAAAAAAAAATAAAAATAAAAATTAGTGAAAACTAACACTCATCCACGTCTTGGCTGCTTCACTGCAAGCACGAAGTCCCTCCTCATAATCCTCAATTGAAACTTCATTGATTTCAGCAATTTTCTAAATCCCAAAAAAAAAAAAAAAAAAATAAGGAAGATGTTCTTAAAAAAAATCTGCAAAATCTAAAACTCGTCATCCAATTTTTGGATTTGCATATAGCAAGGTCATCAACGAAGAGAATCAGGGAAAAGGGAAAAAAAAAAAAACCCATAAAAATTAACAAATTTGAGAAAAGATAAAGCGATAAAAAAGAGGCGAACCTGGTTGTTAGAAGGATTGACAGTAGAGATGACTGGGCCACTGGCCTTCCATTCGCCATTAACGTAACCACCGAGATTTTCTGATCCCAGGCCGATAGAAACTCGTACTCTTTCTTGTTAAAACCCATCTCTCAAAACACCCTTGAGCAAAATCTAGATAAAGAACACAGATTAAATCAAAGGAACCAATAATTTAAATTTAAAAAAAAAAAGTAAAAAGAGCAAAGCAAAAGAAATAAAAAAATCAAAAATCAAAAATAAAAAAGAATTTGAGAGACATTACATTGAATTTGATGGTGAGCAAAAGATGAGAAAGTGGAGGATGGAAATTCTTGATCAGAAATATGGAAGGGGAAAAAAAATTCTGGTTCCGTGGATTGCTTGCTAAGCTGCACTAAAAGAGGGAAGTGGAATGATTATTCGGAGAGATGAATATAAGATTTATTATATTGATAAGTGAGGATAAACATGGAATTATAAAGGGGGAACAATACCATTATATTTCTTTTTGATGGTTTAAGATCAGGGACATTATGCAAAAACAAAGCTCAAATTCCCCACCAGAGAGGTGTCAATTGGAAACCTTGGCTAAAATCCAGTTCAAATTAACATAATCAAAGACTTACTAGCTACTTTCCCGGCAAAGAAGCAGTGCACACGAGTTGGAAAGGACTTTGCCCCATAAAATCAGGGACCCTCGAATTATCTACTTTAATCACCATTAGTGTACTTAAGTGGCCTTTGTCACTAATAAAGACAGGAGCGAAAATCACAAGTTAAATCCCACCATAAGCATCGTATAATATTTTATTAATGGACACGTGTCCATCGTCTATAGGTCGATGCATGGAAGAAAAATAATAAGAAAAATGAAATCCCGTCACATGTGTCCTCCTTTTACCTCTAATGCCATTTTTTTAAACAAAAAACACAAATAAAATTAAAAAAAAAAAAAACAATTCAGCCTTCACACGTGTGTCCTTCACACGTGTCCAGCAGAGTAGTCATTCCTTGTCTATAAATCTCATCATTGTGCATTACGAGTTAGTTATTCAGATCCTTTATCTCTTTGAATTTCTCCCTATCTCTAGAATTCTGAATTCCTCCTCCTTTTGTTCTTTGTTTCTTCTCGTTCTTCTTTCTTTCTTTCTTTCTTTTCCACAGATCCAAAGTATACTCACCTGAGAAAATATTTCTCATCTGTTTCTCAGAAGACTCTTAGAAAGAAATACAAGTTAGAGTCACCAGACTTTAGGTTCTCATGAAGTTTAACATTCCTGATGATGTCAGAATGCTAATCGAGGGCAAGATACGTTCTAGTGACTTCGAAGCTGATCACTAACCTTCTTAGAAAGGGTAAAAGTAAAAGTGCCATAAGAATAAGAGCCCTTTCTATCGAATCGAGGTGTAACAAGTGTGCTCGACATACTTTAAAGGTAAGTATTCCTCTCCAGGATTTGTATCAACTAATAGAGAGGACAAGATACACTTCTGTAAGGATGGACCTTCAAAAGAAAACTTGGATAACTTTTAAGCTTATCTTAAAAATTATCCTAGTGGATATGTCAATAGCGCTATTGCTAAACTTTGGCCCAAATTTCATACAGAGAGACAACTCCTTAGGAATTTGACGACGAAAGACCCTGTTTACCAGTTTATAAGAAAATTGTATTGGAAGTAAATCATTGATCCGTATAGGTTGTTAACAACACTTGTAAAAATTGTTCATCCTCGAGTAGATTTTCAACACAAAAATTTTTTTTTTCTTTGTTTTAAATTGTCGCAATATATGTTAAATAATTATGTATGTTGTTATCATGTCAAACAAAATTTTTTTTTCTTTGTTTTAAATTGTCGCAATATATGTTAAATAATTATGTATGCTATTATCATGTCAAATGCATCACGTGTTGTGCCTGTAAATAGCTTGAAAAATTTAATCCTTGTATGATTTTTCTAGTTTCATGTTATGTTTTTCTAGAGGTCCATGGTGTGCTAGTTTTTTCTTTTGTCACCTTATAGATTTTCTAGATTTGGTTTCATGTTATCAAAAAGTCTACAGAGTTGTTTGTCGGTCATATGTCTTTTTGTTTTCAATTTATTTTTTTGACAAAATCTTATCTTTTCCCACTTGTAAATATTTTGTTTAGATTTGTAAGTAATTAACCATCACCAAGCCTGTCATAACTCATTAATCATACATTCTCAACTTCTTTAAGATCCATTACAGGACTCAAAGTTAACATAGCGAACTAAAAGAAAGACCAAAACCCAAAAAATCAAATAGTTAAAAAAATAAAAAAGAGTTAACCATTTATAGAATCAATCATGTCTTCCTCCCATTCATCTAGGAAAATCGAAATAGTTTGTGTCTTCTACGGTTCAAGTTCTAGTAAGGATAAAATATGCTTAGATACCGTAGAGAACTTAGGAAAAGTGCTAGTACGTAGAAAGATTAACCTAGTGTATGGAGGGGGTAGCTTGGGTTTGATGGGAGGGTTGTTACAGCAGTTCAATTTGGTGGTGCACAGGTGCTAAGGATTATGCCTTATATTTTGACCAAAGGGAATCATTGTTTAAGACCATAGGTGAAGAAAAAAGAGTAACACGCATATGAATAGAAGCCATGGTAACCATGGCCGACACTTTCATAGCTATCCCTGGCGAAATAGGCACTCTTGAGGAAATGTTGTAATTGTTAGTGGAAACTATTTTAGTCTTCATTCCAAACCTATAGGGCTTTTAAATGTTACGATTATTATAATGGTTTGTTAAAGTTTTTAAATCAAGCTATGGAAGAAATTTTCATTGTGCAAGCTGGAAGACAGATCTTTGTCACTGCTCCAACTGTCAAGGAATTTCTAGACAAGATGCAAATTGTTCTCCCAGAGTTCGATAATGTAACTTCAAGAATAGATTGAGACAAAGAGAGCAGGAAGCGATCGTTAGATTTGAGCCTCCACCTATAATCACTTGGTTTTATCCATAGCATGTTCACCTTTTTCTTTTAATCTCAATAATTGCACTTCTATATGTGATGTCGTTTCTTCTCTTTGTTTTTCATTATTGAGTTATTAGTTTGTTTATGTTAAAAAAAACCCTTAAAAATTAAAAAAAAATCAAAAATCAAGCGATGTGTGTGTTTGTGTTTTTGTGGCATGTTGTTTGTAAAACCTTTATATTCCTTTTATCTAGTGTCAAGATAGCAGATATATGGAGTAACTAATGCTCTCAAAAGGCATCCCGTTTAAAATCCAAGATTGTAATGTATCGATGTTTCATTTCTCCATTTTGTATTTTTTGTGTTTGCATGCATGCACAATTAGGATAACAGACATACAAGGTATTTTAAACTCTTGAAATGTGTCTTAGTCATGACTGCAATATATTGCATTTGCATATGACCTAAAAATTTACAAAAAAATTAAAAAATTTTAAAAAATTAAAAATGGAAAAATGAAAATTTCAGAGCCTCCATTAATCATGTACGTCCTCTAGGCTTAACTTTTGTTTATTTTTAAACATTAAGGACAATGTTCATAATAAGTTTAGGGGTATGGCATGAAAAATTTTAAAATTTTTTAAATTTTTTTGCCTTGTTGATTTATTTTTGTAAAAATTTTTCTAAAAATGTGTCATGTTTTCAATTTTTGTTTTGAGTTAATGTCTAAGGCCGATGATAGAACCTGTTTTAAAATGAGTATAGCTTTTGAAAATTGCTAAACAATGTGTCTGTTTAAAAGTTTAACTTATTTAATGGTGATATTTTACTTATGATTCCTTTGAACACTTAATGCACATAGCAATAATCACTCAGTTATTCGCATACTTAGAGAACCTTTATGTAATTCAGTAAATCTTTTTTTTTTTTAGATTTTAAACTCTAGATTTTGTTTGGTTATCCCTCGAGACAAAATTTTAGGTTGCATAGCATTTAGTACTTAAATCTTTGGACCGTTTTAGCCCATTTGTGCCTACCTGTATATACATTTTATCCCTAGTCACCCCGTTTGAACCTTAATTTACCTTTTCTTTGTCAATCACAATATTTAACTTAGCCATTATTTATTTTCTATCTGTTTTAACCCTTCACCTATAAGTTATGTTAATTTTTCAATCTGTAACTTTTTTAAGCTTATTTGTAAAAGGGAGGAAGGTGTTGTTGCGATTATGTTTATGTTGTAATTTGTTTCGTATTATTTATATTTTGATTGTAATTTGTATTATCAGTAAAAAATAACAAATAAAAAAAAGTTTAAAAAAAGTAAAGTAAAAAAAATATCAAAAATCAAAACAAAAATAGAATAATTATGGATGACATAAGAAGATAGCAATTTTTAAGTTTGAAGGTTGTTTTGTAAAAGGGATGATACATGCTCTTTCGGGTCTATCATCGAATATACATTCTATGGGTGATTTAAGCCACACAGATATCCAAAACTTCTTACCCATTACTGAAGCTGTATATTACAAGCTTAATAAAACCTTATTGATCCTAAGTGTTATGTTAGTCTACATTAGTGGAGAGAGATATGAAAGATAAGGCTATGTAGTTTAATTTTGTGCTTAAACTTGTTTTTAATAACTGACTTGCATAAACTAATCTAGGTAACAACAACTAAGTGTAAATGGTTAACACACGCTCAGAGGATCTATGTAAGATAGGATTAACATTTGAATTAAACCTGTATACATTTGTAATGTTTTAAATTTTTCTTGAGTTATACAATCTACAAAATCTTTGAGGCCTATTTAAACTTATCAACTTAATACTTGTGTGTTTTTAGTCTTAGTTTTGCTTGAGGACAAGCAATTAAATAAGTTTGGGGGTATTTAATAACTAGTAAAAATGACATATTTTATAAGGTCTAAAATAATTTATTTAGCATTTTATTTGTTATTAAATCCTCTGTTAAAACATATTTGCTTGTCTACAGTATTTTTTAGTGTGTTATATGTAAAATATGTTCAATTACTAATTTTTATTGTGTTTTTATATCTAAATATATTTTTGGTAAGCTTTATAACCATTTTCTAAAGTTAATTAGTTAATTTTTGTAAAATAGATTAAAAATGTAAATTTAATTAAGTTTTATTTTTATTTTAATATGAAAATTTATTTTTAATTTTGTATTAAATAAGTGTATAAAAATATTTAGTCATTTTTAGTATTTTATATTTTATAAAATAATTAATTTTTATGGGCTTAATTGCAAAATTTTTCATTTCAGGGACGAAAATGAGAATAAAATTGTAAGAAAACTTTAAATCTGGGGCCAAAACGTAATTTTTTGAAATTTATTCATAGCCACGTCAGCACCTAGTCAACAATCATCGCCACGTGGAGCCATTCTATTCATGAGTCAGTGCACAATCATCGCCATGTGTCATGCCCAGTCACCTCCTAGGCGAGATTTAATCTCAACCGTCGATTGAGCGTATGAAGACCTGATCCAACAGTCTCCTTTGCTCCCATCATCACTTCTCTGCTAGCCTTTGGATCCGTCAAAGTCTAGTGATCCAGAAGCTGAAATTGGCCCTCATCCCTTACTGTGTCGCACTGGATTACAAAAAAAAATTTAATTAGAGTAATCATTGCTTTATTTTAAGAAGCAAATTTGTTGTTCTTGGAGTAGATCAGATCTGAAGGAAGAACGGGACTTCCCCTTGTTTCAATTTTTTCTTCTAAATTTTTAATTTTAATTTATATTATTTTGTAAAATATTTTGTAGGTTTTATCTAAGTGTTTTATTTATAATATTTTGAGAGTGAGATAGTGCTATATGTGGAGTGGTTGACCCGATAGACTGTCTAAAAATACCGGGTTAATTCTAAACTCTTTTTATATGTATTATTGTGATATTTAATTCAATGTTAATTTATATTTTGTTTATTTTTGTTTTTCTTATTATGTTTTAGATTTATTTTTGTTGGGAATATGATATAGCTTAAAATAAATGAACATTTTATTTAGTCAAATTATATTTTTATGGATCTCGTTTCAATGTTAAGAATTTTACACTGAACTTGGTGCTCTAATTAGTGGGCCACTAGTTAGATTAACAAATAAATCATAATGAGATCGGAAGGAGACTTGTGGGATAGAAACCTGTGTAGGATTCCATAGACTGCATGTAAGTTAAGAATAATCTTGCATGGTTTATGTGGCCATTAAATGAAAATCTCAAGACTATAATAATTATTGATTGTTGTAATTCACATAAAAATATAGTAGATTAGCAATTTGAGGATATTTCTAGTATGACTCGGAATAGAGCATTAGACAAAATAGAGATTTTTGACCTTTCAACATAATTTGAGGATATCACACTAATGTGTTTAATTGAATAGGATCAAACTAATTTTAACTGAAATCATAATTCACAACATTTTTAGAAATTGATTTAAATTTCTATTTAAATTCATTTTTCCTTTAACTTTCATTTTAATTTAAATTTTAGTTAAAATTTTCAAAAACTCCCCATCAACAATAATTCAATTAATTTTAGAGTTAGAATTAATTTTGATAATTAATTAAAAATTATACAATCCTCGTGGGATCGACATATGCACTCTTGTGCACTTTATTATTTGAGATGACCACGTCCAATTGTGCGAGCACGAAAAATTGTCATCACACATATCACAAATTTAAATATAAGCTTGCTAAAATCACACATCGAAAAAAAATAAAAATTTCTATTCTTCAATACTCTATATAATATTTAAAAATATTTATTTACACTTAGTAGTCTCATAATTTTATACATTAATTTTTTATTAAAAATTACTTAAAAATAAATAAAAAAAAGTTTAATAGTTAAAAAATTTAAAATTATAGGGCATGGGCCCAGGCCCAACATGACCCTTTAAAGGTCAGGGTTAAGCTTGAGGTTTTCCTCTCAAACATAGCCCTTTACTATAGAGAGTTGAGCCTGGCACGGCACAAGGCCTCATAGGTGTAGAGTTAAAAAGAGCTAGACCAGCACAACACTATACTTTGGCCGAAAATAAAATGCCCATTACGCATTATTGAAAAGTTTCAAAAAAAAAAGGAAAATAGAAAATTATAATACAGCTAAGATTTGATGCTACTTTCCTCTTCTATATTTTTTTTTCCTTTTTCAGAAGAAAATACAGCTAAGATACTTACCATTTTTTTTGGTCCCACTCTTGACTCAATAATAAGATGCAGAACCAAGTTTCCCAACGCTTGACCGACACACACCACTTTTTTTTTTTTTAATTTTTTTCCTTCTCCACTTTTCACGATCATTGTTATGCTTTTCTTATTCTTATTTCTTATGATTAGAAACAAAGTACTTTTTTCCAATCGGATATTATAAATTCTCCTCCATGTCACATCTCAAGCAATCATAAAGTCACATCTCAAGTAATCATAAAATGAACCTCAAAGTTTTCGTGGGCATAATACTCTATGTCCTAATTTTAAGCAATCATGATATAAGCAACCCGTCATTTTTTTCCTCCTTTCTTTATGCGTGTCTATAGATAAGAATAAGCGCAACACTCACGTACGACATGCGTTTTAACTTTATTAATAGGTTATTTTATTTCAACAATTAGATTAATTTTTCTTGATTTACAACCAAAAATAATTATATATTGTATATTGTAAATTTTTAACACGAGAGATAACAAATTAGCTCGTTAAAAAGTTAATTTTGTGATTAAAATAGCATGCCCATCAATAGAATGAAACTATTTGTCTTACAATAAGTGCTCCTTAAGGCTAAGAATAGAGGGATTATTTTTTAAAATTTAATTTAAAAAAAAAAAGGAGAATAAGCCAGGTCAGCAGGCCGGAATATAGAAAAGAAAGGAAGCAAAGATTCTTGGCTGGCTCTGAAAGAGAGACAGACAAAGATGACAGACTGGCAATAGCCAAGTCAAGCTAAGGAGAGAGACTCTTTCTCCCTACCCCTCTCTGTGTTTCTATTGTGTATAACTATATATATAGTTTTGTATTTCTGTGGGGAAATAATATTTTCTTCTTTCTTCAACGTCTTCCCCCTGTATTCCTGCCTCGGATTCTGATACAGCAGGCGACACGATGAGTCTTTTTGGTCTCGGAAGCAGGTTCTTTTTTTTCTTTTTTTGGCTAATACAGTGAAAATTTGTTGTTTTTCCATTTAATTGTTCTCAGTTTGATAAGATTATAGTTTTTTTTTTTTTTTTTTTGAGGATTCTGAGTTGAAGCTTACGCAAAATTTTTTTTTTCTTCTCAACTTCTGTTTATTAACAATTTTCAATCATTTTCTTAAAGCTGTTTGCATGAAAGATTATGGTAGAATCATGCTCTAAATGGGCATTAGACAAAACTTCATAATATCTGATCCATGATACAAAATGATTAAGATGTTTATTAATCTTGATAATTATTGCCCATGACATAATTTTTTTTTTTTTTTAAATTTTTCTTGCCGCTTTTTAACAATTGTTAGTCTTTTTGAATCCTTCAACTGCTATATACAGAAACCAGAAAACTTTTCGTCCCAAAAAGAGTGCTCCTTCAGGAAGTAAGGTTAGTTTAATAATAATAAATTCAATGTTATGTTATTTCTTTTATGGTTCATTAATCGTTTTTATGGATCATCTGAGGCCTAAAGTTTAATAAATGTTATTGTATGAATAAAGAAACGTTTAATAAATGCTTACAAAAAACATGTTTTGTGAAAATGAAGGGCGCTCAACTTCAGAGGCACATTGATGCTACTTTGGGAAGTGGGAATCTGAGAGAAGCTGTAAGACTTCCTCCAGGAGAAGACATAAATGAATGGCTAGCAGTTAACAGTAAGACCTTTGAATTCATTATCAATCCCCTTTTTTTTTTGGGTTTTTCTTTTAATGTGATTGAAAAAGGTCCTTTTTTGCTTCTTCTTTTTTTCCTTCGGATGATGAGAAAAACCCCTCGCGTGTTTTATCGTGTTCGAAACTCCACATGATCAATTATTTCAGAAACTTTAGGAACGGTTTTTAATTTATTAGTAGTTCTTGCTTTTTTTAGCCATTAAATTAATTATTTAGCGGTTTAATTTGTAAGTTCAAAAATATAAACCAAAAACATAAAACAATTTCCATCAGTCATTAATTAAACTATTAAAAAATTATATGATGTTTGAAAAAATGATAAGAACTAGTGGTGGAAATTATTTTTACTGTAACATGTGAGAGTTTTACACTGTAGTATATTTTTTTTGTTGTTACTGTAACATGTGAGAGCTTTATACTGTTTTATAACTAAAATTGTGGTAGAAACTGAATGATTTTTACCATTACCAAATACCCCCTTAATCTAATAATTAAATTAACAATTTTTACGTTTAAAAAAATAGCAGTTTCTACAACAAAAATTCCCATTGTTGTTGTGGTAAAAACAAGGGGGACAAAAATTCATTTTGCAACATAACTGACGACTTTGAATCCTTGTTCATTTATTGCAGCCGTAGACTTTTTCAACCAAGTGAACATCCTCTATGGCACTCTCACTGAATTCTGCACGCCGTCCAATTGTCCAACCATGACTGCAGGACCTAAGTACTCCTCTTCATCATCCAAATAATTATATCTTATTCGATGCTACACGTCAGTCATAATAAAAAGCCAATTTCTTTGGTTACCAGTTTTTAACTGTTAAATTTTTTAAAAAATAATTTTAATTGGATTTAATAATTTTAAAATATATGTATTTGGATGAACTTTTTCAAAAAAAACCCTCTAATAAAAAATTAGATCTAACTAATTAAACAATGACATTTGTACAAAAACTGGAATATAACTGTGATCGTTGGGCACATATATAATATATGCCATGGTGAATTATTAATTTACTCAATTTGTTTAAATTAATCTACTCAGGTACGAGTATAGATGGGCTGATGGAGTTACAATCAAGAAACCTATAGAGGTTTCTGCTCCAAAGTACGTTGAATATTTAATGGATTGGATTGAAGTCCAGCTTGATGATGAATCAATATTTCCTCAGAAATTGGGTATGTGGAATCTGATTGATGCACAACTTTGTTATGCAATAATTATTACATGAAAATGGAAAAAAACTGTTTTTGTGCCACAGGAGCTCCTTTTCCACCCAATTTCCAAGATGTAGTGAGGACAATTTTTAAGAGATTGTTCCGTGTATATGCACACATTTACCACACTCATTTCCAGAAGATCGTGAGTTTGAAGGAAGAAGCTCATCTTAATACCTGCTTCAAGCATTTTGTTCTCTTTACGTGGGTAAGTTTTGTGTCTTTGAATTATTTTGTGAAAAATAGCCCGACGACACTAATAAAAGGTGGACCCCACATGTGAGTCTTGTATTGTAGTGTTCACCCTCTATTAATGTGTACTATTCAACATCATCGATTCCTCATAACCTTATTCTTACCTATTCCTCGTAACCTTATTCTTATTTTGTACATGTGGATGCTTTCTAATTTTGCTTGTTATGGATTGGACGTTGCTTATCCTCTCTCTGGAACAAGGGCAAGGATATTGTGTATCTTGTGTTGTTGGTCACTCAAATCAATCATTTATTAGTCTTTTTAACCATCCAAAGTTGCATTGCCTTTTTCATGAAGTTTTAAATCATCAAATCATATCAAATTACATCAGACTGAAAATAACATAATGATACAACGAAAGTTGATAAAAATTTAATGGTTCAGAGTTGTGCGCAGCTTGTATGTAGTTTTCATATCAACTTCATATTATCTTTTAGCTAATCCTATATTTATAACGCAGGAATTCCGCTTGATTGACAAGGGGGAGCTTGCACCTCTTTACGAACTTGTTGAGTCTATTCTACAGCTATAGATATTGTAACGGTATGATCATCACCGCCACTTTATTTCCCCTTTGTCAGGATTTGGGTAGGAAGAGTGATGTACTTTATAAGTATAAACTTTTGTGAATTGTTCCTTGGAGGCTTGGAATGTAATTTTGTTGGAATAGGATTCTTTTCTTCTTGCAACTTATAAAACTTTTTCCATCTCCCTCTTCCCTGTAATGGCCTTGATACTTTTGGGAGTCAAAAGAGACGGTGTTCCCTGTTCTTATTTTTCAGTACATTTAACATCGAAGTTCTCTGTAACAATGCTGCACTCGATTCCGTCAGTTTGTTTACGAGTTAAAACAATTCTGCACGCATCACTGGGACTCTTCAAGGTGGTACTTGCATCTGGGAATGTTATTTTTTTATAAGTATGATACAATGGTTGAAGTTAGGTGAAAACTTTGAAGCTTTTTTCTTTTTTTTAAAGTTGTCAGCTGTAATTGACCGAAACTGAACATCTAGGTTGGTGGTTCAATCCTTTCATGTGTCGTTGGTTGGTGGCTAATTTAGTCATCACCAAACCAAACTGATGTGCATCCCCAATAGGCACCCAATAACCTCGCTATGGTGTCGCGTTTTTAGCATGGTGTCGCATACGCTAAAAACGAAGGAAGCACACACCTAACTCTACCACATGATGAGGAAGTTCAGTAATTGTAGGTTATTCTACGCTTGACTCTGCGACATAATACAATGTTCAAATTCCACCGCCCTCAAAAAAAAAAAAAAAAAAAGACACAACAACAACAATAACAAAAACCACCAACAGCCTAGATTCAGGTCTGAGCACTAGCGCAAACTTACATGAGAACAAAAATTTCTAAAATAGGCTAAAGTCATTGTCACAGACCCTTGAAACATTAATGTTAATTGCTGGTTCTAAAGGATAAACTTTGGTGAGATCAAATAATAATGAAGCTTTTTGTACTATTATAAGTTGATAATACATCGCCGTCTTTATCACCCGTTGTATTCCCATCAGTTATTTCAAATTCAAAAATGAGTTACAAGATATAATTCCTCCCCGCAAAAATGAAGGAAAAAATGTAACTAGAAATTGTTTCCACAAAAAGGAGATTCTGTTCTTGGTATAAATGCTTGCTTGACAGTACGTGAATGACTTGTATTTGCATGTGATGACCCGCAATTATAGTTGTAGTGTCCCTTATCTACAAGCATTAAATCCTGATATGCTTCAAGAACCTAAGTCAAGCGGGTTGGTGCCAACCGACACACGCATTCTCTCCTGAATTTGGAAAGATATGCCATTTTACTGGCCAATGTCTGAATGCATCGCGAAGCATCCCGTATAGCTTTGCATGCAGCTTTAACTCACACTATGAAACAAAATGGAAGCACCGGCCAATCTACCTTTCATTTTTCACTCCCCGTTTCGCAAATACATCCTGGAAGAGGATTTGCATAGAAACTTTCCTCCAGCTTTGGAAACTCTCCAGGCTCCCTCAAATATGGAGCTCCAACTCTGTCCTTATGAAGCTTCTTTACTTTGGAACTGAATTTCTTCCAAGAAATTTTTCCTTCATCTAATTGATCAACGAGTTTTACAAAATTCATCCTGCATATGCACCAGAATAATGATTATGGTTTATAGCACATAAACATATATACGATCAATATAGATACTCAAATTCGCAGCAGAATTACTTGTCAGGATTGATAGTCTTCTTAAAGTTCTCAAAGCGTCTGTGTCCTTGAACTGCCTTCGCCATATTCCCATCATATGTGTAAACAAACACGTCACTCTGAAGAGCAACCACATAATCGATACCAGCCAACATATTCTGGTGATTCGTAAAAGGTCTCAACTCATCTTCTGTAGCAAGAGTTGAATGAGAGAAGATGTTGGGGAAGTCGTCTTTAAGATATTGCATGCTTCCATTTCCATAAGCTTCACCAGCTACCAAGTAAATCCTGGTATCGGATGGAAAACCCAATCCTCTGAGTAAAAGTGAAGTCTCCCTAGGGGTCAATGGGCAGCCACCAAGCAACCTTCTCTCCGTCCCATTAATCTCCTTTTCCTTCCAATGGCTAACTTCATAGCGCATTTTGCACAGTTCATCATCTTCTTCTGCTGTCAAATTGTGACTGCAGCCTGTAAATGAAAGCATATCCTTCTCATACCTACAGTAAGAAAACAACGATTACAATTTAGGGAAAAAGGAGGAGGCAAATTTTACAAATTGCAGTAAATAGTAATATATAATGACAAACACTTGCCTCAAATGCAGAGCAAGATAAGGGTTTCCATTCTGTCTCATTCTAGAAACCAAGGTCATTCCAAGTTGTTCAATTTGAGCTGAATACTTTAGTGCTTTGTAATTGACACGACACCTCAGCTTTTGTATGGAATTTGAAATGCCATTGTTGGCAAGCCGAGAATCGGTATGAGTAAAATACACGACTTTGTGCTGCTTCAACAGAGGTAAGACCTCTGTCTTGTAATAACCAGCCTGAGCATAAAAACATGAATCAGCTTCATATTAGTGGCATAAAACTAGAGAATGTAATAAATAGCTTGTGTATAGTTTATGTGCTAGCTAGAAGACTTAAGAGAAGCATGACCACCTATTACACGTACCTTAGACCAAGATATTGGTGTTTTCATGAAAGGCTCAATTTCAGCATAGGCAGGTGGTAATGCCTCAACTATGTGGACATCATCCTTCAATGTCTCAATGAAGTGTTGCCAATCAAAAAGATCTTTAAAGCCACTGCAATCATACACACCAAATCGTTAGTTCCGTTAATGCGACAAAAGCAGCTAATGGCTTGCCATGTAAAGCATTTGTGTAACTTAAACTATTAAAGCAATGTGTTAAGAGGTGATAGCCTCATTGATAAGGGAGACTAAAAAGCACTTTGCAACCCGATTACTCACTTCAGCATCAGAAGCAAGAAGTAAACTAACCTCTCGTCAGCCCAGTAGGAGGTGTGATCAAGTGACGGAAGGACAAGAGTTGCCTTCATGATCTTAGCAACAGCGACAATATCGCAAATCTGCACTCTAAATTATTCATACATCAGACCGTAGCTAAATTTAAAGACCACAGCTTTCTAAAAAATAAAAAAATTAAAAACAACACAATAGCCAGACCCCAAATCTCATCTGATTCAAGCCGCCATTAGCGTTTATAAGAAGGTACCCATTGGTCTTTAGATCCAGCTCTAGAAAGGAGCAAGCAACAAACAAGAAAAAAGTTAAAAGCCCGTAATCAAACACGGAAGGTAAATCGCACGCTTCAGAGAGAAAGAGAGAGAGATGAACTTCATTAAGCAAGTCGCTTACTTTTTTTATTATTTGGTTGGTCAATGCACTGGGTGAAATTCTCACTGTTGGGTCTGGACCAGACACCTAAGTGCTGAACAAGTAATGAATTTTGAAAGTGATAAAACAAAAGCCCCCTAAATTCTCTTTATCTGATTTTCAATGACTATGATAAATTCAAGACAATTTTATATATGCAAGGATAAGGAAAACTTACTTCAATTACACTGGTTGAAACCATCATTAGAGATCTCTCAACGTCATTTCCTTCCTTCTCCCTATACGCGTAATTTTTGAAGCTTTGGTCCATCACACGAGACATTTGATCAAATGAATCCTAAAAAGAAAAAGGGTATATTTTAATTTAGATAATGCAAGTAAAAATCAAGCCCAAAACGCAAAAAGACAAGTAAACCATAACAACAAAACTCAAAAACAGTTAAAAAAAAAAGGAAAGAAAGAAGCTTACTTGTGACGAGAATTAGAATGTATTCTTATTACCAAGTCAAAATTATCCTAACCCCTGCTTTTAGCTTTATTTAGCATCTTTCTAGAATTTTATTGTCACGTTTATCCAACACCCAAAAAAAAAACACATTTTTTTTAGCCAAATAAGAATTAAGAAGATAGAAATACAATAAATTAACCAACCCGATCGGAGGAAGCTCTTTCAATAGCGGATCCGAACCAACCAGTAGCGCAAATCTTAAACACGCCGAGAAACAAGCACAGAGCGCAGAACAGCAAGAACATCCAATGTCCAAGCTTCTTCTTTTCCCTAAGCCCTAAATCCACAACCACCGATCCAATCTTCTTCCTCAACGCGAACCTGTGCCTCCTCTCCAAGACCGAGTCGAATCCATCGACGGAACTCAGATTACCGCCGATTTCAGATCTAGGCGAGTTGAGCTGGAGCTCAATCTCGTGGTGAGGACTCAATCCGCCTCCGTTGTTTCCGCCGGCGCCGCCGCTCTGCGAGGAGCTGTTGGCGTTGCGCTTGAACGAATGGGCCCGGCGAGTCATCGGGCCGGAGAACCTCGGGCTGTTGACTCGCTGAGAGACGCCATCGCTGGTGCTGTGATGGCGGTGATTGTGACCCATATCCTGCATATCGCGATAGTTATTGGTTGGTCTGAGATCGAATCGCCATTAATGAACAAGAGTTAAGCTTTGGCTTCGACTTGGAGTTTTGTATCTAGCTCAAAACGCCGTCGTTTTTCGTCTTTGCACCGCGTCCTCTCTAACAATCCGGCTTTTTTGCTCTGAAAGTCTGAATCAATCGGAAGTCTCTTTTTTTTTTTTGCACAAAAAATTGAATTGAAAAGCTTGTTATCGAGTGGGATATGAAAATGAAATGGAAACCATGTATTTGCGCGTTATTCAATAAATAATGATAATGTTGCGACTTCGCGCTAAGTACCCCTCAATTGTGGGATCGTATTTCCATTTCAAATATAAAATACAACTATGCATACATATATATATGCACCGACGTGTGTTTCAAATACGGAAATATCAAATTTGTCAAAGTGATGGCCAATGGGTTTTCTTTTCTCAACATATTTGCGGTTTTAGGAGAAAATTTGACACAGTACAGTAGAAACCGTATATTATAACGTATAAAAATTAAATTTATATTATATTTTTGTCTTAAATTATATAACATGTAAGAGTTTTATATTGTTTATGGTTAAACGTATAGTTGAAACTATTAAAATTTTTGAACTATGATTGAAACTATTAAAATTTTTATATATTACAATTCTTAATTCTAAACTAATGGTTTACATTACCCTTTTGAACCCCGGATATTTTCGAAAGCACAACCCCAAATACATTAATTTTAAACCCCAAATAAGTTAATTTTGATTTCTGAGCTTTTTTTTTTTACATTAATTTTGTTGCTTATATGGTTACGTGATTGATTTTGTGTTTTGACTGGAGTTGATGAAATGGTAAAGGGTTGGTAAACATAAAAAGGCAGAATTCTTTCCGCGAAACCATAATAAGGTAGAATAGTCTGCAAACTTTGACTCTTACCAAACTAACTCTGTTCATCGTTTTTTTTTTTTTTTTTTTTCTGTAGTTTTCTTTTTGGTGGTAATAGGGCTGTACAAAAATCATTCCGCACCTGTTAACTGTCTGTGCTTGCGCCCACCCATCTAAAAAAAAGATGGTTTACGTTAGCAACCCACTGGTGGGCGGGTTTAATATATTCGGTGAACTGGTTTGGTTTTAAGTTTTTGAGGACGGGTTCAACCCGCACTCGCCCGCCTATATATTTTTTTAAAAAAACTTATCATTTATTTGATTTTGTTCTTATTTTAGAGATGATTGAACAATCCAACACTTTAAGCATGGGCTCGGCTGCCTCTTCACATATTAGAAATTGAAAATTTTCCTATTATTTTGTGAAGTGATCAAAATTCAAATCAAGTAAATTAGTAGAGAAAGCCCTAAAAGAAAAAGAACACTTGACTTTGTTCATCATTTCATTTGTAGCATTCTATTATTTTCGAATCCAGTGAATATGCTTTAATTTTTTTAGACTTTTGACTTTATTTATCACTTTATATGTAGTTGATGTTTCTTGTTGCAGTGAATGATTATGTTTCTTAATTTGTACTTTTGAATATGGTCACTGTCTTTAAGCATCAAACTTGTTGGAAATGCTTTATGTATTATCATCTTATATTTTCTACAAATTTTCTTCACTTTCTAAAAAAAAGTCCAAAAAATTACATGGGCAATAGCATAGGTCTAAACCGCCTCAACCCGCCCACACCCGCCCGCAACTACCCAAAACCAAACCAAATCCGTCCGCCAAGTGGTGGGCCGTTTGCGGGTTGGTTAATCGCCAACCCACCATCCAAAAATACCACACCGCACCCGTCTAAAAATCATCAAACCGCCCGCCGTTCACCCCTACGTAGTAATTTGCTTTCTGTAATTGTATTAAACTTGAATGGGATTTATGTCTTTTCCTTTTTAAAAAATAATAAAAAAACTTTTTCATTATTGGCCCTTTAAGAGAGTCCACAAAAAAGGTTCCACACAGAACGTTCCCAATAAAAAACTTGAATTGAAAGGAAAAAAAGGATTAAAGAAAACGGAAAGAGTGAGAAGAAAGAAAATGACACCACTATTATACAAAAAGATTTGATTAGTAAAATAAGCAAATAAAAAAGGTATTAAGAATCCGACTTAAAAAAATGAGAGCTTAAATCCAACTTGTCAAATCTTGAAGGTAATGTACAAGATGGTCCAAACTGGTTGGAAAAAAAAAAAAAAAAAACCTCAAAATAAAAAATAAAACTATTATTGTTTGTCTTCGTCTTCCTAATTTTTTTCATGTTAGCCGGTTAAAGCTTATTTATATGCACCAATTGGAAATAAATACAAAAAATTGAAAGGGACTTGTTATTGTGTTTGGGACCAGGAGAGCCAAAGCTTTATACATCGAAGATTGAAGATCACCATTTATATATAAATTCGATGTTTGTTCTCAAGTTTTATTGTACTTTTCTTCTTGGAGCCTAGTTGTTTTGATGTTCCATTTGTTATCACCGGCATAATTTTGGTTTTAACTGTTAACTACTCTTGTTTACGTTGTTCTTTTTTTTTTGAATTAATGAAGCTTCTGATGTAGAACAGCTAGGAAAGAAATAGAGTAGAGAGAGAAAGGGTCGTGAGATATCTTGTGCTTTTATTTTAAGTTGTAGAGAAAGAAAAACATAAATTAGAATGTTTTTAATTAGTGTTTAGATAATGTATGAAAAAAAAAAAGCTTTTTGATTTAGTTATTGTTATAAAACATAATTACTTGGATATAGATAGAAATTTATAATTTGTTATTCATAATAAAAAAGTTTTTTATAAATACTTTTTTCATAAGTGTAAAAAATGTGTCTTGTTTTAAAAGTATCTGTAAAAAATAAAAGCTCAATCTTGTCCACCTAGACACATCCAAAAGCAACTTTTTTTTCTTTTGTTAGAATAAGTCAAAAACTACTTATTTTAAGTCATTTCAAACGGAATCAAAGAGAAGAGAAGAGTAATTAGATAGAAAAAGGAAAATTTAAATACAAGAGAACAAGAGGGAGAAAAATATATGCATTTTATTAATCATCAAAGCCTATAGAGAAAATACACATATTACATGTTTATGTAAAGATAGAAAGAGTAAATTGCACCGTTGCGTTTTGAATTATTCACTTTTTGTATAATGCACTTGGAACATTCAATCTTCGCACAGTATACCTTAAACTTTGAAATATTAACGATTTAGGTCCAATAGTTATTTTTAATTATCCTTAAGTACCTTTTTTTGTGTGAATTTCGTGACCAATAGTATCCATGCTTTTTAATGCTTGTTAGCTATTGGACTTTAATTGTCAATAATTTCAAAATTCAAATACATTTTGTTAGGATGAAAAGTTTGCACTGTATTATACAAAAAGCAAATAATTCAAGATGCAACAATCCAATTTACTCGGATAGAAATCATAAGTTTTTATTTAGAACAAAAAAAAAAAGCGTTTATATAAACGGAATAATTGATCATAAGAATTAATAACTTTCCCATCAAGCGACCTATTCCTTGCCAAGGTTGACTAGGGCAAAGTAGGGCTTCTACTCTTGTTCCTAAAGAACCAAATCTGTAAAATTTCATCAACCATTAGCCCATTCCTTTTCCGCAAAATAGATCCAATTATTGACCAAAACATATGAATCGTAAGCATTGTACTGCCACTTCCTCAACTGCATCTTTGTTGTCTTAAACTCCAAACTAGGCTCGATCATCAACAATTATTAAGCATTTTCCTCTTTTCCTCCTCCCTTAGAAAATCGTCCATACTAAGTTGGTCTCTGTTGCCCTTGATCACTCTTGTATAGTCTCTTTTGAGTAGAAGTTTCGCCTTCACTACTTGATCATCAATAATAGCCTGCACTTCTTTAATCATAGCCCTAAGTTTTTCGGGCATGTTCGGTGGTGGGTTCGGCCCCTCTACGACCGCAATCTTCTTCGGCTTTTGTTTTGGTATAGGCTTTTTTCTTGGTTGTTTTAACATCCGATGCGTGGCTCTGACGATCAGCTTTTTCTCTCTCCAAAGGATATGGTGTTTTTAAAGGTGGTTTTGTTCACCACTGGTACTAGTGTATGATCATCTACGTAATTCAAATTTGTCCTCTTTTTCCTAGGACCGAAATCATCTTTGGTTGGCCCTACGGTTAAATTAATTGAGCATGGGATTGAAGAGATCAGTAGTTTCTCTAGGGGCTTTGGATTAGTAACTAGGTGATGTACTTCTTTTTCTTCTTCAGCGATTTTCAAGCATAGCTTCCTTTCGAGTTCTTACAGTTTAGACTATTTTCTACAGTATAAATCATCTTATTTTCATTATCGTTTTTATTTCAAAAATCATAGTTTTTCAAACATCAGTTCTTATTTTAAGCTTGATGTTTTATTCTCTTTTTAAACATTTATATTGCAAATACTAGTTCAAAACTGTCATTTAAAGTATACAGTTTAAAACTTATAGTTCAAACAATAAAGTTCTAAATCATGCAATTTTAAACCCGCTCACCAAACGAACCATAAATAATTCTAACTTGTGATCTCGATCGAGTACTTTACCATCGATAAAAGGAAAATTTTGCCTCATGTTAGGGCAATCTTTTTTTGTTTTTTTTAAAGGAATAATTTTCATTAAGACTAAGACAAATACATAATCAGACTCAAACAAATACCCAGGCTGGAAGACTTTGACCACTTAGGATGGGGACTAAAAATAGGTTTCGAGACCCGAGGGGAAAAGCCCTCTTTATACAGACAAAAGAGGTCACCTAAAGCTCATTTCTAGAATCCACCTCAGTCAATGGGAGAAATCCGATGACCAAGGCCAAACCTTTCTCAACGAGAGTATATATACAAGGCTTAGACTAAAGTCTAGCTAGACTTCTAGACACCTTCCATCGTTAACAGACAGATGAGACATAACTAAACATGAAGGAGTGGAGTCCTCCTCCATTGTTACACACAAAATATAGCAGTACCAAAACCAAAATATAAATAGACATAAAAACATAGAGGTAGATCTTTGATAGAGAGCCGACTTCTGTTGTTGCCGACGCCATCTCTTCCATCTCTAGCTAGTTGTGAGTAGTGTTGATCGCTGGCGATTTCTCCCTCTGGCCATTAGTTTCTTTAGGTCCGGCCCCAAAACCGATGCAGCAAGACAAGGAATCCTGGAATTCACCATTGTTCCTAGACCCATCCTGCCGCACCCTTTTTTCTCATGCTCCCACCTAACCTGTGCCACCCCCAGCCCTTTCCTCCTCTCGCCGGATAGCTCATTGCCTTTTTTGCTCCCTCAGCCACATTTAGACACCGACCGATTCTTCCTACCGTCGTCCGACCATGCCTTCCACTTGGCTCCCCAATCACGGCCAAAGGCAATCGTTGACCTTTGCTTTTGACTATCTAGCGCTTTGATTGCATCGGGTTCCTCCCCCCTCTCATGGGTCCGTGACTCAACAGCTATCTCGGAGGGGATGCCGGCCATTGGACCTAGAAGGAGAGGGGATGGCGCCACTCTCGTATAAGAAACCATCTAAATAGTAAAACCTTGGCGGAGCAAAACACTAGAACGATCCTCTTGGTGTACTCTTTTAGGCAGGAAAAAAAACTATAAAAGTGACGAATGATTAATTCATCAAATTTTCCTACTTAGAAAAATTGGAGAGGAAAAAAGGGAAACTATCCATACACCACAGCCTACTAGCGTTGACTCGTTATCTACCTTTTTTATTTATTTGATTTATTTATTCTGAAAATCCAATGCTTGCTTATTTTTGTGTTAAGAAGAGGTATGGCTATCAGCTGTGACTGGCTGTAGGTAAATAAATTAATTTAGCTAAATTCCAGGAGGATAAAAAATGGGTCCCCAAATGTTAGAATTCTTCCCTCTTAATTAAAATACCTTATCACGTTTTTAAATTTTTTATTCAGAGAATTTTATTTATTTTTTCTTTACTGCGTTTATAATTAAAAAACCACAGCTGAGAAAAGCAGAGTGCATCACAGTGTGAGCCCAATGATTTGAATCATGTTATTGCTGTCTGGCATTAAAGTTTTGGGGCCCACCCGAATAAAATTCTTGAAGGTGATTAGTTTAGAATTCAACTGATTGGATTCCGTGATTGAAATCTGATCGGCTTTATAAAAAGACACAGGGGCGTTTGTCTACATTCTCAGAATCTTGAGACTGTTTTCGTATATTTTTAGAAGTAACTCTCAAAATAAATTTTAAAAAATTTTATTTTTTAAGATAAAAATATTTTTATTTATTTTAAAAATATAACCAAACGACCTCATATATTCTTTAACCAAAATAATATTTGGTCATTGACTCACCAAATTAACAGTACAATTTTAACCATAATATTTTATTGTTACAATGTACGTGTCTTTAAACTCATTTTTTTAAAACTAATTAAAATTAATATTTTGACGAACTTATCAAATACAAATTCAATTCAAATTTATTTTTTGGTCTAACCAATATTGGTTATAATCGCTTTCCTAAACAGAAATTAAAACTCTCGTGTATTACAATGTTCAAAAAAATATAATATAAAGCTTTTATATGCTATAATGTTTTTAACTAAAATTGGTTCAAACTATAATTCCCAAATATCTTACTCAAATTGAAAAATAACCCAATCAAAACATAAATTTAAAATTGTTTGATTGTAGTTATATTCCATGCCTACTATGGTTCCTAGATGCTTTTTATTCTAATAAATTGTCAACGTGCTTATTTTCTTTTCATTTTACAGAACTCTGTCTATCTCACCTTTCTTTAAAATTATTTCTTCATTTAACCTTAATGGTTCATACATGGTGCATAAATTATGTAAAACCTGGACTTATCACGCACATAACCGACATTTGGATTTTGGACAAATAAAATATTGATATTCGTATTGACAATGATCCAAAAATCAATAAAAGTTTCAAGAAAAATACCCAGCTGTCATCGCTCTGTTATGCACGCTAATGACCATATGAGTTGTATAAAATTCCGAACTTTATGACTTTCTTGGGAAGTCCACATTCCGCAATACAATCAAACCGACTGCAAATGCCAGCCCTTGTTTTAGGCTTTTGGCAATGCAGCGGACGAGAAAAAAAGAAGGTTCAACCTTTCAAGCAGTGTCAATGTGTTTAGGTCATCAGTTCAAACTAAAAAAAACTGTTAAAATTTAAATTATAAAAAAAATATTATAATAAAATTGTTTAAAACTATAATTTTTACTGTTTAGATTAGTGAACTAAACATCAAGATAATTTTTTTCTCTTGATTAGAAAACTTTTGTATTAAAAAAAATGAGAATTTTTATAATAAAGAAGGCTATCTTACACCATTGGTAAAACATAAATGTTTTAACTGTCAATTATTTTTTTAACGGCTTGATCCATGACCACATGTAATTTTGTATTATGAGTTACAAATTTTTAATACTGAGAACTAGAGACCGTACGTTTAAAATCTCTTATGTCTCAAATGAACGGGCGCTTAGAAGTTAGACCATTGGGAATAAGTGATGGACCACTTATCCACAGTTCCAAATGGCCCACAAAAATATTGGAAAAAAAAAAAAAGGGAAAATGTGTACATGATTATAATATTTATGATTCCATTAGAGATCGCTCGCATCAACCCATAAGAGACTTGTTTGAAAATTTTTATTTTTTTTATTTCTGAATGAATTTAATCAACTTGGAAAAAAATGTTTGGGAAGCAATATCATCAAGGATAAATGATTTTGCTTCATTTCTCACGGCATTGACATTTTATATGGATGAGAAGAAGGTCGCTTATCATGATTCATGGGCTGCGCTATCCTATTTTATGTTATTATTTGAAGAAAAATGCAGAGAAGCAGATAAATTAAATTTGTTTATTGGTCTAATTATATCAAACGAGGCACAGGGGAAAGGGATTAGGCAAATTAACGACAAACAAAATTCAATATGGGAGGGCAATAGCCATGCAAAGATTGCAAATAAATGAGAAAGTGACACCTAGAGTTAAGTAAGGAAGAGTTTGCAATTTTTTTTTTAATTTCTTAAAATTTTAAAGTATATAGTGTTTGGCAATCTTAACAGATGTTTAGCAAAACCAATTTTAATTAAAACTTTTGTTGTTACAACGTAAAACTCTCACGTGCTATAATGAACAAAAAAAATAAGTTATAGTGTAACGCTCTTATGTACTACAATTTTCAGTTCAAAAGTTTTAGTCTTGATCACACCTTCTAAACATCCTATTAGTTAGAACTCATAATTCAGTTATGAACAGTATAAAACTTTCATATGTTACAGTGAGTTATAATGTAAAATCTTCACATGCTATGATATTTTATGTTTAGACTATCAATTCCAACTTATTTCTTAAACCTATTTATTTTTGTTAAAAAATCTATTTTATTGATATTTTCTTTTTTGTTATTGGCCAAGAAACTATATGACCTACACATGATCAGAACCATCAAAAAATTGGCTGTCAATTACAAAAGTATCAGAATTACGACTTATTAATGGCTTTGGGACAAGAAAGTTGCTGTTACTGGGGAGCCAAATTTGAAGTTAACCCAATAAGTGTAACGCCCCTATATGGGGGTTAACAGTTTTTAATGAGATAAAATAAAAATAAATAATAAAAGTAAAACCTTAAAAATAAAATTTGCCCGGGACTTAAATGAAAACTCTCAACTCAAAAATAAAAATATAAACGATAAATAAACCACAGTTTTAATGTAGCACCTTAAATTTAATAATATAAACTGTTGTCATCATCATTTTAACCCTCAACACATTGTAATACAGTCACAGAAAGTAACAATTGATGCTTACATTATCATGAAGAACATTCTCAACAATTGAAGCAGTCCCAATGTAATATAGCTACATCACTTCCTCAACTATATTTCTCGTAGCCACCTCACACTTAGTGAGTCCTGAAAAGATAAAAATATAAGGATATGAGCAACACTATGCTCAGTAGAGAAAGCCATTACTCACCTTTAGGTTTTTATCATTACCACATTAAAACCTGCATGGTTAGTAAGTCACATCATATTCCAGATTATGAGGTTTATTATGATCACATCTTATGGATACCGTAGTTAATCATTACCAAGTGTCATAATTACACATTTATACAAATATTACCAATCATCATTGTTCCTAGGTATCCATGTTAAATTGAGTATCACTCAACTCATCGAAACTCAAATGGGCGCACTTGATCACCCTATAAACATTCCAAGGGTGTTCCGGTGAGGGGACATCAAGCCCCGAGTCCTCACCAAATCGATTCCTGTACAGTGTGTTCTGGGACTTTCAACCCAAGGAAGCGTCATCACCTTCCCCCTATTTTACCTTTTAGGGTATTCATGCCCAAGGACGTAATCGCCGCCCTCTTCATGTCTCACCATTTCTCTATATTAAATCATTATTAATAGAGTCAGTTTTCCTAACCATGCTTCTCAATTTATAACATGTGTCAATTCATTATGTTCCTCGCCGTACAATACAAGACGAGTCCATGTCATAGTTTCATATGTGATAATCATATAATATCAGTTCAACATAGATATATATATATTGCGGCAAAACAATCAATTTTAATTCTATAAAAACCTCATAAAAGATGAGTAATAGAATCCCTACCTTTCAAGCTTATCAACAGTCTCTTAATCCTGGAATCAATTAACGTTAGCTCCATACTCCCTTGATCCTAAGGCGTGCATAAGGACAATTAAAACTAAAGCACAACATACAACTACATTCATAAAATTTATTTTAATTTAATCTTAGAATTTCAAGAAATAACCACTGCCCATAGAGGTATTATAAAGTTTAACAATATAAATTTTCTGTCTAGGGCATATACACTTAGACTTCATACATATGCTCCAAAATAGCAACAAACATATACTTAGGTTTAAGAACGCAAATTTGAATAATCCTTTAGTATAAAAGAAAATTTATAAATGAAAGACTAAATTTGTTCATAAGATTCTAACCTCGGATTATGGTTAGTTGGAAGCTTGAAATGGCTTCAAAACAGGTTCCTTTACTTCGGTATGACTGAAATTCTTGCTCAAATGGAGGTGATGGTGGCTGATTTTTATGGCTGCCTTGAAGAAGTTCTCTAAGTATTTTGCTTCAGCAAAGAAATGAGAAGAAGAGTGTGGGAACCGTGGAAGAAAAAGGAAGAAAAGATGAAGTCTTTGAAAAGAAGTGATAGAAACAATTATAGAGGAGACATGTTGAAGCATGTCACGGAGGAAATAAAGAAAATGAGGGTCAAGAGTAGTTGGAAAAGATATCCTTATGTCTCATCTAAAGACTTTAACACACATAATGCCAATATGACATTTTTGAGATTTATTAGAAGTTCTAAGGCTTTTTAGTAATCATACTAAATAAATATAGGAGAATTTTAGAAAATTTAAAAATAGATAAAAATAAATATTATAAAATAAATTTAAATGAAGCAATTTTTTTTTATACATTAAAAATTAATTTAATTACCTCAATACCCGTTAGAAGAATAACGGGTGTCACAGCTCTACCCCCCTTAAAGAAATTTCGTCCTCGAAATTTCAATTCTAGCAATACTAGTAAAAATTATGATTCCACTATGATTCCAATTCTGAGTCTAAACCGTTAATGTTGTTTGTCCTCCAAATTTAAGTTATCGTATCTCCACTTATTTACTTGCATAATAAATCTTACTCCTAAATCTCTCAATGAGAGTATTTCTGACAAGTTTCAACTTATAACACCGTATAATAGTCTAAGAATCTGATCAGGCCTACATATTGACCATATCATGATTCCAGTCCTTCATTGTCCATGGACTGTGATTTACAATCACATTTAAGGAGATTGCCAGAGAAATTTTATATACTTCATCTTTAGGTTCCTTTTCCTTTTTGAGTAAGGAAAAGTCAAATATATTTGATTTCATACCTCAACTAATAAACTAAAACATAATCATAAAACATATATCACAAACACTTATATTCAAAACCATACATTAAACTTATTCATAGAGATATTAAACGGAATCTCTGGTTGCAAACATACCCGACATATTTTTCATTAAACAGCTATCCTCATGACACAAACATTCAATCCAAATAATATACTCATATTTCATATGGAATATCCCCATAACTGACTTTGGTACTTCCACATAATATTAACAGAATATTACACATTACAAACATGATACGGATACGTTTCGAGAGTACAAGGCACTCCGTATACCAGCTATCCATATCATGCATGCTTAGAGGATACAAAAAGATCGATAAACAAAAGATCGGACCTTAAGAAGGATGCGTTTCGAGAGCATCAAGTACTCCGTATCCAGCCATCCCGGCATTAGGCTCAATGAATCTAAAAGATTGAACAACAACGTACCACAAGAAACACAGAATACAAGGCAAACGGTTATTCGTAACACACGAAATACGGACACACATGCCTACATGCCAAAGATAAAACAAAAAGATTACAGATGGAGATTCAAATCAATTGGCCGCTCCTGGCTTTCCCTTTCCCATTCAAGCTTGGATGTTGCAGTGTCGGATTCTGGATGTATGATTTGCATTTTATCTATCAATTCCTCAGCTGTTGAAGCAGTGACAAAGATTTGTCTCTCCGATTCTGTAGTGATGTTTTCTTCCACAGCGTAATCTAGAAATTTCAAAAGACCGTCATAAAAACCCTTTACGTTCAGCAGTCCCAAAGGTTTGGAATAAAAGCCCAACAATTGCCCACAAGCAACTATAAATATTTCCTCAAGAGTACCTAGACCACCAGGTAATGCTATAAAAGCATCAGAATTATAGATTATGTCTTTAAAATTTTTAGGGATACTCCTGACTCCTTCTCCCTTACCTATGGCTTCCTTACAAAGGTTTCCTTCAACTGGAATATGAGGCCAAATTCTTACATCAGTAGCGTCACTAGACCTAGCTGCTAGTGCCATATTTACCATCATTTTTATACTACCACCCCCATAGATTATGTTAATCTTCTTGCGTGCTAGGACTTGCCCTAAGTGATTTGCAGCTTCTAAATAAGCTTTATCTTTTCCAAGGCTGGAACCACAAAAGACACAGACATTCTTTATTTTCTTCGTGGACTGGGAGGTAGACATATTTGGTTTATAGAAGTGGTTGCTTAATGTCTGCTCCACTTAGACTTCGGGTTCTACATGAGTTTTTAAAGATGAGAAATATACAAAAAGGGCTAAAGAGATAGACAAGTAGGTAATGAAAAGGTAATCCAAAGATTTAAACAAAATCTTGTGCGGATAAGAAAGTAAGATAAGGTGATTGATAGTTTACAGAAAATTTGATTCACTTTTTGAAAAAGATTAGACTCTAATTGTATAACTTTTGACAATTGAGAACAATTCGACAGAAGACCCTCATGACACAACTGTAGACTTTTTGACAAATATACACCAAGTCTAGAAATTTAATATAAACGACAAATACTGTAGAACTTTTGAAATTTGAGACACAAATCTTGAAATATCTGGATAAGCTTTTCAAAATTCAAACATATTACTGTACCGTATGTGACGTGTCTGATAAGATAATATATTTTATTATATATATATTTAAGAAAATCATAAATTAAATAAGATGTTAACACTTACTGTATCAATCTAATAATCACAATTATTTCAAACACAAAAGCAAATATTTTGAGTAAAAGAAAAACACAAACTGTTGAACATCAGCTAAAACTGCTTCAAATAAGTAAAGACTAAATAACCTTTATAGAGCGATGACTTATTCCCCATCCAGTTTTCTTATGGCTTGGCAAACAGGATCTAAAAATACCATATTCCTGAGGCGTTGTCTTTCTGTATAAAATTTAGGCCAGAGTTTAAAAATAGCTCCTTGAACATATCCACTAGGGTGACCGTGGAGAGGAGGATGGATGCTATCCAAGTTCTCCTTTGAAAGTCCATCCCTACAAAACCTTATTTTATCCTCTCTATTCGTAGACATATAACCAGGTGAAGTACATTTACCGTTACAATTTTGTCTTCCACATTTGTTACAAGTGACCACGATGGCACGAGCTCTTCTTTTCATTGCACTACGACTGGTACCTGTTCCTGGTAAACCGACATCTTGACTAAAGTCACTCGGACGGATTTTCCCCTCTATTAACATTCTCACATCACAAGGGATGCCAAAACGCATAAGAATCCACAACCGAGTAATTCTAGCCTTGTATTTCTTTCTAAGAATCTTTTGGGAGAGTGATGGGAAATACTTTCTCAGGTGTTGGTACTTTGGGTCCATGATGAGATGAAAGAAGAGTAAATAAAAAGGAAAAATTAAGATAGTAAATTGCAGAATCCTAGAATTCCTTCTTCTTTTAGAGAAAAAGAAGAATTTTTAATGAAAAAGAAGAGGATTTGCGATTTAGAGAGAAAATAACAAATTAAGAGAGAAAAAGTGAACTCGGAGAAATAAGCTCCTATGTACAGTAAACGTATTTGTAAACATTAATTAAACCACTGTATATGACACGTATAGAGACCACGTGGGAGAGACAGTGTGAATCAAACTGATTTAGGATTTAAACTAGGCCCAAATGTTCTTAGTTGAAAATGGTCAGGTTGTTTCGGGCCTTAACACATTTAGAACGAGTTAAATAACAAACATAAAATTGAAAACCAATTTGTATAAATCTTAAACCCAATTTAAAGCCCACTATAGATAAAGTTAACTATGAACAACAAATCTAATTTAACGACAACAAGGATCTTCCTGAATGATATTTAAAATCATTTCATAACAACATAATCTTCCAGCAACTCAAATAATTTTGTTTTAATCAAAACCTTATTGAACAATGCATACACCCATATGTTATTCCTAATACTCAACATCTATCAATGGATTCATCATCATTACTACCAAGGGTTTAGAATGCGACTAACCTTGAAATCAATACGATTTACGTCTTTCAACGTAGACCATATCAATGAACAAAGACACTTGATGTTACTACTTAAGAACATCTATAATCCCCACAATTCTACTCATACAATATATAATTTCCTCATATAACAAAACCTTAGGTAACCAAAAGATTCACTGATACACTTAAATACAATGTACGTAACGAAATATTCCAATTTTGAGATTCATGCATTCTAGACTTTACACAGTCTCAACAGACCAAAAGTCTAACATTTATCTCTCTCAAGATTCAATACCATGATTCCCAACTTATATCATATTCCTCAAATATATAGAACTTTTAAGAAAAGACATTGACACTTATGTGCTCCATCGAATCCACACATAATCATTACTTAGGTTTGAATCAATTACGAAAAATTTGGCATATCTATGTCAAACTTTAAAATCAATAAATCAAGCCTTATATTTCTTATTGTTTTTCACGAGACAAAAGGCTTTTAAATCCTCGTATCTATACGAATTTCTCATCGTTTATACGAATTAGATATGCTTATAGATCCAAATATTATACGAATCTCTCATAAGCATTCTACTTATAAACTCATTCCATATAATTATCATTCCCTTATAACTATTAATACTTTCCTTCTATATAATTATTGTACTCATATAACTATTGATATTTTCATTCTATGGCCTTTCCATGTTACATCCTTCTAGACTGTATAAATCAATGTGAATGTTCATTTTGATGATGACAATAAAAATTCAGCTTCAAAACCATCTCAAAAATATATTTTTTTAAAGTGGTGCTACACTCCCTAGGTTAACCGAACCTAGGCTCTGATACCAAAAATTCTGTAACGCCCCTATATGGGGGTTAACAGTTTTTAATGAGATAAAATAAAAATAAATAATAAAAGTAAAACCTTAAAAATAAAATTTGCCCGGGACTTAAATGAAAACTCTCAACTCAAAAATAAAAATATAAACGATAAATAAACCACAGTTTTAATGTAGCACCTTAAATTTAATAATATAAACTGTTGTCATCATCATTTTAACCCTCAACACATTGTAATACAGTCACAGAAAGTAACAATTGATGCTTACATTATCATGAAGAACATTCTCAACAATTGAAGCAGTCCCAATGTAATATAGCTACATCACTTCCTCAACTATATTTCTCGTAGCCACCTCACACTTAGTGAGTCCTGAAAAGATAAAAATATAAGGGTATGAGCAACACTATGCTCAGTAGAGAAAGCCATTACTCACCTTTAGGTTTTTATCATTACCACATTAAAACCTGCATGGTTAGTAAGTCACATCATATTCCAGATTATGAGGTTTATTATGATCACATCTTATGGATACCGTAGTTAATCATTACCAAGTGTCATAATTACACATTTATACAAATATTACCAATCATCATTGTTCCTAGGTATCCATGTTAAATTGAGTATCACTCAACTCATCGAAACTCAAATGGGCGCACTTGATCACCCTATAAACATTCCAAGGGTGTTCCGGTGAGGGGACATCAAGCCCCGAGTCCTCACCAAATCGATTCCTGTACAGTGTGTTCTGGGACTTTCAACCCAAGGAAGCGTCATCACCTTCCCCCTATTTTACCTTTTAGGGTATTCATGCCCAAGGACGTAGTCGCCGCCCTCTTCATGTCTCACCATTTCTCTATATTAAATCATTATTAATAGAGTCAGTTTTCCTAACCATGCTTCTCAATTTATAACATGTGTCAATTCATTATGTTCCTCGCCGTACAATACAAGACGAGTCCATGTCATAGTTTCATATGTGATAATCATATAATATCAGTTCAACATAGATATATATATATTGCGGCAAAACAATCAATTTTAATTCTATAAAAACCTCACAAAAGATGAGTAATAGAATCCCTACCTTTCAAGCTTATCAACAGTCTCTTAATCCTGGAATCAATTAACGTTAGCTCCATACTCCCTTGATCCTAAGGCGTGCATAAGGACAATTAAAACTAAAGCACAACATACAACTACATTCATAAAATTTATTTTAATTTAATCTTAGAATTTCAAGAAATAACCACTACCCATAGAGGTATTATAAAGTTTAACAATATAAATTTTCTGTCTAGGGCATATACACTTAGACTTCATACATATGCTCCAAAATAGCAACAAACATATACTTAGGTTTAAGAACGCAAATTTGAATAATCCTTTAGTATAAAAGAAAATTTATAAATGAAAGACTAAATTTGTTCATAAGATTCTAACCTCGGATTATGGTTAGTTGGAAGCTTGAAATGGCTTCAAAACAGGTTCCTTTACTTCGGTATGACTGAAATTCTTGCTCAAATGGAGGTGATGGTGGCTGATTTTTATGGCTGCCTTGAAGAAGTTCTCTAAGTATTTTGCTTCAGCAAAGAAATGAGAAGAAGAGTGTGGGAACCGTGGAAGAAAAAGGAAGAAAAGATGAAGTCTTTGAAAAGAAGTGATAGAAACAATTATAGAGGAGACATGTTGAAGCATGTCACGGAGGAAATAAAGAAAATGAGGGTCAAGAGTAGTTGGAAAAGATATCCTTATGTCTCATCTAAAGACTTTAACACACATAATGCCAATATGACATTTTTGAGATTTATTAGAAGTTCTAAGGCTTTTTAGTAATCATACTAAATAAATATAGGAGAATTTTAGAAAATTTAAAAATAGATAAAAATAAATATTATAAAATAAATTTAAATGAAGCAATTTTTTTTTATACATTAAAAATTAATTTAATTACCTCAATACCCGTTAGAAGAATAACGGGTGTCACAATAAGAGAAAGGAGAAATATAAAAACGACAACAAAGAAAAACAAGAACATTAGACGACAACAAACAAAAAAGAACGACACGGAGCTAAACGACCAGAAAACTAAAACCGACAAAATTTATTAAAATAATTTTGATCTACGTGCCTATATGCGGGTTATGCACTTGATTTGACATTGGCTTTTATCAAATTAATAACTAATTATACATCATGCAAATAAAAAGAGTAAATATTGATTAAAAAAGTATATAATTTAGAATATTTTGAAATTAAATACATAATTATCCAATAAATCTCAAATTTATTTGTATTTAATTTTTTGTCATCTATTTTTATTATGTTAAAAAAAAGGTATTTGTCTCCCTCTCAAGAAACAATGTTTATTACCTTTTTTTTTTTAAGCAAAAACTTTATTAACAGGAGACTTATAAAATCTCAATTTTTAATTATTTTGTGAGATTTTTTAGTAGGAACCTCCGCTAATAGTATATGTTTTGAAAATGTTAAATATGGTTAAAATCATTTTTTTTTCCACTTATTTGAAAATTGAAAGACAGAGATATTGCTTATTTCTTTTGATAAGAATTGACATATATTTTTTCATGTCCTATGTGATTGGAATTAGTGATTTAATTGTTATTCGAATTGATGTTTGGATGTGCATTTAAGTTTTAATCTGAATATGAAATAAAACTGGAATTTGTGTTTAGAGAGGTAGTGAAAATAGTTTTTGACTTATTAACAAATCTAATTAAATCTTAATATTAATGAACCTAAAAAATATGCAATATGGATCTTAATTTATATATCTCTTTGCTAGGAATACAATGAAAAAAGAATCATCTCAATTGGATATCAAATGAAGAAGTTATAATTTTTTTTCTCAAATATAGTAGAGAGAATTTCAGCTTCTACTGTAGCAAAATATCCGAATATGAAGAGTTTAGGGTGGTTAAAACTCTAAAAACTTAGATACTTGATACTCATTTGATTCAGATTTTGAGGAAAACAATTACGTATAAAAAATATTCTCGATACTTGAATCTAAATTTGAGTCCATTAGGTTCAAATAATACCTAAAACAAGTAAAACTCTCTTGATCTATTTGATTCAAATTTTAAAGGAAACAAATACGCATTTAAAGAATTTTTGATACTTGAATTTAAATTTGAGTCTATTAGGTCCAAATAATACCTAAAACAGGTAAGATTCTCTTGATCCGCTACTCTGCAAGAAAACATGGGCCGTACGATTTCGAACGGAATCTGAACCAAAGGCTCTGAGAGAAATCGATTTTTCGTTTTGCAGGTAAACTCATATACTTTTTTTTTTTTTTTGCTCTTTTATGAAAATGAACTCGTAAGCTTGTTGCTATAAGCTACCCAATATACCTTTATATATACTTATACATGCACGTATATATAATCCTTGAACTTAGGTCTTTATTTCACATTGCCTCTTATAAATTTAAAAAGTTGCATTATCTCTCTCAAATTTAAAATGTTACCCAAAAAAATTCTCCACCTTTTTTTTTTTTTTCAAAGGATCCCCTATTTTTAAATCTCTCTTTGGTTATTGTTTTTCCTAATCACTAGTTTTGGTACATGTGATACACGTATTAAGTTATAATTAAAATTTTTATAACATAGAAGACAATAATATGCAGAAACAAAAAATTACTTAGAATTTTAAAAAATACTTATAATAATAGTAGTCTAAGTTTAAAGGTTATATTTAATCATATACATTAAACATTCTGAATCATAAGATGACAGTCACAAGACAAAGAAAAAAAAAATAAAGAAGTTGAAATTCAAAATGAAAGTGGAATTTTTCCAATAAATTATTAGTAATCCAAAAATCTGCCAATATTACTTTTTAAGTGTTTTTAAATCAAATTGAATTTCAATAAATGATGTATTCTATATATTAGGAAAAATATTTTTATTTTTATTTAAATTTATTTGTATCAACTAGAAAATTGTTGATTCAACTAATTTGATAAATTTTCTAACAGAGATTATGAATAAATTATATTAAAAAATAGATTATAAATAAACGAAATAAATACAAGAGAGAAATTCTATTTAGCTTCTAAAAATATGCCTTTCTTATTTTGACCCATCGACATTTATTTATAGAAGTCTAACCATTTCAAGATTTATAAAATACAAAGTTTATTAACTGATTTGACCATAAAAGGAATGAAAGAAACTAATCATTATAGAAGTTAAAATTGATCACAAACAATAAGATTATTCATACGAAAAAGTTGAGACTTGAAGTTTAAAAAGTCTAGAGAGATCGATGGGGTTAAGAAAAAGTGAAAATAAAAGAGGGATAGAATGGGAGAAAAAGTGGGAATATTGGTGTAAGAAACTATGATCAACAAATCGAACCAATAAAAAAAAAAAGAGAGGGAGAGCAAAGCAAAAAGGAAATAAATGAGAATTTCAGCTGGGCAAAAGTCAAAGAAAGAAAGAAAGAAAGATAGGCATTAATCAAAGTCAAAGAAAGAACGAAAGAAAGAAAGGCATTGTTTAAAGACAACGATCAATAAATAAGGGTGGTTAAAAGGCGAAAAAAACAAGAAAACGAAGAAGTTAAAGAAAAAAAAGAAAAAGAGTGAAGGGAAATGAACGGAGTTTAAAAATGGAAAAAATAAGGTGTAAAACGAAAAAAAGAGAGAGCAACAAACGGTGCGTGTCGGAGAATGAGTTGGGAAATAGTAGAGCTTTTTGAAGGGATCTGCTCTTTTATTCTATGCTAGTTTGATTCACGCGTGGCACACATCAAAGCCAATTGTACTTTGTTTGGGCTTCCTAGACCATTGCAAACAATTTATTTAAAAACCAAATTTAAGTTCTTACTTTTAAAAAAACATTTTTTTCATTATTTTTATTTTCATAAAAATGTTAAAAGAAAAACAATGATTTTGTATTTCAAATATGATAAGAGTATGATGTTAGTAAGAAATATTTTAACCTAAATCCATAAGTGCTAGCAAAATTAATATACCAAGGAAAGAAGAGGAAGCATAAATTTTTAATACAGAAAATTGATCGAATTATGAGAAAAAACAACGGAAGGTTCCGTGTACCTAAAAAAAGAGAAAAATAAGGTTCCGTGTATGTATACCCAAAAGCAAAAAATAAGAGAGCATATTTTGAGTGTGTTTGTTTCGGTTTTCAAATCAAGGTTCGAATCATTTTGCTATAGTATTTTCTCTCATAAAAATTTAAATCTTCATTCAAATACTCTACTCAAATGCTCGTACCAAACACACCATTTATCTCTTTTTTAAATAAAAAACACCATGAATTTACAATTTCATTTACATCAAAATCTAACATAAGGTATTTTTACTTCCTATGCCCAAAGGGAAAACAAAGAAAAAAAGAAAAGAGATATTGAAATTGTGGATGCACGCAAAGAAGTAAATTTTTGGGGTGCAAAGTAAATGTTATAGTCTTTCCCTACGGTAAAAAGTGCCTTTTTTACTTTTCCAGAGTAGAAAAACCTCTCAAAAAAAAGGAGGGTTTATCAGATGGCGGGAAAATCTAACCAACGTATAAAGCGTGTCGCAAAAGCTTCTCTCTCTTAAGGCATAAACGAAGCCCAACACCTAAAATCTTTCTCTTTCTCTCCGACTTTTTCGCTCACTGGACTTCTCTCTCCTACAGAATCGAATCAAATATCAAAAATGGCGGTTTTGAGATCTCGCGAAATCGTCCCAACTGAAACGACACCAAAATCCCGGAGAACAAGGAGTGACAACACGCTTGAACCTTGTACCCCAGCCCAGACGAACGAGCCGTCTCCATCCACTCACCAGGACCCGATTTCCACCTCCACCGGCTCAGCTTCCGGTTCGGTTTCGGTACCCTTGGTGGCGCAGAGGCGCAGCCTCCGACTCGCTTCCAAAACGGCGGAGCCCGCCGAGGGTGGTTCGCCTCGGGATTCGGTCGAGGACGGTGGTCGTCGCGGCCGTCTTCGAGGCAAGAGCGGGTCACGTGAGGACGGCACGTGGCAGAAGGAGAAGGAAGAGAGTGGTAGGGTTTCGGACGGTGGGATTGAGGAGATGAGAAAGGATTCTTGTTCGGAGGAACCTAGGTTTTGTTCCGATTCGCGGAAGAGAAAGATGTCGGAGGACGAAGATGGAGGGTGCATTGGCGTTTTGAGTCTCGGTTCTGGAAAGAAAGTCGCGAAGAGAGGAATTGATGGTGTCGAGGGAGAAAATCAGATTCAAGAATTGGGGAATTCCGGTAAAGATAAGGGAAAGGGAGTTTCGGATTTCGAAGAGGAAACGGGGGATTTTCGGAGTCATGAAATTGGTAAGGGCAAGAGAAAGATGAGCGCTTCGAGTGAAGAAGAAGTAATTGATGGTGAAAATGGTGATAGCAGAAAGAGGCTCAGTAGAGAAGAGAAAGGGAAGGGACAATTGGTTGAAGAAGAGGGATTGGTGTCTAATGGCAACAGTGATAACGTGGAATTGGGATTGGAACCTGAAGTTGAGAATAATTTAGGCAAGAATGTGGTGTCGATTGAAGAGCAGGTTAGGAATCAGTACATGGAACAGTTCCGAAACATCGCCAGGCGAAATGCACATCGGTTTGCCCGTTTTGATGATGAAGAGGAGGGTAATGAGTCGGATTCTGAGGTTGATGACAAAGAGGATGTCGAGGATTGGCCCGGTCCGTTTTCTACTGCCCTGAAGATTATTAGAGATAGAGAAAAGAGAAATCCGCAAGCGGGTAGTTCCTCTTCTGGGGAGCGAAAACCTGCAGATGTGGGATGGATTCCGAAGACTGGCCAGGATTGCAACCCGCCCAAGGATGTTGTTCCCTCGCTTCAAGAATTATCCTTGCGGTGTCTGGCCAACCATGCTGATAACTTGGTTTCACTTGATTACTTGCCGGACTGTTTGAGGCACCGGCTGAGTCAGTTGCTCTGCGATTCTCGAAAAATGAATGGTCATGTTTTTAAGCTTCTGGTTCAAGGGTCCCCAACTGAGGTTTGCGTGAAGGATTGTTCTTGGCTAACAGAGGAAGAGTTCACAAAATCTTTTCAGAACTTCGATCCGAGCAACTTAGTGGTATCTTCTCTTTTTAGTTGATAATGCTTGTCTTTGTTTAGAACTACTAAAATATTTTTACAAGGCTGGACGCCTCATATGCTATTGGAGAGCTCTAAAAATCACTAATGATGTAAATTGATCTAACTTGGTCTTACTTTTTGCCGCATAATGCTCTAATGATTTTCATAGCATTCGTCTTTTTAGGGTTGTTTTGGTCGTGTCTTTATAATTTGGAAGAAGTAAATATACATCCTCTAGTTGGGAAGGAACCGCATACTATTGAACAAGTACATAATTGGTTGGTAGCATAACTATGTGACTAGTGGATCATGATTGACATTGACTTTCTAGGCCTACTTGGATGTTGAATGTAAATATTTTCATTGCTGCAACTGATGGTTGTTGATTATATTAAAGGAAATGCGGTAGGTTTTCTGAATGGCGTTTGACATTTGCCTAAAATTCCAAGATTGTTCACTCTAATGGATGCAATAATCTGTTTTGGGTAGGAGGGATGCAGTCCAGTGCCTTCTCCTTGCTATATATCACAAAGCTTCTTTTATACAGGGTACACAAATTATTTTAACAATGACATCAGAATGTTTAAATAAATTGATTGGCTGGTCTCGATAGAGAAAAAAAGCGAAAACAAAAAAAGAATTGGATTGAGTTCTCATTGGTTAATTTATGTTTGCCTTTCGTGACAATTTCATGCTTGCTATGATATTCTTATGGGGCATGGACTATAGCCTGCAGATTCTTGTCTCCCTTTTTTTTGTTTTTTTTGTTTTGTTTCCTTCTCTTTCTCTCTCTTTCTCTGTGTGTGTGTGTGTGTATATATATATATAAAAGCTGGATTTTTTTTTCTCTTTTTCAATCAGGTGCTACAACTTGGTTTCTGTGGGCGCTGTCTGCCAGATTATATATTGTGTGCCACCTTAGCTCGCTCAGCAAAAAGTTTGCCTGTGCTAACTACCTTATCAGTTCGTGGTGCATGCCGGCTTTCAGATGTTGGGCTAAATTCTCTTGTTTCTTCTGCTCCTGCACTTAGATCTCTCAACCTCACTGATTGCTCTCTTCTCACCTCCTCAAGTATCGACACCTTAGCTAACTCACTGGGTTCAATTCTGAGAGAATTGTATCTTGATGATTGTCTAAGCATTGACATCATGCTTGCGCTGCCGGCACTTAAGAAACTTGAACAATTGGAAATTTTGTCTGTAGTAGGCATTGAAAGTGTTTGTGATGAGTTTATCGGGGAATTTATCACCATTCGTGGCTACAACATGAAGGAGCTCATTTTGGCTGATTGTGTGTAAGTTTTTTAAGTGTATTTCATTATAACGCCTCTAATCTGTGTGCTTGTGTTGCACAGCTTTTGTCTATTTCCATAGTTTTTTCTGTTTCATGATTTCTTTGTTGGTAATTTTTTTGTTTTGTTTTGTTTTGTGTTTTTTTTTTTTTTTTTTTTTTTTGTTAATTGTGGTGCAGAAATTTGACAGATTCTTCATTGAAGATTATTGCGAAGAAATGTCCCAGCTTACGTGCCATTGATCTTTCAAACTTGTGCAAATTGACAGATTCTTCCCTAGGATATCTTGCCAATGGTTGTCGAGCAATTCAAAAACTGAAACTCTGCCGCAATCCTTTCGGGTTGTTATGCTAATCTTTAGACATTGAACCGTCTTACTCCCTGTATTATTTTGACATGTTTTGGTTTTTTGCTTGATAATTGATTGGTAGTCAATGAGTCTTCTATCTCTTTAATTTTTAAACTGCTATTATTTTAGTTGTGGAATAGGATTATTTTTATTTTTATTTTTTTATATTTTATATCTTAAATGGAAAAACTATGGGGCTTACTGAAGAAATAAGGAACTGCAGTCTAATTCATGCTCATCTATATTATACTTGACATGGGTCTCTTTGACATTTGGAGAACCTTCTGTATTTCTCTAGTATGTATTCAGTTATATGCTTTTTGTTATGGAACTTTGAAAGTGAGAAACTCTGGGTATCTTCTCCCAGAACTCATACTTTTGATGCTGTTTATATGATTGTAATTCTTATATGATTTAAGGAAGGTTCTGTTCTCGCTGCATATGACTGATGTCCTTTGACTACCAACTAATTGAAATATGTTTTTTTTTTTGTTACGATGATAGTGATAAAAGTATTGCTGCATTTTTGGAAACCTCTGGAGAGTGTCTAGAAGAACTTTCATTGAATAATGTCAGAAAGGTTCTACTCTCTCTCTTTCTCTCCGTGTGTATTATGCAATTGAACATGCTTACTTATTTTCCTCGTGGTGTTCTGTGTACGTAAATTGCATAACTGCCCATCACAGGAATCCGTGCTTTCCTAAAATTTTTGGGTTCTAATCCAATTATTGCCGACATGGGCTGCATTAACTGCTTATCATTTTACCTACTTCACTCACTGTTTTTAAATGTGTCTATAGAAGCCAGGTTTAGTCGATGGTATTGAGTTTCTATTCATTGCTTAATTGCCGCGATTTTATACCAAGTTGTTTCTGCTAAAACCGTGCCTATTTAGGTTGGTTGCTACACAGCCTCATCAATCGCCAGGCGTTTAAGAGTGTTGCGTAGTCTGGATCTATCATTTTGCCGAAATCTGACAGACAATGCACTGGGCCTTATTGTGGACAGTTGTCTATCGTTGAGAGTGCTTAAAATCTTTGGATGTACTCAGGTAAACTTAGAAAACAGAACCTAGATACCTGTTCAACATTTTGTACTCTTGACCAGTATTTTTGACCCGCATATACCATATAATAGAGCATGACAAAGGGTTTTTTTTTTTTTTTCTCTGTAGATTACAAATTTTTTTCTCAATGGCCACTCCAATCCGGGAGTAAAAATCTTTGGCTTGCCAATGTGTCCAGTGTTAGAAGATGTTTCAGAGCCAAGCATATGAATCTCCACTTACATATTCCTTAGCGCTTTTGATTTAGTCTCCAACTGAACGCTTAGGGTCTGATGTCTATAAGTCTTCAGATGGAAAAACTAGCATAATAAAGTTAGGTAATCCTGTTGCAGATTTTGATTAATTTAGGTAATCTGCACAATTTTCTATGGTCTCTATCTTACTCAGTCTACTTACTTTTGCCAATAGAATACACAGTTGGTTCTGTTACATTCTCAACCTTTTACAAGCACTGGTGTAAATGACAGACATGCTGTTTTTAATTGCATGTTTGAGGCTGTTAGAATTCGATTACCAGCCTCTTTCATATGCTAAGAATCAAGTAGCCTAGTTGATGTTTTTGTTTTTTGTTCTTTGTTTGTCTTTTTCAAGCCTTGCTGAGGTTAGTCTTTCAATGTTCATGTTTTTGATTTTGAAGAGAAATACTTGGTCCTTGTATGACTTTTTGGCTTTATCATTCATACATATCTCGGTGATTTTGAAGGGGAGAAAAGGGTAGGATAGACCTTGTCAATAACGTCTCTAAGATAATATATTCAGAAGCACAAACAATTTTCTTTTTTCTTTTTCAAGGGACCAACTTTTGTAGTAGATAAGCCAAATTTAAGCATATCTCAGAGTCAGTTGCCCGGATGGACCATGTTTTTCTTATTCACGGGCAGCAATATATATAAATACAACATATATATATATATATATATATTCTTTATAAAGGGTCCTACTTTTGTAGTAAATAAGAGCCCGTTTGGTTCGAGTATTCGAATGGAGTATTTGAATGAAGATTTAAATTTTTGTGAGAGAAAATACTGTAGCAAAATGATTCGAACTGTGATTCAAACCACGAAACAAACGGGCCTTAAGTAAATCAAAGTCATTGCTCGTAAATCAAAGGTATAAATTCTTTTGAGCAAAAAAAGAAAAAAAAAAGTGAAGATTCTTGCTCCAGATCCGTGCGAAGGAATATTGGTCGCTCAGAAATCTTTTATGTGGAAATTTTGTACGGATGCACGGCAAAAGAAACAAAGCGAGGGAAACAATTAAAAAAAAAAGTTCTTGAATGCAACTAATGTCTCTTAAGATCCTCCTTTCAGATTCAGCTAAAAAAGAAAAACTCACTTTTTTCTTAATTCTTCCAGTTAAAAGAAAAAACATTCGTAATATAAAAAAAAGGTAAAAGATTTCTACTTTACGTGACCAAGAAGCGAAGCAATGTAAATCCCTTCATAAATTGCATCTATATACAAAGCTACCAAGCAGAGGTAAAAAGACTGAAAGTTAAAATAATTAGAGACACACAAATTGATCAAATGGCCCTTCCATTAGATGTTGATCCTTCATTGGGAGTAATCCGTCATCACATTCCTGTAATTAAAGCTCAACAAGCATTTGATAGAAGTCATGAAGCCATCCTCAGCGTCAACATTACCAGAGTAAACAATCCAGGCACCGCAACAACAGGCACCACTACTACACAGCAGACCGTTTCTCATCAAAACTATGGTTAGTAGCTTTTAACCATATATATATATATATGTATATACATTATGTATATATGTGACATTATATATGGGTAGTGAAGGACTAAAGTGTTCTTATCATTGATGATTAAATTATGTCGTGAAGATTTTTCTGCTAGGATTTTATAAGGTGTAAATTCGAATTTTATAATTTGAATATTACGAAAATCTATTTTAGGTTGTTTGGATTTTATTTTTCTGTTTTGATAATCTCCTATTTTCTAGGATAGCTGAGAATCCTAGCTTTATTTATTGTATACATTTTCTTCAATTCAAAATAAGAGAAAAAACAATCTTTTTTCTTCATTCATGAAAACCTACATGGTATCAGAGCCAAAGCCTCTATCCTGATTGTTTTTCCTACCCTCTCTGTTCCTGCTTAATGGCCATGCTTAATGGCCAATACCTCTGGGGGAGTCATTTTTGGTTTTGTCAATTTGGACACTACCACTCGAAACAATTCTGCTGCAAATAATGCAGATTATTCTACATTCCTTCATCAGGCCTCTACTTCTTTTCAACTTACTGTTCATAAACTAAACGGTAAAAATTACCTTGAGTGGGCACAATCCGTGAAACTAGTAATTGACAGAAAAAGGAAAGCTTGGGTATATCACTGGTGAAAACAGGAAAGCAGAAGAGAAGGATCCAAGCTTGAAAACATGGCGCTCCGAGAATTCCATGGTGACTACCTGGTTAATAAATTCCATGGAACCAGTAATTGGGAAGCCTTTCTTATTTCTAACCACTGCAAAAGACGTATGGGATGCTGTTAGAGAGATGTATTCTGATTTGGAAAACTCTTCCCAGATTTTTGCGTTGAAAACTAAATTGTGGCAAGCCACACAAGGTGATCGTGATGTGACAGCCTTCTACAATGAATTAATGTCTCTTTGGCAAGAACTTGATTTATGTTATGAAGATATCTGGGATTGTCCTGCTGATGGTGTAAGATTCAAGAAAAGAGAAGAGAATGACAGAGTTTTCAGGTTTCGAGCAGGACTCAACAAAGATCTAGATGAAGTCTAGGGCGCAGACCGCTGCCCTCAATTCAGGAAGTGTTCTCAAAGGTCCGGAGAGAAGAAAGCCGAAGGCGAGTAATGCTTCATGAGTCTGTACAGAAGCTTAATTCTAAAACTGAAAGTTTTGCCCTAGCAGCTAAGGCACTTGGAAACGATGAAGGAAAAAAAAGACTCCAAGAAAGGGGAGAAACCATGGTGTGATCACTGCAGGAAGCCATGGCACACAAGAAAGACTTGCCGGAAGTTGCATGGAAAGCCACAAAATTGGAAGAAGAAAGCTGGTAATGAGAACAGAGCTTTCCAAGTTGGAGGACAAAACCTGAGCCAACAAAATTCTTCAGATACTCTACCGTTCACTAAGGAACAAATAGAGCAGTTGTATAAAATAATTCAATCAACTCAGTCTAATTCAGTCTCCTCTTGTACCTTAGCACAAAAAGGTAATTACTTGTCTTCTGCCCTTATGAGTCTTAATCCTAAATTTCCTTGGATTCTAGATTCAGGTGCCACTGACTATATGACAGGGTCTTTCAAATTTTTTTCATGTTACAAACCCAGTGCTGGAAACCAAAAAGTTAAAATTGCAGATGGTTCATTATCAGCCATTGCAGGAAAAGGATCTGTTGTTGTTTCTCCTTCCCTTATCCTTCATGATGTTCTCCACGTGCCCGACTTGTCCTGTAATTTATTGTCTATCAGTAAACTAACTCAAGAACAAAACTTGGGAAATAGTATCTCTACCGGAAGGCAAAAATACAGTTGGCTGCAAATGGGTATTTGCTATAAAGTATAATTCATAAGGCTCACTGGAAAGGTACAAAGTACGACTTGTGGCTAAGTGATTCACTCAGACCTACGGCATCGATTACTCAGAAACGTTTGCTCCAGTTGCAAACTTAAATACTGTGAGAATTTTGTTGTCAATAGCAGCAAACCTTGATTGGCCATTGCAACAACTAGATGTAAAAAATACCTTTCTAAATGGAGACTCAGAAGAGGAGGTATACATGGAAGCACCCCCAGGTTTTGAGAAGAAGTTTGGGTCCAAAGTGTATAGACTAAAGAAATCTTTGTACGGGCTAAAACAGTCTCCAAGGGCTTGGTTTGAAAAATTTACACGGTCAGTAAAAAGGCAGGGGTACTCTCAAGCTCAAACGGATCATACCATGTTCATAAAATTTTCCACAAAAGGTAGAATCTCTGTTCTTATAGTTTATGTGGATGATATCATCCTCACTGGAAATGACATTGAAGAGATGGATCAACTTAAGCAGAGATTAGCCTTGGAATTTGAGATCAAAGACCTCGGGCAACTAAGGTATTTCCTAGGCATGGAGTTTGCACGATCAAAAAGGGGGATTGTTGTAACCCAGCGGAAGTACATACTAGACCTGTTAAGGGAAACTGGTATGAGTGGATGTAGGCCTGCAGATACACCAATTGACCCGAATGTTAAACTTGGGAAAAGGGGGAAGAAATTTCTATGGATACTGGCAGATATCAAAGACTTGTTGGAAAGTTGATCTATTTGTCACACACCAGACCAGACATTGCTTTTTCAGTTAGTCTGGTGAGTCAGTTTATGCATGCTCCCTATGAAGAACATTCAGAGGCAGTGTATCGAATTCTAAGATATCTGAAGAAGACTCCTGAAAAAGGTTTGTTTTTTAGGAAAACTGATCAAAGGAGTGTTGAAGCCTACACAGATGCAGACTGGGCTGGTTCTCTTACAGATAGGAGGTCTACTTCAGGATACTGTACATTCGTGTGGGGTAATCTTGTTACCTGGAGAAGTAAAAAACAAAATGTTGTGGTAAGAAGCAGTGCAAAAGCTGAGTTCAGGGCAATGGCACAAGGGATTTGTGAACTACTGTGGCTAAATCAAGTTCTAGTAGAATTAAAGATGGCAATAGAACGACCTTTGAAGCTGTTCTATGATAACAAGGCTGCCATAAGCATTGCTCATAATCCAGTACAACATGACAAGACTAAACATGTTGAGATTGATCGTCACTTTATAAAAAAAAACCCAGAAGCGGGTCTAATCTATATGCCGTTTGTTCCAACCACACAGTAGTTAGCAGATACTCTGACTAAAGGGCTTGAACGACATGTCTTTGATCGTCTTGTTAGCAAGTTGGGCATAACAGATATCTATGCATCAACTTGATCTATGCACCAATTTGAGGGGGAGTGTCAGGAAGATTTTTCTGTTAGGATTTTATAAGGTGTAAATTCGAATTTCATAATTCGAATATTAGGAAAATCTATTTTAGGTTATTTGAATTTTATTTTTCTATTTTGATAATCTCCTATTTTCTAAGATAGCTGAGAATCCTAGCTCTATTTATTGTATATATTTTCTTAAATTCAAAATAAGAGAAAAAACGATCCTTTTTCTTCATTCACGAAAACCTACATTATCTACCCTTGTGCAAGGCTGCGTTGGAAGGCAATTGGGAAGCTGCCAAAACATTTATTGAGAACAACCGTGATGCAGCCACTGCAAGGATTAACAGAGTTTCGTTCACTGCTTTACACGTGGCTGCAGGTGAAGGGCGGTAGGAGTTTGTGGAGAAGCTGGCTGCCATCGTGCCCGTGGAAGCTCTGGCAACGCAGGACCACGCCGGCTACACGCCCCTCCACCATGCTGCCATAGCCGGAAGCGTGAAGACAGCTGTGGCTTTGGTTAGAAGAAATCCTGCTTTGACCAATGTTTTGGATTGCTTGGGGCAAACTCCACTGCTCCTTGCTGCTAGGTTTGTTTATGGATGCTATGATGTGTTGTGGTACCTTACTTTGGTGACTAAGGGTGAGGAACCGGGCCGTCCTTTCACTGGTCCTCATGCCATGGATCTCGTTACTATGCTTGTGTTGTCAGGTTGTCTTGGTATGTCCCTAAGACCTTTTCTTTGAGCTGTGATCTTCTCCTTTATTGTTTCATCCACTGAAAAACCAAACATAAAATAAAATAAAATAAAAACAGAGAATACTTTTACTCATGAATTGAGTTATTTTCATGAAACCTCCTTGAACAGTGCATTTTATCAGAAATGCCCCTGCCGATGCACTTACATTTTCATTTTGCTTCAAAAATAAGGAACCCATTGTAAGGGACGACGAAATGGATTCGAAAGATGTGTGTTCCAGGGTTCAGGCGGAACATATTGGCAAGCACACAAGCTCAGATGTTGGTCAATGCATAGATGGCAAAGCCAAAACTGACTTGGAAAGGCACATAGAAAAGTGCCAAATGTAATTGTTGTTGGCATGTTAATACTGACAGAATGAAGTCATCCATCATGTATTAGTAAGCCATATGTTGTGTCGGTGTGGGAATATGTGATATTATTGGCGTGTTAACACAGATAGAATAAAGACTTCCATCATGTATTAGCGGACCATGTACGTATATAGAGCCATAGTATGCAATATTGCTAGTAAAATGATGTGTACCCATGCTAGCAAACATATATATATATATATATATATATATGAAAGAAACAATGTAAGAGTAATAATACTGAAAGGAAATAATACAAACGGTGGAATGTAGGAAAGCTCTAAGTTCTCAACAAATTGTTTATAGAGAGAACTATGCGGGGTGAGAATGTCTTTTAATGTGAGTAAAATTATTAAGAAGCTTTTAACATTCGGCAAAATGTAAGGAGATGGTTTTTGAAGTTTATAGAGTATAACTTCTAACCTAGAAGAGATTTTTTTTTTTTAATCAGTTACTATATACTATCATATCTTCATGCGTTATATATATCATAATGTGCTATATGTTATGTTCATATCATTTATGAGACCCATTATATAGACAGCATTTTCACTTGGCAACCGGTTCCATTTGACGTACAAAAGGAATGAAAGAAAACTGAATATTTTTCACTTAGAGGCCCCTGAATATTTTTCTCTTACTCAAGGTAATCCATTTGTTGAAGGTTAAATCAATTCAATCCTTGAACTATATAAATGTGCAAAATTAGTTTTTTTGTTAAGCAAGTAGATGGAAAACGTTATATATAGGAAGTTGTACCAAATTTGCTTCCTTAGCTGAAAAAAACGTCAAATTTAATCCTTTGGTTAAATAAATAAACGTTAAATATTATTGGTATCTTTAGCTCCATTTAAATTATTTTTAAAAAGCTTTCTATTTCTTTTTTAAATAAAAAAAGTGAGTTTTTCTAGAAACCATATTTGATAATATTGTTTTGTTTTTTGTAATTATTCTTTGTTTTGTTTAAAACTGAGAAAAATTTTGTTGTGTTCCAAAAATATGTTCAAACTAAAATTTTTGTTTTAGAATCAAGGCCAAGGTTGAGGTTGAAGTTGAGCAAGGGATCAAATTGGAGTCAAGGCAGGTGTCGGGATAGAGATTGAGGTATGGGTTCAAGCAAGGTTGCGATTAAAGAGGTTGAGGCAGAGGGTCCTAATTTGGCTCCAATTACCCTAGTCTAGACCTTGAACTTGACCTTATGCTCTAACATCAACCCTATCCTAGTCTTGAATTTGACCTCTATCTTCGATCTCGGCCCGGCACTAAATTTGAGCCTTATCCCTAAGGGGAGTTTATGGGCAAGTTTGGCAGGTATAGTAGGTGGCTACAGGCGGGTTGGAGGACAAGAAAATTTTTAAACTTTGAGAACGGAACCACCCAAAAATATAGGGGCGTTATAAGCGGAAGGGGGTGGGGGGCCAGGGGTAGACTTTCGGCCCAGACTTTTAGGCCAATTTTGTAACCTTTTTTTCGTGGACAATGACGACTTGAAACTTTTTAAAATTTTTAAAATAAATAACAAATTTTAAAAATATTTATAGTAAATAATATATTTATGATGTAAATAATTTATTTATTATCTAAAAAGATTTATTTATACTACAAACAAAGAAATAAATAAATTATTTACATCTTAAATCTATTTAACGTATAAATAAAAATTATTTATACTATAAATAAAGAGATAAATAAATTATTTTCACCATAAATTAGTTATTTACTATAAAAATGTTCAAAAACTTCTATATACTATAGGGAGTATTAGGAAAATATCATACTTATTAAAAAAATTAATAGCAAATATTATATTTGAAAATAATTAAAGTAAATATCCGTTATTTAAATATCAACAGTGAAAGATTTCGAGACTTCCAAATCTACCCTATCTCTTTACTGTATTGATCTCTCGTGCCCTCAATTACATCTTGCTGGCAGAGAAGATAGTTGCGTTAGAGCTGACGCGCCGAATCTGCCGCGGGAGAAGAACAACGATGCAAGGTCAACGGCAGCGATGACATTGCAGGGCCAAGACCGTAGCTATCACGCCAGATTCGTTGCGGGAGAAGAAGGAAGACACGAGCCAACGGCGGCGGCGACATTATAAGGCCGAGATTGGGGCTCTCATGTCGGATCTGTAGCGCCAGAAAAGAGTCGGATCTATTGCAGACGGTAGCGACAACAAGAGCGGAGAGAGCAAGCAGGGGATCATTAAGCCCGTGCGAAGCTGATGCTGGTCTGGAAAGTTTTAGTTCTCCTCTGGCGCGAAGTTCCTTGGCAACTCCTCTGGCGCGAAGCTCCTTGGCAACTTCTCCGGCAACGGCGACGACAACCTCGCGAGTTGAGGATCTTGAACTCCGTTTCTTCGCCCAGCCGCGATCTGGTTTGTCGTCCATCTAGCTTCATCGTCGATGGTTGATGGTGATCGCGGCGCGTAGCTGGTGGTTGGCTAGTTGCTGAACCAGAAGAAGATGAGGAGACAAAGAGAGAAGGAGAGAGAGAAACAGAGACAGAGACAGAGAGAGAGGAAGAAAGAAGAAAATAGGGGAAAAAAAATTACATTAGATCTGTTTTTTTAAAAAAAAAAAAAAAAAAAAACTGTTCTAATTAAAACAGGGCAAAATAGACAAAAAAAATAAATTATTTTAAGATCTGCCATTTACTAACAGCCTAAAATGATATTGACATATGCTACCAATAGTATAAGTTCTTACTACGATTTATTTTAGAAAATAATATTTACTGCAATTTCTCTTCTCTTTTTTTTTTTTTTTTTTGCTTGGCGATTTTTTTAGCGGTAAAGAAAATAAAAACCTTTGAAGTCTTAAACTTATTCATATCAAATAATAAACTATCAAATGAAGTATAAACAATAATAAACTGTCGTAAAATACCTAAAGTCCATCTGATCAAAAAACTACTTAAAGTCCATACTCCATAATGTACTATACTTTATGTATAATTTAAAGTTTATTGTCTGTAATTGCATGTAACATAGACATGGTGAAAAAATGTTTATGGTAAATTGTTTATCGTAAAATGCCACTTAGAAGTCTCAAACTCTCTAAATATTAAGATTTAAACATGAATAAATAAATAAATAAATAAATAAATATATATATATATATATATATATATATATACACATGTATTTGGCAGGGAGACAGGTTCAACAAGCCAACCAATTATCTAAAAATGCCCCTGCCCGCTAAAGAAGACAGGCATGTGGGAAACCCGCCCATTAGATGATGGGGGATGACATAGCCCCGTTTTAACAGACAGGGCGGGGGCGGAATTTATGACCATCCCTACAGTTGTCCCAATCTCTACTCCAAACGACAAGTTTTATTTCTTTGATTTAAGAAAACATAAAACAAATTCTGGATTATCAAATATATATTTTTTAAAAGAGTCTCCTTTTTTTTTTTTTAAATGAACAAGAAAAATAAAAAGTAATTTGAAATAGGCTTGAAGGTACGCGTATTTTATTTTATTTTTATTTCATGAAGGGGCTAACTATAGCGCACTTTTTTAGTTCATGGACTAAATTTAATACAACATTTTATATTTATTGTTTTCTATTCATTTATTTAAAAGATTTAAGTTTTGATTCAAGTTTCAACTCAAACTATTTGTAGCAAGAGAAGAAAGTCATAGGACATTAATCTAATGAATTCAATTTTTTTTACTAGCAAATGAATTTACTGTAACACCCAGATTTTTAATTAAGTGTAATTAACGTGTAAGATGGTATATGAGTATGCCTAAATGTAATTTAATTTAATTAATTTGTGGTGTTTTTCAATTTATTTCATCTTCTATTATTTTATTTGTTATTTATTTGTTGTTTTGAAATTTTAAACAAAATAATTTGCCGAATACCAAACAAGTCCCTTCTTGCTAAAAATTTGAATGCTTGAGATTTGTCTGTGAAAACCGAGGGTAGTCCACGGTTTTGTCCAAACCCACTGCCCTCTTCTTCTATTTATTTCCCCCTTTCCCATTTTTCCCTCACATTTCCACTCTCTTTCTCTCTCTCCCGTAACTCTCTTTCCCTCTCTTTCCTTCTTCAAATCTGCCACTCCCCCTCTCAATTTCTTTGCAAAAATTTCAATCCCGAGCCTCACTCTTGCTTGATTGACGCCAAGGAACGAAGATTCAAGCTTTAAATCTTCCTCAAAAACGTCCATCAAGAGGTTAGTTTCTTTTTCTCTAAAACTTTGAATTTTCGTTTTGAATCTTCCATGAAAGTTTCAATCCGAGTTTGTATGAGCTTAGATAACACTTACCTTAAGTTCATGAAACCTTAAACACCCCAAATCGTAGCTTGATCTGAGTGAAAATGAGATTTAAACTAATTTTTACATTTTTCCTATTTTCGGGTTCAAACTTTAAATTCGTACAAAAAATTTGTTAGAAAGTGTTGAAATGTGTTTCATCATGTTATTCTACTATGTTTCTATGCTATTTGTGCTTTGGTAATTGAGAAAAACAGGTTTGGGAGGATTTTGTGCTCGGATTTGGTGAAAACCCAAGACCTAAAACCTTCCAAATTTTTCCAATTCGGTAGGCCAGATTCGTGAGTTCGGCAGGCCGAATTCATATCATCGGCAACTCGGACTCATAGAGGGTTCGACAGGCTAGACCTAGATGGATGGCAGGCCAAACTCAGGGAATCCGGCGGGCCGATTGGGCTTTATAAAAACTTGTTGTTTTTCACCAGTTTTCACTATTTAAAACCTAAATAGAAATTTTAACCTAATGGCATGATTTTGTGAACTTTAATGGCACACTAAGACACCATAAGAGAGCAATGTAGAGTAGTATACTCTAAGAAAGATATTAACGAATCTAGTTCATATTAAAGGTTGTTTGTGGTTCCGTGAAGCTAACATATAGCATATCAGAACTGCAATACTGAGTTACGGTGCCAGATATCGAGGTAGGACTTCTGACCTCTTTTTTGTTAGCCATGTTTTCAAAAGGGTTTTGGCCTCAAAAATGATTTTCCTAAAAAGGTTTTCAAGAAAAGTTTTTCGGTGATTTCCTGAACTGTTGAATAATGACTTGACCATAATGAATAGCATAATAAATGTAAATGAATACACTTGGTAAAATGAGATTTAAATAATGATAGAAATGCATAAATTGGCATGATGTCATACTCAGAGATCGGGTCGTGTAGAGCGCGACCTTAGGAGCAGGTCCCAAAACACAGCTAGGCCACTACGGTGGTGATATCTATGGTTTGCCCAAAAAAAGATAATGAGATCATTTCTGGATGAATAATGAATTGTTTTTTGTAAGAATAATTTAATTGGATTTATTTATTTAATTCTACTTTCTAAATATTTTCCTGAATAATAAATTTTATATTCAAATTAAATGATTTTAAATTTTGGTCCTACTGAGCCTTTCGCTCATATTTTTCTTGTTTTAAACTTTTTCCCCCTTTTAGGTGGAAATCAGTTTAGGACTGATTGGGAGGCTACCGATCGGACCTGCGAACAGTAGAAAATCTTGAGTAGGTTGTTTGTGTTATTTAATCAAGGCATGTATCATTTTAATTTCCCATATCTTACATCGGACCATGGTTGTAATTTTAATTATTATCGATACTATATATGTGCGCACTAATGTGGGTCCGGTGAGGCCCAATCCTTATTTAATTGCTTTCACTATTCTATTTTGTCTTATCTGCTTTTACTATTTCGATAAGAAATTTAAAACAAAGGGTTTTAAATTTATCACATTTTTCATAAGTAACTAAGTTCTTTAACTGGTGCTTTTAATTAAAATTTAATTTAATTAACTTATAAATTAATTTAATTATCTTAATTGATCCGTCATGTTACGCCTTGGATTTCAGGACGTGACATTTACTAATGCCATCTCTCTGGTCATTTTTCCTTGCATCGTAGCACCAAGTTGTATCAAGCAACTCCAAGATGCGAAACTTAGACATCAATGTGCCATGGACAAAATTTGCACAAAAATTAACGGAATTCACAATTCTTTAATATGCAACCATTTCGGCGAATACCATGTTCTTCGCGATGCAGCGAGTTTCGGGATAACTGAGATTGTAAAGATAATGTTGGAATTTTGTCCCAATTTGGTATGGTCCCCCCTGGGTCGAGATAATCATACTTTGCTCCATTATTCCATTCAACATCGTTGAGAAGAAACTTTTAATCTCTTTTGCAAGATAAACAGTGCGCCATAAAGCTAGCCCAACCAAAGGAAGGACTACCTTGCATTTAGCAGCAAAATTGGCACCTCTTCCTCAACTCACTTTAGTATCAGGTACAGCTCTTCAAATGCACAAAGGGCTACGGTGGTTGAAGGTAATAAAAATATGGGCCTGTTTGATATTGTTTTTAAAATGCTTTTTGCACGGCAAATGTTTCAAAAACTTTTCCAGTACCGTTCCCAAAACAAAATCATTTGGAAGCACCCCCAAAACAGGTTCGTTTAATTGTCGGCTAAATATACTTAACTATTAGGGTGTTTGAGGGCATTGGTTAAAACCAATTGTTTGAACTAAATTTGATTGAAAATATTGTAGCATGTGAGAGCTTTATATTGTATTACACTTTTTCTTGACACTATAGCATGTGAGAGCTCTATATTATAGTATTCAAAATTTTTTGTTATAACTTACTTTGCCAAACACCACATACTTTAAGTTAAGAGACCATTCTTCTTCCATGTTCGAGTCACTAATTAATGAAGAATTAAATTTCTTTGAGGGGATTTAGTTAAACAATCAAATGGTATCTAATCAAATCCTATTTTATATTTTCATTTAATAGATGCATACATTAAGCTTTAAAATGTTAGTTAAAAAGTTTAAAACCCTAAATAAAACTATTTATAGATTTTTAAAATGATGTTTTATAATATAATTAGTTAGACATGATTTTAGATACTAAAATTGAATACATGATCTGAGTCTTAAAAGTGGAACGGTCTTTAATAGTTAAATTGGAATTAGAGATATCAAACATGTCGGTTAGGCCCAACCTAGTCTATTTAAATTAGGCCCAAACGTGTTTTATGTCGTGCTTGAGCTAGTTTATTTATTTATCGTCTTGTACCGGCCGTGCTTGTTTTATTTATGACATCAAGCCCGGCCCGTTAGCATATTTTTGTTCGTGTCATATCCTTAATGTGCTTGTGCTTTAATCGTGCCTAATAACAAAATTATAGATAAACAAGAAACATAAGTATGAAAAACAATTAACATTTTAACTTATAATAAAGTAAAATATATAAAATTTTCAAATGAGATAAAAACTAGTTTGAAAAAAAAGTATATTATAATTCTTATAATAAAATTGTTAAAAGTACATAATAAAAATGCACCGGTCGACATTCAGAAACGGCATCTTTAGCCCTCAAAGTCCTCGGTGATTATGCATTGCTGTTCTCTTTTGGTAATGCATTGTACTTGCAAGTGTGCTTTGTCTGTCCGTACCACAAAAACAAAAGCTTGCTTTGAGTGTGCTTCAACTCCTGTTCATTGATCAGGTGTTTACGTACGTTTCTAATCTTGTTCGTCTTTTGCTTTTGGGAAATTTTCAATGAATTGAAGAATTGACAACAAATATTTGTCTAACTATATTTTCTACTGCAAACATACATGCCAAAGATTTTTCATCACAACACGGAGTAAAGGGTTTGTTTTAACTTTACACAACAGGTTGGCCGCCGATGCTATTAGTAAGCTAGAAGAGACTTTTGTCATCTTTTGGGATTTCCGATGATTTTGCTTCTGTAACACATTAAGTGACATGCACGTTTAGGAATGATTGTTCAGAAGATGGTTTGAACTCTAGAGTTTAAACTACAAACAATATTTACAGTATAAAATAAAAATATATCAATATAAAACTCTTACATGTTACTGTTTAAACTCAAGTTGAAACCTTTCTCCCGAACATCCTAGCTTTGTTTTCCTTTTTGGCTGGAAATGATACGCGTTGATATTTAATACTCAGATTATGTTTGAGTTCAATCAAAGGAATTCCGTGCCACGAATTCTAATATATTATTTACCCTCATCATTTTTCCAAAAATATGTCTTTGAAGCTGAAATACAAGATATTCCATGTACAACAATATCGTTCAAAGTGACTTGAACAGGGGCTCGTGATGTAAAGCAATCATTAAAATGATCTTTCCTTTTTTTTTTCTTTCTATCTTTCTTTCTTACAGGGACAAGTGTCCCCGGGATTCCACCTCCCGACTTTGAGTTGTCTCTCATCGAGTGTCGCACAATACGTTTCTTTATACCAAGAATGAATTTGAGTTAAGTGGGCTTAATTTCACGTCCTCAAACAAAGCAAGAACGTTTGCTCCTCTAACAATTGAGAGCTCGCCATTTCGACGATCTGATAAGAGTAAATCCACATCAGATCTCCCTGTATAATATGTAATAACAAGACCACAAATTTAGGCCAGAAAGTGGAGTAAGAATTGCAATGTTTACCTCAAACCCCATCTTGCGGTACAGCTCCTGAGCAGCTCTGTTGTGTCTATGGACATGGACATATACCAGTTCAACACCTGTTGCATGAACGTGTAATCAGATAAGCTCTTCTGCCTAATCCATCTCTGTTTTCTTATACGCTGTTTGGATAATCCTGAAAAGAAAAGGCCAGAACTACCATTCCGCCAATCCTATTCTAGTTGCACCATGCATGCAATTATCATGCATTGGATGATGGTACAATGGGCCATTGAAATGTGAGTTACTTTTAGCAGGTGAGACCTAACAACAAAAAATTCCAATAACCCAAATCCTTGTGTACCATCATCCATTCCATGCCAGAAAAAGTGTTGCACAGTACAACCAGATTCGACTGGTCATACCACAGGACTCAATCTTACCATCTGAGGTAGCCCATTCAACAGCAAAATGCAACATATTACTAGCAATCCCCTGGCGACGTGCTGACTTGGCAACACACAAGTTTGCAACATAACCATATCTATTTTGGGATGTTCTGTTAATGCTGCAGAAGACTGGAGCTTTCACTCGTTCCTATAAAAGGAATAACTAGTTTCAGAACCATTAGAGAAGAACTCTTCAACTTCAACAGACCAAAGAACAGGTGAACAAGGAATTTTATGGCACTGTACCCCAGGAAAGGTCTCCCCATGAAGCAAGTACCGGATGCTCAAGTCAAGAGTTCCAACAACGCTTTTCAATACAGTGCGCTTCACATTCTTTTTTTCCTTCTTTACCTGATCGGTTTGATACCAAAATACTGGAGTGAGGACTTGAATGGAACATACTTATACAAGGCCTCGTTTCCTCTCCATCACAACAACATAAACTTTTAGAAGTTTCTGACTTCTTAAGAGCTTGGATGAAATTTAAAGGAGGATTCAAGGAAAGATCAAAATTGTCAGATAATAACTGTCATACCGTGACAATGCATGTGCACTTTTGCCCATTTATCAACTTGCTTCGCTTTTTAATGGCGTTGAACTCCTACACCAACAGACAAGTATCGTCAATAATAATGTACTGATAAACATTTCATTTAAATAAACTGAATAACAAAAGGTAATGATGCGATTCCTACCTGCTCTGCAAATTTCCTTTTGTGATTGTCAACATATCTGTGTTAATAAAGCATAAGCTAGAATTAGCTTTGCTAACCCTCCACTTAATTGCATAAATATAATTAGTTGCGCCACTAGATGTTTATGTTTTATTTTCTTTTATGTTTGATTTTTGCATTCCAGCTTGGTTTCTTAGCTTTTCACTAAACTGAGGTTTTCTTCCCCCTATATGCATCTTTAAGAGATAAAAACCACTTAGATGGACCTACATGTGACAGTCATCTGTATGCTCCTCATTTATTTGCAGTAGTATATTCTAATCAAAATAAGCCAGACACACACAGAGATAGAAGAGATAAAAATGCAGATTTTTTTTGTAATAATGGAATATATAGCACACACACCTTTCGTTTAACCGATCCTCCCAGTGACTTTCTGCACGAAGCCATGCAGCCGTCTGCCATAAATTTAAAAGCACACCAAGCACCACCAGTTAATTGGTGAACACAAATAACTTGCACCCCAAAAAAATCAATGCTCAAAATTTTGTTTTTTTCCCCCGAAGTTACATCATAACCTACCCAGTATTCTTCATCAAGCATGGCCTCTCGCGCAATAAATTGTCCAAATTCAAGCTTTTTCTCATGAATCACATCCAGTTCTGATGGTTGCAGCCGGTCAAATTGCAGATTAGGCTCCCTTAATGACGACTCATGCTGAGGAACAGGTAATGATATTGATGGAAGCTGTAGTGAAAGCTCTTCCGCTTTCCTTTTCTCGGACGACTTTGAATCCATTGTCCTGTTAAAATACATTTGAACAAATCATGAGGAAAAAGAAATACAAAAGAAAACCAAGAATTCAGTTCTCTTCTTAAACAAAAATAAAATCCTATAAGAAAGAACACAAACTAGAAACTCACATGGTCCATGCTGCATAAGTTCTTTGAAATTTTCTCTGCGATTTGACACCGCCATAAGGAAGGCTCAGGAATTCAAGTCTGTGAAGCAAAATCGACGACATTGGACCAAATTCTTCCTCCAGAATCTCCCCCGGAGGAAGAATTGTTCTAGAAGGCTACCTCCCTATCTAAAAATGATGGTGTGATAAGGACAATGCCCGGCATGTGAAATCCCCTCTAATCCCTGCTGACTGGTGGCTGGCTGTTAGAACAATGAAGGAGGGAAAAAAAAAAATGATGTCAGACAACTCAGACACATGGATGTAACAGCAGTTATAACGGCCTCATTGACAGATTCTGGACCATGCAAATAAGGATTAGACAAAAGCAACACATGTACGTTTCTAGCTAATTTCTAAAGAGAGACGAAAGCCAATTTGAAGTGGCTGAACCACATTGTTCTTGGGCCTGCTTTGAATTGATTTCCACCATGTCAGGTGGGACCCCCAGTATGGTGCGGGGCCCAAGAGGTGATGACGTGGCAAAATCTCGGCTGGAACTCTTCTTCTTCTTCTTCTTTTTTTTTTTTGTGTGGATCTCCAACATTGAAAAAGAGTTGAAACTCAAACCTTGATTGCAATGCTATATCCAAAATGTTGACAGCCAAGCAACGTTAATGGTTTTTGTCTTGATGGGTTTTTTATTTCCTTTTTCTAATAATGGGTTTGTCTCGACGTTTTTGATTGGTTGGGAGAGTGACTAACTGTTGAAGCAAACATGTGGGTGTAAGGATCAACACACAAACCATTCAGAGAAGATGTGAATCTCAAACACAGCCAATTTACCTCTTTTCTTTCCCATTCAACTATGTTGTGAAATTTTCATTAAGCCACACAGAAAAAAAAAAAATTCCCCTAAATAAATTTTTCAGTGCTATATAAAAAAAAAAAATTAACCCTATCCGAATATAAACGTCAGAATTGATTTTTTTCCAAAAATTAAAAAAGAAAAAACTTTATTAAAGAAAAACAACAAAAAAAAATTAATAAATAGACCAAAGAAACCAGAAAATCAATTTTCTTTAAAAAAAAAACAGAAGGTCATTTGATTTGGCTATATCGGACTCGAGCCAAAGGCTAAGCGAACTTGCCCAAGTGACCACAAGTATACCTTTATTATCGCAACAAATCGACTTATTGATCGAAAAAAATCGCAGCTTTTTCAGCAGTCTACACCATTCGTTAACAGACAACAATTCAAAATATAAATTGTGTTTTTTTTGGAGGAAATATAAAGTGAATTTCAGACAACAAAAAAAAAAAAAAATTGCCTAACTTTCTCACCAAATAAAAAAAGCTCACCGTTTTCGTTGTAGAGCCTTCCAGGATGATCGCTGAAAAACGACGACTTGGGTTTAAATTAGAGGTTGAAATTGTTATCTCTCTCTCTGCGATGGGAAGATGATTTTGGCCATGGAAGGAACTCTAATTTTTTTGAGCCTTAAGGCACTCAAAGCGTTTGTTCATTTTCTGGCGGGTTTGGGGTGGTTTTACTTTACTTTTCAATTTCTTTTTCCTTCTCCTTGTCAAATTGATAATTGGGATTTTGCCGAAAAGGATTGTGATCGTGTGACTGACGGTGCACCCTAGCTCTTATGTTGCGTGACAGTATTATAATAATAAATCATTTGAAAACAACGAGCTAAAACCATGAGTATTGCTAACAAGACCGAGTGCTTTAAAATTTGTATACGTTACAATATATTTTAATTAATAAAATATTTAGTATAGTGTATAAATATTATAATATATAAGAGTTTTATATTATATATAAAAATTTTATACTATTTATAACTAAAAAATTGGTTAAACTAAATTTTACCAAATATGTTATAAAATTAGTTCAAACTATGGTTTACATCAATGCTCTTAAACACTTTATAAGTTGCCAAACACATTCATTATAGTCCGGATGGTATATGTTAAAAAATGCACTAGGTATGAGAAAAGACTTGTTCAAAACACACTCAATTTCTTTTCATATTTTTTTTGGTTAATTCAAAAACTATAAACGTTCGGTTTTTTATCTCATCGAATATATACCTTTATATTAGATTTAATACACAAATCTATATCTTATCTCAATCAATAGTTAATTTTGACTTTTAAAATGACCAAATTATTCTAAAAGAAAAAAACAAAAATATAAACACACAAAACACCAATTTTGCAAGGTATTGTATACATTTTTGAAGACAAAAATGTTGATATAAAGTTTTTTATCAAGTTTTTAAAGTTATCTTACTTTTTAATTTGAAGGTATTTTGGGTTAATTTCTTTGGTCAATTTTAAAGATTGACCGGGAAAAATTATAAATTTATAAATCAAATATAATCTAAAAGTATAAATTAAATGAGATCAAAAACTAAAATATATTATTTAAATAAACCTAAAACTCAATGTATAAAAAGGTAAATAACCTAGAAAAATGCACTAGGTATGAGAAAAAGACATATTGTGTTTGAAAATCTTAGTTTCAACTAAAATTTTTTATTGTTGTAGTGTAAAGTTATTATACGTTACAATATTAGGAAAAAGTAAGCGTACAATGTAAAACTTTTATATGTTACAATATTTTTAACTAAATTGGTTTAAATCACACTTTTAAAACATCCTATTATTTTTTTTTTAAAAAGGCTTATCCTATGCAATATAACAGTGGTTTTATCATTTTTTTAACATAAATAGCCATGTTAGTCCTAATTTTTTACGAGAGTATGATTTTAGTCCATAACCTTTTATTTTTGATTTATTAGTCCCCAATCTTTCATTTTACTTGTTGAGTAACCAGTGTAAAGGTTAAATCCTTAATTTTAGGGACCAATTTGTTATCTTTTTGAAACTTTGGAGACCAATTTGTCATCTTTTTAACAACTTTGAAGACCAGTTTGTCACCTTTTTCAGTCCAAAATTAAATTAAACCCTCACAACTAAAATCAAAAGCTAGAGATTGATAAATCAAAAATAAAACATTTGCGGCCAAATATTCACTTTCATAAAAGTTTGAGACTACCACAACGATTTACCTTTTTATTTTAATTTAGTCTAACCATGTAATTGTGAATACGGTCACAAAATTTTCTAGATATTTTTATAATGTGAAGAATGAAGATGATGATGATGATGAATGTGACGTCTTCAATTGAACCTACACCCACTTGATCTCAAACTCATCCTAATTTTCATTTGTTCCAAAAAAAAAAAGTCCAAAGAAAGAAACAAGAAGAAGAACAAAAAGTCAACAACATGGATAAAGGCGAGCATATATTTATACATGAAATGAAAATTGGATAAAACCAATTGTAGGTTCTACAAAACACATTATTTTAAAACAAGTGGGCACAGCCAAAGTGACCATTTCCAAACACAACAAACAAGAATCTGACTAAATAAAAAAGGTCACAAACCAAAATCAAATAGTTCAAAAGTTGTACATAACAATATAAAACTGCCTCATCAGTTTTAACCTACTGGACAGGCCCATACTTGCTCTTCATCTTCTTCTCTATAACACCCGTTTTTTTAACTGGAAGGATTTTGTAAATATAATGTATAAAATATGATAATTTAAAATTTTATTGTCCTTAAAATTGTCAAATTGTTCTTGAATGCTACATTTAATTTTGAAAATACCATTCTAGCACTTTTCTTACTATAGTCTCCAGAGGAGACATGGAAATAATTTTTTCAACTACTTCTTTGACTTTCTCTTCCAATTTCCCCTAAGTTACTTGCTAAAGTCTCTGGAGGAGGTATGGAAATAATTTTTCCAACTATTGACTTTCTCTTCCAATGTCCCCTGACTTACTCCATTTGTCTCCCTTTCTCAATTATTTAGACTTTCGTCTTATTCAGTTCTTCACCGTCTTCTTCTCACGCCTGCCTTTACTCTCTCTTTCTCACTTCAAAATTCTACTGGAGAATACAGAGCACAAGGCTCTCCTTGGAACCATACTTTCCAGCCATATTTGAAGCTAGTTTTGAAGCCTTTCGAAGCCTCCATTTAGCTATAATCCAAGGTTAGTGTTTTATGAAGGAATTTAACCTTTTATTTGTAAAGTTTTCATATCCTAAAAATTGTCCAAATTGATATCTTGAACCTGAGTTTTTATGAGAATTAGATATGTATATGTCTTGTTGCTATCTTAGTACACATATATATATATATATATAAACAAAAAATCTTAAGTGTATACGTTGTAAACAGAGGTTATATTGTTAAACTAGTTCCATATGCATGTTAAAAACATATTTCAAAGGTTCATCCACAAATTTGATTGATGTATAAAAAAGATTTCCAAAACTTTGAATGAAAAAGTTTGATATAAGTATGTTTTCACCTTTATTTGTAGGAAATGTTTGAGATATGATTTAATTATAATATTGGAATAAAAATCCATGGGAATATGTTTATTATGAGTATATAATGCATACTATATATTTTGATATGGTTTTGAAATTTTGTACAAGGATAATATGATTTAGTGTAAAGGGAAACTTGGTATTCCATAAGCTTTGTAATACCTCTATGGGCAGTGGTTCTTTCTTGAAATTTTGGGATTAAATGAAAATGAATTTTGTAAATTGGTTTACATATTTAAAAAGTAGACATCCTAAGCTTTCCAACGAGCTATTATGAGCCTAAATTAGAGTTGTATATTATTTTTTAAGAATTTTTCAATTTTTAGATTGGAAACTAATAAACCTGCCAGTGGCAATATACCACCCATTTACCTTAAGTAAATCACCTGTTAACCCGTGTGCTGATTGTAGACAATGAACCTGCTTTTTTTTTGCAAAAGTATACTGCCAGTTTGTCATGGTATACCAACTGCTAACCTGAACCAAGAACCCAACTTTACTCACCTCCCAATCCCTTAATGTCTTGTAATCTTTCCAACACTATCCTAAGTGATTTATGAATCTTATTAGAAACTAAAACATATAGATTACTTGTATATATTTTATACTGTGTTTAAAACAAAAGTTTTTTACTTTGGTATTCAAAAAGAAATTACATAAAAACTTTAATGGCACGCTAATGAGATCGATTTGTACATGATTTATTTATGAATGTGGTTATATATTGTACTTTAGTTTTAATTGTCCTTATGCAAGCCTTAGGATCAAGGGCGTGTAGAGCTAACGTTAATTAATTCTGAGATTAAAAGATAAGCTTGAAATGTATGGATTCTATTACTCATCTTTTGTGAAGTTTTGATAAATTAAAATTTGGTTGTTTTATGTTGCAAGATATGTATATGATATTTTGAATGTATATGATTATACCTTAACACAATGACGTGGAACTCATCCTGTATTGTACAGTGAGGAAACATAATGATTTGATACATGTTGTTGTAAATTGAGAAGCATGGTTAGGAAAACTCACTCTATAAATAATGATTGATTATAGAGGTATGATGAGACGTGAATAGGACGGCGGTTTCGTCTTTGGGCAGTGATGACGCTCCCTTGGGTTAAAAATCCCAAAACGCACTATACAGGAATCGACTTGATGAGCACTTGAGACTCGATGTCTCCTCACCGGAACACCCCTTGGAACGTTTGGAGGGTGGTCAAGCGCATCCATTTGGGTTTCGATGAGTCGAGTGATACTTTATTAAATGTGGATACCTATGAATAAAGATGAATTGTAATATTTATATATATGTATATGTATGAAACTCAGTAATGATTAACTTTGATATCCAGGGAATATGATCATAATAAATCTCATAATCTAGGATATGATGAAAACTAACTAACCATGCAGGTTTGATGTGGTATTGAATAAAACCTTAAGGTGAGTAATGATTTTTCCTATTGGACATGTCGATGCTCATCCCTATCATATTTACATCTCTCAGTTGAAACTCAGTGTAACTTATCTGATGACACTACTAGTTTCTTGTGGAAAGATCTTTGTTTATTTATAACTCGTCTTAGACCATGTAAGATTCGTATTTACTTTTGTGGTGGTTGTGTTACGTTATTTAGGAAATTGTGCTATGATGATGATGACTGTATTTTAATATTTGGTGCTACATTAAAACTGTCATTTGTATTTACAATTTATTTTTTATTTTTTTTGCTGTTTGAAGACCCATGGGCACTGTTTTATTGTTTTGAATAATGTTAAATTTAAGATTATTTTTATCTGTAAAATACTGCTAACCCCTACATAAAGGCGTTACATTCTCAAACTCTTTAGCCTTAACCTCCGCAATAAGACACATAAAAAGGTCATGTACATACACAAAATGTACTTTCAGGGTGTTTGACAAGCGTGATTAGAACCAGTTTTAATTCAAACTCATAGTCTGAATTACGTTCCCAAACAACAGCAATTAGCATGCAGTGGAGTGACTCGTTAAGATGGAGTAATCAATTCCATCATACATGCAAAAGTATTAGATACCATAGAAAGGTCGTCGCTCATTGGGAGTAAAAGCGTATTGAAACACATCATATACGACATTGTGGTTTGTCCTTTAAATGCTTAAATATAAGAATTACCACCGCGAAGCATGTCCAGCCAAGAAAAGCAAATCAAGTAAATCAAACGGACAAGGGAAGAAGAAAATATAGAAAATTCAAAATGAATATACTTGGCAATTAGTTCTTCCTTTACATAGGACCTACTTTTTTTTCCTTTTTCTTTTGCAGGTATTATAAGTGAAGCTAATTACATGCAATATTTTGGTTAAATTCAAAGGAAATATTCAACCAAACCCATTGCTGATGCATGTACTTGCATTATGAGGAATGACAAGTATGTCCAATGTATCACATTATCTTTCATCTGCTGCAATATGGAGTGAAATATTGGCTTAAACCGAGGGATCTTTTTTTTGCCCCCCTAAAAGAAATAAATTTAAAATCTAGTTAGTAACAATTTTGAGTTGGACAAAACTGGTCTTTTGCAAAAAATGAAAGTCAACCTTCAGTTCGCATCTAAGTTTTTATAGGCACACTGACCTGTATAAATCACTCTGCGTCTGCGTCTGAATGGGTTAGAATAGCCTCGACCCTATCGAGCGAAGCTTGGAACTTTCCGGAGTTCAAGTTGAACAATGGTTCACCAGTGCCTAGAGCCCTATCAGTTCAAGAGTTCCAACCACCAGCTATTCTCGGTAAGGTGATGATGTATATATGTATAGACAAACAAAAATAAACGTGGAAACTAGGAGGTATAAACACTTGTGTTAGTAAATTCCTATAAGATAGAAGAACTTGCCCCGTGATTTCTGGAAGGACATAATCAGCCCTCCATCCAAACCGAAAATCCACACCAGGGCACAATCCAAGCGTTGTTTTATTCCGGATTCGTGATATACCATCTCCGCCAAAACATGTAGTAAGCTTCCATTTCCAACCAGTTGCATGCGTGTGAAAATTATGGCCTATTCCAACCTGTAAATAACAGGCAAATTTAGGAGCGATTTATAAAATTGTCGAATCTTATTGCCGTAGGGATTGAGATTGAATAAAGATGCATATAGAATTCATCAAGTTTTAGTGAACTGTACCTGGAGGTTTAAGTATTTGGTTACAGTAATTTTTTTGGAAAGAATGCGGACATCCTGTTGGATCGGCTCATAAATGAACTTCCACCTTTTATCCGGGGACAGTGGCTTCAACACAAGCTTTGCTGCATACTCATTGCAGGGAGCATTATAGAACTGAACAAAAGAGACCAATCTCAACAAAGTTGCAACTTAGCAACCTTTAAACATATGTTGATTTAAACGAACTATTGGCAGTGATTATAAGCTGGGGTCAATCGTTGAAGATAGTTAAAAACTCGGTAAAATGCATCATATCTGAGACTGTATTCAAGAATGGATATACATCTATCTAGTTTCTAGGAATGTGCCTTAGCTCTTAAGGAGTCCAATTTGTAGATCTAAGACAAAGGAAAATCCTGAGTGGCTCAAAAGCAACAGTATTATTTTATCGAAAACAATAAGCTGTAGCCAAAAAACCTGACACAGAAACTGACTACCCTGCTCCAAACTTGTACCGTGGACTAGAATAGTATATAAATGCTCATCCTCTTTTCCCCAGGCCAAGTTTTTTTTTTCTTAAAATACCATCTCATGAATTTTATTGGAGTTTCAGGAAAATTCTATGATAGGATATGATAGGATATAGTTTTGAACTATCATATTTGTATCAAGTTTATTTGTAATTTCTTGATTTAATAGTTCAAAATTACGCCCTACTAGTAGGGTACTTTTTTCATATCCTACCACAGAATTCTTCTAAAATGCAATAAAAATTATGAAATGCAATAAAAAAGTAAAAATAAAAACACATAAACACACACCAAAATGCATAAACACCTTAGGACAGGACAAGAAAAAAAAAATCCTTTCGAAAATGTTTCAATTAAAACTTTTGATTGCTACAGTATAAATGTCTTATATGCTACAATGTAAACTTTTGGTACTTGTTTCATATCCTACCACAGAATTCTTCTAAAATGCAATAAACAGGTAAAAACAAAAACACATAAACACACACCAAAATCCATAAACACCTTTGGACAAGAAAAAAAATCTTCTCGAAAATGTTTCAATTAAAACTTTTGGTTGCTACAGTATAAATGTCTTGCATGCTACAATATCAAGAAAAAGTAAGCTACAATACAAAGCCCTCGTATACTACTGTGTTTTTAACCAATTGGTTCTAACCAATGCTCGCAGACTCCCTACAAACTGGGGAAAACCTTAGCCTATAACCAGAATGGAATAGATAAAGCTTTTGAGCATATTGCACACTCCATATTTTGGTTAGCAAATAGCACAGTCAGAAATCACTGAAAAAAAAAAAAAGAAGACACACAAACAAATAAACATTGGACAGATTAGAATTACACATCGACACTTAGCGGTGAAAGGGTTTCAAGGAAAAAAGAAAAAAGAAAAAAAAAAAGTTACCTCCAAATTGACACCAAGTCGTGTGCCCTGTATTTCTTTTCGAAACTTGAGAAACAACTCCGACGGCATGAGATTAATATTGTAAAGCTCCTCCCATGATGTGGGCTCTTCACCATTAGAACCAGACTCCATGATTTGAACAATCCAACCTACAAACAATTTGCAATAATGAGCCCAAAAATGTTATTTTCTTTCAAAAAAAACGTCAAGTCTCCAGGCAACAGAATTCAAGACCAGAAACCAACAAGAATTCGAAAGCACAATTTCCCAGAAAACCTCCCCAAAAGAGATTTTGCGCTTTGAAGCCTGGAAAATGAATTTGTAGGATTTGATTGAGTTTCAAAAAAATTTCATATGGGCAACCAAAAAATGAAGAAAAAATACAGAGAAAGTAAACACCTTAAAGGTCGCCGTATGAGTGAATCCCGGGGGCTTAAATACACTTTGCAGACGGGTCTTTGGAACGTTCAGCCACTGCTTCTGCTTCCGCTCCTGCTTTCGGAAGGGAGATTTGGGGTCGTGAAGTTTATTTACCAATATGCCCTTAAAAGGTTATAGTCTGACACCTTTGTCCTTTTGAGTAATTTGAATACTATAGAACCAACACTTGTGTCATATGGTCCACGAGCCTATCATTGTCCAAGGAATATGAGGCTCAGGGTTGGGACGGGGCCCACAGACTGATCTTAAAAATCCTAGGAATTTGTTTTGTGATTAATTTTCCCCTAATGGGGCGTTATTTTGTGGCTATGCAAGATGACCCATCAACGTTCACGTTTTCATCATCCAAGGTTCGAATTTTTTCAACCGCAGTAAGGCTACTATTCAACAGACCTATTGAATATGGCTTAGGTTTGTTATAACTTGGTTAGTAGGCGAAAGTAGAAGGTAGATTCTATTATCGTTTTACACGTGGTCTTTGTAAATTTTTCCTTCCTAAGATACTAAATTGAAACGTAAAGGCATTATCGATTTTTTTTTAACCAAAAAAAGGCATTATTTGCCATAGAATTTTATCAAAAGAGAGCATTGCCATATAATGTATCCTAATTGAAAATCTTACTATCACTACGCGGACACCAATTGAGTGTTAGTGGCTAGTATATTTTCTTTCTTTTTTCTTCTGATAATGGTTTTAAGGTTCAAGATACATCAAAACATGCTAATTGACTCCCTAGTATGCAAACACAAACCACAACTTGGGCGTACTGTCTTCTCCTAGTAGTGAAAAAGACCTTAAATTTGGACATTCAATCCTCAATGAAACTACTTATTCCAAAAAGACCACCAACAGTGAACAAGTAGCATTACTTATCATATTAATTACACCCCAGACCCTTTAAATCACTCTATAAAAGATTGGTGGGAAGTTTTTACATTAGCAGAATTAGCAATATTAATTGTTTTAGTAAGATGTACCGTTAAACATTTATCAGTTGTACAGATTTTATAACTTCATACGGAAATCAACAAATATGATAATTTATAACTACTAATTTATCTGGTCGTCTACGTTTCAAAACATCAAATGACATTGAAAAATCAGTAACTCCTATAGCTTATAATTAATCATTTATCAGTTGTAAAAATTTTCACACAGCAAAATCACGGAGTCGATAATGTATTTTATCACTAGATTTCCAAAAATGTACAATATATTCTTAACTCCCGGCTCTTATAAATTCTTATTTCAAATCAAATCAGGCTGAATGTCTTGTTAATATGTGAACACAAGCAAACATCTAGCGAGTATGTTCTTTTATTAGTAAAAGACTTCCATTAAATTTTGACAATCAATTCTTATTGAAGTTAAATTTATTCCAAACAAAACCCCAATTGACCACAACTAATTAAACCCCTCAGTTCCACAAGTACCATTACTAATTCTAACCCCTGACCACTTTTTCTAAATGCCCCTAATAAAAAAAATGATTGGTGGAAAGTTTGTAACACTAGCCGAAATAGAAATATTCATTAATTTGGTGAGATATATAATTTTTATGTACTTCAATGAAAAGCAACAACTAATACTTTATGGGTTGTACACGTTTCGAAACTTCATACTGCAAAAAAAAAGAAAAGAAAAGAAAAGAATATATCTAGCTGATTCAATCGTCCACGTTTCAAAACTTTATACCGCCTTGAAAATCAATAAATCATATAGCTTAAAACAAATCATTTATCAGTTATATGTGCTTGGAAATTTCAATGCAGCACAATCATTGCTCGCAATATATCTTGTTACTAGATCTCCAAAATTTATAATTGGTAACTCATCGCTCTTATAAATTCTCATTTTGGTTATCTGGTTAGTATAGCATGTAAACACACAGCCTCTGTTTAACAAACATCTTGTGAGCACTTCCTTCTTTTTAGTAGTGAAGTTACATTTATTAAACAAAACCTTAACTAATCACTTCTAAAACCAAACTGTTCAACAAATACCGTTACTAATTACCATAGCAATTTTACTGAGACCAGATTGTGAAAAATAGCAATATTAATTATCTTGATGAGAAATATATTAATTCTATGCACTTCTCTGAAAAGCAACAATTAATTATTTACCGGTTGTATACGTTTCAAATATTTAATCGGCGTAGAAAAATTAATAAATCTAACAATTTATAACTACTAATTTGTTAGATCGTCCACGTTTCAAAACTTCATACAGCGTTGGAAAAAAAATAAATCATTTAGCTTACAACTAACTAATCATCCAACGGTCGCAAGTGTTGCAAAATTTCGCGTAGCACAATCATTACAAATAATGTATCTTTATCACTAAATCTCTCAAAATTTATAATTGGCAATTTTAAATCAGGCTAATTCTCTCGTAATTGGTAGTAAACACAAACAAACATCTTGTGAGCACACTTCCTTCTCTTAGTAGTGAAAAAACTTCCATTAAATTTCGACATTAAATCCTTCAATGAAGTTACATTTATTCCAAACAAAATATCACTACTAAAACCCCCCAACACAACATTTGGTTTTTCTAATCAAACAAGGAGCTTGGCAAATTGGGAATCTGCGTCTGCTGCTGCAGCATCACCACGGATTTGTTACTGCGTTTTGGGACGAATTTCCTCATCCAAACATGCTTCCCATTGATGGTGAATTTGGCCTTGGTAACACCATTCAGGATCACGTCAATGGTTGAAGCGTTGTGGAAAACAATGCGGGCAAAAAGAGACTGCTCATTAGGCTGCACATCTTGCATGTGCAGTGACTCAATACAATCCCCACAAGTCCTTGTAAAAAATTCCCTCACTTCCCACTCATAAACCGGATAACCTTTTGAGAATGTCACAAACATTGTTCTATCATCTGGGTGCACCACATTTTCCCCCTTAAGATTAACATTATTAATATTGTAATTACTGTAATTGTTATTAGTAATAGTAGTATTAGCAGGATTAGCAAAAACAGCAGGAGGGTGAAGAAACGACGTCGGAGGCAGGGGCAAAACCAATTTTTGATTATTGACTGCTTGCATTATGTCACTCATTGCTCTAACGCACACCTCCCTCACAATCCTGGCCACTTCTTGGCGTGCCTTCTGCCGGTTGTCGCGGAAGAACTGGAAGCTGATCTCCTTCTCCATCAGGGACTGTGTCATCGGGATGTCGCCGCCATCGTTGTTGTTTTCGTGTGCGAAAGAGGTTGTTGCGGAGGCGGAGGAGGCGATGAACTTCAGGCAAGAGACGGCCTCGTCGGCCAGCTCGTTGATCAAGAAGTGGGGCAAGGACAGCATCTTCTTGACAACGTTGTGAAAGCCCTTGTGCTCGAGCCAAAGCCAAAGGGCCATGATCTGCATCGCCTCCGCCGGGTCCCGGAAAAGGGTGAGCACAAGGATGGTGTAGAGCTCTCTGTCTATGGCATGGAATCCGTTGAATTCCTCTTGAGAGACAAACACAGAAGAAGAAGAAGATGATGAAGAAAAAGAAGCCATCTTTTTGTAATAATAGGAATACATGTGTAAGAAATAATGTGTGTATATCTTGGACTCTTTCGTGCTAAGAAATTGTATCAGACCTGAATGACAAAAGGCTATATATGGTCACAAAACAGAGAGAGTAAAAACCCAAATAAACCCAGGTAAGAATCTTACCAATTTTTTTACTTCTATTTTTTTTGTCAGATGGGCCTACAAGAGACCATTGAATTGGCCTGAAATGGGTTTCATGGAGCAGAAATGGCTCTGAAACTGATTACATAGGCAATGAAAGGCTGCTTATCTGAAACTATCTTGTAAGCGGCGCAAGAAAAAAACTGGTTTAGTAATGAAAATTGTTTAGGATTTTTTTTTTTTTTTTTTTTTTTTGTAGAGTACAATTACCATGCAAAAGAGCAGGAGTAGGTGAATTTAATGTCGTTCTTATCACTTTAGAAAGGAATATTGTTGAGTTTAGAATCCCCGATACACTTTAGAAATCTGAATTGGCAATAAAGACGTTATAAGTACTATATCTAAGAATCTTTCAAAAAAAAAAAAAAAAGCAATTTTATTTGATGTCATTGAACGTCTTTCCTTTTCTGAGAGTCAAATTTCGGTAATGCAGAAGCTAATTAGTAATTACCAAAGCCTGACCGTCAAAATGCACATTAACAGCATCCTGGTTTAATTAATTATAACGTGATTTCGAATTAACTTGCTTACCAAGTTAACTAGTTATTGGCTAAATTTTGCAGGTAATTCAAGTAGTTCAGCTCTACTTTTTGCCCTTCCATATTAGAGTTCACTGGAAACATAAATTGCCAATATAACCTTCTCATACAAAACCTCCTTTTTTTCTTTTGAAAAAAAAAAAAATACTACTTTTCTTGATTGAGTGAGTGGCTTTTACATGGTAATTAATGAGTGAAGAGAAAAAAGCATGGAGACAGTTATAGATTTTAAGTTCTTTTCTGTAATTGACTCATGTTAATGTGCATGAATGACACGTTATGTGCGACGCACTTTTTAAATTTTTTTCCATATATGCGAGGCTAATCAAAATTCAAAAATAAAAATTGTAAAGGAGTATCTTTTCAAATTGACCAAATGACCCTGCAAACAGGAAAAAAAAAATAGTTTCTTTCTTAAATAGAACCAACTCTATATGTCATAGATTACATCTCAATACCAAGGCGAATTAAAAAGAATATCACCTTTCCAGAAGTCTAAACATGCTAGTTTTTCTAAAAAATCTAAACTTAATTTTTTCACATTAAAGTCCTAAATATGAGTGGTGGAGGGTGGTTGTAGCCTTCCTTTGATGCTTTTGTGCAAATATGGCCTTCGATTCTCGGTAGTGGTTGGCTTGCAACGTCTTGGACTCTCCAATGGTTGAAGTCGTTCTTTGTTTTTATCATCTTTCTTTTAAATGTGTTTTGTTTTGTCAATAAAAGTAATGATATTTCTATTGAGATTGATGCTTTATAGTATACTGTAAATTTCATTTTGATATTATAAGATTTAAAGTATTACATAGTTAATAAAATAAATTTCATTTGTTTTCTTAGATATATATTTTAGTATATATTTACATATGCAAATATCATAAAGGTTCTAATACTTATAAAAGCCTGTAATCATGTATATGAAATGTCCATAATACATAAAATATAGTTATGTATACATTGTTTGAATTTTGATTTATAATCAGTAAATAAAGCTAGACACTTTATGTTGCTTGATGTTGTCTATTCCCAATTTGGTAAAATAATTCTATTAGAATTATAATAATGTCATGGTTATTGGATAGAGACATCATTGTATTTAAAACACATTAAACCTATACCAAGATAAATTTTAATTTCTTGTGTAATTCAATCACAAAAGATTAGAACTCTATCTTTGTTAATCATTTATGGATCATACCTTAATTCTAATGTGATTAGTAGACTCACATCTATTTATTATGTCTTTTGATTGTTAATGGGTGAGATCTATATATTCACGATCAAAAACTTAGTACACTAGAGGAATAGTATTTGTAACGCCTTGAAATTTAATTAAGTGGTTTTAGTGTACAAAATGGTGCATTAGTGTGTCATGATGTATTTTTAAACTTTATCTGACTATTTTGTGATATTTCTATACTAATGGTATTTCTAATTATTTTAATCATTCTCATTACTTTTGATTATTTTAACTAATGTTATTTCTAATTATTTTAATCATTCTCATTACTTTTGATTATTTTTATTTGTTATTTTGAATTTTGAAACAAAACAATTTGTCAAACGCCCAATATATCTTTTTTTTACAAGACCGTCGATGGCACACAGTTTTCACATAGTGAAACCACCTACATTTTCTTTTATTTAAACCCTCCTCTCCCTCTCTCTTTCACTCACGCTCACTATCTCGTCTCCCTCTTTTTCTCTCACTACCTCTCTTTCTCTCTCTCTTTCTTTCAAATTTTTGATTCCAAATCAAGCCCAAGCTTAGGTTTTCAGTGGATTGGAAGCTCGAGAACACATTTGAACAATCACAAACTCAATTCAAAGACTAAATCAAGGTTAGTTTTCAAATTCTAAACTCTTTCTAAATTTTTTAATTTTCTTAGCATTTTGAAATGCGAGTCCTTTTGAGCTTAGAAAACCTTGAATCTAAGTTAGAGGAACCTAAATTATCTAGAATCTAAGCTTAGTTTGATAAATAAAAAAAAAAAAAAACAAATTCGAATTAAGTTTTTCTATTTTTCTTATTTTTGGATTTTCTTGAATTTTTCAATGCAAATCTTGTTTAAATTAGCTTAAAGGTGTTCTATTATGTTTTTCTATCACCTATGAGTGTTTTTCATACCTAGGAATTGAGAAAAAACAGGTGAAAATGAGAATTGAGCTCGGGAAAGGCCAATACCCAATTTTGAAAATTTTCAAAATTTTTAAGTTTGGCAGGCCGGTCCTGTATAGCCGGTAGGCCGAACTGTGCAATTTGGCAGGCCGGTGCAAACAGTTCAGTGGGCTGACCGGATCTTGTAGAAACTCATCATTTTTCACCCACTTTCACTGTTTTAACCCAAAATGAGAGTTTAGCCTTATAATATGATTTTATAAACACAAATGGCAAACTATGACACCATGAAATAGTTTAGCAACATAGGATATTTTAAGCTAAATACTGATAAACCTAGTTTATATTTAAGGTTGTTCGTGGTTTCGAGAAGCTAACGTATAGAGGACCGAGACTGCGATATGGGACACCGGCACAAATATTGAGGTAGGACTTCTACCCCTTCCTTGGTAGCTTAGTTTTTAATGATTTTTTGCCTCAAAAGGATTTTTATTAAAATATTTTCAATGACTGATTGAAAAAGGATTTTTGTTGGCTATTTTCACAAACAGTAGATTGAGGTGTTTTCATTATGAACCACATAATAAATGTAAATGAACATACTTGGTAAAATGAGATTTTAATAATTATAGAAATACATAGATGGGCATGATGCCATATTCAGAGATCGGGTTGTGTAGCCTGTGACCTTGGAGGCAGGTTCCGAAACCTAGCTGGGCTACTTCGGCGGTGATTATTATGGTTTGCCCAAGAAAGATAAAAATGTACTTTCTGGATAAACTGATTTTGATAAGGAAAATTTTAAGTAAATTTATTTATTTAATATTGTTTTCTAATTGTTTTCTTAAATGATAAATTTTATGTCTAAATTACTTATCTGTTTTTAAAGCATAGTCTTACTGAGCCTTTCGCTCACTTTTTATTTATTTTCAAACCTTTTCCCCTGGGTGGAATTTAGCTTAAGATCGACAAAGAGTCCGCCGACTGGACTTGTAAGCAGTAGAAGAAACTTAAGTAGGTTATTTATATAAATTAATCAAGGCATGTATTATTTTAATCTCTCTCTATTTTGGACTGTGGTTGAATTTGTATATTGTCGATACTATATGTGTGCATAAATTATGGGCTTGGTGGGACCCAACGCACATTTCTCTCTCTTCATTATTTTATTTTATCTTGTTCTATTTTGTTTGTTTTATTATTGTAAATATTTGTTTAAAAAGATCAAAATTGTCACATTTTTCGTAATTAATTAAATCCTTTAACTTGTGTGTAATCAAAATTTTAACTTAATTAACCCACTACGTCACCTCTCGTACGCCGGGGCGTGACAATATTATAAGTAGTTGGGAACAGTACTCACAAATATGAAATCCATAACTCCTATTAGACATGATGATGAGAATATTTTCATGAATATTAGTTTGAAAACTTGGGTGAATAGTACTCATTATTTGATATGGGATGTCAAACATACATAAGCCAAATGAGGATCCCCATATATAATTTGTTAATAAATAGGTCACCCGTTAGAAAATCAAAACAACTCATGGACAAATAAGTAATATGTGGAAGGTATTGTCACATGTAAATGATTATATTATTGGACAACCTTATTGTCAACATTTAATGTTTAAGATTTCATATAATTAATGTATATAATTTACAAGTATAGCTTCGGTTTTCAATAGTGGCGCAAATTATAGTTAATAATTATTATAAACTTAACTATGAGATAATTAAATTATAAAGGATTAGTTGAGCTTAAATTACATATGTCTATTAGGTCCCACATTGCTAGCTCTATAACAATCTTTCAAATAGGTCAATGAAGTCCATCCAGTTTAGGGCTCAGACAAGCCAGCTTCTTTTTGGTTAAGTCGAGCATGAAACTATACCAAATAAGTCATTTACAGTGGATATGTTTCATAAATAAAATAATTTGCTATAAATATTCTATTTATAGTACATTTTAAAATATATTATTTACCATAAATATTTTTAAGATTATGCTATTTAGCTCATTCTCTAGAGTCAACTAGTCTGGCCAATCAAAGAGTAAATTACATGGTATATTAATTCTTTACTACGGTTAATTACAAAATATATCTCCTAATTTATTTATTTCATGATTGGTCCTTCTATTTTATGAAACTATAAATATGTCCTTCAGGTTTGAAGAAATTGTTTTAATTTTGTCCCTCCTGCCAATTATAAACCAGGAAAAAGAGCCAAAATTAAGTTTTTGACCTAAATGCCCTCTCATAAGTAATTACTAATTAATAATATCATTTAGAAATTAAAATTAAACAATTTTTTAATAAAAATTGAAAGTCTTCTTCCTCATTCGGCTGCAACATTAAGGGTTAATTCCAGTGAGGCTGCGATGTCTAAGAAAATCGACAGAGGAGGGTGATAGTATAGGGAGGGTCGTTAGGGGTGAGGGGGTAGTGGCAAAGATGAGATGCGATCGACGACGATCTGAGTTGGAGATCGTTGGTTTTTAATGGATCTGAGACCACGATCGACGTTGACAACGGTCCAAGCTGGAGATTTTTGGTGGGCTTCTAATGGGTCTGAGGTCACAATCGGCGACGACTTTTGGGGTTTATTGGACGAGAATGCTCGATGATCTAAGGCCAAGCATTGATGGAGTTTTGATGAATCGGGGGTCAATAGAATGGGCTGGGCAGCTGGGATTCCCCAGTGAAGGGTAGGTAGCTAGGTTGGATGGTGAGGGCAATCGTTGGAGATTCACCAGGGAGAGGACGAGGTGGGAAGAGGGGCTGGGTGCCTTGACAGAGAGAGGCAGGAAGGAAAAAAAATGTAAGGGGGTTGGCTGGGAAGAAAAAAAATGGGCAAAAAAAGTTGTATAATATTAAAAGTATGTTTTTAAATTTTTTGAAGCAAAAACTATTTTTTAAAAAAATGGAGTTCAATTACCCAAACACAACCTTCTACTAAGATAAAATTGAAACAATTTCTTTAAATATGAAGGATAACTTTTTAGTTTTTTAAAATAGAAAGATAAATTGTAAAATAAATAAAACTAAGAGATATATTTTTGTAATTAACCCTTTTTTACTATCATTATTATGCTCTTTGACTAATTTTTTCTTCATTTGATTCATTCCACTTCTCCTAATCAAAAAGACCATAATATCTTAAGATAACACTTTTTTGTTAAACTCTAATATAAAATACTTATAATTAATTATGTCTTTATATTTTTTAAAAGTTGTATGTATTAAACTTTTTATATATAAAAGTGGTACGACTACAAAACAATGCTGTAAAAGTGAATTTCAACAATTGAACAATATGTGAGGCCCAACCAAGTACACAACCCAATTTAGACTGCGGAGAAAGAGATGGTGTGGATTGGGCTTAATGAAGGTAGCCATGGATCAATAGGTGGGCCAACCCATCCTGAATCCAGACTAAATGCGTCCATTTTTGCCAGATTATTTTGAAAAGTTACTGTAAATGTGTTTATTCATACCACATTTAAAAAATTATACCACTATCTCTTACATTATGTGTTTAAATTATATCACACTTAAATATGTGTAACATTTATAGAAAATAAGTTTATCTTATATTGTGAAACTTCCCCACCCTACTTATAGCCTTAATTTAGGCTCGCTCAACCCGTCTCAGAATGAGTTGGATTGCTCATTAGTTAGGCTGGGTTTAAGCCATCCATGGGCATGACTCGGAGCCCATTTTTGCACCTCCAGGAGGTGAAAAAAAATGGGGGAGCAAAAATTTGAGAAATTGGTACTTTCATAAAATTAAACTTCACATACACATAAGCCTAATTTTCACATCAAAGTTGAACGAGTGTACAGCTAGACCTTTGAAGTTCTATACACCATAATTTAGGCAAATGAATAGGGATAGAAAATTGTTTGAGAAAAATTAAAGAATAAAATAAATGGAGTAAGGAATTACAATGTCAAATCCTACACAAAACGAAACTAGAAAAGAGAGCTTCCCTATCTCTCAATTTTTCTCGCTTGGGAATATGTAGCTTTTCCTAATTCCTCACTTTTCCAATGAATTTTCCTCACCCAAATAGCTTCCCTTAACAATACGAGAAAATGGCCACTGATCCCCAGATATTAGGAGGAACAAAAGTAATTATTTAGTACTTGTATTATATGACCACCGTATTAGGGTTCATTAGTACAGAACATCTAAAGTCAGTGACTGAGAAACATCACAACAGGAACATTTCTCTAGAAGCATAGCCGCAGTATGTTTAAGCTAGAGGGTAAACTCGAAAGGCCCCAGAATAAACTAGGAAATAGCTGAGGAAGATCTTCAACACCAATCAACATTCTCCTAGACAAAGGCCCTGTGTGTCAAAATGTAAAAGAACGCCTAAAAATGTCATTGCCGTTCGTCATTCTTGTCTCCATTAGAGATGGCCAAGCCATTTATGTTGGGCGTCGATGATGCAGCAACGGACTGCAGATCGGACAAAGAGAAGGACCGCCACGGAGACTGTCGTTGAGGAGGTGATGAAGATCCAATGGGTGAAGACCTTTTGCCCTGTGGATGCAAAGGTGGAAGACTGCAAGCTGGTGAAGTTGAAATTGAGCTCGAGTCTTCACGACTAATATTTGTAGCAGAGCTGCTTGGTTTCTCACAAAGAACAAATGTGGTTCTGTTGCACTTAGCTGCTCTCTTTAACGTTCCACCTCCAATGTTTTTTAAAGGGTGGTAGTGGTTTTTGTCCCACAGGCTAGCATGAGCGAGCAAGTTCTTGCGCTTCTTGTTGTAGGGATTTTCTGGCTTTGCAAAGTCCTTAATAGAAGAGGCATCTGCTAAGCTCGTGAAGGACTTTGATTTACCACTGTAAAACTTGGAAATGCCTCTCCTGAAATGAAATGCAACATAAGTCATAGGTAAATGAGATTATTGAATCAACTAAATGCAAACTTTTATTTCCTATAGAATGGCAGTTGGTAAATAGGTTTCTTCTACTTCATCGACTGCATATTATGACTAGTGATAAGTAAGTGGAAGCCCACTTCCGTTGACTCGGGGGCTTTTTGACAAATGCTTTGAAACCTTGCAGTGTAAAAAATCAGATTTTTCCCCTTTCAAAACAAAATTTTGGCATCTTCAGTTCAACAAATTGAGACTGAAATTATTACCATAAAGAGTGTCATTGAACTCATTCTATCCTTTATGGAAAATCATTACAGGAGGCATGATTCGTTAAGATGGATCGATAATTGGTTGTGCCAACAAACTGAACTCAAATCTCAAAATCAAACTAGCTCGATAAAAATTAAGCTTAAACTCTTTTATTACTTCATTATGAATAATATATCGAGGGCTAAGATGTTTCTTTCAACTAAAATAAAATCCTAATAATGCCAAAATTAGCACTTGCCAGTTAGCCTCATAAAATTTATACTAACAGGCCTTAAATAAACTCATGAAGTTCATCTACATGCTCTCTTAGTTTTGCTTTACCTTTTTTTCTCGTTCCACCCACTTTTTGCCTTTTCCTCACACTCGTCTTGCTCAACATAGGAGTATGAGAAATAATAAAAATCAAAATTTGAACTCTTTCCATCGTTGGAGACCAAAATGACCAAAAACAAGAGAACAAAAACCAAGCAAAGTAACAAAAGAATCCAAGGAAACATAGCTCAAAACAACATCATGCCTTGCTTGACTTGCCTTTCTTAATTTGGGAAGAGGGAAATAAAAAACACAGAAGACTCAAACATCAATCTTTTTTTTCCCTTAATTACAGGAAAAAGTGCACCAAACAAGGTAAGGTAGTCCCTTTTTATTTTTCTCTTATTTGTTTCATCATTCCGAGGAAATTTCTATGAACCATACGAAGTACTAAAAACCAATCTCCAAAGATCAAATCTTTTCACAGAAATCACGAATTAACTGACAACAAATTAAGCATTAAAAGTCAAATCAAATCTAATAATCACCAAAACCTAATCGCTAGTTTATCGAAACCTCGGGAGGGAAAAAAGCAGAAGAAGCTAATCCAAACACATACTTGCTGGGAAGAACTTCCTCGAGAGCATCCATGGTGTCCAAAGGACCTTTGAAGGAGCTCTGAGCCTCGTCGTCGGCCGAATCTTCCCCGTCCGACGAGCGGACGGAAAAGTCGGAGTTCCTCCCAATCGAAGAGGAGCTGCAGGATTCCGATTCCCGCTCCAACTGCCGCCAATTCTCGGCGAACACCTTGGGCTCCGACGAGTCGTAGATCGAGGCGCAGGGAGAGCCGTGGATGAACCTTGACCGTCGGATCGCGTCGCCGCCGCCATTTCTCTGCAGAGCAATCGACATGGTTGATGTTCAAAGTAAAATCGACAGCTCAAAAGAAGAAAGTGTGTGTGTGAGAGAGAAAGAGAGAGTGTGGAGAAAAAGTGCAGAGAAAAAACAGGGAGAGAGAGAGAGGGGATGTTTTGTGAGAGACGGAGTGGTGATATTAACAGGGAAGAATTTGAAGAAAGGGACAAAAAAAAAAAAAATTGAATTGAGTAAATGATTTTTTTTTAACTAAAAAGTATACCTTTTTTAGGTAAATTATCTCAATTTTTTTAAAAAAATAACTGTTGTAAGATAAAAAACTTCAACATGATAAAAAAAAGAACCGTTTTGATGTCTAAAAAGTCTTTTTTGTGTCAAAAACTGTCCTAAAAAAAGGTCATTGACCAAAAATTTTTTTTCCCAAAAAGTCATTTTTAAAAATCCCCTAATAGCCGGTGAAGAAGAGCACAAGGGGAGGCGATATTTTCGCCATTGTTAAGATTTTTTTTGGGGATATTTTGACAAAAGAGCCAAAAAAAAAAATAATTGGACAAATGGTTTCTTTTTTTTACACTAAAAAATATGTTTTTTTACAGTAAAACTGCTTTAGTTTTTTGAAAAAAGATAAGAAAAAGACTTGTAGCAATGAAAGGAACGTCCACAAAATAAAAAGAAAAAAAACAATTTTTATGCCCAAAAAGTTTGTTTTTTTATGCCAAAAATTGCAAAAAAAAAAAAAAGGAGCTACTTTGCTAATAAGGCTTTTTCTTAAAGTTAGTTCTCAAAATGCTAGAGGATAAAAAAATAAAAAATAAAAACTTTTTTTTAAATAAAATAAGAGGAGTTTTTACGGTAAAGTAAGCATTTTGGTTAGATTTTGTTGTTTTAATTGTTAAATTAATTTTTTAAGATTTATTTTTAAGTTATTTTTTAAAACATCACGTACTCATAATTATTTTAAAACACAATTGTTGAAAAAGTTAATACAAACAAGGTTAATATAGTTGATTGTAAATCTTTTCATCTCAACCACAAATTAAAAATTTAAGTTATTTTCAACCTTATTTAAAAATAAGTGACATTTTTTTCCCTTTATATATAAAAAATTAATCTAACAACTTAAAATAACAAGACCTCGAGACCTCATGTATTCTATTATAAATAAAAAAATAATAAAATAAAAAAGGAATAAATAAGGATGCCGGAGTTTTCCTGATTAGAATGAACCAATCTTCAAAACCCATTGAAACAAGTAAACTAAATTATCTCTTTGTTTATCCGGATCTTTTTTTTTTCCTTTTTTTTATTGAATAAATAAATAAGGGAGGTTTTAGACTGTTGCAACATGTTCTGGCATCATGATGTTTCAACCCTGCACAATGACATGTTTGACTCCCGCTTGCATTGAGCACAATATCGTTGTTTTGTGATGATTATTTGTCAATTGTGGGGAGCGCACTTCCAGCTTTTCCTCTAAACCCAAGAAAAAAATTTAACAACTTATAAAAATGCCTCCTAAAGGTCTCGATTTATAAAAAATACATCTAACAAATTACTTATTAAAACTACTTCTTTATTAAAAATTTATGATTTATTAAAATTATAAATTACTATCCTTTCTAACTCCATTTTAAGGGAACTCATAAGATTTTTTCTTTTAGATATGTTTTTTAACAAAACATGGGAAAAATAATAAATAGTAAAATAGAATTATAAAAAAAGAAAAGAAAAGAGAGTTATGAAAACATAAAAATATAAGACAGTTTTAATAAAGGGTGTCATGTAGGGGCATTCTATGTAAATTTCTCAAAAAACTTTGTTACAATTAACCGAAACAGGCCAAGGTACGACCAAAGATACGAGGACATAGAATAGGGTATACACGCAGACTTAAAAAACCTACTGGGGAATCTGTGCTCTAATCGATGGGGCTAAACGAATCTCTAACTCTAGACGAAGCTATACTCTTGCTAACAGTGGTCACCATGACCATAGAGAAGGGCCACACCTTCACCTAATCTCGACTCAAAACACCACCAGACCAACCAAGAGGCATAGGGAAACCATCCACTATACCTAACACAATCTGCAACAACACAAAAACAACAAACGCAACCCAAAGGCTAGTGGAGAAACCACTGTCCTTGTTACAACATACTCAAAATACAAACAAAACATAAAACATAAGTCCAAAACACAGTCTCTTCTACAATCCACGAATCTAAGGTTGCTCATGGCCAGCCACCCAAAAACCACCACCTTCCAACTCCAACCACCTGCTTGCCGGAGGGCATCCACAGCCCCACTTCGACCAGCCCTTTAGCACCATCATCGACCATCCCTACAGTAAGGCCAAAGTTGCTGCTGCCCACCCTCATCTGACGGCATGAATGCAACCCCATCCATGGCTAGGTCCCTCAAAGCCGGTGCTAGGCGGACGACAGCCAGGCCCTCCCAAGCCACGATAGACCTAAACAACCGAGCAACCTTCTTCACCCATTTGACCCAGCCTAGATCCAGAGGAGATCTGAGCCTTCCATGATTACCGCACGCAATTGTGACCCTCTCTCTCCTTAGTCTTGATTCCAGTTCAACGGTGAAGCACATCTCCCTCCCACCTCCAACCCAAGCAAAGCTTCTTTCTCCCAACGACATGAATCTCGACACACAAAGATCGTCCGACGATGATGCTCCAGGCAAAGATAGGAGGCCAGCAGATTGGCGACGCGCCAACCCAACGGCCTTAGCCCTCTTTCTCTAACTTTCTTTTTATCGTTCTCTCTCTCTTTATAAAGTCTCTCTATGGCTTATCACTTATGCAACAAGCACATTACATCATGTTCAATGCCTGTCAACCAAAAAAACTCACACATACTGCGTTGTGGATATTTGGATATTTTGCTTTTTGGTGCATGTTTTGCCTCAAATTTTGCTTTGGTCCATAAATTGAATATTCATGTGTGTCTATGTCTAATGGCCAAATACGAATGATAGATATGAGTACAAGCGGTAGTGGTCCTGTGTTGATGATTCAAAAACCTCATATAAGGTCTTGACTGCTCATTTGATGGTTTTGGGATTTTTGTGTAGCTGAAGGGAGGGTGAATTTGATAAATACATTTCTATGGTATCACTTTTGATTTCTATTACTTCCCTAAAAAAATTGAAACATTAACTTTTAGGAAACAAAGAGAGAGAGAGGATAGAAAAAGAGGCATAGGGACAGAGGGAAGAGCGTGAAACATAGAGTGAGGGAAGATGGAGGAAGAGCCAGGTGGTGAGATTTTTTGTAGGAGTAATTTAGACATATTATATGTTAAAAGTGGTATGAATTAAAGGTTTGAAAAAATTAGTATAAAACATTAGTGCTATTAACAAAGTGATACGAGACCTAATTTTCTCCTGAAAGGATAGGATAAGATGAGGCCCACCAGATTCTTTTTACATTATCAAAAAGATAAAAAAAAAAAAAAAAAAAAAGAAAACAAATGATACAAGTGTTTCTCGACCAAAACTGGAGAATATGAAGGCAACACAATGGAAATAATTGAGGCGCTAATGTTATCACGAGCGATATAAGGCATGCAACATGACATTTACCAAAATTTGCTTACATGTCACACTAAACGTTTTTATGAATAGGAAATATGTATACAACGATTACAATTAGACAATAATTAAGCTCAGTTTTGATGTCATTAAGATACCATTAAATTGGATGTGGTGAGCTAAAATATTATTTTTATTTAAAATCTATAACTTCTCGCTTCTTATAATTAATAAGGTGTTCGGTATTATCGTATTAAATTGAAACATTTAGTTGCTACGGTTTTAATAAAAAAACCTATAGTGTAAAATTTTCACCCGATATATTGGTTTTAACTAAAAGTAAAAAAATTATAGTGTAAAAGTTTTACACAATATATTATTTTTAGCTAAAAGTGGTTCCAACTATTCATTTGAATAAACATTTCAAATACCTTGTAAGTCACTCCAACCTCAGCGGGCATAAGATTCAACATGAAGTCAACGTTAAGATTTAAACAAAAAAAAAAAAAAATAGCATGAAAAACATACTACTGTCAGAAAAATCAAAAACACGAATTTATTGAAAATAATAATAAAATACGCACCCAGATTTTTTATTTTATTTTGGGGGGAAAAACATATACACAAAGGAAAAGGTGCAGTGCATTTAAGAAATTTTTTTTGGGTGATTACCTTTTTATATCCTGATTTTAGGTTTGTTTATACTATACCTTTTATTTTGAATCTTATTAAATTTGTATTTTTAAATTAGATTTAATACATAAATTTATATATTTTTTAATTAATATTCAAAATAGATCTAAAAAATTATCCAAAATATCCTTAAATTGAAAAACAAGAGAACTTTACAAATTTGAAAAAACTTTATACTAAGGTTTTTGACTTCAAAAATATATAAAATACTCTCAAAATAAGTGTTTTGTGTATTTTTGTTTAGTTTTTTTATTTTTTAAAATTTTAATTTTATTTTATTTTACTTAAAGACAATTTGGCCATTTTAAATGTCAAAATTAATTATGGATTGAGGTAAGGTATAAATTTATATATTAAATCTAATCTAAAATTATAAATTCGTTAAGATTAAAAAATAAATGTATAAGTTTTAAATTAACTTAAAATAGACTAGTATAAAAAGTTAAATATGTTTTTTAAAAAAAAAGTACAATTGACTCATCCAAAAATTTACAATTTTTTGTTTCTAAATTGTATCATTTTGAGGACGCAAGAGATTATGACACATGTCCTATTACATGACGTATTGTACATCAATATCTGACACGAGGACAACATAAAAAACAGAAACTCTGAAACACCAACTCCGCAAGCGGACTGGGGAAAGAGACGTATGAAAAAGTGGCCCAAACGATGCATATTATCCTATCCAATAATGATAATGTTCACGATCATTGTTCCCTTTGGGGATGGCCACTGGATTTTTCCGAGTAAGATTAGCCATTATTTTGCACATGCCCCAGATTGACATTTGCAGGTCAAACGCAACCCATTTCGTATACATCACTGTTTACCATTCGAACTCCCAAAAAAGTAAATATTCCTAACCCAAAATATATAAAATTATTTACAGAAAATGCTCGCTTGGAAACTTCCCATTCGTATATAAAATTTTTTACAGAAAATGCTCACTTTGAAACTTACCATTTAAGATTTTGTCTTTAAAGTAACAACGCGGTATTTTTATCTATTTCTTCAATTATTCTATTTTACTTTTCTCGTAACATGGTGGTTTTTCTTTTCTTTTTCTTTTTCTTTTTTAGTTTTGAGAAAACAGTTTGTAGGTTGTTCACAATCCTCCACGCACAAGTGATGGTCAATTCAATAACGACTTCAACATATCAAAGTAAAAATCTGACTTCCATGAACCGATTCACTGACTATGAAACTCATTAGCCCTAAATACTTTTGGTGAAAATTAAACCCTTAAAGGCATATTTGGCACATCATATTATATTGTATTTGTATTGTATTGTATTGTATTGTATTGTATTATACTAGTGTTATACAATACATTGTTTGGTTTTACACTGCATTAATTTGTTGTATTACACTATAAAATGTTTGTTTACCAGTATATTATATTGTATTAGTATTTAAACTTTAAATATAGTAAATTTAAGTCATGGTTTCGGGGTCAAAATTCAAGTTCAAGATCGAGGTTAGGATTCGAGACTGGGATCGGTGTCAGATTCGAGACTAGAGTCGAGGTCGAGATTTAAGACCAGGGTGAAGACAGGGACAGGGACGGGGACGGATTCGGGACCAAGGTTGGGGTGGGATTGGGGGCCGGTGTTAGGATCAGGATTCGAAGCTGGGGTTGGGGATAGGATTTGGGATTGGGGTCAAAATTCAAGGTCAGGGTTGAAACTCGAGACAAGTGTCATGGTTGGGATTCGTTATTTAGGACTGAGGTCGTGGTCGGGATTTAGGATTCAAAGACCAAGGTTGGGGTTGAGATTCGATTCTAACGTCAGGGTCCAAATCAATATTGGGTTGAGATTTTGGATTGGGGTTGGGATTTAGGACTAGAATCGAGGTTGGGGACAAGAATTGGGACTGGGTCAAGGTCGGGATTTAGGACTAGTGTCAAGGTAGAGATTTGAGATCAAGGTTGGGGTCAAGATCGAGATTCAGGACCAGCATTGGGGTAAGGGCAAGGGCTGCTCGAGGTCAGGATTTCAAACCAGTGTTGGCGTTGAGGGTCGGGGTTGAGATTGAGATAAAGACCAAGGTTAGGATTGGGATTCGAGGTCGTGATTTGGAACTGGGGTCGGGGTTAGGGTCGAGATTCAGGACTAGGTCTGGGTCGAGGTTAGGATTCGGGGAACCCGACACCAGCCTTGAAGCCTTACCCTTACCCTGACCCGACCCTAGTCTAGAATCTTGACCCTAACCCCAGCCCCGAATCTCGACCTTAGTCCCGAATCCTGACCCCGACCCCGACCCCGACACCAATTCTAAATCCCGACCCCGATTCTGAATCTCGAGCTCGACCTCGGTCCCGAATCTCAACTCCAACTTCGACCCTAACCTTGGTCTCGAATTTTGACTCGGAATCCTGACAGCGACCCAACTGAATAAAAATAAAAATGTGTATGAAAAAAAATGTAGGAAATGTCACTTTTCAAAACTAAATGTAGTAAATATCAAGTTTTGAAATATTTGCAGTAAATGTCAAATTTATGACGTAAATAATTCATCTACCTCTTTGTTTATAGTGTAAATAATTATTATTTACACAATAAATGAATTTATCATGCAAATAATGTAATTACTTGATTGTTTATAATATAAATATTTTTAGTTACATAGAAAATAAATTGTTTACATTGCAAATCTGACATTTACTATAAATATTTTCAAAACTTGATATCTACTTAAAAAAGTTTAAAAAATCTGACATTTCACTCATTGTATCCAAAACTAATTGTAGTAAATGTCAAGTTTTGTAAATATTTATAGTAAATATCAAATTATGACGTAAATAATTTATCTATCCTTTGTTTGTAATGTAAATAATTTTTATTTGCACAATAAATCGATTTATAGTGTAAATAATGTAATTATCTCTTCATTTACAACGTAAATATTTCTTATTTTTACCTCTTCATTTATAACGTAAATATTTCTTATTTACATAATAAACAAGTTGTTTGTATTGTAAATATGAAATTTACTACAAATATTTTTAAAACCTGATATTTATTTCAAAAAATGTAAAAAAATCTGATATTTCTGTAATTCTTCTTAAAAACTAGAGAAAAATACACAAAATACCTTTAAAACACACTATTAATTAAAACTGTTCTTGTCTTTTTTACTTTTCAAAATTGTCTCTGCAAAGTCCGAAAACAAAACTAATTCTTTTAAAAAAAATTAATCTCTCCTATCTTTCCACCCCTATCTCTCCTTTACTCCACCAATCTTTCCTCTCTTCTCGCTGCTCGTCCTTGATCTTTGCAAGGCTCTGATCGCAGATCATCATTGCCGACGAGATACCAGGAGTTAGAGCTTCGCACTATTTGCTCCAAAGAGTCACAACGAGCAAATCTTCGTTGCAATGAGAATCAGGTTGTTTTCGTCCACGGCTTCACTGCCTCTCGCGGTGGCTTTTTCGAGTACGACAAGCAAGGATGAGAGGCTCAATTTGTTGTCGGACCAATTGCGAGAATGCAGATCTAGATTCCAACGTACGCATCTTTCAAATTTCAATTTCATCCGATTTTCCTTTCTAATTTTCTCAGAAGCCAAACACTTTTTACTCTAAATTAATGGTGTGAATGTGAAATTTTCAAGATGAAACGACGTCTTCGGCCTCATTCAAGTCGGTGAACTGACCGAGACTGTGGGAAGACTATCGATCAATGAGAGCTCAAGATGATGACTGCCAAATGGAGTTATCAAGATCAACAGCGCTCATTAGCTCTCTTAGAGGCTCGTCAAAGATATGATCACGAATATTGACGATGCGTCCGCCACAATTCTATGGATGCAAACCGAGTAGAGATCAGAGCCGTTGATCTGTCTTAATTGGTGCCTTATTTCATTATCTTGTTTGTTATCAAAAGTAGTTGGAGTTTCTTTTTGATCATTGTAGCTTCTTTATGATGTTGTTTGAATTGTTGTTGTCTTTTTTTTTGTGATTTTTTCTTAGACAAATTGTTTTTTGTGACAAATTGAAAATAGTTTGGTACATTTGACTTTAAAACCTAACGGGTTTTGGTAAGTTTCAAGACAAAATTTGGTGGTTCTGACGATTTTTTAGACAAAATCTAGCAAGTTTTGTGTTAAAATACGGCAGATTTTGTATTGAAACCTGGTGGGTTATAGATGAAATCTTGCGGTTTTGGCAAATTTTTAATAGAATCTAAGAGGTTTTGTGTTGAAACTTAGTGGGTTCTAATGGTTCTCTCATGAGAGAGTAAAAAGGAAAAGTAATTTAAGACTTTTAATAAATCATCAATTTGATCCAAACACTACTAGGTTTACTCTGCGCATGGTCGGCCCAGGCCCAATTTAACTACGACTTGCAACTGGGTCAGTCGTTGGCACTTGCAGACGCCAAACGCCCACTTCAAACCAACGCCTACTTCTCAAGAATATCAGACACTGAGCTCCAGCGCCGCCAATGTCCGCCGCCACCGGCACCGATAGGATAGAAACCTACGAGGACTTCGTGAAAGTCCACGGTCTTTTACTCACGGCCTCGGGATTGCCGCAGTCTCTGCACCGGAAACTCTTCGCTAAGCTCTCCTCCGAGACCTTCGATGGCGGCTCCTACTTCCAAATCGAGCCCTGCGACGACGGCCCTCAGAGGAGCCTTGCCCTTAACTCGGAATCAATGCCTAAACACTCGGACGTCTTCCTCATCGACCACGCCTGGACTTTCCGCCTCTCCGACGCCTACAACCAGGTCCCTTTCTCACTTTCCTGTTCTCTCCAACTCTTGTTTGGCTGCCGAGAAAATAAACGAGAGAGAGCACTAGAGTCGGTTTTCTTGATTTGTGTTGTGATGTTATTCTTTTGCAGTTGCGAGAAGTACCGGGATTGGCGGAGAGAATGGCTTCAATAATGTGCGTCGATGGCGATTCGACTTCGGATTCCGAAGAGAACGGAGTGAACGGAAATGACTTGAAGAAGACGGCTTTTGACATCGTGGAAAGCGAAATCGCTGTTGCGAAAGAGAAAGGAGAGGATAATTTGAAGTGGTTGGAGCTCGAGGAGCTCGAGATTGACGACGATACATTGCTTTCATTGGATTTAGCCAATAGATTTCCGGTGCGTCTTATCATGATTAAAATTCGGTAAATTTAGTACGATCAGACATGATTTTGTTTTCTGAAACCGTCTTTGTTTGTTGCTTGCGTCAGGGTCTACTTGCTCTTAGCTTGTTTGGAAATAAGCTCGAGAACTTAGATGTAGTTGCTCAAGAAGTTACTAAATTCAAAGACCTTAGAGCTCTCTGGCTGAACAACAACCCAGTTGTACAAAAATGGTACCGTCTCTTTTAAGAGAGAAACTTAGAGCCTTATATTATATACCTTTATAGTAGTTTTTATTATTTTTTTGTATTCTAGTGGGGATCAATTGGCAGATAAAGTATTGCAAGGATTGCCAAATTTGGAAATTTATAATTCAAAGTTTACCCCTCATTACGGGGAGTGGGCATTGGGGTTTTGTGGAGAAGTATATGACAAGGAAAATCCAGGAAGCAGCAAATTTCAAGATGACCCTTTGTTGCGGGGAATCACCTCTCTCGATCTTTCCAATAGAGGCATTCACAATTTAATAAATAAGGTTATAGCATTTTCTGAATTTGATTTGAAATGTATGTTGATGGATACCTATTAGTGTTAGGTGCTGATTGTGGTATGTTACCCCAACCCCTTCTTATTGCAGGCCTTTTCACCTCTTCGCTTACCTTCACTTTCATACTCAAATCTTCGGGGGAACCCATTGGAGCAGAATTCAATTGTTGACTTGTTTCAGATTCTTAGTGGATTTCGTGGCTTGCAATCTCTCGAGGTAATTTTGTTGGAAACAAGCAAATGGTTTTTCTAATAGGGACTTATATGCTATGGTTAAAATTGGCTACCATATTGAAGGGAGTCTTATGACATTGAAAATTTAAGATTTGAAAACTGACTTGTCCTGCAGGTAGATATTCCTGGCCCCCTTGGAGAAAGTGCTGTGGAAATCCTTGAATCTCTTCCTAATCTTTTGGTACTGAATGGCGTCGTGGCATCTAAAGTATTAGAACATGGAAAACATGTGATTGATTCAAAGCTACCACCGCGTCTTTCTGAATGGACTGCAGATGAGCCTCTTGCTGATCGCGTTCTAAATGCAATGTGGCCATATTTAATGACGTACAGACTTGCGGATGAGGAAAAGATTGATGAAACCTCTGTTTGGTATGCGTTTGAAAGTTATAAGCTATAACACGTTCTGCATTTTGTTCACAACCTGGTTATTAATTCTCTTTAGGCCCTATAAGCTACTACACATTTTTCGCAATGTTTCTTCCTTCTTGCATGTGAACAATATAGTATTGGAAGTTTGATTTGGGAAATCTTGGGTGAAGGAACTGGAAATTCTCTTTGAGAAATAATACATAACCCATGGTTTTGCTGATACTTGAGTTTGCATTGTTTTGTTTTGTTATTTATAGGTATGTGATGGATGAACTAGGTTCAGCTTTGCGTCACAGTGACGAGCCGAACTTTAGAGTGGCTCCTTTTCTCTTCATGCCAGATGGAAAGCTGGCATCAGCCATGAGGTTATCTCTTCATCTTTATGTTTTTGCATTACTGCTTTTGCATGCAGAATGATTTCCTCATTTGTTAGATCAACTCCATGTTTAATGTGTTGTTGCACTTAAAGCACATTTACATTAATGGGATCACGAAGTTTGTAATTCATTCATTTTAGTGGTTTTAACACCTAGGTTTCCAAAAAATCTCTGTGAAAGTGTGAAACCATGTAGCTCTGTCCTTGCTGGTTAATTGAAAAGCACTAGAGAATCTTTTATTTACATGAATCTCTTCTTTTGTTGATTTCAGTTTCTCTATATTGTGGCCAATCCAAAATGTCCAGAAAGGTGACGAGTGCACACGTGACTTTCTCTTTGGTATTGGAGAAGACAAACAACGCTCTGCCAGGCTTACAGCTTGGTTCCATACGCCTGAGAATTATTTTATTCAAGTAATTTTGTCTTTGTACAAAATATATGTCAAGTCTAAATATATCATACATTAAACTCAGTTCACTTCACGGTTTCAACGTTGAGAAATTAATCTATGCAGAGGTATGAGAAACATTGGAATAAGTTACAGTCACGAAAGTCGCCTTTTCCACCTACACAACCATGTATAACTAGAAGTCTGCTTCGTAGTGACGGTTGCCCTTTACGTGTTTACACCGACATACCTCATGTGGAGGAATTTCTGACGCGTCCTGAGTTTCTACTCAGTATGTATTTCCATTTTATACTCTGTCATGCTCTAATTCAATTTATATTTAACATAATCATTTTGTTTTCTATTTGTTTCCTGTATCTAATTTGTTACCTTGTTTATCTCTGTTTAGTCTTCTCAATCTGTCAAGTATAGTGTTGTATCCTGGGCGTCTAGTTGATAACCTTTTGGTTCTTCACTTCCTTGTATATCAAATGTTTTGAATGTCTCAATTACTATCATTTCCTGTTCTGATGGATTTTTTCTTTTTGCTTTTAATCTTGGGGGTGTTGCTTAAAGCAACTGATCCAAAACATGCAGATATCATATGGACAAGTGTGCAGGTGGATGAGGATATGAAAAAGGCCACTGGAATAACAGATAACCAATTCGTAAACCAGTTTCCTTTTGAGGCTTGTATTGTGATGAAACATCATCTGGCGGAGACCATTCAGAAGGTTAAGAACTAACATTCCATGTTTATGTTTACATTTCACCTTTTTGATGGTCTTAACAGATTTGGCTTTGCACTTGAGTCAGATTGTAAAGACTGTGTCCTGTCAGGATACTAAGCTTATTTTTTTCATCAAACAGGTACACGGTTCTCCTGAATGGCTGCAGCCTACTTATAATCTTGAAACTAATCTATCTGAACTTATTGGGGATTATTTTGTACGTAAAAGAGATGGGCTTGACAATTTGTGGATATTGAAACCGTGGAACATGGCACGAACTATAGACACAACTGTCGCTGATAATTTAACTGCTATTATCCGGCTCATGGAGACTGGCCCAAAGATTTGTCAGAAGTATATTGAGCATCCTGCGTTGTTTAACGGCAGGAAATTTGATCTCCGTTATATAGTACTAGTTCGCAGTATGAACCCTTTGGAGATATTTCTTTCAGACGTTTTCTGGGTATGTGCAATCTCTTTTGTTTATTTAATTTTTTTAATGCTAATCACTAGGGCTTCTTGTCTGTGTAGTCTATTCGAAGAAAATGTTTTAACGCTTTTTTTCTTTAAGAGTAATATTTTTAAGAAAACCCTTGTTCAGGCGGCTACTTTGGATTTCCTTCGCAGGTTAGATTGGCAAACAACCCATATTCTTTAGAGAAGCACAGTTTCTTCGAGTATGAGACTCACTTCACTGTTATGGTATGCCCTCATAGTACGCCTCTACCCTTCGTGTTTTTGTGCATGTACGTTAAATCATTTTTTGTTATGGTTTTCAGAACTACCGAGGACGATTGAATCACATGAACACACCCGAATTTGTTAAGGAATTTGAACTGGAGCATCAAGGTACATTATATATATATATATACACACATTCCTGTGATACGTTTCTATCATGCTTAACATTGATCTTAAGTTGATCTCAAATGCAACAGTCAAGTGGCTAGATATCCATGAAAGAGTAAGAAGTATGATCCACTCAGTTTTCGAGGCTGCTGCTGGAGCACATCCAGAGATGCATAGTCCAACATCTAGAGCCATGTATGGCATCGATGTCATGCTTGATAGCTCTTTCCAGCCTAAGTTATTGGAGGTTTGCATTTAAACAAACTCATCTCATCCACCCTGTTCCACATGAATCTGATTACTTTGAGTTTTCCTCTTTAAAACTCACCTTTGTGTTCATTGGTGGTTCTGCTTCTCTTCTGCGTCCGTTAAAGTTAATATAACTCGTCTATCTCCAGGTTACTTACTGCCCCGACTGTGGAAGAGCATGCAAGTATGACACAGAAGCTATAGTCAGAGGAGGAGCAGTCAAAGGTCGCGACTTCATTAACGATGTCTTTGGTTGTCTCTTTTTGAACGAAACCACTCACGTTAGTGCACTGTAGTTTGAGGGATAAAAGGAAGTTCTTATGTATCAGTAATGTAAGCTCGAAATTTTGAACAATTTATTGTCAGATTTTTGCCTCTGCGCAGTCCTTATTCTTTCACCTTACCCAGGGGGGAAAAAAAAGGTAATGAAAAACAAAACAACACACTTTCATCTCATCACGTTGGGAGTTTTTTAGATTACAATGAATGAACAATGAACTACGAACATTATGCCCAAAATGCGAAACAGTGCTAACCAAAGAATGAAGTGCTTTTCATGGACTGATACGTACACATCTGACCGGTGAGATGCTTCTAGCCGTGTTCATTTTTCATTAAATAGGGTGTTTGGCAACTTTGGTTAAAACTATAAAAATGGTTTCTCACATACTATAGTTTTCTAAATCATCAAAATGGTTTTAACCACACTTGCCAAACACCTTGTAAATTTCTTCTTTAAATACATCAAATGAAATTAAGGGCCTTGTTGCTCAGTTGGTTCAGCTTGTACGTGTGATTGTTTTTTTTGTGAGGATTGAGATCTTCTTTTGTAGCTCGAGATTGGACATTCGCTCAGCCTCCAATGCTCGCTCAAGCTTAAAAAATACAAAATACAAAATTGTGTTGGGCAGAGAATTCAACAATACGATTAATAAAACCTAGAAAACAGACATATACGTTGAAGGATTTGATAATCATCCAGACACAGCTTGAAACAACACATGGCAAAAATACCTTTGCTGCTCTTGCACTCCATTCTCCTAAAATGGCTCTTAACCTTTCGTTCTCTTCTACATACTGTTTTAATGGTATAGTTAGAGGGGAGAGACCGAGATAGCCAATGTAATGATATATATGCTAACAATGTAATAACGCCATTAAAATTTTGTCAACGTATTTGTTTTTGAATTTAAAAAACAAACACAGAAGAATAGGGTGTTGCAGATGTGGAGCCAAATCAAGTCGACACCCTAGCACAAAGGAAGAAAAATGGAGAAATACAGTCCACGCAAGGCAAGGAGCAAGCGCCGCGGCTCTGCCAAAAGAACGCCTGTCACAACCCGCCTTTTCGGGCTGTGATAAAACTTTCTTACTTACTTTAGGGCAAAAATTTAGGAATTTTTTTTTTTAAAACGGGAATAAATAATTTGCTTACATTAACTTTGGTAATTCCTAAAATACTCACATATTTGTATTTACACAATTAATACTTTTACTTTTACATCTTTCTTTTAAACATTTCATTTCAAAATAACTTTAAACATACGTAGCGGAAAACATTACAGTAGCGGACTCCATACCCAATCTGCACACCCTCCACCCCTCCGCCAGCTCACATTTGAACTTATTCTGACATTCTCATCAGAATACCTACAGCATGAAATACTTAATGAGCTAACGCCCAGTAAGTCCCATAAATCCCACATGGATATTCACATGAATGCATGAATCAATTATGCTTTCTTATAAACTTTCTTTATCCTCATCATTTCTTATCTTTACTAGGGCCCAAGTGTTCGTACCATTGCGCAATTTCATTTAGGTCTACGTAACACCGCGACCGTAACATAACCTTTAAACTCCCCTTGAGTTAGGAGTCGGTACGACACTTTTCTTAATTTCTGGTGATACATTTACCAGTCCATTTATTATGGTTGACATACCATGCATGAAGTAATAATCACATATTATCCATGAACATAAATTCTCTTGCATAGCATAGTACACACAGGTACTTACTTTTTATACACACTGGTATACATTAATACACGCACATGTATATAGCATAATGTACTCACAGGTACTTAACATCAAATGTACACACAGATACCTACTTTATACATACTCAAGTATTTATCATTGTACACACAGGTACGAAATCATGATACACATGCTCATTTTCATTATTGTATACACAAGTACATAACATATTATATACACAGGTACAAAATCATGGTACACATGCTCATTTTCATTATTTTACACACAGGTACGTAACATCTTGTACACACTGGTACACATTAATATGCTCATAATTATTCATACATGACTATACCCCTAGGTATTCATATCATGACAAACATATAAGTTTACACTTAATTATACGCACAGGTATACATATACATACATTTCTTTCTAAACCTACATTTCATACTGTAGGTGGGAATGGTACTTACTTGATGCGAATGTCAGGCAACTTAACCTCGATTTCCCTTCTCCTAGACTCCTAGGATCCTGTTGGCCAATTACAAAGCCATTAGCCAAATTCCACTATGTTTCAATACGAAACATCCGTTAGTTAACAAATTGAGTTATATTACTATGTACAACTCTAAAAACCACTGGTTTTTTTTCTTATTTTTATCTAACTTTATCCTATCGTTTCTAACGAAGGACGGGAACCCTTTCTAGTCGTTTTCTTATTCCATTGGAAACATTTCAAAACGGTTCGGGTTATTTGGACAAAACTGACGATTTTGCCCTTCGTGGGTCCACTAACCTACCCGAGCTCGATTTCGTTATTCTTATAAAAATAACCACATACTAATTTCAAAATAACACCCTAGTGGGTCAAATCCCTTTATTTCTCAATTATGCCCCATTTTCATAAAACTTTACGGTTTAGTCCCTGAACTAAAAATTTTGACGATTTTACCCCTAGGACTAAAATTTACTTCTTTGCATCAAAATTTCCTATTTTTCTCAAGGATCATTTTTACTTAAGGTACCATACCTTAAATCATTTTAAAAAAATGACTTTTTTGCCATTTAACACTTTTTTCACTTTTAACAAATTCTTGAAAAATCAAAAACTCACAAACGATTGAGTTTTTAGGCAAACTGCCTGAGTAGCCTAACAGTTTCATCGAGATCTACAGCTTTGGTGTTTTAACTTTTCCCAAAATCTCACTATACAGGGGCGTTTTTGACTATTTTTTAAATCTGCCGAAAAGGAACTTTTTCTTTCAATTTAGTCCCTATGGCATTTTTACAAAAATCCGTTTCAAACTTGCAATTCTACCCCTGCAGAAACCATTCCATGCCTTAATCAACACATTCTCATGCTCAAACATCACTTTTGCAAAGTCAAACATCAAAATTACAAAAAAAAACACTTTTTTCAAAAATTACCGATTTGCACTAAAAACCAAAGTTTCACAACTTAAACTTACCATATATCACATATACATGAAATTTCATCAAATACATGCTCAAAACCCCTCATCGGTTTGAAAGAATAAAAATCAAAATAAAATTCAAAACTTTAAACTTTAAAACTTACCCAAATAACACTTTTTGGATTTCTAGCCTTCAAAGGCTTCTTGAACTTCTTCTTGGACTTCCTTTTCATGCAAAAATACCATGGATTAATTTTTGCCCTTTACCCATGAAAAATCCCTTGAAAACTCATTAAAAAGTTTAGGATTTTACCTTAAAACTTGTGGGAAATCCTTGTACTTGCTTGTAAAACTTGTTTGGGGGTATTTTTGCCAAGTTTGGGGGCTGAGAAATTTTTTTAAAACTCTTGAACATGGCTGCCGGATCTTGGAAGGAAGGGAAAGAAATGAATTTTTGTGATAACTTTGCTTTAAATGCATCCTTATCACATTCGGTGACTCATGGTAACGCATGAGTATACCACTAGGTGTCACAAGGTGATTGGGCCACTTTTCTTGACATGTGGCCCAATAAGAAATCAAGGAGTGTCCACTTTGTGGAGTTAAAAATTTATACTGTGTAATTTTTCACCACACAGTATTTTTCCTATACTGCCGTGGTCAATTCAGTGTACTTTCTATCCTTAGACTGTATAAAAATATTTAACTTACTTTTTGTTTACTTTTGGAGGCCAATCATAATATTTTTCGTATCTGCGTTTTCATTTAGCAGTATTCTTATACTGCTTTGGCCTCCTTTCTACCCCGGTTAGGGTTAGAACAACCTCTAAGTCCTATTTACATTCTAATCATTCATTCGTTTATATCACAATTTCACAATTAATTGTGACATGAAATTCATTTTATGGATATTATGTACAAATCTCTGAGTCATCAAACTCATAAAATTTGTATATTACAATATCCACCATTACATTACATATGCCATAAAATTTGCAATCAATGCCGCTCATTGATATTTTATTATAATTTTCACAAAAATTACTATTTTTACAAAGTTTCATATTTTTAAGAATAAATTCATTAATTAAACCTAATTAAATATTATGTTTTATTGATGACGTTTCCTCGGTCATTACAGCACCGCAGCGCTGGGACAATGAAGCCTAGGCGCCAATTGGAAGAAGCCTAGGCGCCAGGAGCAGAGCGCCTAGGCGCTGCAGGGGGCGCCGCAGCGCTCGTTTCGAGCGCCGCGACGCTGACGCGCTGTATTGCGCGATGTTTTTTGAGTCAGAGTCGAACTCAAAGGTCCCAAAACGGGAAACCACTAGGGTTTCCTATTAGTTGCTACTTTTCTCCTCCTTTGGCTATAAATAGACACAAGGTGGCTAGGGTTGAGTGTGTGTGAAAATTATGAGTGGCATAATTTTGTGAGAGGCAAAATTCTTGAGAGCTCCATCCTTGAGAGAGAAAAATTCCCACAGGGTGTTAGATAGAAGAGAGTTTGGTAAGCACAGTTTGTGAGTGTGTGAGAAACTGCTCTTGTAATCTGTAATCTATTTCATCATAGTAGAATCTGCAAGCGGCAGAAACAGGACGTAGTCTTAATTTTGGACGAACCTGTATAAAAATTTGGTGTATCTTTTTCTTCTTTTATCCTATTTATTTTCTACAATTGTTCGTTCTTGCGATCCTTGGAATTAGGAGTCGTCTAATTCCCCAACAACTGGGATCAGAGCAGAGGTTTTGATCAAGAACGATGACTGAAGAAGAAGGTATGGCAGCCGGCATCATCAAATTTGATGGTTCAGATTTTTCCTATTGGAGGATACAAGTTGAAGACTATCTCTATAGTAGGAAACTGCACTTGCCCTTGGGTAATAAGCCCGAAGGCATGAAGGATGAGGAGTGGAATCTCCTTGATAGACAGGTGCTCGGTGTGATCCGTTTGACCTTGTCAAAGAACGTTGCCCACAACGTTGCCCACAACGTTGCGAAGGAGACTACTACAGCAGGGATGATGAAGGCTCTGTCAGAGATGTATGAGAAGCCCTCAGCCAATAACAAGGTACATCTTATGAAGAAGCTCTTTAATTTAAAGATGTCTGAAGGTGCCTCGGTGGTAGAGCACCTGAACAGTTTCAACGCCGTCCTAAACCAATTGGTCTCAGTAGAGATTAAATTCAATGATGAGATTAATGCTCTAATCCTCTTGGCCTCGTTACCGAATAGCTAGGAACCCATGAGGGTGGCCATTACAAATTCTCTTGGGAGTGCAAAATTGAAATTTGTTGATGTCAGAAACTCTATTCTGGAGGAAGAAGTTCGCAGGAAGGACTCAGGAGAAGCCTCTTCGTCGAACTCGGCCCTTAATGTTGATAATAGGGGCAGAAAACTTGATAGGCAATCCAACAGGGATAATGGCAGGAGAGGCAAGTCGAGGAATGAGAGAAGCAAGTCTAGGAATGGTAGGACCATGGAGTGTTGGAACTGTGGTAAGACGGGCCACTTGAAAAAGTACTGCAGGGCTCCAACGAAGAACGAAGACAAGACTAATAACGCAGCCAACGCTGCCATTGAAGAGCAACAAGATGCCTTAATCTTGTCAATTGACAGTTCTTTTGATTCGTGGGTGATAGACTCAGGAGCATCATTCCACACCACTGCACACCGTCATGTCCTGGAAAATTATGTTGCTGGAAATCATGGTAAGGTTTATCTTGCTGATAGAGAACCTTTGTATATAGTTGGCATTGGATATGTCAGTTTAAAAATGCCTAATGGGTCGGTGTGGAAGATTCATAAGGTGAGACATGTTCCCAAACTAATGCGCAACTTGATTTCGGTGGGGCAACTGGATGATGAAAGACATAAAGTGACCTTCAATTGTGGAGGTTGGAAAGTCACTAAAGGAGCAATGGTTGTTGCTCGAGGACGCAAGGCTGGAACTCTCTACATGAACTCTAGCTGCAGAGATACCCTACAGTTGCTGATTCTGCTACCAATACCGAGCTATGACATTATAGGCTCGGTCCCATGAGTGAGAAGGGTATGAAGGTGCTTCACTGCAAAGAAAAACTGCCGGGTTTGAAAACTGTTGATCACAGTTTGTGTGAAGCCTGCATCTTTGGTAAACAGAAGAGAGTGAGTTTCTCAAAGATGGGTAGAGAGCCTAAGTCCAAGAAATTGGAGCTAGTTCACACAGATATGTGGGGGCCTGCGCCGGTGACTTCTCTTGGTGGCGCAAACTACTATGTGACATTCATAGATGACTCAAGCAGGAATGTATGAGTTTACTTTCTGAAAAACAAATCTGATGTCTATGATGCTTTCAAGAGATGGAAAGCCATGGTGAAGAAGGAGACAGATTTGAAGGTGAAGTGCTTGCAGTCTGACAATAAGGGAGAGTATTTAGATGAGGATTTCAAGCGGTACTGTGCTGAGAATGGGATAAAGATGAGGAAGACCGTTCCAGGGAAACCACAACAGAATGGAGTAGCTGAGAGGATACAAGACTTTAAACGAGCGTGCTAGAAGCATGAGGTTACATGCGGGGCTGCCAAAGATGTTTTGAGCTGAGGCAATTAACACAGCCGCTCATCTGATTAACAGAAGTCCATCCACACCGCTGAAGTTCAAGCTACCGGAAGAAGCTTGGAGCCATAACAGGTTGATCTCTCTTACTTGAGAGTGTTTGGTTGTGTTTCCTATGCACACATTGATTATGCTGCTAGAAGTAAACTGGATGCCAAGTCAAAAAAGTGTTTTCTGGTTGGCTATGGCGGACTTGAGTTTGGTTATCATCTCTGGGATGGCCAAAGTCAGAAGATTATCAGGAACAAGGATGTGATCTTTAATGAAGGTGTTCTGTACAAGGACAGAGACAGTACTGACTCCAAGGGTTCAGGTTCTGAAGACAAGAAGCCTGAGGTGATTCCATTGAAGGATCTTCCTGAAGTGGATGTGGAGAATTCAAAAGTTGATGACCAAGAAGACACAGCTCCAGAAGGAAACCAGAGGACTCTTGCCACACCAGTCAGGAGGTCTAGCAGGACCATTAGACCGCCGCAGAGATACTCCCCATCTCTACATTACATCTTGTTGACCGACAGATGTGAGCCAGAGAGCTTTGATGAAGTCGTGGAGACTGGAGATTCGGTCAAGTGAGAGTTAGCCATGAAGGATGAGATGGATTCCTTGATGTCCAATCAGACATAACAACTGATAAAGTTACCACAGGGTAAAAAGTCCTTGCACAATAAGTGGGTATACCGGATTAAAGATGAATATGATGGCAGCAAACGGTATAAGGCAAAGTTGGTGGTAAAAGGCTTTCAGCAGAAAGAAAGCATCGGCTTCAATGAGATTTTTTCTCCGGTGGTGAAGCTAACTATGATTAGGACGATACTTGCGCTAGTGGCAAATGAGGACTTGTTCTTGGAACAGTTGGATGTGTAGACAGCTTTTCTCCATGGTGATTTGGAGGAGGAGATCTACATGAAGCAGCCACAAGGATTCGAAGTATCGGGTAAGGAGAATTTGGTGTGCAAACTTCAGAAGAGTTTGTATGGCCTCAAACAAGCTCCCAGGCTGTGGTATAAGAAGTTTGACGGGTTCATGTGCAGCAACGATTTTTTGAGATGTCAGGGAGATCATTGTTGTTATGTGAAGAATTTTGGTGATTCTTACATCATACTGTTGCTATATGTCGATGATATGCTGATAGCAGGAGGTTGCAAACAGGAAATTGACAAGCTGAAGAAGGAGCTGTCTAAGGAGTTTGCAATAAAGGATTTGGGTGCTACAAAACAAATCCTTGGGATGAGAATAACGAGGAACCGTAACAGTCTGAAACTGTCACAGGAAGAATATGTTAAAAAAGTGCTGAGCAGATCCAACATGGGTAATGCGAAGCCTGTGAATACTCCTTTGGCCAGTCACTTCAAGTTATCAAAGGAGCAATCACCGACTACGGAGCAGGAACGAGACTACATGGCCAAGGTGCCTTATGCTTCCGCAATAGGCAGTCTTATGTATGCCATGGTTTGTACCAGACCGGACATTGCACATGCAGTGGGAGTTGTGAGTAGGTACATGAGTGATCTAGGTAAACAGCATTGGGAGGCAGTAAAGTGGATTCTCAGATATCTGAGAGGTACTGTTGCGGTATCACTTCATCAGGTCGGCTTTAGAAGATGGAGTGTTGAAACTTGAGAAGATTCTTGGGAGTCAGAATCCAACGGATATGCTCACCAAGGCGGTTCCGATTGAGAAACTGAAGTTATGCGCAACTTCAGTTGGACTTCTCCATGAGGCGTGAGAAGTCGTTGCCGTTGCAGTGGGAGACATGGTGATTGATTAGTCTCCAAGCAGATTGTTGCAGATGTGGAGCCAAATCAAGTAGACACCCTAGCACAAAGGAAGAAAAAGGGAGAAATACAGTCCACGCAAGGCAGGAAGCAAGCGCCGCGGCTCTGCCAAGAGAGCGCCGCAGCGCTGGGACAATGAAGCCTAGGCGCAAAGTGGAAGAAGCCTAGGCGCCAATTGGAAGAAGCCTACGCACAAAGTGGAAGAAGCCTAGGCGCAAAGTGGAAGAAGCCTAGGCGCCAATTGGAAGAAGCCTAGGCGCCAGGAGCAGAGCGCCTAGGCGCTGCAGGGGGCGCCGCAGCGCTCGTTTCGAGCGCCGCGGCGCTGACGCGCTGTATTGCGCGATGTTTTTTGAGTCAGAGTCGAACTCAAAGGTCCCAAAACGGGAAACCACTAGGGTTTCCTATTAGTTGCTATTTTTCTCCTCCTTTGGCTATAAACAGACACAAGGTGGCTAGGGTTGGGTGTGTGTGAAAATTGTGAGTGGCATAATTTTGTGAGAGGCAAAATTCTTGAGAGCTCCATCCTTGAGATAGAAAAATTCCCACAGGATGTTAGATAGAAGAGAGTTTTGGAAAGCACAGTTTGTGAGTGTGTGAGAAACTGCTCTTGTAATCTGTAATCTCTTTCATCATAGTGGAATCTACAAGCGGCAAAAACAGGACGTAGTCTCAATTTTGGACGAACCTGTATAAAAATTTGATGTCTCTTTTTCTTATTTTCTCATATTTATTTTCTGCAACTTTTCGTTCTTGCGATCCTTGGAATTAGGAGTCGTCTAATTACCCAACATAGGGCTTATGAAGATATTTATCTCCGGAATAGCATAGGAGGCTAGAAGAACTTGGAAATGGAAATACCTGGTTATTGGCAGTCCACACTCGTTGTATCTCGCTATCCCTCTCAGCTAACAATGACCGAGCAAGCCTCAGTTTAGACTGTAGTTGATTCATCTGCGATAAAAACATGCATTATTTTATGTACATTTAATGGCACTCTAAAACTACACCAACATTGAGGAGGATTTTATTGTATTCATCTTTTGATTGCTAACAAATAAAATAAAACAAACTAGCTGCTTTTCTCGATGAAAAATGCCTCAAGAAGCTACGTTTGAAACATGTGAACCGCAAGGACTAGGCATTTTGCCCACAATGCAATTAGACTCTAGTTGCAGACAAGGCGATCTATTTAATGACTAGGAAAACATGCTAAGACATAATCGTCAAAACTTGAGAACAGATCTCCTAAAAGACAAGGCTTGTAAACGAAGCTGATTGCATTGAGCACTCATAAACACGAGGAATACCATATATTACCTCCGCAGAAAGCATCTGTAGTTCTTGATCACGAGCTGCCAACAAACGGGCAAGATCAACCTGCAAGTGACACAAAGTAGAAACATGCATGGAATTTCAGTATCAATATAAGGAGTTAGCCTTTTTACGTTTGCATAGTATTAGTCTTTTTTTCCTTGCTAAAGTGAAGTAGCTAGAATCATTATCACCTGAGGTGTGCTCCCATCATCAGAGCGTTCATATTTACTTAAGCACTCTTGCAATCGAACAATCTGCAATGCTCAAGTCGAGAACTACGTTATAAATTTACCACTAGTAAACACAAGCTGTAACTTGTACATTGCGGTCGCACAATCCCATTCGGCAACCGAATAAGCATTACTTAGAAACTAATTGAAACATGTGCAATGAAATGCATTACTTTCATACACTAATAATTGTAAGATCTACCGAACATACCTCTTCGCTCATAAAGTGCAGGTTTTCACGTTGATATTGCAGCAAAGCCATTTGCTGATCAGAAAGCCTACCAGCATCATAATACCTGTTAACCATAGAGGCATCGTGGATATAATATGACATAGTGCATCAAAATACACATATATAAAGAGAATCATAATGCATATGCTTTGTGACTGTGAGTGTTACTCGCAAATGCTACTAAGGACAGATAAAAAATGGCAGTCACCAGGTGCATTCCTTTGTGCTGAAATCCAGTATTACATTGGAAGCAATAATACAAGGTGCAAAAAAAAGTGACTATCTAAATGACTATGATTACCTCAAACCTTCCAATGAGCTTGATGGTTGTAATGGAGAATACAGCGACTTCAAGACGTCGGGCTCAGAATTTAATGAGTTGTATTGGTATATATAACCTAGAAAGCACGAACATGTGTGGGACAAAAAAAAAAAAAAAAGAAAAAGAAGAGAGGAAATAATAGCAACAAAAACAATTATAAATTTCATGCCCCAAGGTAGACTCCTCTCATATTTACAAATTAGCATACCAATATAGAGACTCATAAATGATCCGGCACAAACTGCTTCGACTACCATTACAATCCTGCAAATTTTACAGTTACTATACTTGCATAAAAATATTGATTCAGGAAAATCATATTAAGCCAACTTATACCTTAATATCGTTGAGATAGAAAAAATACTGATGTGGGGTCTCCAAACCATGACAAGCAGCATCGCAGCAGTTCCTAGAAGAAGTAAACCAATCTTAAAAATTAACCAGAACACGATAGCTTCTTAAAATTCACGTTGCTTCACTTGATAAAAATGTGCTTGAAACCTTTTGAATTGCTTCAGTACAATCTCAATGACAATACAGACTTAAAAATGGAATTCAATAGGAAACAACTTAAACCCATTTGGTTCAGCATACATACCGTATGTGATAGTTGCAAATGGAAGGCGAACAATATGCTTCAACTTCTGGCTAAAACTATAATAGCCCTGCACACCAAGATGCTTTCTGTGGTTGATGAATGAGGCAAACATACATGATTTCCTGGACCCTAAGACAGATCTGTTAGTTATGTGTTTTATGTGCAAGAGAAACGATCTTCTTCCACATTAAACAAAAAGAAAAAAGAAAAAATAGAAGGCAGACCAATCATGAAGTTAAAATTTTGAATAATTAGAAAGATTACCTGTAAGCGAATTTTCTGGACTTGGCATACAAAATACTGCTGAAAGATGCCTGAAACAGCAAACAGTTTATCTTCAATACTTCACCCCAAATACTATTCGTATTCTGATCCAACACTCTGCCAAGCTAAGCTAAAAATTTGCTCCCCACCGAAACGAGAACTCATCATCCGCAACAAAGCAAACATTTCAATTTGAAGAATTGACTCGTCAGAAAGAATAATTTCTATAAACAATATGTGAAATCCTCCTAAAAGACAAGGCTTGTAAACGAAGCTGATTGCATTGAGCACTCATAAACACGAGGAATACCATATATTACCTCCGCAGAAAGCATCTGTAGTTCTTGATCACGAGCTGCCAACAAACGGGCAAGATCAACCTGCAAGTGACACAAAGTAGAAACATGCATGGAATTTCAGTATCAATATAAGGAGTTAGCCTTTTTACGTTTGCATAGTATTAGTCTTTTTTTCCTTGCTAAAGTGAAGTAGCTAGAATCATTATCACCTGAGGTGTGCTCCCATCATCAGAGCGTTCATATTTACTTAAGCACTCTTGCAATCGAACAATCTGCAATGCTCAAGTCGAGAACTACGTTATAAATTTACCACTAGTAAACACAAGCTGTAACTTGTACATTGCGGTCGCACAATCCCATTCGGCAACCGAATAAGCATTACTTAGAAACTAATTGAAACATGTGCAATGAAATGCATTACTTTCATACACTAATAATTGTAAGATCTACCGAACATACCTCTTCGCTCATAAAGTGCAGTTTTTCACGTTGATATTGCAGCAAAGCCATTTGCTGATCAGAAAGCCTACCAGCATCATAATACCTGTTAACCATAGAGGTATCATGGATATAATATGACATACTGCATCAAAATACACATATATAAAGAGAATCATAATGCATATGCTTTGTGACTGTGAGTGTTACTCGCAAATGCTACTAAGGACAGATAAAAAATGGCAGTCACCAGGTGCATTCCTTTGTGCTGAAATCCAGTATTACATTGGAAGCAATAATACAAGGTGCAAAAAAAAGTGACTATCTAAATGACTATGATTACCTCAAACCTTCCAATGAGCTTGATGGTTGTAATGGAGAATACAGCGACTTCAAGACGTCGGGCTCAGAATTTAATGAGTTGTATTGGTATATATAACCTAGAAAGCACGAACATGTGTGGGACAAAAAAAAAAAAAAAAGAAAAAGAAGAGAGGAAATAATAGCAACAAAAACAATTATAAATTTCATGCCCCAAGGTAGACTCCTCTCATATTTACAAATTAGCATACCAATATAGAGACTCATAAATGATCCGGCACAAACTGCTTCGACTACCATTACAATCCTGCAAATTTTACAGTTACTATACTTGCATAAAAATATTGATTCAGGAAAATCATATTAAGCCAACTTATACCTTAATATCGTTGAGATAGAAAAAATACTGATGTGGGGTCTCCAAACCATGACAAGCAGCATCGCAGCAGTTCCTAGTAGAAGTAAACCAATCTTAAAAATTAACCAGAACACAATAGCTTCTTAAAATTCATGTTGCTTCACTTGATAAAAATGTGCTTGAAACCTTTTGAATTGCCTCAGTACAATCTCAATGACAATACAGACTTAAAAATGGAATTCAATAGGAAACAACTTAAACCCATTTGGTACAGCATACATACCATATGTGATAGTTGCAAATGGAAGGCGAACAATATGCTTCAACTTCTGGCTAAAACTATAATAGCCCTGCACACCAAGATGCTTTCTGTGGTTGATGAATGAGGCAAACATACATGATTTCCTGGACCCTAAGACAGATCTGTTAGTTATGTGTTTTATGTGCAAGAGAAACGATCTTCTTCCACATTAAACAAAAAGAAAAAAGAAAAAATAGAAGGCAGACCAATCATGAAGTTAAAATTTTGAATAATTAGAAAGATTACCTGTAAGCGAATTTTCTGGACTTGGCATACAAAATACTGCTGAAAGATGCCTGAAACAGCAAACAGTTTATCTTCAATACTTCACCCCAAATACTATTCGTATTCTGATCCAACACTCTGCCAAGCTAAGCTAAAAATTTGCTCCCCACCGAAACGAGAACTCATCATCCGCAACAAAGCAAACATTTCAATTTGAAGAATTGACTCGTCAGAAAGAATAATTTCTATAAACAATATGTGAAATCCTCCTAAAAGACAAGGCTTGTAAACGAAGCTGATTGCATTGAGCACTCATAAACACGAGGAATACCATATATTACCTCCGCAGAAAGCATCTGTAGTTCTTGATCACGAGCTGCCAACAAACGGGCAAGATCAACCTGCAAGTGACACAAAGTAGAAACATGCATGGAATTTCAGTATCAATATAAGGAGTTAGCCTTTTTACGTTTGCATAGTATTAGTCTTTTTTTCCTTGCTAAAGTGAAGTAGCTAGAATCATTATCACCTGAGGTGTGCTCCCATCATCAGAGCGTTCATATTTACTTAAGCACTCTTGCAATCGAACAATCTGCAATGCTCAAGTCGAGAACTACGTTATAAATTTACCACTAGTAAACACAAGCTGTAACTTGTACATTGCGGTCGCACAATCCCATTCGGCAACCGAATAAGCATTACTTAGAAACTAATTGAAACATGTGCAATGAAATGCATTACTTTCATACACTAATAATTGTAAGATCTACCGAACATACCTCTTCGCTCATAAAGTGCAGTTTTTCACGTTGATATTGCAGCAAAGCCATTTGCTGATCAGAAAGCCTACCAGCATCATAATACCTGTTAACCATAGAGGTATCATGGATATAATATGACATAGTGCATCAAAATACACATATATAAAGAGAATCATAATGCATATGCTTTGTGACTGTGAGTGTTACTCGCAAATGCTACTAAGGACAGATAAAAAATGGCAGTCACCAGGTGCATTCCTTTGTGCTGAAATCCAGTATTACATTGGAAGCAATAATACAAGGTGCAAAAAAAAGTGACTATCTAAATGACTATGATTACCTCAAACCTTCCAATGAGCTTGATGGTTGTAATGGAGAATACAGCGACTTCAAGACGTCGGGCTCAGAATTTAATGAGTTGTATTGGTATATATAACCTAGAAAGCACGAACATGTGTGGGACAAAAAAAAAAAAAAAAGAAAAAGAAGAGAGGAAATAATAGCAACAAAAACAATTATAAATTTCATGCCCCAAGGTAGACTCCTCTCATATTTACAAATTAGCATACCAATATAGAGACTCATAAATGATCCGGCACAAACTGCTTCGACTACCATTACAATCCTGCAAATTTTACAGTTACTATACTTGCATAAAAATATTGATTCAGGAAAATCATATTAAGCCAACTTATACCTTAATATCGTTGAGATAGAAAAAATACTGATGTGGGGTCTCCAAACCATGACAAGCAGCATCGCAGCAGTTCCTAGTAGAAGTAAACCAATCTTAAAAATTAACCAGAACACGATAGCTTCTTAAAATTCACGTTGCTTCACTTGATAAAAATGTGCTTGAAACCTTTTGAATTGCTTCAGTACAATCTCAATGACAATACAGACTTAAAAATGGAATTCAATAGGAAACAACTTAAACCCATTTGGTACAGCATACATACCATATGTGACAGTTGCAAATGGAAGGCAAACAATATGCTTCAACTTCTGGCTAAAACTATAATAGCCCTGCGCACCAAGATGCTTTCTGTGGTTAATGACTGAGGCAAAAATACATGATTTCCTGGACCCTAAGACAGATCCGTTAGTTATGTGTTTTATGTGGAAGAGAAACGATCTTCTTCCACGTTAAAAAAAAAAAAGAAAAAAGAAAAAATAGAAGGCAGACCAATCATGAAGTTAAAATTTTGAATAATTAGAAAGATTACCTGTAAGCGAATTTTCTGGACTTGGTATACAAAATATTGCTGAAAGATGCCTGAAACAGCAAACAGTTTATCTTCAATACTTCACCCCAAATACTATTCATATTCTGATCCAACACTCTGCCAAGCTAAGCTAAAAATTGCTCACCACCGAAACGAGAACTCATCATCCGCAACAATGCAAACATTTCAATTTGAAGAATTGACTCGTCAGAAAGAATAATTTCTATAAACAATATGTGAAATCCTCCTAAAAGACAAGGCTTGTAAACGAAGCTGATTGCATTGAGCACTCATAAACACGAGGAATACCATATATTACCTCCGCAGAAAGCATCTGTAGTTCTTGATCACGAGCTGCCAACAAACGGGCAAGATCAACCTGCAAGTGACACAAAGTAGAAACATGCATGGAATTTCAGTATCAATATAAGGAGTTAGCCTTTTTACGTTTGCATAGTATTAGTCTTTTTTTCCTTGCTAAAGTGAAGTAGCTAGAATCATTATCACCTGAGGTGTGCTCCCATCATCAGAGCGTTCATATTTACTTAAGCACTCTTGCAATCGAACAATCTGCAATGCTCAAGTCGAGAACTACGTTATAAATTTACCACTAGTAAACACAAGCTGTAACTTGTACATTGCGGTCGCACAATCCCATTCGGCAACCGAATAAGCATTACTTAGAAACTAATTGAAACATGTGCAATGAAATGCATTACTTTCATACACTAATAATTGTAAGATCTACCGAACATACCTCTTCGCTCATAAAGTGCAGTTTTTCACGTTGATATTGCAGCAAAGCCATTTGCTGATCAGAAAGCCTACCAGCATCATAATACCTGTTAACCATAGAGGTATCATGGATATAATATGACATACTGCATCAAAATACACATATATAAAGAGAATCATAATGCATATGCTTTGTGACTGTGAGTGTTACTCGCAAATGCTACTAAAGACAGATAAAACATGGCAGTCACCAGATGCATTCCTTTGTGCATGAAATCCAGTATTACATTGGAAGCAATAATGCAAGGTGTAAAAAAAAGTGACTATCTAAATAACTATGATTACCTCAAACCTTCCAATAAGCTTGATGGTTGTAATCGAGAATACAACGACTTCAAGATGTCGGGCTCAGAATTTAATGAGTTGTATTGGTATATATAACCTAGAAAGCACGAACATGTGTGGGACAAAAAAAAAAAAAAAAAGAAGAGAGGAAATAATATCAACAAACACAATTACAAATTTCATGCCCCAAGGTAGACTCCTCTCATATTTACAAATTAGCATACCAATATAGAGACTCATAAATGATCCGGCACAAACTGCTTCAACTACCATTACAATACTGCAAATTTTACAGTTACTATACTTGCATAAAAATATTGATTCAGGTAAATCATATTAAGCCAACTTATACCTTAATATCGTTGAGATAGAAAAAATACTGATGTGGGGTCTCCAAACCATGACAAGCAGCATCGCAGCAGTTCCTAGAAGAAGTAAACCAATCTTAAAAATTAACCAGAACACGATAGCTTCTTAAAATTCACGTTGCTTCACTTGATAAAAATGTGCTTGAAACCTTTTGAATTGCTTCAGTACAATCTCAATGACAATACAGACTTAAAAATGGAATTCAATAGGAAACAACTTAAACCCATTTGGTTCAGCATACATACCGTATGTGATAGTTGCAAATGGAAGGCGAACAATATGCTTCAACTTCTGGCTAAAACTATAATAGCCCTGCACACCAAGATGCTTTCTGTGGTTGATGAATGAGGCAAACATACATGATTTCCTGGACCCTAAGACAGATCTGTTAGTTATGTGTTTTATGTGCAAGAGAAACGATCTTCTTCCACATTAAACAAAAGAAAAAAGAAAAAATAGAAGGCAGACCAATCATGAAGTTAAAATTTTGAATAATTAGAAAGATTACCTGTAAGCGAATTTTCTGGACTTGGCATACAAAATACTGCTGAAAGATGCCTGAAACAGCAAACAGTTTATCTTCAATACTTCACCCCAAATACTATTCGTATTCTGATCCAACACTCTGCCAAGCTAAGCTAAAAATTTGCTCCCCACCGAAACGAGAACTCATCATCCGCAACAAAGCAAACATTTCAATTTGAAGAATTGACTCGTCAGAAAGAATAATTTCTATAAACAATATGTGAAATCCTCCTAAAAGACAAGGCTTGTAAACGAAGCTGATTGCATTGAGCACTCATAAACACGAGGAATACCATATATTACCTCCGCAGAAAGCATCTGTAGTTCTTGATCACGAGCTGCCAACAAACGGGCAAGATCAACCTGCAAGTGACACAAAGTAGAAACATGCATGGAATTTCAGTATCAATATAAGGAGTTAGCCTTTTTACGTTTGCATAGTATTAGTCTTTTTTTCCTTGCTAAAGTGAAGTAGCTAGAATCATTATCACCTGAGGTGTGCTCCCATCATCAGAGCGTTCATATTTACTTAAGCACTCTTGCAATCGAACAATCTGCAATGCTCAAGTCGAGAACTACGTTATAAATTTACCACTAGTAAACACAAGCTGTAACTTGTACATTGCGGTCGCACAATCCCATTCGGCAACCGAATAAGCATTACTTAGAAACTAATTGAAACATGTGCAATGAAATACATTACTTTCATACACTAATAATTGTAAGATCTACCGAACATACCTCTTCGCTCATAAAGTGCAGTTTTTCACGTTGATATTGCAGCAAAGCCATTTGCTGATCAGAAAGCCTACCAGCATCATAATACCTGTTAACCATAGAGGTATCATGGATATAATATGACATACTGCATCAAAATACACATATATAAAGAGAATCATAATGCATATGCTTTGTGACTGTGAGTGTTACTCGCAAATGCTACTAAAGACAGATAAAACATGGCAGTCACCAGATGCATTCCTTTGTGCATGAAATCCAGTATTACATTGGAAGCAATAATGCAAGGTGTAAAAAAAAGTGACTATCTAAATAACTATGATTACCTCAAACCTTCCAATAAGCTTGATGGTTGTAATCGAGAATACAACGACTTCAAGATGTCGGGCTCAGAATTTAATGAGTTGTATTGGTATATATAACCTAGAAAGCACGAACATGTGTGGGACAAAAAAAAAAAAAAAAAGAAGAGAGGAAATAATATCAACAAACACAATTACAAATTTCATGCCCCAAGGTAGACTCCTCTCATATTTACAAATTAGCATACCAATATAGAGACTCATAAATGATCCGGCACAAACTGCTTCAACTACCATTACAATACTGCAAATTTTACAGTTACTATACTTGCATAAAAATATTGATTCAGGTAAATCATATTAAGCCAACTTATACCTTAATATCGTTGAGATAGAAAAAATACTGATGTGGGGTCTCCAAACCATGACAAGCAGCATCGCAGCAGTTCCTAGAAGAAGTAAACCAATCTTAAAAATTAACCAGAACACGATAGCTTCTTAAAATTCACGTTGCTTCACTTGATAAAAATGTGCTTGAAACCTTTTGAATTGCTTCAGTACAATCTCAATGACAATACAGACTTAAAAATGGAATTCAATAGGAAACAACTTAAACCCATTTGGTTCAGCATACATACCGTATGTGATAGTTGCAAATGGAAGGCGAACAATATGCTTCAACTTCTGGCTAAAACTATAATAGCCCTGCACACCAAGATGCTTTCTGTGGTTAATGAATGAGGCAAACATACATGATTTCCTGGACCCTAAGACAGATCTGTTAGTTATGTGTTTTATGTGCAAGAGAAACGATCTTCTTCCACATTAAACAAAAAGAAAAAAGAAAAAATAGAAGGCAGACCAATCATGAAGTTAAAATTTTGAATAATTAGAAAGATTACCTGTAAGCGAATTTTCTGGACTTGGCATACAAAATACTGCTGAAAGATGCCTGAAACAGCAAACAGTTTATCTTCAATACTTCACCCCAAATACTATTCGTATTCTGATCCAACACTCTGCCAAGCTAAGCTAAAAATTGCTCACCACCGAAACGAGAACTCATCATCCGCAACAAAGCAAACATTTCAATTTGAAGAATTGACTCGTCAGAAAGAATAATTTCTATAAACAATATGTGAAATCCTCCGAAGGGTACAATGTCTTGAGACATATGATCTTTTAACATGTTCCATCAGTTTTGCACACATATTCGTTGTGAGGTGATTTTGGATCCAATTTAAAGTTCGAAAACACATTATTGCTAGGCATAACATACCGTAAAAAGCTCCGAAACAATACCCTATTGATATTTTATTGTAAAAGAAAAAAAAAAGGAAGAAGACGTTTTGGTACAAAACCTGTAACTGCCAGAAGGATGACATCACAGCTACAAAGCAGTTGTGAAGTATATCTCTGAATTGGACTTAAAATCCATGGAGCTCCGACGGCCAATGCAGCATAACCTGCCTACAGTTAATAAAAGATCAATCCAACTAAAATCACATTAAGGTGCACCAGATTTTCAACAGTATCTAATCTCATTTCCAAAGGAAAAAAAAAATACTTGCCAATAATATAGAGTAAACGACACTCCCGAAGATGCTTCTCGACTTTCTATGACCGAGCAAAGGAGCTTCGTGCAGTATATCAAGAAACCTAAAAGCACCACAAACGATCAAACCATGAAAAAAACACGAATTCAAAGAAGAGATCAGACATAGAATTAAGAGCTTTAACAACAATAATCACAAAAATGGGAAGCGTTTTACATTGTTTAGCCATAATTTCGAGAGACGAAGAACTACACAAAATCAAACAATTTCACTCAAAAATCCGATTCATAGACGGAATCAAATGCTGTAAATCAGGAGGAGATTTGTTCTTCTCGAGAACCAAAAAGAGAAGGAATGGTTATTCGGATAAAGCTTACAGAGCGTCGTCTTCGCGAGATGTAGATGCCAGTGGAGTGTTTCTCTCGTAAGCCATTTTTGGGCTTACCAAGTTCTGTTTTCAGAAACATAAACTGACTCCAGGAAAGAAGAAAGGAAACCTCAACCTCAACCTGAGCGCTTAAATCGCCTTAATTAGCTCCTATTAATTATCCACTATCATGGTTTTACTTTTCAAGCTTAAATTAATAAAGGATTGATTTCATAACGCCCCTTGAATTATAGACCAATTTCTAACCTACCCCTGGTTGTTCAATATTGTTCATTATTTCCCCGTGTACGGAAATCTCCCGAAGCACCCCTTTCATCTACTTTTATCCACATTGTCAACAGAATTGCTGACGTGGCATGCCGTCAAAGATTAAAAGCAAACATTAAATTCTCATCCTCATTGTCCAACCTAAGGGTGGCAAATCGGGTCAATAGGTTGGGTTAATATTGGGTTGTGGTTAATTTTTATAAATATTAGATCGATACTAACCCGACCCTTGACATGAACGAGTTGAACATTCTCAACCCTAACACGACTTATTTTGGTACGGGTTGACATAAACACAACTTGTGCCAACCTGTTCTTTATGCGCAATGTCAAAAAAAATGACATGTGACCTTTATTTGACCTACAACCCGTCCATGACCCAGATTCATTAATATATATATATATATATATATATATAAAACATAAAATTAGATGAGTTTCATACCACAACAACAAGAAAGTTCAGTCCTAAAATTTAAAAAACATCCAACAAGTCTAAAACATATCACGAGCCATCATAGCAACTGTTGATATCAGAATGTTTAAAATGTCACGAGCCATTATAGCAAAGACAGGATAACAGAACTGATTTATCTTCCAAAGTGAGAGGTAGGGTTTTGATGTTTAGGGTTATACTATCGTCTATATCTGATCTGATATATAATAACAGAATAAAAAAATATTTGAATAAATATAAACGGGTCAGTTTAGGGTTAGATGGGTTGACTCAAAATGGGTTGACCCAAACCCGACTTGTTTTTAGACGGGTCAATTTCGAATTGACACTAAACTGACCCAGGGTTAATTTTTTTAACACTAACCTGCAAAAATTCGTGTTGGGTTCATGTCGTGTCGTCACGTCGCAACTTATATTGTCGGCCCTAGTCCAACCCATATCAACTCACTCATTTCCCTCCCTTAATGGCAACTCCCAGTCTTCGCTTAGTTCAGGAACCCACCTTTGCAAGTAAATGACTAGACTCGCTACTCTTCTGACTAGAACTGGTGGGGATGTTATGAGGAATCTTTGTAGGCTCGACTTTGGGGTATTGGTTGGACCGGACGAGTTTTTACAAACACTCATTCGTCTATACTATCGTGGATTTAGACATGTGATGCTTGTTTAGAAACATAGTTTTGAACTTAAATAAATAAATAAATAAAACTAGTTCAAGTTAACTGTTACAGTGTTTTTTTTTTACAAATTTTAAATTGTTACTATCTTTTAAATTCGAATTATGTTTTTAAATGATCTAGTGGTTTTTGATGCTATTCATTAATTTGTTCAAATTGATGTAGTTAACTTTATATTATTCGATGGCTATTTTTTGATGACCTAATTAGATTTCTTTAGGTATTTACCATACAACTTTCCTCGAATTGACTTGTTCAATTTGTATTTATGTTTTCTCACAAGAAAAAAAAAACGAAAAAGAAAACTCTTATTTTCTTGCCTAAAGAAACTCTATGTAGCATCAACAAGTCTAGTGCCTGTAGGTTTTTTAAAGTATGTTTGACAATTTCAGTTTCAACCAAAACTTTTGATTATTACGGTACAAAACTCTCACATGTTACAATGTTTTAACACAAAATTGGTTCAATCTTCCAAACTATTTAAAAATACTCTTCTCAGTTAGTGTCATTCTGTGATTGTTTTGGTTCATGCATAGCATATTCACAAATCGATCATTGCATCAATTAATGAAGTCCTATTTTTCTAGAAAACCAAATTTTTTTTTGCAAAACATTATTGCATGGTTCTAGACAAATACAATTTTTGTTTACAAAATATTATTGCATGGTCTGTGCTTTATAATATCATGTTCAGTTTGTGGCCCCAAGAATCTAACGCTTTAGCAAATAATGCTTGGACTTGGTTAATGATATACTTTAATGTGGTAATTCATGACCAACATGTTCAGGTCAGATTTATCAAAGAGGATTACTAATGGTTTATTAGATTCGGAGAAGAATTATAAGTTCATTTGTTTCGTTTGGTTTCCAATAACAATTTACCAGGCATCTCATGGTGGGTTTAAACATTAAGGGGCCGTTTTGTATTATTTTCAAAATAAGTGAAAATGTTTTTGTTTTGAAAAATGAAATTTTTTTAGAAATTGTATTGAGAGTGTTTTTGAAATTTTTGCCGTGAAAAACGTACAAAAATATTTCAAAAATTTTTTAGAACAAAAACAAACAGGGTCTAAATATTTCAGTTTTAAACATGTAAAAGGTCAGAACTTCATGGCAAAACTTGATAATGGGATTCTGCATGAGCAGGAAGCCAGGCATGGTTTGGTACCGATGCAAATTTCACTCTTAAAAACTGTATTAAAATTTGTTGGTTTAACGCCTTATTTGAAAGATTAATGTTATAATTTCGTTCTTTGCCACTTTTTTCTTTTTGTTTTTTGTGGGACTGTTGTTAAAAGACCTAATGACAAACATCTTTACAGATTCCTATAAATAAATGATAATAATAAAAAAATCTTGAGAGAAGTATGAGATTCTCCAATGAGTGGTTGAGATTTTCAGGCGCTGTGATACATAGCACATTTCAGTATGCCTTCAGCCCATAATACACGGCCTATGGCTGAAGTTGGAACATAATTTTCAGATTGCCTCTAGATGATTTTAGATGGTAATTTTACATGGGAATTGATTACCATTTGCCACCTTGGTATTGGGGGAGACTGATCACTTAAATTTCAAAATATACAATTTACTAATAGGGCGTGTGGCATTGTTAGTTAGAACCAAAACTTTTAGTTGCTATATAATAATATAAAGCTCTCACATGTTATAATATAAAAATAAATAAATTATAATATAAAGTTCTCCCACATCCTATAAAATGAGTTGCAGGGTTGGTTGAGCACTTTGTTTGCTCCCACTCCTACGTTGTCTTTATTCCTCTTCACAAACTGCCACTTGAATTTATTTCTTGAACTATAGAGCACTTTTGTTCGGTCCCACATGTTTTTGTAACTAATTCCTGGACAAACTATCTCTTATTATTAGAATAAAGCTAAAGGCACAATGTCATTCCACAACGACGTAGCAATAACGTGGAAGCTGACAGGTTTTGTGTTGGACCACTAAGTTGATTAAAGCTACTTGAGAATTGACCTTGTATAAACCAATGCATCCAACTACCACCCTGAGAAGCCTGGCTTCTCATATGCTTCTTTCCGCCGACCGCCATAGTTGATGAAAGAATTAGCATGGGTGTAATCTTGACATTTTTTGTGAGTATTTTCTCGGCTGTGCTTATTTTTCTGACGCCAGAGTTGACATTTAACCCTTTGCCGCTAGGGCCTCGGATTGGGCAACAAATATCTTTGTATGGATTGTTAACGGGGGGTTTGACACCAGAGTGGATTGAAAGATTTGACTTTTTTGACCGTGCAATAGATTTGTAGAGTTTTGAATAAACATTGTTTCAAAAAAAATTAAAAAAAAAAACCTATTTTGTTTAAACTCCTTCCAAAAAAAAGGTGTTCTTGAAATTTAGAAAAAGATATGTTTGGCTGAGACCTGTATAAAATTAAATATTTTTAGTTTTTATTTATTTTGTGGGTCCCATAAGGTGGACAAACATAGGCCAAACATGTGGGAGGGCACTCACTTGCTTTATTCTTATTTAAAAAAATATTTTTCACAACCCTACTAATAAAAAAAAGTTTTAGTTTAATACGTAGTGTATTATTTAGACTATGGTTTATTATTTTATTAGTAGTGAAATTGTAACCAAATAGAATTGCTTTCTTATTATTATTGTGTTTAGAGAAAAAATATTTTTCATCCTCGTAGGATTAAAACCCCATTACTTACATAGACAGAGTCTTACTGTTTTGTTAATAACGGGGTTGTAATCTTATAAGGTTAAATAGGATTGCTTATACTTAGAGTAGCTAAGTGGTCAGCTTTTTTTACACACATAAAAGTTTATTTTTTTCTTAAAATGAGTGTTGGGCTCTATTGGAACGGGCCTTCATGTAATAACCCATCTTTCTTGGTCGTCATTTAGCTTTCTTAAACTTAATTTTTTAAATTTAATATTACTTATCAGTAAGAAAAATACTGGGTGAATTCTTTTTATACATACTTGAAAATATTCTTGAAACTGTGACGGGATTAGTGTACGTTCGGTCGTTTACAATAATTTGTTGAATGTGTTGGTAAGGCAGAATCAAGTTTGTGAGGCAGTTTGTTTAGAAAACATATGGACGCACTTTTTCGTCCAGATCATTGGACTTTCAACATTCTCATCCGGGGTTTGCGTGGAATAAATTTTCAGTGATATTGGCAAGTTAGGATGTCCTCCAGATATTGTTACATTTAACACTGATAAATGGGTTGTGCAAGGCTAATGAAGTTGATAAAGGTTGTGATTTACTGAGGGAATTATAGTCAAGAAGTGAACTTTCACCCAATGTTAGAACTTTTACGTCAGTAATATCTGGTTATTGCAAATTGGGTTGGATGGGGAGGCTTCTGCCCTTTTTAAAGACATGATGGCTTCTGGAATTAGCCCAAGTACAATCACTTAAGGTTGGTGACATGGCTTTGGCACTTTCACTTCTCTAATTATCACGCCTCAGAGTACGGGAGGTGACGTAACGGATTATTTAAATTAATTAAAAGAGAATTTAATTAAAAACCAATGGTTTAAGGATCAAATTAAGTAAGAAATAAGAAGATTTTCACCATATTTTATAAAAGAATTTATAAATATTAAGCAAAGAATAAAAATTAAATAAAAACCGCGAGTATGGGTTCCACAACCCACAACTTGCGCACACACATGGTTCTGACAATATCTTAAATACAATCACAGTCCAAAATACAAATAAAATTAAATCTTACATGCCTTGATTAAATAATACAAAATATAAATCAATCCTCCTATTGCTCCTGAGTTCGGTCCGAAGAATCCTCTCCAAACCTAAATGGGAAACCACCTAGAGGGGGAAATTTAAAACAATAAAATGTGAGCGAAAGGCTCAGTAGGACTATGTTTTATAAAATGATTTAATTTAAAGAAACAGTTCATTATTTAGGAGTCCTAAAAAAAAACCTTAAATAAACAAATAAATAAGTAAATAAATAAATAATTTTGAGTAGAACCGTTCTGACCCAGAACAGTCTACTCGCACAATCAGAAATACCATTTTTTCTTTTTTCCTAGGCAAACCATGATATCACCACCGTAGTGGCCCAGCTGGGTTTCGGGACCTGCCCCCAAGGTCGATCGCTACACGACCCGATCTCTGATATGGCATCATGCCTTTGTGTTTATTATCATTATCATTCAAAACCCAATTACCGAGTGTTGTCAATTACATTTATTATGAAGTTTATTTCAAATCACGGTATATTAAAATATAACCGATAAATCCATTTTCAACACCGTTGAAAACATTTTAATGGAAATCCTTTTCAAAGCCAAATCATTTCAAAACCAGGCTACCAAAGAAATAGGATAGAAGTCCTACCTCAATACTCGTGCCGGTGCCCTACACCGTAATCCCGGTCCGCTATACTTAGCTCCGCGGAACCACGAACGATCCTAGATACAAACTAAGTCAATTAATATCTAGTTTGAAACATTCTATGTTACTAAATCATTTCATGATGTCCTAGTGTGCCATTTGTACCATTAAAATCATTCTATAAGGTTGGAATTTAAATCGGGGTTCAAAACAGTGAAAACGGGTGAAAATCACAAAAAATTTTCATGCCTCGGTCGGCCTGTCGGACTCCCTGCTTCGGCCGACCGAACTGCACAGTTCGGCCTGCCGGAAGCAAAGTTCGGTCGGCCGAACACTTCCCCAGGTTCGGCATGCTGGTCGGAAGAACACCGGCCTGCCGATCCCTGTTCCGGCCTGCCAAACACACAGTTTAGCCTATCGAACTGGGGAAAACCCAGAATTCCAGCCACGGGTTTCTCGATCCCCAAAACACAAATCTTGTTTCTAACTTGTTTTTCTCAAATCCCAGGCATGAAAAACAATCATAGTGGATAGAAAAACATACTAGAACATGTTTGGACTCATTTAAACAAGATTTAAACTCAAAATCCTCAAAAATCTGAAAATGGGAAAATAGGGGAAAAAATGAAAAATCTTGAATTCAATCTGTTTTTCTTCAATCTAGGCTTAGATTCTAGTTGTTCTAAGTTCATTTAACTCAAATCCACGGTTTTCTAAGCTTAAACAAACCTAGATTTCAAAAATGCACAAAATTGAAAATTTTGGAAAAAGTTTAAAAATTTCAAAACTAACCTCGAATCGAAGCTTCAATCCGCGTTCTCGGTTGCCAAATCACGTCCCCGAGCTTCCTACTTGCTAACCCAAAGCTTGGATTCGAAATTGGGTTTAAAAATTTGAGAGAGAGATGTAGAGAGAGAGAGGGTGCCGAGAGAGAGATCAAGAGGAAGAGAGAGAGATGCGTGAGAGTGAGGAGAGAGAGAGAGGAAGGAAATAAATAGAGAAAATCGGTGGGCGGTTTTACTGTGCGAAAACCATGTGCCGCCCACGGTTTTATAAAACGGAGTATTTTTAACAATTTACAAATTGTTGTGTTTTAAAACTCAAAACATCATTTTAAAATAATAAGAAATCATTTGGATTCATCAAATTTAACAAAACAACCAAAAATTTAAAATCCAACCAAAAATCTAATTAATGTTAAAACGTTAATTATGGCACACTAATTCATCATTTACATTACATTAATATTAAATAAATTTCGGGGCGTTACAACTCTCCACCCCTAAAAAGAAATTTCGCCCTCGAAATTTACAACTCATCTAAAAAACAAAACAAATGCGGATACAATTCCTGCATATTCGACTCTAGCTCCCAAGTGGCTTCATCAACCCCATGATGCTGCCACACGACTTTTACCAACGGTATCTCACGACGACGCAAACTAATCACTTTCTGGTCGATAATCTGAATCGAAACTTCTTCGTACGTCGTATCTTCCTGAACCTGCACATCGCGGAATGAAACTATCTTACCTTGCTCAGGCGGACACTTCCTAAGCATCGACACATGAAATACATTATGAACGTGAGAAAGTTCAGGCGGAAGATCAAGCCGATAAGCGACCACACCAACACGCTGAGTAATCTCGAACAGCCTGATATACCTTGACGCGAGTTTCCCACTCACCCCAAACCGTATAGTTCCCTTACGAGGCGATACCCTCAAGAGAACAAAATTTCCAACCGTATAGTCTACGTCTTCTATCCGCATAGCTCTTCTGACGACTCTGAGCTGCCCTCAACCGATCTCGAATCACCGCGACTTTCTCGTTGCTATCACGAATCTCATCCGGCCCAAGAATAACCCTATCTTCCGGCTCGGCCCAACACACAGGTGACCGACACGGTCGCCCATACAACACCTCAAATGGTGCCATACCGATACTCGCCTGATAACTATTGTTGTACGCGAACTCTGCCAAATGCAAACATTGCTTCCAATTTCCGCCGAAGTCCAATGCACAGGCACGCAACATATCCTCGAGAACCTGAATAACCCGCTCAGACTGCCCATCAGTCTGAGGATGAAACGCCGTACTGAAGTTCAAATCCGTACCTAAAGCCTCCTGAAAACTCCTCCAGTACTTAGCATTAAACCTGGTGTCTCGATCAGAGGTGATGGACAAAGGAACTCCATGCAACCTCACAATGTTCTGCATATACAACTCCCCGAGAACCTTCCTAGAACATGTCGACCTAAATGGAATGAAATGCGCCAATTTCGTCAACCTGTCGACCACAACCCAAACTGCATCATGCCGCTGCTCCGTCCTCGGCAAACCTGTGAGAAAATCCATCGTCACATGCTCCCATTTCCACCCTGGAATAGGAAGTGGTTGAAGCTGACCTGCAGGCTTCTGATGATCGGCTTTCACCTGAAGACACGTCGAACACTTGGCCACGTACTCACGAACATCTTTCTTCATGCCTCTCCACCAATACTGCCTCTTCAAATCACGATACATCTTGGTGCTCCCCGGATGAATAGCGAACTGAGACCTATGGGCTTCGTCTAGAACGGCTTTCGTCACCTTGGCGATAACTAGAACTGCAAGACGCTCCCGGAAGTATAGCGATCCATCTGCATGCACGCTCCATTCCTCGAACTGCTCCCTGTTCTGAATCCACTACCAAATCCCCTGCAAAATGCTGATCCTGCCACTGACTTTGCTTCACCATCCGAACAAGAGCTTGAGTCGCTTCCACATGATACACTGAAACACGATCACAGTCTTCATGATACAGTAGCCTAAACTCGCTCACTGTCGCATCCCTGCTCCAGTCCTCAAAAACCAAACAAGCGAGAATCCCTGAAGACTTCCTACTAAGCGCGTCCGCGACCACGTTAGCTTTCCCGGGATGATACTGCAACGCAAAATCATAATCCTCCATATACTCGATCCACCTACGCTGTCTCAAGTTGAGATCCCTCTGAGTGAATAGATACCTCAAACTCTTGTGATCGGAGAAGACCTGAAACGACGCTCCATACAAATAACACCTCCAAATCTTCAGCGCGTAAATCACCGCCGCAAGCTCCAAATCATGAGTAGGATAATTCCGCTCGTGAGGTCGTAGCTGTCTCGATCCGTACGCAACTACACGTCCATGCTGCATCAACACGCATCCAAGTCTGCGCCCTGAAGCATCCGCATAAACCTCATACGGCTCGTCACTGCTAGGAATAACCAACACTAGAGCTGAAGTCAACCGGTTCTTCAATTCCTGAAAAGCAAGCTCACAATCTTCATTCCACTCAAACCTGACATTTTTCTTGATCAATCTCGTCAACGGAGCTGCAATCTTCGAAAAATCCTTTATAAATTTCCTGTAATATCCAGCAAGACCTAAGAAGCTGCGAATCTTCGCTACATTCGTTGGTCGTTCCCACTCCAATATAGCTTCAATCTTGGACGGATCCACAGAAATACCATGCTCCTAGATGACATGACCCAGAAACTTGACCTCAGTCAACCAGAACTCACACTTTTCCCTCTTAGCATACAATTGGTGCTCCTGCAGAATCTGAAGCACAATCCGGAGATGCTGCTCATGCTCTTCCCAAGTCTTAGAATATACAAGAATGTCATCAATGAACACGATCACGAACTGATCTAGATACGGCCTAAATATCCTGTTCATCAAATCCACAAAAGCTACCGGAGCATTCGTCAACCCAAATGACATAAAGTGCCCATACCGAGTCCTAAAAGCTGTCTTGGGAATATCCTCTTCCTTAATCCTGAGCTGATGATAACCCGATTGCAAATCAATCTTCGAGAAGTATCGCGAACCTCCCAACTGTTCAAACAACTCATCAATCCTAGGCAAGGGATACTTGTTCTTCACCGTAACACGGTTCAGCTGCCGATAATCCACACATATCCTGAGAGTCCCATCATGCTTCTTAGCAAACAAAACAGGTGCTCCCCACGGAGATGTGCTATTCTGAATATACCCTTTATCAGCAAGCTCCTGAAGTTGCTTCCTCAATTCCTTCATTTCTATCGGCGCCATCCGATAAGGTGCCATAGAAATCGTTGATGTCCCTGGAAACAACTCGATGCCAAACTCAATCTCTCGATGCGGTGGTAACCCTGGCAACTCGTCGGGGAAGACATCCTCGAACTCATCAACCACCGAAATCGCTACACTGCCACTCAAAACATAGGGCTCGCAATCTAGATTGGCAAGAAAAGCACAACAACCTAGATTCCTTCGCCCTCCTAGACACGACTTCATAAGACGCTCACTCATTAGCCAATCACCACCACCCTGGTAAGTGATCACCGTCCCCCTATCAGACACTAGGGTCACTTTTCTAAGTTGGCAGTCCACGACTGCACTATACCTGGACAACCAGTCCATCCCTAGAATTACATCATAGGAGCTCATGGGGAGTATAATCAAATCACTTTTCAAAATCTCATCCCCAATCTTTAGTTTACAGGATTTACACATACAATTTACACATACCCGCCCCAAGGGAGAAGTTATGACTAGGGGTTCATTAAACTCTTCTATCTCTAATCCCAAGGCATGTACAAAAGAACTCGAAATGAGAGAATGAGAGGCACCGGTATCGAACAAAACACGAGCTAAAGATCTAGAAACCAAGATCATACCATCGACAACCGCGTTACCAGTCTGAGAATCTGACCCTCCAGATGCCATTGCATGAACCTGCACTGGCGCCTTCCCTTTTCCTCTACCGACATTGCTGGGTCCTGGATTACTCGGCCGATGCTGCTGAGATGGAGACGACTGCACACTACCTGCACTCGGCGCTCGATACTGAGGAACACTGCGCTGAAAATGCTGCGGCTGCTGCCCCCGTGCCGGATATGAGAGTTGCTGAAGAGAGAACTGCGGATACTGCAACTGTGGGTACTGCGGAGGCAGAGGTAGGGTCTGAGGCTGAAATTGACGACTGGCATCCTCCCCGGTCTGAGATCCAAGATGAGCACTCCTGATTGGGCAATTCCTCTTGATGTGTCCGGGCTGCTGATAGAAATGACAATGAAAGCTGTAGGGATTGCTGCGCCCGTTGCCAGACGAACTGCTGCTACCACTGGTCGCACCGCCTTGCTTGCCTTTCCCCAGAGCTAGACGACTACTAGTGCTCTTCCTGCCACTCCTCTGTAGTCCTCCTGAAGCCTTGGCTCAGTCCTCACAATACTGTACATAATCATTCTCCACAGAGATTGCCGACGACACAAGCTCTTCGAAACTCCTAAGCCGTAGAGCAACCAACTGCCGCCGAATAGGAGCCTTGAGCCCTTCCTAAAACTTAATACACTTCTCACGCTCCGATGCTACCGCTGATGGAGCAAACCTAGCCAACTCATTAAACTTTGCCTCATACTCCCGAACTGACAGATCACCCTGCTGCAATCTGTAGAGTTCAGCTGCCTTCTAGTCTCTATACCCCTGCGAAAAATATCGATCATAGAATAGCTCCTCGAAAAATATCGATCATAGAATTCAGCTGCCTTCTCGGTTCTTGTCCACGCTTTGTGCAATGTTGATAGACTACATGAGGCTCGTGATTTGCTGAGGTACAAACATTGTTCCAAAACCTTTTATGTACAACCCTGTAATTGACAAATCATGCAAAGCAGGCAGTGTTGATGAGGCAAACATGATTGTGGCAGAGATAGAAGAGAAGATGTTAATAAATTGGCAGATAATTTGGTAGCTATTTTCTTTATTTGAGGTGTAGTTGTTGGATTGATTGGAGTTTATGCAACTGTTAAATTGAGTGGCGTGTATACTTGGGGTTGGACATTTTGTGTCCTCGGCTAGTCTTATAAAGCCAATATATTAGAATTATAAAGGGGGCAAGAGAAAAACATTTTTTTCAGAGAGAAGCCTTCTTCCGAGAAAGAGGAGGCCGTGAGCGTTAAAAACTTCTTGTAAAGAAGAGCAGTGAGTATTTTCTCCCCCATTAGTGAGGCTTAATGAAAGTTGCAGAAAGTGTTTCCAAAGAGGATGTCGATCAACATTGATCGAACCTCTATAAGTTCTGTCTTCTTTCTTTTCTTCTTCTGTATGTGTGTTTGATCGATTTCTTGTGAGTTCTTGAAGTAGCTATTAGTGTTTCTCGGTTGAGGCAAATCAGATTTTCAACAAATTGATATCAGAGCCGGCGCCTTTGATCGAGATGGGTACGGCTAAGTTCGACATTTAGAAGTTCACAGGGAAGAACGACTTTGGGCTCTGGAGATTGAAAATGAGGGCCTTGCTGATACAACATGGGTTAGAAGATGCACTCTCAGGCGAAAGCAATCTATCGACATCTTTATCCAAAAAAGAAAGGAAAGATCTCCTCTCAAAGGCACATAGTACTCTGATTTTGTGCCTTGGAGACAAAGTGCTAAGAGAAGTGTTGAAAGAAAGAAGTGCTACAGTTGTTTGGGCGAAATTAGAGAGCTTGTATATGACAAAATCCCTAGCTAATCGTCTTTTCTTGAAACAGAAATTGTTTGTTTTCAAAATGCCACCAGGGAAAACAATAGAAGACCATCTAGCTGATTTTAATAAAATCATACTAGACCTTGAGAATATCGACATTAAAGTGGAAGATGAAGATCAAGCCCTACTGTTGCTGAGGTCTCTCCTAGAAAAATACGAGAACTTCAAAGATACAATGTTGTATGGTCGTGAAGCTTTAACACTGGAAGAGGTACAATTTGCTCTTATGTCTAAAGAGTTAAATAAGAAATCTGATTTGATTGAGAATTCTAGGGATGGGCTAGTGGCTACCAGACAGAAATCAGACAAAAAAGGCTTCAAGAAAGACAAGAAACTGCAGAAGGATAAAGCTGAGAAACGATGCTTCATTTGTCATAAATCAAGGCACTTCAAAAACAAATGCCCAGAGACGAAAAGAAAGCAGTCTTTTAAAGATCTGGGTGAAGCTAAAGTAATTTCTGATGGTTATGAAAGTGTTGAAGTCCTGATGATAGCATACAAGTCAGAAGAAGATGACTAGGTTCTTGATTCGGGCTGCTCCTTCCATATGTGCCCAAATAAGGCATGGTTCTGTACGTACATCAGTGTAGATGGAGGACAAGTAATTCTTGGCAACAATCAACAGTGTTCAGTTGTAGGCATTGGCTTAGTGAAGTTGAAGGTTTCAGATGGGACGGTCAAGATTCTTCAAGAAGTGAGACACGTGCCTGATTTGAGAAGAAACCTGATTTCACTAGGGGTGTTGGACTCATCAGGATGTAGCTTCAAGTCTCAAGGTGGAGTCCTAAAGGTTAAAAAAGGGCTCAATGGTTGTCATGAAAGGAAGCTTGCAACACGGATTGTACATTCTTTAGGGTAAGGTGGAGACAGGATCTGCTGCAACAGGGAAGATAATGTCAAGGGCAACCCTGTGGCACAAAAGGTTGGGACACATTAGCGAAAGAGGCCTTAATGAGCTCAGTAGGCAAGGTCTTCTAGGAGGTGATAAGAATGGCCTTGCAGAACGAATGAACAAGACCATCCTAGAGAGGGTTAGGCGCATGTTGTCAATTGCAGGTGTGCCCAAAACTTTATGGGCAGAAGCAGTTGCTATAGCCACCTTCTTGATAAACAGGTGTCCTTCATCAGCAATTGGGTTCAAAACACCAATGGAAATCTGTTCTGGACATCCTGCAAAATATGAAAGTCTTAGAACCTTCGGATGTATAGCCTATGCTCATGTCAACCAAGGAAAACTTGAACCAAGAGCCAAGAAGTGTGTCTTTCTTGGCTATCCTGAGGGAGTCAAAGGCTACAAGTTATGGTGTGTAGAGGCAGGCTATCCCAAGACTTTTGTTAGCAGGGATGTGACTTTTAATGAAGAATTGTTCTACAGAGATGTTAAGGAATTGCAAATAGAAGAAACTCATAGAACTCCAGATAGTTACAGATTGGAATTTGAGGTGGAGCAAGAAACTGATACTGATCAAGGGGAACCTACTGCAAATGAAGAACTTGACAGGGATGATGATTTATAGTCAAGACAACAGCCAACACATCTAGCCTCCAGAGATTACAACTTGATAAGAGATAGACAGAAAAGAAATATAAGGCCACCTGAAAGGTATGGTTTTGCAGAAATGATTTCATATGCACTAGCAGCTGCAGGTGAAGTGACTCAATTGGAGCCACTAACCTACTCACTAGCCATCTCGGGTAAAGAAGCTGAAAAGTGGTTTAGTGTAATGGAAGAAGAATATCAGTCCTTACAGAAAAACAAAACCTAGGATTTGGTTGATAAACCAAAGGGGCAGAAATTGGTAGGGTGTAAATGGATATTCAAGTTGAAGGAAGGGATTCGAGGAATTCAACCACCTAGATTCAAAGCCAGGTTAATGGCTAAAGGATACACTCAGAGGGAGGGTATTGATTACACAGAGGTGTTTTCTCCTATTGTAAAATACAGCTCCATTAGGTTGTTATTAGCCATAGTGGCAAGTCAGAAGCTTGAATTAGAGCAGTTGGATGTTAAAACTGCTTTCCTCCATGGCAAACTGGAAGAAAGAATATTCATGTGTTAGCCAGAAGGTTTTGAAGTTGAAGGGCAGGAAGATAAAGTGTGCCTCCTTAAGAAATCATTGTATGGGTTGAAACAGTCACCCAAACAATGGTATAAAAGATTTGATATCTTTATGGAAAGGGCAGGGTTCACAAGAAGTCTCCATGACAGCTGTGTCTATTTCAAGGTTTCAAAATCAGGTTCGTTCATTTACTTGTTACTCAACGTAGATGATATGCTCATTGCTTCTAAAGAAAAGAATGAGATCCATGTGGTTAAACAACAATTACAAGATGAATTTGAAATGAAAGATTTGAGACCTGCTAAGCATATGTTGGGAATAGATATCAAGAGAAGTAGGCCAACTGGAACCTTATTTCTATCTTAAAGAAAGTATCTAGAGAAGGTACTTGATAACTTTAAAATGGATAAGGCCAAAGCAGTTTTGACTACTTTGGCACAACACTTTAAACTATCAATGAGCCAGTCTCCAAAGGATGATCATGAATCAGCATAGATGGTAGGAATACCGTACTCAAATGCTATGGGCAGTTTAATGTACTCCATGGTCTGTACAAGACATGATCTTGCACATGCTGTAAGTGTGGTAAGTAGGTTCATGTCCAAGCCAGGCAGAGAGTGTTGGCAAGGAGTTGAGTGGATATTAAGGTATCTTCAAGAGAGGAGTTGAGTGGATATTAAGGTATCTTCAAGGGACTGTAAGCGTTGGGTTATTGTATGGAAGTCTGAATGGGGCTAATAATGAAATTGAAGGGTTCGTAGACTCAGATTATGCTGGTGATACTGATAGCAGGATGTCTCTCACAGGGTATATCTTCAAATTTGGTGGAAGCACTATAAGTTGGAAGGCAAGTTTACAGCCTGTAGTTGCACTTTCTTCCACAGAAGCAGAGTATATAGCTACAATTAAAGCTGTAAAAGAGGCCCTGTGGCTGAAGGGTCTTGCTTTTGAGTTGGGTTTCAAATAGGAAACTGTGAAGATAAGCTGTGATAACCAGAGTGCCATACATTTGAGTAAGAATCAAATGTATCATGAAAGAACCTAGCATATAGATGTAAGATTGCATATCATCAGAGATATCATTGCCAAAAATAAAGTCAAGATTCAGAAGATTTCAACAGAGGAAAATCCAGCTGATTTGCTTACAAAAGCACTACCAGCAACCAAGTCCAAGCAATGCTTGGACTTGGTACGGGTTGTTGAGAACTAGTAGAGGCCCATTGAGGGCCATGATGGAAACAAGCAACTAGAAAGCCAACATATTATTGCCAAAGGTGGAGATTTGTTAATAAATTGGCAGATAATTTGCTAGCTATTTTCTTTATCTGAGGTGTAGCTGTTGGATTGGTTGGAGTTTATGCTATTGTTAAATTGAGTGACGTGTATACTTGGGGTTGGACATTTGTGTACTCGGCTAGTCTTATAAAGCCAATATATTAGAATTATAAAGGGGGCGAGAGAAAAACATTTTTTTCAGAGAGAAGCCTTTTTCCGAGAAAGAGGAGGCCCTGAGTGTTAAAAACTTCTTGTAAAGAAGAGCAGTGAGCATTTTCTCCTCCATTAGTGAGGCTTAATGAAAGTTGCAGAGAGTGTTTCCAAAGAGGATGTAGATCAACATTCATCGAACCTCTATAAGTTCTGTCTTCTTTCTTTTCTTCTTCTGTATGTGTGTTTGATCGATTTCTTGTGAGTTCTTGAAGTAGCTATCAGTGTTTCTCGGTTGAGGCAAATCAGATTTTCAACAGAAGAGATGTAAACCAGACAAAACGACGTTTACCAGTCTTATACTTGGGAATTGTATGAAAGGGAGAATGTTGGATGCAATTGGTGTTTTTAGCAAGATGTTGGCTATTGGTTGTGGTCCAGATAAGATAACTATACATTGTTTATTGTCTTGTCTTTTAAAGGCTGGGATGCCTAATGAAGCGTTTCGCATTAGAAAAACTGCTACCAAGGTTCTAAATGTTGGTACTCCATGTTTAAGAAGTAATCAAATAAGAGCAAAAGCTGAGATATCATTGTCTGTATAGTTGAATGGCTACCACAATGTGCACATAATACTATTGGTCCCTTAGAAGGGCACATTTGTTTAATTTGTATTTCTGATAAATTGTTACAAGAGAACATAATATTTATTTTTCTTATTCATGGAAACCACATCTAGCGTCAAGAAGTATATGTGCCTAACTGCCTGTAGGTTTTTCATTCTCCCATTTCGTTCAAAAATACTCCTCTAATTAAGTTGGATGTCATTCTGTGATGTGTTGAACTCATGCATTGGCAGATTCACAAATCGATTGTTGCATCAACTTATGAATTACTATTTTGGGAACAACAAAATGAATTTGTTACAAAATTATTTCATGGTTTATCCTTGAAAATATCATGAAGTTTCAACTTATGGCCATAGAAGTTAACGCTTTAGTAGGATGTACGTGTTCAGGTGAGATTTAAAAAGGCATTATTGGCTTTGTTAGATCCAAAAATATATATATATACATAGGTAATCTTATATGTTTCATTTGAATTCCACCTATTTTATTTTAGTTTTTTCTAGCTAATTCGATATATAACGTTGGAACTTAACCTGTCAAACAATTTCTAGTCCTGTCTGCTCTTTGAGCTTTATGGAAAAAACTTTATAATGAAGATTCTGCATGAACAGAAAAGTAGGCATGTTTTGGTCCCAATGCTAATTTTATTAATTCAAAAATAGGCTAAAAAACATTTGGGTTAAAATCCTTATCTGATGCATTAACGTTCTGTAGATTGTTTGCCACTTGCTAGAGTTGTCAATATTTTTTTCCCCTAAACTGCCTGTGCAATTCTGCATTATACTTCCAGTAGAGAGTGTTTGGACTTTGGATCATTTTTACCATAGAAAATTGTAGCAGCTGCAGGCCTAATGACAGCTCTTGGAAACATGTTTACTAAACAGATGAGATCTTCAAGCACTCAGTTACGTAGCAGATAGCACAATGCCATAAGCCACCAATACATGGCGTTTGGTGGAGCACCTTTTTCTGATTGGTAATTTTTAGTAGTTATATTTATAACAGTGGTAATATTATTTGGGAATTGGTTCCCACATGGTGTATTCTTTTTTTTTTTTTTTTTCGTGTGTGTGGGGCTAGAATGTGGTTTTGGGATTAGCTTCACTATAGTTGGGTGTCTATTATTATGTTAGACTATAAGAGTGGGCTGACCAAAAAGCAAACCATTAATAGTGTCTTGAAAAACATAGGCTTGTAGGAAGAAGGCAACGTGTTCATGCTCAAGATAGCAAAAACAGTAATATTATGAGTTTTGGGTCCTCTCTGATTCTTACAAAGATGGGCAGTCAAGCAATGAAGAATTTAAGAGTCTAGGATGCTTGACAGGGTGGTTAGAACCATTGGTTAGCTGTTTTTATTATACCATGTGAGAGCTTTATCCTGTAACTATTTTTTTTTTATTGTTACTATAATATATGAGAGCTTTACACTGTTTATAACTGTAAAAATAGTCCGGACCACTACCAGACACCCTAGCGTCTCCCAGAGGTCACATGGTGCATCAACTCAGGTGTCTCTTGTTAGCTTATCCTCGGATCATAGGCGTAACGTGTTTATGTTAATAGTTTATAAGGGCAATTTTTATATAATTCTTATCAAAGAATCTATTATCTATTCTATTGTCAAATTTTTATGTGTAGTAACCATAGGAGGGAAGAAAAAGAAAAAGAAAAAAGAAAAAGGAATCAGTATCTCACATTAAACAAAAGGGGATTTATTATTATTATTATTATTATTTTGTGAAAACTTGTCACGTTAGTGAAATCTTCTTTTCAGACAAAAAAAAAAGTTTCTAAACTTGCCTAAGATTGCATTTGGCTACATTGTAGATTTCTACTCTAAAGGAGTTTAGGGATGTCAATTATGCATTTGATTTTGTTGGATTTAGGATCTTTTTTGTTCCCCTCTTCTTTCGTCTATAAAAGTAAAAGCTATGTTTTCTGCTTGAATAAAAGGAGTTGTTTTCCCTTGATGAACTGAAAATCGTAGCCAGTTTATAAACGGAGTTATAGAAAGCTAATTTTTATTTTTGTTGATCAGTCATCGGATAATTAAAAGGTGAAAATTCTATGCAGCAACAGGTCATAACTACAAAACATGTGATTCTTCCACCTACAAATGCTCTGCAGTACTTCTTGCACCAGATTTTGATACGAACCCCGTTAAGAACTGACGCGACCCTAACCAAGATTGGTTTCCAAGATCAAAATTCCTAACCGGTTTTGGATGGAACTGCTACCCAATGCCTAACAAGAAGCACGAACCTTGGTATGTGAGGACGCCACAATCAGCTATGGGTGGACTGATTGATAAGTCTATGAACGCCACGAAAATTTCAGATAAGTTCAAAAGTTCGTTTAGGAACCAAAGAGAATTAAACCTCAAATTGTGTGTTAATACTTGTCCTCAATTGATTGAAATTCGTTACAATATATAAGGGTTCCTATGCGAATTTTCAGCTACTAATTCCCCATGGAATTTCGGGCAAATCAATTACCAAATCTCCTAATCTAAAGCAAATAAGGTAAGTTTCCTTAATGGCTTAAAAGCTTTACAAAAATAGAAATAAACAAACAAAAAAAAGGAAACTAGACATTAAAAGGTCATAAGCTGATTCTTCTCACCATGTGTCTCCTCAAAACGGGAAAGTAACTGAAATGGAAATTACTCGATCCCTTCTAGAGCTTGAATCACGCATTTGTTGGTCTGGGTGTTGCATGCAATTCCCTCAATGAGCCTCCATGCAATAGCTTGAGCCCAAGTTGCTTGAATCAGCCCAACAAGCGTGTCTTTGAACTTCTTCGCACGAGCTCTCGTAACCGGACCAATGGGAACTTGAATTGGATCTGAATATGTCTCCCACGTGCTCTTGCTTGTGCGAACGATGTCTTCATCATTCCCCTCCTCTTGAGAGGGATTTGTCCTCAAATCGTCGCCTGCATCAAAAGGACTTAGATAAGAAACATTAAAGGAGGCACTTACACCATACTCACCTAGCAAGTCTAGCTTGTATGCATTATCATTGATCCTTTCAAGAATTTGAAAAGGACCGTCCACTCTAGGCAACAGCTTGGATTTCCTTTGCTCTGGAAACCGTTCCTTGCGTAAGTGCAACCACACCCAATCGCCGAGCTCGAAGACGAGCTTGTGACGCCCTTTGTTGGCTTGTTCAGCATATTGTTTAGTTCTTCGCTCGATGTTGAGTCTTGCCTTCTCGTGTATCATCTTAACAAGGTCAGCTTTTCTTTTACCATCTAAATTCACATGCTCAGACAAAGGTAATGGCATTAAATCCAAAGGAGTTAAAGGATTAAAACCATAAACAATTTCAAATAGTGAAAATTGATGCAGATCGATTATAAGCAAACTCAACATGTGGTAAACACTCCTCCCATGTTTTGATGTTCTTTTTAATGACAGCCCGCAACAAAGTAGACAAGGTTCTATTCACAACTTCTATTTGACCATCGGTTTGTGGGTGACAAGTAGTTGAAAACAATAGTTTAGTCCCTAACTTAGCCCACAAAGTCTTCCAAAAGTAGCTTAAGAACTTGGTGTCCCTATCAGAAACAATTGTCCTAGGCATACCATGAAGTCTCACAATTTCCCTAAAGAACAAATCAGCAACATTGGAAGCATCATCTGTCTTGTGGCATGGAATAAAATGGGCCATCTTGGAAAACCTATCCACAACCACAAATATCGAGTCTCTTCCCCGTTTAGACCTAGGCAATCCTAACACAAAATCCATCGAAATATCAATCCAAGGTTCACTAGGTATTGGTAAAGGGGTGTACAAACCATGGGGCTGCACTCTTGATTTAGCCTGCCTACAAGTTACACATCTACCACAAAGCCTCTCAACATCTCGTTTCATATGTGGCCAATAGAAGTGTTCCTGCAACATAGCCAAAGTCTTCAATACTCCAAAATGTCCCATCAATCCTCCCCCATGGGATTCTCTCACTAGCAAATCTCTTAATGAACAATTAGGCACACATAATTTATTCTCCCGAAACAAGTATCCCTCATGCCTAAAGTACTTACCACTAGCAAATCTCTCACAAGCTTGATACTCAGTACTAAAGTCACGGTCATCAGCATATAACTCTTTAATGTGTTCAAAACCCAGTAGTTTAGCATTAAGAGTTGAGATTAAGACATACCTGCAAGAAAGTGCATCGGCAACGACGTTTTCCTTACCTTGCTTGTAGCGAATGACATACGGAAACGTCTCTATGAATTCTACCCAACGAGCATGCCTCTTGTTCAACTTGTACTGGCCCTTCAAGTGTTTCAGGGATTAATGATCGGTGTGAATCACGAACTCCTTAGGCCACAGGTAGTGCTGCCACGTCTCTAATGCCCGAACCAAAGCATACATCTCTTTATCATAAGTTGGGTAATTAAAAGTTGCCCCATTCAGCTTCTCACTGAAATATGCTACTGGTCTCCCTTCCTGCATTAAAACAGCACCAATTCCAACACCTGAAGCATCACATTCAATCTCAAAAGTTTTGGAAAAATTAGGTAAAGATAACAATGGAGCATTTGTCAACTTCTCCTTGAGTAGCTGAAATGCCTTTTCTTGCTCTTCTCCCCATCTAAACCCAACGTTCTTCTTGATCACTTTAGTCAGTGGTGCGGCTATAGTACTGAAATCTTTCACAAACCGCCGGTAGAAACTAGCAAGTCCATGAAAACTCCGTACGTTTCCCACACTAGTTGGACTCGGCCACTCCTGGATGGCTCGCACCTTTTCTTCATCAACCTGTATACCTTGAGCACTAACAACAAAACCAAGAAACACAAGCTTATCTGTGCAAAAGGTACACTTCTTGAGGTTAGCATACAACTTTTCCTTCCGTAAAACATCTAAAACAAGTTTCAAATGTTCAATATGATCATCCAAATTGCTGCTATAGATAAGGATACCATCAAAATAAACAATGACAAATTTTCCAATAAAAGCTCGCAAAACATGGTTCACTAAACGTATAAATGTGCTAGGCGCATTGGCTAAATCGAAAGGCATTACCAACCACTCATACAAGCCTTGTTTTGTTTTGAAAGCCGTCTTCCACTCGTCTCCCTCTTTCATGCGAATTTGATGATATCCACTCTTCAGATCAATTTTAGAAAACATACAAGCACCATGCAATTCATCTAACATGTCATCCAAGCGAGGAATGGGATGTCGATACTTTACCGTGATGTTGTTGATGGCTCGACAATCAACGCACATCCTCCAAGTCCCATTTTTCTTAGGCACAAGTAAAACTGGTACGGCGCATGGGCTCATGCTTTCTCTCACGTGTCCCTTCTCCATCAACTCATTTACTTACCGTTGGAGTTCCTTTGTCTCCTCGGGATTACTCTTATAGGCTGGTCGGTTTGAGATTGTAGCTCTAGGTATGAAGTCGATTTGATGTTCAATTCCGCAGATTGGAGGTAAACCTTGCGGTGTTTCCTTGGGAAAGATATCCTCATATTCCTGCAAAAGAGAAACAATAGAACTATGCAAGGTGGAATCAAGATCGTTAGTGTTTAATAACACCTCCTTGTACATGAGTAAAATCATCAGCTGATTAGAAAACAAAGCTCTTCTCACATCACTCTTTCTTGCATAAAAGTTTGTTTTTCTCTCTATTTTTACCTCATTGGCCAAATCTTCTTTTGTATTGGCTCTCTCAATGTTCTCTCCTTTTCTCTCCTTTTTCTCAGCCATCTCTTCCTTTTTTCTCTCACTGGCCGAACTCTCTCTCTGCACTCCCACTCTTGATTTTTCTCCGCTCTTCATTTTTTTATCACTTTCTCTCTATAAGCTCACTTGGTCTTCATAGACCTGTTTTGGTGTTAACGGAACAAGAGTGATCATTTTTTGTTTGTGAACAAATGAGTACTTGTTGGTGAAACCATCATGCTTAACTCGCCGATCAAATTGCCATGGTCTGCCTAATAACAAGTGCCCAGCTTGCATCGGAACCACATCGCACAAAACTTCATCTTCATATCTTCCAATGCGAAAAGAAACTAACACCTGTTTATGCACCTTTACCTCACCAGTATCATTTAACCATTGCAATTTATATGGTCGAGGATGCTTAATTGTTGGCAGCCCTAACTTCTCTACCATGGTTGTGCTAGCAACATTAGTACAACTCCCACCATCAATAATCACACTACATACCTTGTTTTGGACATGGCACCTAGTGTGGAAGATGTTTTCCCGTTGCACCTCTTCATCTTCTTCTTTGGCTTGCACACTTAAAGCTCTCCTTGTAACCAACAATTCTCCTTGGACAGCGCACTCCTCATCGTCGGCATCCTCTAACGAAGGCATAGAATCATTGTCCGAATCCTCCTCGGTTTCAATCTCTCCATTGTCCCGCATCACCATAGCTCGTTTGTTCAGACATTGGCTTGTTATGTGACCCCTGCCTTGACATTTAAAACATTTAATATCACGAGTCCGAGTAGTGGAAGAATCGGATTTACCTTGATTCCCATGGCTGGCCACCTCTTGTTTTTGCTCGATCTTTGGCTTGGGGTTGGATTGCTTCTCATCCCTCTCCCATTGGTTCATTTTCCAAGCCGATGTACTCGGGTTTTGGCTAGGACGTGTGTTACTGCTCCTCCTCATAAGTTGATTCTCAATTTTAATAGCCATGTGCACCATGTCCTCCAACTCCACATAATGTTGTAACTCAACGGCATTGTGAATATCTCGGTTCAAGCCTGCCAAAAACCTTGCCATTGTAGCCTCCCGATCCTCCTCTATATTAGCCCGAATCATCATAACCTCCATCTCCTTATAGTACTCCTCTACACTCCGGTTGCCTTGCTTAAGATTTTGTAGTTTGTTGTACAACTCTCGGTAGTAGTAAGTTGGTACAAATCGCTTCCTCATCACAGTCTTCATCTCTTCCCATGACTCAATAGGTCGCTCTCTATTTCGTCTCCTGTTTATAACAAGCTGATCCCACCAAGTAATAGCATAATCAGAAAATTCAATTACAGCCAGTTTTACCTTCTTCACCTCAGAATAGTAGTGGCAGTCAAAGATGAACTCCATTTTCTTCTCCCATTCTAGGTACGCTTCTGGATTGGATTTGCCTTGAAATGATGGTATCTTCATTTTTATGCCTCTTAAACTATCATCTTCCCGGTTCCTAACTCCTCTATCCTGTCCAAATCTTCGGTGACTACCCGCTGAATCTTCTCCTTCATCAAACTCTTTCCCATCAATCCTATAGTAGTCATCAACCTCTCCTCTAACCGGAACCCTTTCATGCCTACGCGCATGAGGAACATGTTGTGGCTGCTCCACACGTGCGTTTTCTATCCGGTCTATCCTCTCATGAAGCTGTCCTAACTCTCCCCTCAACAATCGCCTCATCTCCCCCATCATTGCTTCCATAAGAAGTTTTGGGTCTGCTACACCCGAGGTACCCTCAATAGTGTTCTTGCTGTTGTTTGACATTTTCCAAAGGACCTTACCACACTCCCTTACGTGTTTCACTCGTGTTTACACTCAATACTTTCGGCTTTTGTCCACTCTAATGCTCTCGCCTCTATGCCTTTTTCCACTCGTTAATTCTCACTCAGTTCCTATAAAACTAGTCAAATCAATATCAAAATTTCCTTGACAATTCACAAATAGATTACCAAAGAGACAAGACTATAACAGGAACAAAGAATTTAGGCTTTCAGAATCACACCCAAAAGGAACGAAATTTGACGAAAAAATTTTTGGTCTGTATAGGGAATTCAATTTTGGATTCCTTAAATGATGAATAACAAGAATCTGAAAAAAAAAAAATTTAAGGAAGGTTTCCAGACTTTTTTTTTTTTTTTTTTTTTTTCAGATCCACTTGTTTTTCTTCTTTTTTTCCCTTTTTTTTTTTCTTTTCTTTTCTTTCTTTTCTTTTCGGATCTTTTTTTTTTTAACCGACTTTGATAATGGAAATCAAAACTCACGAATAACTGAAACAAACATAAACTAAGAGAACGGATAAGCAAAACCTGATTAGAACCTCGCTCTGATTACCAAATGATACGAACCCCGCCAAGAACTGACGCGACCCTAACCAAGATTGGTTTCCAAGATCAAAATTCCTAACCGATTTTGGATGGAACCGCGACCCGATGCCTAACAAGAAGCACGAACCTTGGTATGTGAGGACGCCACAATCAGCTATGGATGGACTGATTGATAAGTCTATGAACGCCACGGAAATTTCCGATAAGTTCGAAAAGTTCGTTTAGGAACCAAAGAGAATTAAACCTCAAATTGTGTGTTAATACTTATCCTCAATTGATTGAAATTCGTTACAATATATAGGGTTCCTATGTAAATTTTCAGCTACTAATTCCCCATGGAATTTCGGGCAAATCAATTACCAAATCACCTAATCTAAAGCAAATAAGGTAAGTTTCCTTAATGGCTTAAAAGCTTTACAATAATAGAATAAACAAACGAAAAAAAAAAGAAAACTAGACATTAAAAGGTCATAAGCTGATTCTTCTCGCCATGTGTCGCCTCAAAATGGGAAAGTAACTGAAATGGAAATTACTTGATCCCTTCTACAGCTTGAATCACACATTTGTTGGTCTGGGTGTCGCATGCAATTCCCTCAATGGGCCTCCATGCAATAGCTTGAGCCCAAGTTGCTTGAATCAGCCCAATAAGCGTTTCTTTGAACTTCTTCGCACGAGCTCTCGTAACCGGACCAATGGGAACTTGAATTGGATCTGAATATGTCTCCCACGTGCTCTTGCTTGTGCTAACGATGTCCTCATCAGATTCTTTGAGGATGAAACATAGATTCTGCTAATGACGTTATTCACCGAGACTTAAAAGCAAACAATTTTCTTTGAATGCGGATTGTGATCTTGAAGATGTTAGATATTACTTTTTCGGGGTCTTTACAATAATGCCATAAATTTTAGACTTAAATTGATTTACGTTGTAAAGAAAAAATATTTGTAAAAAATATCATAGCCATATCACAAAATATATTTAGAATACAAAATATATTTTTAAGCTTTATGGTTAACAAAATAATGTTGTTTAAACGACATGACAATAAATGTAAAACTTTTTTTGAATGTGGCAAAGTTTAATCAATTGGTTTTATGCGACATATTCCCTGTATATCTCTACTCATTAGATACTCAAGTTTGGAGCCGGCAGCGCCCGGTTGTGTGGAGATCTTATTTTAAAATATTTTTTTATAAATACATGAATTTTTATTTTTATTTTTTTTAATTATATGTGTTTTTGAGAATTATTCTGGTAAATTATTGTTATTAATCTACTACATTATACTTGTGGATTGGCGCCAACGACAAGTGTTGAAGACGAGCGGGCATCTTTGTTGAGACAGAAAAATAATTTGTAAGATAATCGACAATAATCTATCAGATTATTCTTCGGTGATCGGTGCTCAAAACGAAAATAATTTGGCAGATTTTAAGAAATAACCTACTTGATTACTCTTTAGCTTCAGCTACCGGAGCGGGAGACGGCCGACTATTTTTGCTGAGAATAAAAAAAGATTTGAATAATATAACGGACCAGCAATCAAAGCCAGAGACAATTGAGCATCACCGTTGATAAGGAACATATTTTAAAAGATTATCATTTATCTACTAGATCATAACTTATAAATAAATTTAACAAGCTATAATTTTCGATTCACTGAAGTTATAGATTATCTTCTTGAACGTTAAATTCCCAGTTAGGCGTTTTCCCTCCCTAAAAACCGTCCTGCGATTCTTGTGAAAGGAATGGAATGAATGGAATATAGGGACGACCTTCTTCCTATTCAAAGGCCCGTCATTCCTGACTTAAGGAATAGATAAGGGCCAACCTTATGGCCATTTAGATTTTCTTGTTAAAACCTACCAACTTAAAATAAAGTGACTTTTTTGTCCAACAAAACCTTAATCTTATCCTATGGAGTCAACGTCGGTCAAGTATAGCATATCGAGTAACTAAAGCTAATAAAGAGTCACCTCTCCTCGTTCCTAAATAATTCTAATTTCATTTTTACTTATGTACTTTTCATTAACCCCTTGACCCTAATTCAGGTTAGCATTTCTGTCATATAATAGATGAAAGTGGACAAAATAGTCTTTATTGAAGTGTTTTTATTAATGAAAGAGTGAAAATGAGCTTTTTTTAGTGTGTTTGGGAACACAGTACGAACCAATTTTGTTACAATATTCTCTCTCACAAATTTGAATTGCTATAGTGTTTTCACTTCAAGCCTTTGGTTCTAACAAAGGGTGTTCAAAAAATCCGCTAATCTGCCCAAATCGCCCTATCCAAACCGATAGTTTTTGTTTTAATTTTGTATGATTTGGGTGTTTTTTTACACAAATATTTTAGGTGGTTTGGTTCATGGCTTGAACTTCCAACCTGCCTGCCTAAACTAGGCATCCAAACCACCTACTAAACCTTCATATTATATAATTCTTTTAAAAATATTTTTTATATAAGAATTATTATTATTATTTTTTATATATTATTTTTCATTGGTCGTTCAAAAAAGTTCTACATGTATAAGATGTACCTTTTCATACTCTATAATTACACTTCTTCTAATAACTCATTATCAGCATTCAAATAAAGAAAATCAAATTAAAGAACCAACCCAAATAATTAAGATTAACTTATGGAATGGAGCCCTAACCTCCCCCATTTAACCACCAACGTTTTCTTTTTGCATTGTCACTAGCCTACTCGCCACACCATCACTATTGGATCATCTCTCTCCATCGTCGGCCCAACTCATCATAATGTCGATTAAGGATATTCGTAGGATGAGAAGTTTATCGACACTAGTGGAAAGCTTTAATTCAGTTTTTAAAATTTAATCGTGTTGTCTTATGTTATTAAGTTGTATTTTTAACTTTTTAGTTTGGTTGTTAGTAAATATTGATTTGTCTTATTATGACTTTTTAATTTCGCTTTTGATTTATATTAAAACTTTAAAAGGTAAACTTTTACATATTTTACAATTTTTGTTAAATAAAAAAATTAATCTTAAGCACAAACGGCCCAAACTGCTTATGAATGATATGGTTTAGTTCGGTTTTATAAAAAATATCACACTGCCCAAGCCGCCCAAATTTTATTTTTGGTTTGGTTAGTGGTTTGAAGGAAAAAATAGCACAAATCGCCTGCAAACATCTTTAGATCTAACCAGTGTTTCTAAACCACTAAAAAATTTAGGAGCAAATTAAATTATGATATATAGTTAAAGGCATTTATAGAATCAAATGTTTATTTTCTTATTTTGAGGGTATTAATCCTTTAATATTTTTTTTTACAAAATTAATTGTTTTCTTAAGATTTATAAATCCTTATTTCTTGGCCTTTTTTTTTTGTGAAATTATTTCTTGGTTCTATGGAAAACACTAATAGTCTGTTTGGGAGAGGTTGGAACCACTTTTTGTGGTTGAAACCGTTCTTTTGTTTAAATTTTGTGAGAGAAATGCTGTAGCAAAAATGGTTGAACTGTGATAAACCAAACATGGGTTAAATTTAAATTCTGACTATTTATCTTGAGCAAACAGTTAACGCCCTAGTAATGACGAGAAAATGTATGATTTGTGTATTAAATGACGAGAAAATGTATGATTTGTGTATTAAATGTAATATGATGGTTTGAAACTTGAGGACTTCAAAATCGAGGGTGTTAACTGTTCTTATTTTGTTCATTTTATCAGTATGCTCACATGCATCTATAATTGTGATCCGTTTACCAGAACTAAGGGCTTAACCCATTAAAAGTTCATGGGTTAAACGGACAAAATTAAAACATTAAAGACCAAATTGAAACTAATTTGAAAGTTCAAGGATAGTTTGTGTTAATTAGCCTTTTTTTAAGACTGTTAAAAATAAAAAAATAAAAAAAATGACCGTCAAACCAATCAAAAAAATTGAAAAAATCAGTTTTAGAACAAAAACTGACAATCGGTAGAAACTGAATGCCCATGCGTTTCTGGCAGTCGGTTTCGGAAGTTTTTTTTTTAATCGATCGACTGAGCTTCCTTAACTTTAAAATCTTTGAAATATATGTTATACATATAATGACGAGTTTTCAATGGTTACGTCTTTACCGGTGGCTATTGATTTAATAATAATAATAATAATAATACCTTTATTAATTTGATGATGTAGTGATTATACGACGCTATAGTAGGTTAACCAACCTATTAATCTTAAGCATTTATTAAATTTTGTTTTATTCTCTCAATTTTTTGTGATAATTTTGTCCTTTAATAAAATTACCTTAAGACCCATTAAAAATAGACCCACATCTTATTCAATTTTTTCATATTTCTTAACCTTATATTTTTTATATCATTTTTTCTTTTTCCTAGTACCCATATTTTAATTTGAAATATTGAATATGCATCCTCTTACAATTTTCAGCATACGAGCTGTAAGCTAGAAATCCTCCTTGCACTTTTAGATAACAAATCATCATTCATCAATGGAGGGATCTATAATTTTGTTGCAGTTTGGTTCCAGCAAAATATATTACATTATTAACTTCAAACACTATCATTTTTTAGAATGTTAAAATTAAAAATTGGGTTCAAATTTAACACTTTTACAAGCAATTCTAATTCCAAATTTCTTTAGGAGAAAAAAAAAACGTTAAAGCTTTTTCCAGAAAAATGTTTTAACGCTTTATCTTCTGTTGTCGTTTATCAACAAAGTAATGTTTTTTCTTTTTTCTTTGTTCCTGAAGATACGATTATAGTGCAGCGGAAAAAAGTATGATTTAATCAAAACCATTTACAAAAAGAAAAGGAAAAAAAATCAATAGTAGTCAAGAACTTAAGATGCAATTAATAAAGGTTTTAAAGGGTATATCAATTTCAAATGCTCTCGTTGAATACATTTGCTCTTTCTTTTTCTTTTCTTTTTTCCCCCCTCAAGGGTGAAAAGTAATCGTGGGTTAACCAAAAAAATCTTTAATCTTTCGTCGTTAACAAAAAAGAAAAAATCTATTATGTTTCAAATAAAAAATTACCTCAACATGTCACAATTACTTTACCCACATAAATGATACTTTAAAAAAATTCATAAATTAAATATTTATTAATGGTTAAAATATTTTTTAATTTATTTTATTACTATTCATATCAAACGATTAATATGACAATATTTATTAAAAATAAAATCATAAAAACCATATTTATACATATAAAATAAACTAAATAATGTAACCGGAATAAAAAGGTCCTAAAAGAAAAGGGAAAGAAACGACACAGAGTAATCACATATCATATCAGGTGTCTAAACCCTCACCAACCACCACACTTCACTTCCTTACCACCGCCGCCGGCGCCGCTTGGTAGCTGCGCGGACTTCCGCCCGTCACCGTCCGTTTCCCTCCCGGCGTCTCTTCTCTCCAAGGTCGTCCGTCTCCGTCCTTCTATCTGAGGTTAGTTTTTCTGTCTGAAATTTCAATTTTCAAATACTAAAATTATCTTCCATGGGGTTTTTGAATGGTGAAAACGGATAAGCTTAGCTTTCGACTAATTTTTGTGTGGTGAATTCTAGCCGTAGTTTCCTCTCCTTTTTTTATTTATTTTTTATTTTTTAGTACAGTGATATGTGATTGTTGCTCTGCTTGAATTATGGGAATTCATATTTCATAATCTAAAAACACGTTTTGCTTGAAAATTTTAGCTTGTTGTTAAGTTTCAAATGGCAAAAATTGCGTGCAAAATGTTTGAAAATAGTGTAAACCACTGCACTTTGGCGTATATTAAGTTTCAATGGAAAGAATCTTTTCGGAAGAGTTTCTTTTTGAATTGATACTGTAAACTACTGTACTTTTGCATATATATTAGTTTGCTGGATCAAAAAATTGTTAGATGAAAAAAATACCTAGAAAAAATTCGGTTTGGCAAAAGATTATTCCTCAATATTCAGAACAAATTGTAAATTTTGTTATATTCTTCAAAGTTCAATTCTTTGTTTAAAGAGTAAAGACATTGCCCTTATTTTTTTTTTGGTTCCCCTTTTTCTTTTGCTGCTGAAAGTTTTAAGGTTGTTACTTCAGAATGAACTTAACCTTCCCTTGTGATTAAAATCTCATTCTTTGTTTGTTGTTCTTGCTCTAATTGCTAATTTATGCTCATGTATGCTAATTTATGCTTATCAGTTTATAATTATATACAATTGTGCAGTGGCCGAGGCTGTGGCAAAATTTGATTATGTTATGCCTGGGATTGTGTTTTTAAGTTGGCTAGAAAAATAAAAGCTTCACTTTCAAATACATAAATAAATAAATAAAATAAAAGCTTCATTTTTGCAAAGCGTATTGTATATGTGGAGCATTCCATGGGTCATGGGATCATTTGCTTTCCCCTGTTTTGGAATTTTTGGAATTTCTTTTTCCATCATTGCTTTTACTTGGAAAATATTTTGGATAGTTATGGGTTGGTTTGTTTATAATTATTTAAGTTCCAATTTAGTGGGTCCTCCATTGTCGAACATTCCACCATAGACTTGAAAAAACCCGTGGGAGAAAGGGAGTAGTAAATATCTGTAAGGTGTGAATAGAATTAAAGAAATCTCTGTAATATAATATTGTGTTTTTGCCTTTTGTAATTGAAGCTGAATATTGTAATGGAACCAAGTTTAATACTCATATTCTTTAGAATTCTTAGTTCTAATGCTTATCTTCTCCAGAAAATTTCCAATTTAAATTAATAAAGACCATATTAATATTGGATTAGTTTTAGTACCCTAGCTGGTTACTCTAGTCGAAAACTGATTGAAACCAACAGCCACAAAACCGGCTGTTGTCCGTCGAAAACTGGCCAACTGTCTGACTATTTGGTCGGTTTTTAGTTCCACTTTTCCAAAACCAATTTTCATTGGTCGGAAACCAACCGACCTAAAACTGAAGGAAACCGACCAATGAACACCCCCATTTTCTTGTCTGCTTCTGCCACTTTCAGTCAATTCCCAGACAAAACCCTTTGAATTTTGAACCCTAGCTCTTTATCCCTCTCTGTTTCTCTTGATACTGTAGTTCTTTTCTGAACTTATTTTTCCTTTTCTGCTTCTTTGTTTTCTTTTGTTTTTGTTTTGTTTTGTTTTGTTTTGTTTTTGTTTATTTTTTGTTTCCTAATTTTTCTTACAAAAAATACTAGCAAAAAACCACCAATGGAGGTCATTGTGGCCTCTTCTTCTGTCGACGCCGGTATTAGCTGTTGGGACCTACAAACCGGCATGGAGCAGCTCCACTACAAGTCCTGCGTGTCTCCTCGCCACGGCCTCGTTTGTGTCGGCCAACGCTTCCTCGCATCTTCTCAGCTACGCAACTCCTCCGCCTCCTCCGGCTCCATCCTCTACTGGACTTGGTCCAAGGTTCTCTCAATATACGTGTGTGTGTGTGTGTGTGTGTGTGTATCGTACTCCTATATTGTACTCCATGTGTTTGACATATTGTCTATGAATTTTTGCTTAACATTTGTTGTTGTTTGTCTTTGCTATGAAGCCTCAAGTAGAAGTTAAGAGCTTCCCTGTAGAACAAATAAAGCCACTAGCTGCAAATCGAGAAGGAACATACATTGTTGGTGGTGGTTTGTCTGGGGATATCTACCTATGGGAGGTGAATTTTAGTTTTGTGTTAATTATCAAACTTTTTAGATTCAGAAAAGATTGTTAATTTTGTAATTTTACATGTTTGCTTTTTTTCTCTCTCTCTCTTTTTTTTTTTTTTTTTTTTTCCAGGTTGCTAGTGGTAAACTGCTAAAGAACTGGCATGCTCATTATAGAGCCGTTACATGCTTGGTGTTTTCTAATGACGACTCGCTGTTAATATCTGGGTCCGAGGATGGATCTGTTAAAGTTTGGTCACTTTTAATGTACGACGTGTTTCATTATTCCAATTTTGGTTTTTGTTTTCAAGTGTTTTATTATTGTCATTGTTAAGATAAGACTGCTAGATGAGACTAAAACGCTTCTTGATTGTTGATGTTGAGGATATTTGATGATTACCTTAGAGAACAAGCAAGTCATCCGTACAAACATTGCTTTTCAGAGCACACTCTTTGTATAACTGATATTGTAGCTGGATATGGAGGCTGCAATGCAATTATAGTTTCAGCTTCTGAGGATCGTACGTGTAAGGTGTGACATGATCTTTAGTGAATTATAAACTGGTTACAGATATTTGTATATTTCTTTTGGTACAAAGCATGTTACACAACCGTATCTCCTATTTCTATTGTGCCTTAGTTTACAAGTCATTGTAATTTTGGGAAGTAGTTGAATATTATTCTCGTGTTATATGTTTCAAGTGATACTGCAACTTCTATTATGTTTCTCTGTTTTTTGTCTCTCCTTTGGGTCTGTGGTCATTTGTGTATTTTATCGTTTTCCCATTTGTTGCACGTTAAAATTCATTTGGCTACTAATGTGCTCAGGTTTGGAGCTTATCAAAAGGGAAATTATTAAGAAATATCGTGTTTCCATCAATAATTGATGCAATTGCATTGGATCCCATTGAACGTGTCTTTTATGCTGGTGGTAGAGATGGAAAAATATATATTGCGGCACTCAATGCTGAAACTCAATCTAGCAGAAATTATGGGCCGCATATCATAAGTGCATTTTCAAATCACAGGTTTGGGTCTTGAAAGTTGGAGAAAACTCTGAATTTTCATTTAACTAGCTGTTGATCCCCCATCCATCCCTATGATCAACCTATGATTTTGTTTGGCTTACAATTTTGGGTCCTGTTTTTTCACAGCAAGGCTGTTACTTGCTTACAATACGGTACAACTGGAAATGTTTTAATTTCTGGATCAGAGGATGGTATGGTTCGTGTTTGGGATGCTAGAACGTACAACATTATTCGGGTGTTGAGACATGCAAAAGGTATTTTTCATTCTACATGTATACATATATACATACATACATATATATATATATATATATATATATATTATGCTGGCATAAGCTTTTATTAGGCTGCGTTTATTGTTGGATATGAAGAATATTGTTGCCTTTTATTTCTCTAGTAGATGCTGCCGTCTGGTTTTACTTGTGATTTTTGCCTTTAATAGTTTGTACCATTTTGTGCAGGCCCTGTGAATAATATTGTTCTTGTTAGAGAACAACTCAACAATTTTCAGAGGACTTCAAATTCACAAGCTTTCCTCAGAAGGCATGCATCACTGTTGCCACCTCTGGAAAAATACGCAAATTCAACAGATGAAGTTACGGAAACGAAGACTGTCATTAGTGTCCAGGAAACTTGCAACAAATCTATCAATGCCGTATACCTTAGTTCTATTGTGGCTCATAATCAAATCAAAGAACTTGAGGTTTATATCCCATCAATCAATGTTCTTTCTTCCTTGTTAGCGCTGATATACATGCTTCTTGATGGTATTTTATGTTCATGTTTGTTATTTTTTAACATTTCATAAGGTGATATTTACTGCAAAAGATTGATAGTGCAATCCACCTAAGTGCCTGAAGTCATTTTTTTCAACTTTTGCTGTGGTCTCTTTTACAGCAAAAAGGTTCTGCTGCTGTTGAAATGGAGATGGACAGAGTAAAGCTTGATTGCAAGAAATCCATGCAAATGGTTCAACAATGGAAGAAAATGTATGAAAACTTGCATCAGTTCTGTGTGGATGAACTTTTAGAGGATGTTGGACCCAAATAGGAAACTCTGTGTGAGTTGCATCTCTCATTTTTGCCTATATTATTACAAGGTGGATGATTCTTCTTGGTTCTTCACATTCGTTTTCTGAATTTACGAGTCTTCCTTGGCCCTTTTTTTTTTTAATTATTTTTGATACTCTCTTTAGAGATAGAATGTATTTATTGAGTTCTTGGTTCTTCACATTTGTTGTCTAACTAATACCATAGAATTAAGTTATAAAAAAGAGGAGATTTCATAAATGACATCTTTAAAAACTTGCTTTTTATAAATGCTACACGTATTTGAGTGTGATATAACTTAAACATGTAATATGAATATTAGTGTGACACAACTTTTTTAAACGTGACATAAATAAACATATTTTTTAAAGGGATATTTATATCTTTGTATACTCTATTTTAGGATAATTCAAAAACTGATTTTCTATTTATGGTCTAATCAAATTATCTTTAGATTATCTAACACAAACTTTACATGGTTTTGTTTTACTGGAACAATATTGTATTGAACTATGCAACTCTTACATCCAAAGCACATGAAGTAAAAATAAGGTCAAGATTAGATGATAGAGCTCTTCTACCATTGTTACCTTCTCACTCTTGCCCAGCTGGTTATAGTGGAAAGAGAAACAAATAGCCTGTTTGGCAAAGTTGATTAACTTTCAGTTATCAACAGTGTAAAGCTTTCATATGTTACTGTACAAGAAAAAAGTATTACTAGTATAAAGCTCTCACATGTTACAATATTTACAGGTTCTAATCAATAGGTCTAACCATCATATCAAACACCTTAAAAAAGCAAAAGTTGAAGGTCAGAGTTTTAATGTTGAGATTTGGGAGTAATGAAATCACACTGGTGCTTTATCCAATTTTCTGCTGCTTTGAAGATTGCTAGACAAAAATACATATTTACAGCACGTGTGTCAAATGCATTCTCCGACGTTTGTGAATTTTTCACAATTCATGCTACTAATTGAAAACTGATGCATTCTGCATCTGACAAATAAAAGCAAACAAGATAAAGCTATTAAAACATCGTCTGTGAAAATCGACTGTTGTTAAGGTAATAAAGGGCCCTGTCCTCTTTCAACAAAAAAAAAAAAAACAAGCTGAGGACATTTATAGAATATTAGATCGTGGATCTCAAAATCAGTTCAAACTATAAATATTGTAATAATTTATATTCAATTTCTATAAGAGAACTGATATTTTTAAAGTTTGAATCAAGTTATCAAACAACACATTAGAACTTAGTTGCTATTTGTGTGCGTGTTTTTTTCCATATATATGCATGTCATGTATCTTATTAACCCAAAATTATCCCTACAAGGATCGAACCTAAGAGGCCTAATCTCACCCTTCCCAACCACTGGGCTAGCCCTAGTGGCGTAGCTGCTATATTTGTTAGTGCTTATACCGTACATACTATTGCCATGCCCTCGTTCTTGTGTCGGTGGACATTGTAACTTGAGCTTGGAGAACCGTACAATGTACTGCTTCCTGCACAATTTCTGATACGTAAAGTACCGTGCCCCGCTAAAGCATGGGACTATATGCTCCATTCAGACCAAATTCTCAAGATTTTTGGACAAGTGTGCGAGGACTCTTGCTAGCCAATTAATTGTATGCATAAAGATTGCCAGTTTATGATACCAGATAATTTTAATTTTAAACCACAGGCAAGCATTTAAATTTTGTATTTTGTTTCACGTTATATTACATTAATCATTGAAGGTAAAAATCACATGTAAAATCTGACGTCCATGTCATTGGGTATACTTTCAATATCTACTAGAGAAATCCAAAAGCAACAATGTGCATCTTCATCCCTAACAATAAAAACGACTAAATCAGGGATTATGAGATTGCATACAAAAACACAACCAAACTTGAAACAACGCAATAACGAAACCTAGCTTGAAATTGTTCATTGCATACAAATTTAGATGCTCGGCTTGCTTGTGCCCTTGTGCAATATGGATATTTTTGGGAGTCCCACGTTGAAAAATAGAAAGGGAATGACCTTATGTCATTATTCATAATGACACCTTTTATACACAGCCTATTTAAGGATGAAATTATTTCCATAAAAAGCTCTCTTAATTTCTTGTTTGATTGAATGAGAAACATTTATGTCCCATAAGTAGATATGCCAGATAAACCACCACTAGCAGCTTTATCTAGATAAACCATCTATTGCTCAAAGTTGTTTTAAAAAGATTGTTTGAAAGGAAAATCGAAACAAAAAAAAAAAACAAAACACACAAAAACAAAAGAAAATAGAAGCTAAAAAGGAAAAATAAGTTCAGAACTATAGTTTCAAGAGAAACAGAGAAAGACAAAGAGGGACAAAGAACTAGGGTTTAAAAATTCGAAGGGTATTGTATGGGAGACAACAAAGAGTGGTAGCAGGCAACAAAAAAGGTAATTAGCACAAATTATCCTTCAACTTTTAAATAAGTTTCAGTTTGGTACTCAGTTTTAATTTTGGCTATTTAATTCAAGAACTTTCAATGGGTTATTTACTTTTTTATGCCTATATTTTGTTTTTATAAAGAAAGTACCTTTAAATTTTGCGTTTATACATAAAGTACATCCTACAGTTTGAAGTCCTTTGTTTTCAAACCACCATATTACATTTAGAGTTAATTTAGCTTTAGATCCTGAACTATGCAACTTGTCCCATTTTAACCCCTGAACTTTAAAATAAAATAAATCACACGTATGATCTATTCAACTTATCTTATTCTGACCTTTCCGTTACTAAATTCGTTAAATATTAACAAAATTGAGCCAATAATTTCATTTTTATTCCCGAAACTATAAAACTCTTCTTATTTTATCCATAAACTTTAAACTATAACAAATCACATCCCTAAACTATGAAACTTGTCTTATTTTAGCTCTTTAATTACTAAATCTATAAAATGATGGATTAAGCCACACACACATGTATATATATATGGACGTGATCGATTAATTATAAATCGATAGTCAAGATTAAATTTTTTTATTCAAATTTTACGCATTTTAGACCTACAAATAGAGGATTTTGTAAACAAATATATATTTTTTTGGACTTAGAATTAATAAGAATTTTGAGGTTTTGTTTTGTGATTATTATGTTCAATTAAGTGAAATATTCTTTATTATGTCATTTACATAATTTTCAACCCTAAAATTTTGTCACAAAAATGATGAATAGGTTATACCGTAGTATCTATTTATCGTTTGCATTAGGTACCCATATATTCTAGTTTTTTTTCCCTTATTTGTTCCTTTTTGTTTTCTTTTTAATTCATTCTAAACTATATGATGGCAAAAATTTAATAAAACTTTTGGAACAAAAAAAGTAAAACTTTTATCAACACAATTATTAAAAAAGAAGAAAAATAGTAAAACTTATATCATGAATGAATAGAATTTCAAAAATTTGCCTTCAAAGTACATGCATAGAGTCAAAAGGTCAACATAGTCATTTGATTAATTCGTTAATATTTAACAGATTTAGTGATAAAATGGTAAATAGGACAGGTTTCATAGTGTAGGGGTGTGATTTGTCATAGTTTAAAGTTTAGGGGTCAAAATTGGACAAGTTATATAATTTAGGGGCCTAAAGTGAATTTATCAACTGACTATTGTTAATGTTTAACGAATTTGATAACGGAATGGCCAACATGGGATAAGTTGAATAGTTCAAGGTATGATTTGCTGCTTTTTAAAATTCATGGATCAAAATATAACAAGTTGTATAATTTAAGAGCTAAAAGCAAAATTAACCCATATATTTAATACACAAATTCATACATTTTCTCTTTTATTACTAGATTTTGACTTAAAAAATCTGTGGGTTCAATAAATTTAAAATGTTGAACCCAATTGAAAATTGTATTTGATTTTAACTTTTAGAGAATGTTTAGCCCTAAGTAAAACTAATTAGTTTTTGCCAATAAATAAAAGTTATAGAGAGTTACAATAAAAACTAAAAAATCACTGCCACACAAATTTCTTACGTATTAGGGTATTCTTAAAATTAAAAAATAAAAAAATAAAAAAAATTGTTGTAACCACGGTTTTGGAACGTTCCTGAAATAAAGCCTGCGAAAGAACAGCCCTACCGATAACCTTGTAGCTTACCTTCATTCGGTCTTTTTTACCGATAACGATACACGAGGCTCTTTATCAACAAATTTCAGCCGGCTATTCTCCAATTCTTCGATTCATACATACTCCATTTCTTATCAGCTGTAAACAGTGCCAATTTTCACTGTTAACTGAAATTGCCTGTTATTATGTGTGGAGTTCAGAATTTGGTTTCAGTCGTTTATTAATGGCTATCTCTATGAAGACTAAAGAATCGAATTCGATCTCTGAGCTACCCACCAGAAAATCTTGCCCTCCCAAGACGAGAATCGTGATCGAGAACATCTACGAGAGCAGAGCCGAGTCCAACGATGGCGCGGCGGTTCGGATGAGCCTTTTGTTCTTCACGACGACTCGTCCCTTGTGGGTCCGAGCCTCAAGGATCGCCATTGCCCATTTCGGCAGCCTGGCCCCCGCTGGGTCCCGCGCATTTCCCGTCCCCGATAGAGAGGTAATCTCGAATTCCGAGGCTTGGTTTGTGAAGGTCGTTTATACTCTGTTTGTTCGTTCTCATTCGTTGGATAGTTATTTTAGTAAGAACTTGAATCCTTCAATTGCATTCGAGGTTATTAGACGGTTAAACAATCCTAAATTGGGTTTGAAGTTCTTTGAGCTGAGTAGGGTTGATTTGAATTTCAATCATACTTTGAGGAGTTACAATTTGCTCATGAGGTCCCTTTGTCAAATGGGCCTTCATGATTCGGCGAAATTTGTTTTTGATTGCTTCAGGAGTGAAGGCCACGTGCCTGATAACTCAATTATAGAGCTTTTGGTTTGTTCATATGCACAAGTGGGAAGGTTAGATATTGGTGAGAAGCTTCTCGACGGGCTTCAGTGTGACGGGGTTAGAGTCAGTTCGGTAGTTTACAATAATTTGTTGAATGTGTTGATCAAGCAGAATCAAGTTTCTGAGGCTGTTGGCTTGTTTAGAAGACATATGGATTCACATTTCCGACCGGATACTTGGACTTTCAACATTCTCATTCGAGGTTTGTGTGGAATTAGGGATGTCCAAACCGCTTTTGAGTTTTTCAATGATATGGGCAAGTTAGGGTGTTCTCCAGATATTGTTACATATAACACACTGATAAGTGGGTTGTGTAAGACTTATGATGTTGATAGATGTTGCAATTTACTGAGGGAATTACAGTCAAGAAGTGACCTTTCACCAGATGTTGTAACTTTTACGTCGGTTATATCTGGTTATTGCAAGTTGGGTAGGATGTCGGAGGCCTCTTCCCTCTTTGATGAGATGATGAAATCTGGAATCAAACCAGTTGCAGCCACTTATAATGCTCTCATTGTTGGATATGGTAAGGCTGGTGACATGGATTCAGCAGTTTGTTTGTTTAGAACAAATACAGCTGTGCAATTTCAACCAGATACCTGGACTTTCAATATTCTTATTCAAGGTTTGTGTGGAGTAGGAAAAGTCAGTACCGCTTTTCAGTTTTTTAATGATATGGGGAAGTTTGGTTGTTCTCCAGATATTGTTACATATAACACACTAATAAGTGGGTTGTGTGGGAATAATGATGTTGATAGAGGCTGCGATTTACTGAGGGAACTTCAGTCCAAAAGTAAACTGTCACCTGATGTTATAACTTTTACATCGGTTATATCTGGTTATTGCAAGTTGGGTCGGATGGAGGAGGCCTCTTTCCTCTTTAATGAGATGACAAGTTCTAGAATTAAACCAAATGCATTCACTTTTAATGCTCTCATTGATGGATTTGGCAAGGCTGGTGACATGGCTTCAGCAATTGCCTTGTATGATAAGATGCTTCTTCATGGTTATCATCCTGATGTTGTCAGCTTCACTTCTCTAATTGATGGCTATTGTGGAGCTGGGAATCTGAACCAGGGTTTAAAGCTTTGGAGTGAGATGAATGCAAGAAATGTGCGTCCAAATGGGTATACTTTCTCTGTTCTTATCCATGCACTGTGCAAGAATAATAGACTACATGAGGCTCGTGATTTATCGAGGCAGTTAAAGAGTGCTAACATTATCCCAAAACCTTTTATATACAACCCCATAGTTGATGGATTTTGCAAGGCCGGCAATATAGATGAGGCAAGCATGATTGTTGCGGAGATGGAGGGCAACAGATGCAACCCCGACAAAGTGACATATACCATTCTTATAGTTGGGAATTGTATGAAAGGGAGAATGGCAGAGGCAATCCGTATTTTTAACAAGATGATGGCAATTGGTTGTGCCCCTGATAAGATTACTGTCGATTGCTTGATATCTTGTCTCTTGAAATCTGGGATGCCTAATGAAGCGTTTTGCATTAGCGAAAGTGCGATCAAGGATCTAAATTTGGGTACTTCATGTTGAGAAGTAATCATTTAAAAGCAAGTGCTGAGATTCCGATGGCCGTATAATTAATTGAATGGCTGTGAAAAAGAATGCCTGTTGATCCTGTCTCACTCATTGCGAACTGTCCGTTCTATGGCAGTTAAGAACCGGTAAGTTTCTTATATTTTATTTTATTTTAATTTATTTTATTTGTGACCTAATTATATTTCTTTCACTAACTACAGAAGATTCAGTTATTGTCTTTGTATTCGTGGTATGATGTGTTGAATTATTCATCATCAGACTCACAAGCGATTGTGTGACCAATGTTTTAGTTCTTCCAAGAATGCCAAATGTTGTTGTTCCAAAAGTATTGCGTGGTTTATTTTCTAAATATCCTGCTAGATTCAACTTGTAGCACAGAATGTAATGCATTAGTTTATATTCCTTCGAATTGTTAATCTTCATTTTTAGTTCTTTTAGAACATTTTATGCTCGGGTGTACCCTACACTATGTTAAATAACCACATAGATCTAAAGGAAATACTTGGTCACTGGAGTTGGAGTGGAGTTATACTTGTGCATATATAACTCATTTAGTTGCCAATGATACAATACCAAGTATTTGAAAGTTGGCTTAAACGTATCAGTTTTTACTATTCAGTATGATGAGCAGGAAACCAAAAACATCAATTATTCAAAAAATATGCTGGAAGTTGTTGGTGACTTATGCCTCAAACAATTAAACTCTTTACCTAGAGGACTAATGTTCAATTATATTCTTGCTTGTTGAATTTTTTTTTTTGGGTTTTTTTTCCCCCTTTAAGGTTGAATTCTGAGTTAATACTTTTGATATTGTGCATCTGGATTCTTGTCACCATGGAAAAGTGAGGCAGACTGCATCTTGAAGTTGATATGACAGAGTTCCTTACAGAACTACGAGGTTCTGTTCGCATGCAAACGGGTGAGATTTCTAACACTCGGGGTACGTGGACTTATCCACCAATATTCAGCCTTTGGTGGAATACAGCTTTTTGATCTACAATGTTTAGAAGAGTACCACAGCCATCCATCCTCCTCCGTGACAGTTCCAGCGGGTAATGTTATTTAGGGAATTGATTATCATTGCATTTAACTGAGTGAGTTAAAATTTAGATTCCCAGTGTTCTATGATGGAATGTAGCTTGTATTGGGAATTTGAGGAAAAATCTTAGGCCGGCGCAATTTTTGTTTGACAGCTTCTGATTCAGATGCAATAAATTAAATTTTTTTTAATTGTTAATGCAGTTTTAGTACAAACGGTGTTTCTGATCATACTTGCTCATTGACTCGACAGAATAAACCTGACTGGAGTTTCCCTAGAATTACACAACTATACATTATACTTTTTTTTGGGAATTGCACCAGGCTGGCCATTTAGCGTGTAACGTACTAATGTGGTGTTTGGCAAATTTAGTTCTAATTCAAACAGTGTAAAGTTTTCAAATGTTATAATATAAAGCAAAAACATACTATAGTGTAAAGTTTTTATATGCTATAGTATTTTTAGTCCTGACTTTCATTTCTATCTTACTTTTCAAACATCCTATATAAAGCGTAGAAACCTCAAAAACCTAGGTCCTATTTCGGTGAGTTATTTCATTTTACTTTCATCTTCTCCAAATATAAAAAGAATCAC